>CM053410.1:25496243-25535110 GCA_028644305.1 Xerus rutilus | reverse complement strand
GGTTCCCAGGGGCCTCCTGTGCTCATGCTGCCCATCAGGGGAGTCTCAGCCCCTTCTCTATGCTGTGCATCCTGAAGCACACAAGTTTAAGCCTGTCCCACTGGAGCCAGGGATGCGTCCTCTCCATGCCACCCACCCCGTGGTTTGGTTTCATCCAGGCCACAGGGCTTAGGGAGAATTCTATAGAGTCATAGTATCAACCACTTTGATGTAACTAAAATTCTAAACCGTTGTAAAGTTTTTAAAGAGCTTTTATGCCATATATTTAGATTTGTACCACTTGCCCTTTTTTAGAAAATTTTTTTTTAGTTGTAGATGTACATAATATCTTTATTTTTTATTTTTACTTTTTGTGTTGCTGAGGATTGAACCCAGGCCCTCACGCATGTAAGGCAAGCTCTCTACCACTGAGCCACAATCCCACCCCCTTACCCTTTTTTTAAGTGACTAATTCATTTCCCTCCCCACTAGTCCCCCTGCATTTTCTTCCTTCTTTCTCCCTTGTTTCTCTTTTTTTTGCAGTGTTGGGGATTAAACTCTAAGGCTTTGTGCATGCTAGGCAAGCTTGCTACCACTCAGCTACATCCCAGCCCTGTTGATACTTTTCATAGGAGTAATTTGAATTATTTCTATAGAAAAACTCTCATGTTAGAATTTTTAGAACAATTTTATAAAAGTATCCAACATGGGCACAAGTCAGTTATGAAAACTTACTTTAAAAAAGTACACAATACCTAATGTTCCTCGAAAGAAGGAGCTTATTTTAAAACTTTAGTTGTTTTTCAGGTCAGTTTTTCTAGCCTACTATTTAAAAGTCTTAAAAATAATTTTATCAGATGTTTTATTTTCACTTTGCATATGACTTGAAAACTTCTAAATAAGCTGGTCATTATAAATATATAGAAAAGAGAAGGATAAGATATGGCACTTTGAAATAGTTTTTGCTCCTGAAGGTGAATTATGTTGTTGTTAAGAAAATAATTCATTGCTTGATGTAAATAAAAGGCATTCAAATATATTTTTTCTTCCTACTTATGCTTGAACAGTTGATGAAGGAGATTTAAAGTTTCAAGGAAAATATTTACTAGCAGTCATTGGTTTTCTAAATATCTCTAAATGCAAGTTCAAAGGCATTATGCCACCATGTATTATTAGACCAATTATTATTTATACTTATATGGTCAGAGTTGTATCCATGTAAACTGAAGCATTCATCCCATTCCATAGGGTATAAAAGAAATTATGTGAGATAAATGCCAGCTGAACAGCATGTTTTAAAATTCAAACTGCAAAAATGTTTATTTATATTATTCCTTGCTAACAAAGAAGGGTAGAGACACACTCACAAATTGATGATGGGAGTGGCAATTATCATATCTCAATTAAAGCAAAATTAAATAAATGAGTGTAATAAGAATCTCCAAAATATTTTCTCATGATCAATTTAAATGGCTCCTTACAATTTTGTTAAGGAATGAGTAAGGGATGTGAGTAGATATTTGTGTATAGCAACATTCATTCATTATTATACCAACTATCAAAAGCAAATATTGGTATTGACATATAGATTATTTTAAATGAAATTATTTTGCTTATTTAGATGTTTTACCCAAAGTTGCACTGTGCAAATTAACCTTGTAGTTTAAAACTTACAAAGGAGGAACATTCATTTATTTACTCATTTTTTTAAACATTAAGCATGCAGGAAATAATAAATGTCTAGTGTGTGCTAAATACATTGGCAGACACCAGGACAATCAATATAAAAATGTATCTTCTTTCAAGGAAGCTATAGTGTAGAAATCTTCAGATTGCTACCGGTTAAGAAATGAATGGATGCTGGGTGCAGTGGCACACGTCTTACAATTCCAGCACTTTGGGAAGACAGCCTCGAGTTCAAAGCCAGCCTCAGCAACACTGAGGCACTAAGCAACTCAGTGAGACCCTGTCTCTAAATAAAACACAAAATAGGGCTGGGGATATGGCTCAGTGGTCTAGTACTCCTGAGTTCAATTCCTGGTACCAAAAAGAGAGAGAGAGAGAGAGAGAGAGAGAGAGAGAGAGAGAGAGAAATGAATGTATCAGAGAAGAATTTGCTACCCAGTAAAGTGACTCTAGATCCCTTCCTTCTTTTCACTGAAGCTTTCCTTTTCTCTCCTTTTAATTTTTTTTTTTTTTTTTGGCCACTTAGGGTTTATGTGCTGGCATTTTTTATTAAAATTACTCTCAAATCAATGGTACTCTCCTAATGGGGAAAGAGACCTCCATTCAACATATCACTACCATGTGTGTGTGTGTATTGCAGTGCTGGAGATCAAATCCAGGGCCTTGAACATGCAAAGCACATACTCCACCAGGGAGCTATGTCCCCAGCCCTACATCTGACGTTTCTACATGCACCAGTTAGAGTGAAGGTTTCAGGCTGTGAGCAAACCAGGGAACAAAGGCAAACAAATAACTATGAGAATGTAAGGGCATAACACAGATTTAGGAAACAAAAAGATTTTCAGTTTTAATCCTTCTCATGTTTCTTTTTATTTTTACATTAACTGCTTACACATTCTGTACACTTTTCTCCCTGGGCAGAAAGACCATGTCTACCCATCTCTTCTATATCTACAGTACATAAATATGCTTATTATATATTGATTGACTTGATTGAATTGCACTCTCATAATTTAAATGATGACATAAATACAGAAAATAACTGAAACATTGAATGCAACCTATGACTTCAGAAAATAATGATGCATATTGTTTTGAGAGCCTTCATATGAGCCTCTACCATTAAGCTGAGTTTTAGTTATCATTTAAATCACCTTGGAGTTATACAAGGCTCTTTCCTAAAGCTAAATATAATAATGAATACATAAGTTTGCATTTGACAATCTCCTTTTAAATTTAGCTTATATCCCAGAAAGAGGTTAGGTTAATTTAAAATATACCCTTACACAATGACTTTTCAAAATGAAATCTGCAAGATGCCTTGTGCATATATAAACTGTGCTAATCAGAGAAACTAAAAACAAATCATGTAGTGAGTAGAACCCATGCTTCTTTCCAAGAGCTTGATTTCTTTTCTTTCCTTTTTTTTTAATGCCCAAGAGTAACAAAAATATTTAATGCAAGTATAATGTACAAATTAGATAATAGATAATTAGCAAGCTGGAAGATACATCTGAAGAAATATCTAAGAACATACCACAGAAGCACAAATGGAAACTATGAGAGAGAAGCTGAGAAATAAAATGAGAAAGTCCAACACATATGCATTCTGAGTTTTGGAATTAAAAGGTAGAATTATGGCAAGAAAATGATATTTAAAGAATGCTTAACACACTTACTTCAGAAATAATGGCCAAAATTATCTAGAATTGAGGGAGAACTGTTAATATACAAAGCGAGATATATAAAAATAAATTCACACATGGATATCTCGTCGCTATGCTAAATAGCATCAAGAACAAAGATAAGATTGTAAAAGCTCCCAGAGGGAAAAGGCTGATTACCTACAAAAATGTCAATCAGACTGACAGAAGTCTTCTTTTTAATTAATTATATAATACAATGCATTTTGACACAAATGGAGTACAACTTCTCATTCCTCTGGCTGTACATGGTTCAGTTACTCCCAACAGTGTGATCACACATGTATATATATAAGGATAATAATGACTCTTTCTACTGTCCTTCCCATCCCCACAGCCCCAACTCTCCCCTCCGTCCCCTCTACACAAACCAAATTCCTTTATTCTTCCCTATCCCCCTGTCCCACTATGGACCAGCATCCACTTATCAGAGAAAACATTCGGCTTTTGGTTTTGGGGGATTGGCTTATTTTACTCAGCATATTCTTTAGTTCTATCCATTTGCCATCAGTTGCCAAGGACTTGATTTCTAATGGCTTGTGGTGAAAGTCTTGTTTACCATTGTTAATTATTACTTTTAACTAAATTGATAAAATTTCCAGGATGTTCATTAGGGAGTGAGTTTATAAGTTGTTATGTGAAAAGTTTTTCTCAAAAAAGGAATACACAGTGGGGCAAGAATTCACGTAGCAAGTACTGTGGCTAATCATTTCTTTTGAGCTCACGAGTGTTTGTGGGGGATGGAGGAAGAGAGTGATTAATTCATATTAATCAGTGGGCAGATTATGAGGGCTAAACTTATGCTTTGTATAAAATTTGTATAATTGTATTATTAAAAACTAATGGAAGAGTGTTCCTACAGAACGGCAGGAGCCGCAGAGGGCTGAAAACCATGCTCAGGAAACTCCACAGGTGTCCAGTGAAAAGGAGACCAGAGACTGCTAGCCATTACCCACAGGGGAGCCGACACCCAGGGTAAGAATTGCAGCAGAGACCCCAGTGTGAGGCAGCCCCACCCAAGTGAGGCCTGGGCCCGCCCCAGGTCCCCTCCAGAGTTCCTGCGGACAGGCAAGACAGAGGGCCCAAAACTGTCCTCAGGGAATGCCAGAGGTACCCAGCTGAAGGCAGACCAGAGCCTCCTAGTCTTCAGCCCCAGGGGAGCTCACACCCATGGTAAGGGTCACACACAGACTCTCCTGCTTGTGACTCTGCCTAAGTGAGACTTGGGCCCGCCCCCAGTTCCACTCCAGAGATCCTGCTCACCAGCAGGAGCACAAGAGAGGTACAAATCAGCCCTCAGGGACCTCCACAGGAGCCAAGCCATTGCCACTCCCACTGTCCATAAGAGGTACCTCCACTACTTCCCCCACCAACTTTAGTGGCAGTAGTGTCCATCTGGGGACACTAGGGGAACAGAAGTAGCTCCAAGGTCAGATACAGGTGTAAATACAAGATGAGAGGATAGAAGCCACAATACTTCAGATTGGTATTGCAAGAAAGGAAGATACACAATCAACATGAAAAAACAAGGGAAGAAAATGTCCCAAATAAACCTTGATACCACTGTAACAGAATCCATTGACAACACAGTTGATAAAATGCCAGAGAAAGAATTCAGAATGTACAAAATTAAAATGATCAGCGAATTAAAGAATGACATAAGTGAGCAATTACAGGCAAAAACTGATCAATCTAACAAAGAAATAGGAGAGCAAATAAAGGCAACCATTGATCATTCTAGCAAAGAAATAAGAGAGCAATTACAAGAAGAAAAAGATTAAGAAAGAGCTAGAGATTGTGAAAAAAAAACCACAATCAGAAATTCTTGAGATGAAGGAAACAACAAACCAAATAAAACACTCAATAGAAAGCATCACCAGCAGACTAGATCACCTGGAAGACAGAACCTCAGGTGATGAAGACAAGATATTCAATCTTGAAAATAAACTTGACCAAACAGTGAAGATGGTAAAAAATCATGAACAGAACATACAAGAAATATGGGACAGCATCAAAAGACCAAACCTTAGATTTATTGGGATAGAAGAAGGTGCAGAATTTCAAACAAAAGGAACGAACAATCTCTTCAATGAAATAATATCAGAAAATTTCCCAAATTTGAAAAATGAATTGGAAAATCAAACACAAGAGGCTGACAGGACACCAAATGTACAAAATTTCAACAGATCTACACCAAGGCACATTATAATGAAAATGCCCAACATACAGAATAAGGATAGAATTTTAAAGGCTCCAAGAGAGAGGAACCAGACTACATATAAGGGGAGACCAATTTGGATCTCAGCAGATTTTTCAGCCCAGACCCTAAAAGCCAGGAGATCATGGAACTACGTATTCCAAGATCTGAAAGAAGATGGATGCCAACCAAGTATCCTAATATCCAGCAAAATTGAGCTTCAGATTTGATGACAAAATAAAAACCTTCCATGATAAACAAAAGGTAAAAGAATTTACAGCAAGGAAGCCTGCACTATACAGCATTCTTGGCAAAATATTGCATGAGGAGGAAATGATAACCAACAATGAAAATTTACAGAGAAGAACTACACTAAAGGAAGAACCATTCAATAGAAAAAATAACTCAAGGTAAAATCCAAAAACAAACCAAAATGACCGGAATTACAAATCATATTTCAATAATAACCCTGAATGTAAATGGCTTAAATGCACCAATTAAAAGACATAGACTGACAGACTGGATTTTAAAAAAAGACCCAACAATATGCTGTCTTCAAGAGACTCATCTCACAGGAAAAGACATCCACAGACTGAAAGTGAAAGAGTGGGGAAAAAATATATCACCAACATGGACCCCACCAACAACCAGGAGTTTCCATCCTCATATCAAATAAAAAGTACTTCATACCAAGGACAGTGAAAAGAGATAAAGAAGGTCATTTCATATTTCTTAAGGGAATCACACATCAACAAGACATAACAATCATAAATACCTCTGCCCCAAATAATGGGGCTTCTATGTATACCAAACAAATCCTCCTCAAATACAAGAATCAAATAGACCACAACACAATACTGCTTGGAAACTTTAACACAACTCTCTCACCATTGGATAGATCTTCCAAACAAAAACTTAATAAAGAAACCATAGATCTCAATGAAACTATCAATAATTTAGACTTAACAAACATATATAGAGTGTTCCATCTATCATCAAGCAAATACAATTTTTTCTGAGCACCACATGGATCCTTTTTCAAACTGCATCATATGTTACGTCACAAAGCCAGTCTTAGCAAATACAAAAAAAAAGATACTATCCTGCATCCTGTCTGATGACAATGGAATAAAATTAGAAATTAATGACAAATTAAAAAAATAGAAACTACTCCAACACCTGGAAACTAAGTAATATGCTATTGAATGATGCATGGATAACAGAACACATCAGGGAAGAGAAAAAAAATTCTTAGAGGCAAATGAAAACTCCAATACAACATATCAAAACCTCTGGGATACAACGAAGGCAGTGCTAAGAGGAAAGTTCACTGCACTAAGCTCATTTATTAGAAGAATAAAAGTCAACAAATAAATGAATTGACTCTTCATCTCAAAGACTTAGAAAAGGAAGCACAAATCAACAACAAAAGAAGTACAAGACAGGAAATAATCAAAATCAGGGCTGAAATCAATGATATTGAAACTAAAGAAACAATTCAAAAAATTGACAAAACAAAAAGCTGGTTCTTTGAAAAAATAAACAAAATTGACAAACCCTTAGCCACCCTAACGAAAAGGAGGAGGGAGAAAACCCAAATTACTAAAATTCATGCTGAAAAAGGAAATTTCATGACAGACACTACTGAAATACAGAGGATAATTAGAAACTATTTTGAAAATTTATACTCCAGCAAAATAGAAACCCTGAAAACACCGATAAATTTCTAGAGGCATATGACCTACCCAAACTGAACCAAGAGGACATATACAACTTAAACAAATCAATTTCAAGCAAGGAAATAGAAGATGCTATCAAGAGTCTGCCAACCAAGAAAAGCCCAGGTCCAAATGGATTCTCAGCTGAGTTCTACAAGACCTTCAAAGAAGAGTTAATACCAATACTCCTCAAACTATTTCATGAAATAGAAAAGGAGGGGACCCTTCCATACTCATTCTATGAGGAAAGTATCACCCTGATTCCAAAACCAGACAGAGACACATCAAAGAAAGAAAACTTCAGACCAATATCCCTGATGAACATAGATGCAAAAATTCTCAATAAAATTCTGGCAAATTGCATACAAAAACATAACAAAAAGTAGTGCACCATGATCAAGTGGGGTTCATTCCAGGGATGCAAGGTTGGTTCAACATATGGAAATCAATGAACGTAATACATCACATCAACAGACTTAAAAATAAGAGTCATATGATTTTATCAATCGATGTAGAGAAAGCATTTGCCAAGATACAGCACCCTTTTTCGTTCAAAACACGAGAAAAACTCAGGATAGTAGGAACATACCTCAACTTTGTAAAAGCTATCTATGCTAAACCCAAGGCCAACATCATCTTAAATGGAGAAAAATTGGAAGCATTCCCTCTAAAAATGGGAACAAGACAGGGAAGCCCTCTTTCACCACTGCTATTCAACATAGCTTGAAACACTAGCCAGAGCAATTAGATGAAAGAAATGAAAGGGATACGAATAGGAAAAGAAGAACTCAAACTATCATTATTTGCAAATGACATGATTCTATACTTACAGGTTCCAAAAAAATCTACCAGAAAACTTCTAGAACTAATAAATGATTTCAGCAAGATAGCGGGATATAAAATCAACACCCATAAATCCATTGCATTTCTATACATCAGTGATAAACCCTCTGAAAGAGAAATTAGGAAAACTATCCCATTCATAATAGCCTCAAAAAAATAAAATAAAAATAAAATACTTGGGAATCAATTTAACAAAAGAGGTGAAAGACTTCTACAATGCAAACTACAAGACACTGAAGAAAGAAACTGAAGAAGACCTTAGAAGATGGAATAGTCTCCCATGCTCCTGGGTAGGCAGAATCAATATTGTCAAAATTGAGGGTGGATCTGGGCCCTCTGTAGCTCCTGCTGGATCCCAGGAACTCTGGAGCTGAACTGGGGCCGACCCAAGCTGCCCTTGGGCGGGGCTGCCTCACACTGGTGTCTCTGGAGTGACTTTTGCCCTGAATTTGGCCTCCCCAATGGTTAGAAATAGCAGACCCTGGTCTCCCTTTGGCTGGACAACCGTGGAGGATCCTGAGGGCGGGTCAGGGTCCTTTAGGGCTCCTGCCGGTCCACAATAATTCTGGAGCGGAACTGGGGTGGGCCCAGGCTGCCCTTGGGCGGGGCTGTCTCCGCTGATGTCTCTGGAGCGACTCTTGAATTCGGGCTCTGCAGCGGCTTAGTGGCTGGGGCTGTGTGCCCACGGGAGCAAGTGCTAGGGGTCCTGCGTGGTTGGGTGGGCGCTGGAGCCAGGAACCCCGTGTAGAAGTAGTCTCAGCCCAGAGCGAGCCCTGGGCTGGAGCCCAGAGCCGCTGGGTGGTGAGCTCCGCCACTGCCCCCGCTGAGCAGCGCTGCGGCTTGCTGCTGAAGTTACACTGATTGTGGCTTTGGCTGCTGCCTGGTGGCCCTGCTTACTCACACAAGTGAAATTCCTGCGAGGGTAGCTGTACGATGAGGATATTTCCAAAACTTCAATCTCTGGCTCTGGAGAGACGACTGCAGTGTCCGACTAGGCCGCCATCTTAAAACCGCCCCCCTGGGACTCCTTCTTGATGGATACCTCTCTCCTCTCAATTTCTAGAAACCTGGGCTGGGGGTGGTGATTATTTGTGGCCTCTCATGTCTCCCCCAGCTGCTCCTGTTCTCTCTGGGCACTGTTTATCACGAATGAAAGAGGGCTGGGTTTTGCCTTTTCTCTTCTTTAAAGCAGAAATGTAATTTTGAGCACAGGCTGCAACACCCCAACTTCCTCTTAATTATCGCACAGGTTAATAAGGACTGCTTGCCTGTTCAACTTGACCCACTTTTCTGAGGAGCAAAAGCAAAGTTCTTTCAAGTCTACAGACATTCTGAATGAGTCTGTGAGTCTTTTTTTTTACCACATACCCAAAATACTTGGAACACATTCCTGGGTAATACGGGGATTCATTTCCGATTCTTCGTTTAAACAGTATTCATGGAGTAAGGCGCCTGGGAGAAAACAAGCTCAGTGTGAAGTGTTAGTTAGGAGGAAAAACAATACAACCAGAGAAGAAGAAGAAAGGCTGCACAACTTTTAAACTTGACTTTAAATAAAACTGTTTTAAGCATTTTGCTTTTTCATGTAATTCTTTCCTTTTTCTTAGAAAAACAATTTTTGTGGTGAAATTAATAAATTTCCAAGTGAATGACAAAGCAAATTTTAGAGAAACATTCTGAGCGGAGAGTGTGTGTGTATGTTTTGTGCATGTGTGTACGTGCATGTGCACGTGTCCTAGATGACAGGAATGCCAGATGGGGGTCCACGGGCTAATGGCAACTTCAGAATAGTGAGTGCTTTCTGTTAGCCCAGTATGGCTTCTGTGGAGAGTGTCATTCTGTAACCTCAGTTGAGATATTTTGGCATTACAGTCATTTTAAGGAAGCAAGAGAAGAGAAGAAGGTACATTGTGTTATTTTATTCAGTAAGTCTAGAATGTTAAGTTCTGTTTTCAAAGCACATTCTTTTTCTGAATTGCTGTCTTCCATTCAGATATCAGAGCAGTGGTGTGGAGTCTTGTTTCAAGGAACAAGGAGAAAACACTGATGTCCTCCATATATATATATTTACACACACACACACACACACACACTAGATCACTAGGTGCAGTGAAAACTCAGCTGTTTGGAACACTTAGGAAGTGAGTCAATCTCGATAGACTGTGGAGTGCTTTTTAAAAAGACATTTTATTAAAAATCAATTATAAACCAATATACATATATTTCATTAGAACTTTACCATCTTTTGACTCTCTGTTTCCCTTTCACCTTATCTTCCACATATCTTCATTCATTCAAGTATTTCTTGAGTGCCTAAAATGAGGCAGGAACTGCTCTAGGTTGGTATTCTATGTGCAGAGTAACAAATGTGTCTTGACTTCCCCATTTTCCCTTTTCTTTACCACTGCCTCTGCTGCCCGCTACATGAGATTTGAGTCTCCTCTTGGTCTGCTGTCTGCTTTCCAGGTGCATGCAGATCCCTTCTGGCAAACCACAAACACAGATGCCTCTGTACAAACTTGAATCTGAACCTGCAGAAGCTCTCACTGCCCTGTAGCAGCTCTGACTGTTGTCAGAGGCAGAGGCTGAGGTTGCACCATTAGGCAAATTCTTCTGTTCATACACCTGTCACAGGTGGCCAGGTGGAGTTTCTTTTGGATACTTCTAGGGAAAATTCCCTGACACACCAAAAAATGATGATAATACATATTTTAGAACTCATGAAGGAGAATACTACTATTTTTTCACTGCATATATATATGAAATTATATTGTATTATTAAATTATATAATATAGATTTTTCTATTATATATATACATATATACATATACTGCTTCAGAAGTATTCTGTCAATGAGAGAGAGAGAGAGAGAGAGTGAAAGACAGCATGCAAGCACACAAGAAAAGAAAAATGAGAAAAAGAAGAGAGAAGAAGGCCAGGTGCAATGGTGTATGCCTCTGGTAACAGTAACTCAGGAGGTTGAGACAGAAGGATTCCTAGAGACCAGGGATTTGAGGCCAGCCTAGAAAATGGCAAAATCCCATCTCAAAACTAAAACAAAAACCAACCAACCAAACAAGAAAAAACCTTCCGTGCTAATTTAATTCATATACATATCTATACTTTCATTCTAAAATTTTAGGACTCATTGATATACTTCTATGCCATATTTTAAAAGTTACTTGCAGCCACTTTTATATTTAGGCATAATTTATTTCCAGAATTGACGTTGTTTCCTTAGGATCTATGGAAAATTTAAAGTTCAGGATCACATCACATTATGCCTCTTCCCTCAAGAAAGAAAGTAAATTGCTTTGGACCTAAGACTTCTCTTAAAAAATAAAGTGACTTAAAAGAGAAAGACTAACTCTGTGACTACATGATTTCAAATGGTCTAATTTCTCTTGTTTTGTGGCTGAGGACATCAAGGTCAGCCTCAGCAACTTAGTGAGGCCTTAAGCAACTTGGTGAAACCTCTATCAAAATAAAAAATAAAAACAGCTGGGGATGTAGCTCAGTGGTAAATTGCCCTTGGGTTAGATCCCCAGTACCATCTCCATTGCTCTTAATAAATCAGCTTTGCCAAGATCCATGACAACTTGAATATCTCAACATAGCCACACTGGCAAGGCCTGAGTGTGTACTGACCTGAGTTTTAGCAAAATGCCTGCTACTTCTCCTGGAGCAAGTCTGCCCTACCTTATAAGACTATTGAAGGGTTTCCCATCTATTTGCCTAGTTTCATTTGTGACTAATTAAGTGTTTGTATTTCCTTGAAACTTATCTCTGAACCTACTCCAATTTGCTGAAATTCAGAGGTAGTTCCTCAATGCAGAGTCAATCACCTTTTGTAACACCTGTTATCTGACCTCTGGGATTAGGGATGCTGCCCCATGATATTAGACCTGCTGGGAGATGATATCATGTTGATCATGGTTTTGCTATCCTGTAAGGACACTAAAAGGCTTGAATCCAATCAGGTTCTTTTTCTCCTTCCTTGTTTTGTCTATGGATGGGCTGCCATGCTGTTCTCTAGAATTCCTGGAGTGCTTGAAACTCCTCCTATTCACATTGCCTCCATGGACACAGATGCGCTTTAGAGTGTCACATAGTCCTAACTATCAGGGTTCCCAATGGCTCAGATTCAAATCTGTTCTTTGGTTTTGCAGTTCATCCTTGACTATTCTTAGCAACTGATTGAAACTGACTGACAGTTGTTTATATAACAAGTGTTGTAATAACCCGCATGAAGCAAAGGCCAGAATGCCAAGAAGAAAAAGAAGAATTGGAGGTTCTGTTCTGTCGTGCTCTTCTAGTCACAGACCTTCTTGCTGGGAATTTCCTTTATTTTATCTACGAATTGTAAATAATGACACAACTTAACACCGAGAATCTTAAAACACTGTTTTATTATGGCAAGCATATAAATCTAACAATAGTCCAATTCTAGAATATATATAAAAAGAAAGTTTTTTTGGTAAACTTTTGTTGTCTTATGCTGTGCTTTGCGTGGGTCTGCAGAGGAGTTGGGGATCCCGTGAGATGAGGGTACTCATAGGAAGGACGGAATGGGGTCCCACGGAACAAGGGCTTAGGTAGTCTGTCCATGCAGTCACTTCACCCAGACTTCGGGGGCTAGTAAGACTGTTCTTCCAGAGCGAGATGCAGAACCCATTAATTCCAGAAAGTACAGCAGCTTAAGCATGGTCCTTGGACCAGTCATGGCCCTAAGTTATAAACACTGGGGTACCATTCTGTCAGGAGTATAGTCCATTAGCATAGAGTGGGGAAAGAAGGAGGGGAGGGGTTGAAGGTAGAGGAAGTGCTCCTACAAACTTTAAAACTATTCAATGTTTGTATAAGTTATTCAAAGATTTAACTGATATATTACAAGGTAAAATTACAACTGTCCTCAAAAAGTAGAACTGCTCATGGAATACCAAATGCATAAAACTTACAGTGATCAATGGAAGTCTATGTTTGAGAAACATGAGAAAGAGAATATGTAAAGAAAACCAGTACACAAAATTTAATTTATATTATTATTTTTAGCATGTACTTGTGTGAAATAAATTAGAAGGGAACACTGAAAGGAAAATGTTTGAAGTGATTGGATCATAAATTTTTTCTTTTTAACTTATTGTTGTAATGTTTGTGGAACAAAAACAGGAGAAAAATTAACCATTGAAATACAGTTTTGCATTTAAAAAAAATTCTTGTGGAAATTGCATTGCTAGTCTTAGAACACAAGTACTAAACACATAGAGGCTATATTTAATTTTCATAAACTTAATTCTGGCAAGGTTGTCACTGTTCGGTTTACCAAGCACTTACTATATGCCAACCTCTGTGCTGAGCATCTTACTCCTCTAATCCTCACAAAAGGGATTATTTTTATCACTTCATGGAGAAGGTTCATTTGCCTAGGGTCATGTGCTAGAGATGAAGGTAGATTTTCAATCTAGTCAGCCTAGCTCCAGAGCCATGTAATGCAAGGGCTGACAGTTTCCAGTGGAGCAAATTACAAGCTCAGATGATATCCAAAATATAAAACCGTAATGTTCCCTAAGATTATAGTTCAAAAACATACATAAATTTCCTTCCATCACTTTAGTATTTCAATGAGACCTGTGTGTCTCCAGTTATCTTTAGAACTGCATTGTTTACAGTTTACCATCATGAACTACTGATATATTTTATGAAACAAAAGCCTGTTGATACATTCACACACACTGTAACCTTGTTCTTTCTGATTATGATAATCATGTCCTTTTTATGTTGTGTAACCTGTAAGAAATCCAACAATATTTTTATTTTTTTATTTCTGGTACTAAGGATTTAACCCAGGGGTGCTTTACTACTGAGCCACATTCCAGCATTCCAGCATCCCTTTTTTATGCTTCACTTTTTTTTTAATATTGTTCTTAGTTATCAACAGACCTTCATTTTATTTATTAAGGCAGTGCTGAGAGTTAAACCTAGCGCCTCACACATGCTGGGCAAAAACTTTACCACTGAAAAACAACTCCAGGCTCCAGCTTTTTTTATTTTGGATGCAGAGTCTCATTAAATTGCTTAGGGCCTCGCTAAGATGCTGAGGCTGGTTTCAAATTTGCAATCCTTCTGCTTCAGTCTCCTGAGTCTGACAGGATTACAAGCAGGTGCTGCCATGCCTGACCTGCAATAATCTTGACCAAAAGGAACACTTTTTAAAAAATTTGTTAGGTACTACACAATTGAAGAAATTTAAAAATATAGAAGCCATTCATCAGATATGTTTGCAAAAATCTAGTAGAATTCCAGGCCCAGCAATGAGCCCCTTAGGCATGAGATCCAGTTCTCAGCATCACAAGAAGACACCATCAAGGGTATCTTCTATCCCTCCGGGTGTCAGCATCACTAGATAAGCCCACCCTATGGGTAAGGTGGCAGCTATGTCTCAGCCTCAAAATCTCAGTTGGCTGAAATGTCAGGCAGCAAAGGCAGCTTTATCCAAAGGCAAGGACCCCAGTAAGACACATTAGGGCAATTCAAAGTATTAGTCCTCCCACCTCCAATGTTGTAGTGACTTGAGACTTAGCTCATAAAGGAACCCCAATTGTGGAAGTGGAGGGACACAAGGCAAAGAGACCCAGACAGCAGCATTCAAAGTGACCACTGTAGTCTGAGCATTGAGGATCAAATCTGGCTCAACCATGTGGCATGTAACCCAAAGAAAAATGAGCCTCTGTTTTCTCATCTTTACATTGGAGTACTGAATACTCCCTCTGAATGTTGGGGGAACTGAATTAGAGTGAAAGAGGTGACACCAGGAAAGCCTTAGAGATGTCTGGCTAGAGATGGGAGCCCCACTCAGGGCAACTTATTGCCACAGTTACTATCACTAATTCTAGGTCAGAGGTCCCAAATTTTTGCTGGGAAGGGTCCAATAGAATATATCAGGCTTTAATGGACAAATAGTGTCTATTCCCATCACTGTACTCAGTGGTCCTAGGGTGACATGGCCAGGGAGCACAGGTGCAAGAGCTCACAGGGTGTGTTCTATAGACCTGCACTTGATATTGGATGCAAAATGTCTAATAGTGTTCCAGAGGGTGCATGGGTGGAGGAGGTGTGATTTCCCAAAGTCAGAAGGCCATGGCCCCTGCTCTGCCATCAATACTTCCCAGTTCACTTGGGATCCAACAAGTTGCACATATGCCCCTAGTGAGCTTTGGTGTAAATACATGTGAGGAGATGTTCTTTTCCTTGCTGGAAGATCTAGAGGGAATTCCCCCAGTCAGGAGGTGGGAGATTCTGTAATCTGGGATGGCCACATACCCAGATACAAGTAAGCCGGTGGGTACTTGCTGTAGTTTTGATCTGAAATGCCCCTCATAAAGACCCTGGTGTTCAAAGCATCTTTAGTCAGTGGTGTTATTGGGAGGTGGGACATTTAGGAGATGGTGCCTCCTAGAAGGAAGTGAAGACACTGGGGGCTTGCCTCATAGGGATATGGGACCCTGGTCCTTTTCTGTCTCTCTTTTTCCTATGCAGCCACCATGAGGTAAGCAGATGACTCAAACCAAATTCAACCTGTACACCTTGCAAACCTGTAACTGGCACAAGGAGGGAAAGCTGAATAACATAGCTCTCCAAGGGAGAAAAGGACTACCCTACTGAGAGACAAAAAGATGCCCACACCTCACTCATTTAACCTTCCCTCCCACTCCCAGCCCCTCCCTAGCAGAGGTCACATTGTATAAGAGTTTGTCCATCACATAAATTCTAATTAAAAGTTCATCATTGTGGGATTTTCTGAATTTTACAGGGCAGAGGGTGTCATTCATTAGATATGTTTGCAAACATCTAGTAGAAATCCAGCCCCAGCAATGAGCCTCTTAGGCAGGACAAGCTGATGTGTGCGGAACTTAAAGGAAAAAAAGGTTCACAATTGGCAAAAGAGGAGTGTGGGGGAGCTATGACCACTTAAGTTTCTTTTTCCTTTTTTATTTATTCTAATTAGTATTACATTACAGTAGAATGCATTTTGACACATTATGCATAAATGCAATATAATTTATTGAATTATTTCACTTAGCATGATGTTCTCCAGCTCCATCCATTTACTGGTAAATGATATTTCATTCTTCTTTAAGGCTGAGTAATATTCCATCATGTAATATGTACCACATTTTCTTTATCCATTCATCTGTTGAAGGACACTCAGGTTGTTTCCATAGTTTATCTACTGTGAGTTGACCTGCTATAAACATTAAGTAGCTGTGTCACTGTAGTATGTTGATTTTAAGTCCTTTGGGTATCAACAGAGAAGTAAGGTAAATTGGTCAAATGGTGGTTTTCCACTCCAATTTTTCTGAGGAATCTCCATACTGCTTTCTACAATGGTTGCACCAATTTGCAGTCCCACCAGCAATATATGAGTGTACCTTTGTGCTCACATATTCACCACCACTTACTCTTGCTTTGTATAACTGCCGTGCTGACAAGACTTGGGGGATGCAATAGACACTTAAGTTTCTTAATGTCTATCATGAAATGATGCACCAGAGAAGTGGTTCCATATATATTGAACCAAGAACAGCATGCAAAAGTCGATACAAGTATAGGCTCAGTGATCTCCAAACCTCTGTTCACTCCCAGGTCAATGTTGTGGTGAGGCTGCCTCCACAGTTTACTGAAACCACACTGAGAACCAGAGAAAGAGGTCACCATGTTGGTTTTTCATCAGAATTTTGCACAGAATTTTGCAACTGATTTAAGGGTAAAACAATATCTCTTGCATACCCACCTAGCAAGGATTCACAAGTATAAAAATCCAGGTGGTGCAGATGTTGTGAGCCCAGCCATCTTTCACACTACTCTTGTTTAAATACATATGTCATAACTACTCTGGAGTCTCGTTTTCCAGAAGATATGAAGAATCTATAAAATTCACATAGTATTTTCGCAGTAATTGTGTCTCTGCAATATTACCAGGAAAATAACCAGAGATGCTGACAAAGACTTATATACTCCAGCATGACTTAGAGTGGTCCCAAAAGGAAGGTAGCTTCAATGTCCTATCAATAGGGAATAGTAAAGGAAGCAGAAGCACTACACAAGACATCTCCTATGACATTAAATGTCACCTGCTGAAAGAAGATTGGATGTCTGTGAAAAGGAGATTTTTGCTAAAACATAGCAGATTTCATAGACCCCAAGGACTCTCCTGGTTTTCATTCTTTCTGTGACGTAGCTCCCCAGATGGATAAACTTGAGTACAGTGTCCAATAAAGGAAACAAAACTGAGAGCACATGCTCATAATATTCAAGAATACTGGGGCAGCATCAACAGAAGAAACCCTAGAGTAACTGGGATAGAAAATGTTGAGATATAGCCTGAAGGCATGAAGAATATTTCTAATGGGAAAGTAACAGAAATGAGACTTCTTCCAAGATAAAGGACACATACAGGACTGCAAACAACTGATGAGAAGAGAAGTTCTCCAGGACATATCAGAATCCAAACGCAGTAAATAATGAAATTGAGAAAAAATAAAAAGAAGGAAAAACACAGGGAGCTGGATATGTGAAAAAATAAGTAGAATTGGTACACTCATAGCCAGACTAACCAAAGAAAGAGAGGGAAGAACAGATCCATAGAGTCAGAGGTGAGAAAGGTTATGACAGTATAGACATTTTGAAATCCAGAGGATCATTAGAGACCATTGTGAAAATGTTGACTCTAATAAACTGGAAAATCTAGAAAACACTGACAAATTTCCTGACATATATGACCTACCCACTTTGAACCAGGAAAATGTACAAAACCTAAATAGACTAATAGGAACAAAGGAGACTGAAACAGCATTTAAAGGCCTAACAATAAAGAAAAACCAGGACCAGGTGGATCCTCTTATGAAGTTTTCCAAACTTTTAAAAAGTAGTAACACAAGTCTTTCTCAGATTATTCCAGGAAAATGAAAGGAAGGGAACACTCTCAAATATACTCCATGAAGCCTGTATAACTGTGATACAAAAATACAAGAAAGAAACATCAAGGAAAGACAACCACAGATTTAAAAAACACTGATGAACATAGATGCAAGAATCCATAATAAATGTCAGCAAACTGCACTCAAAAACACACTAAGAAGATAATATACCATGAGAGTGAGCTTCCTCCAGGAGATGCAATGTTTCAACACATAGAAAATCAATAAATGTAATTCACCACTTAAAGAGAATTAAGAATTAGAATCATGACCATCTCAATAGAGGCAGTAGTCAAGAAAATCATGTCTGTTGGTGAAATGTAGCATATTGCCTGTCTATGTAAATAAAGATTTGTGGTTGGGGAGAGCATTTTGTGGTGCTGGTGATCCAACTGGGGGCAGTTTGTATGCTGTCCAAGCACTCTGCTGCTGACAAATGCCCCGGCCTCTATATAAGGTTTGGGGGAATGTAGCCACACCCACAAGACCCAATAATCCAGAACCTAAAATAGCAATTTTTTTCCAAATTAAAGCTTTCCAATTCCTGATTTACTGTATAAAGTACATATTAGCAAATACTGATAGGCTAATAGGTGGGGTATGGTGGCTCATAACTAATCTCAGCAGCGCAGGAGGCTGAGACAGGAGAATTGCAAGTTCAAAGCCAGTCTCAGCAACAGCGAAATGCTAAGCAACTCAAAGAGAACCTGTCTCTAAATAAAATACAAACTAAGGCTGGGGATGTGGCTCAGTGGTCAAGTACCCCTAAGTGGTCTCCCCCCACATGTTTCTATAAATGTCCTTTATACACACACACACATGTATGTATATATACATATAATCATCTCTTGTAGATTGGTATATCTAAAACGCAATCACCCATTGAAACATATAACATGTAATAAATCTCCTTATCATTTGTATGCATGTAGTGCTTCAAAATCATGTTTTTCTGACCCTGAGAGATTAGTTCTACAGTAAGCTTACCACATAAAAAGAATGATATACTGGAAATTTTGACATATGCTCCAAAATCACCCTTCAACAAGGTTTTTCAAGTTTCATTTATAAACAGTTCCAACAATGTGTAAGAATGTCTTTTTCCTCACTTTCACCAACAGGTGAGACTACATGAATGACATACTTATTATTATGATTAAACTACTTGTCAGTATAATTAAACAACTGGTAATTCCCCATTTGGTGACCTTGTTCTGTTACTCATGCAAAGATGAACAGCTCTAATGCAGCATATAATTTGATAATCATGAATATAGTGCAATTGAGAATTCATTTTACATGTTAATTACTATTATCTATGGGAAATATTTGCACAATCTTACTGATCATGTTCTTTCTCCTCAAGGGCCGACTGCTGTTTGCCAGGTTTTCAGCTTCTCCTTTGCTGAATTAATTCAGCAGGACCACCAGCAGCAGCAGCCCCATCATGTAGCTCTTCTGAGGTTATTATCCCATGACGTTCTGCACTTCATGCATTGTTCTTCAACCTTTCAGGAAAGTTCGATAGTAACATAGTTGGTACTTTTCAACAGAAGGCACAGTTTTGTTTTTCTTGAGATCAGAACCTGATACTGTTGAACTGTCATGATTTCAGTACTTAAAAGATAAATAGTGCTTACTTTAATTTTCTCATTACCCTCCAATGAAATATCTGTAAATTTTGCTTCATTTCTCTTTAAGTGAATAATTCATGTTCCAAAATGTAAAAAGAGATAGTGTTAATTCTAGGATTTAATTTCATCTTATTTGGCAACCTAATATTTTCAATCCCCATGCGACTGACAGAAGGAAAAAAGAACATGAAAGTTGCCTTCTGTCTCTACTAACTGACCTAACATTAAACAGGCAGATGAGAGAACATGACTTTCTGGGGCTTCAGGAGCAAAAGGTGGCTTTTTGGTTCTGCACTAAGCTACTCTTTCTCCCCATCACCTATGACACTTCTCATTTGAATTCTGAAGTTTTAAAAATGGGGGTGGTGGTGACTAAAGTTTAAGACCAAAGTTAGCATAGCACGAGGCACAGAGTGAAACTAGGAAGTTGCTAATATGCAACACTGGAAAATGAGCTTCTCAGCTTCTATTCAGATCAAGGAAATTTCACAGTTGTACAGTACGGAAATATTTACCAATTCTAGCCTGATATCCTACTTATAATAGGAATAAAATCAAACAGTTTAAATGATCCATTCAAATCTCCTAAATGTCATGAACTAGGATTTTTGGCAGAAACACTAAGGATACAATTTCATCAGTTCCACCACGCTGGGTTGAAAATTTTATCAAATGAGATAAATTTAATCACATCAGACACACTATATGTGTAATTTATTCAAAGTAATTCATGTGTTCAAGAGCAAAAGATGCGTCACCTAGCTATTTTTTCTTTTTTCTTTTTGATTCTACGGATTAAACTCAGGGGCACTTGACCACTGAGCCACATCCCCAGCCCTATTCTATGTTTTATGTAGAGACACGGTCTTACTGAGTTGCTTAGTGTCGCACCATTGCTGAGGCTGGCTTTGAACTCGGGATTCCTCTGTCCCAGCCTCCCAAAGTGATGAGATTACAGGTGTGTGCCACCATGCCCGGCTTCTCGTGTAGCTATTTTTACAAGATATTTCTCAGTGGTTGTTAGTTTTTGTGTTTCTTTCTTAAAAACTCAGAGTATCTCAGACCTTACCTTCTACTTTGACATCATATACCAAATGTTTGGCTGAGAGTGTGTGCTCCTCATGTGATGAATTTACAGATGTCAGAACCTTTTGTAACAACATCATGCAAACAGCTGATTCAAAAAAATCACATGAGACTGGTGATTTCTTAAAAAGTGTGGAAGCATACACTTGTTTCCAAATATTTAAAGTCATGTTTGAACTATGTTTCCAATATTTTGAAAAATCTGTAACCATGAAAGCACAACAAATGTTTAGAATATTAGTTGGGATGCTCAAAATGATATTCCTTTTTGTGTCCTGTCTCACTCTGTTTCTTTCCCCATATACTCTTCATTGTTTATTTCAATTAAAACAATTTATCTCTAAATAAACACAGCAAAATACCTTGAGCAAGTAACAACACTTTCCAACTACCTCTGAACTAATCTTGATTCTTAAGGTCACAAGGTATAGGGCTGCATTAGTTTCTATGCTCATAGGCAACTTGGACAAATGACAGAAAGCCTTAAGATGATTAAGAAGCAAAAGTTATGAGAACATTTCATGCAACCTGAGACTTAAATTCCCTGGTCCTCTCTTCATTATGAAACAACACTATACAAATAAATGGAAGCCCATCCAATATATAGAGAAATCAATGCTTCAATTCCAAGAATAAACTTTAGCTACAAGTTACTATAGGATTTAAGAATATTTTTAACTTGAGAACCAGCTAAAATGTTTTAATATTAAATATCAAACTTTTAAAAAAACACTATGGATTTTTTAATATGTTTATTTCATTTGTATGTACTGCTGAGGATCGAACCCAGTGCCTCAAACATGCTAGGCAAGCCCTCTACCACTGAGCCATAACCCCAGCCCTTAAATATTAAACTTTAATCAATTGATTCTAAAGGGCAAGCCTGAAAGTTAATTCCTAACTTTGGCCTAATCTTCATTATGAAAACAAAGAAAACATTATTAAAACAGAATATTCATTGAAAAATATACCTGTGCTTAATTTCATGAAAACCAAGTCTTGTCTGCTCTTCTTCTGATATCATTTCAAAGAATGCTTCTGCTGACAAATCCATACATTTTTAATTAACAACTTAGAATACCTGTAAATGGAAAGTCTTTATAAACTACAAAATAAAAAATCCTTTCAAGATAAAAATCTACTTTTTTCTCAATTAAAAATTTATCATCCCTGCTGGGCGTGGTGGCACACACCTATAATCCCAGCACTTTCAGAGATTGAGAAAGGAGAATCTCAAGTTCAAAGCCAGCCTCAGCAACAGAACAGTGAGGCACAAAACAACTGAGACCCTGTCTCTAAATAAAACAAAAAATAGGGCTTCAGATGTAGTTCAGTGGTTGAGTGCCCCTGAGTTCCATCGCCGGTACCAAAAAAAAAAAAATACATATATATATATATATAATCTCTGTGGGCTAGGGAAGCTGAGACAGGAGGAATGTGAGTTCAAAGCCAGCCTCAGAAACAGCAAGGTGCTAAGCAACTCAGGGAGATCCTGTCTCTAAATAAAATACAAAATGGGGCTAGGGATGTGGCTTGGTGATCAAGTGCTCCTGAGTTCAACCCCTGGTAACCCCCCCCAAAAATTAAATTCAATCCTCACATAGTTGATGCTTCAGATGTACAAAAGAGAAATAATTAATTTTTAAAAAGACACCTCCTGATGCTGATGTTACTATACTTTATAGCAAGACCTAGTCACCATAACACTGGAGACAGTTAAAGTTGCATACAATAGGATATGTATACTAGTTGCTAATTTTCACACCTTGAAAATACACTAAACCAAATTTGATTCTATTCTTGGAGGAGAATAATCCATATAAATAATTGCATATTTCATCTTGTTGTAATGACACAATCACTTTCCTAGGGACACAGGTAGTAGTGCCATAATATCCATTTACTAATTTTAATATATCTACTGTGAAAATTAAACAGAATTTTTGAATTCGATAAGAGTCCAATTGGCTCAAATGAAACAACTGAGGAAACAAAACACATTATATAAAACTCTTTCTTATATAAAACTCTTTCTCCGGATGTCAGTGTAACCTGGCAGTAAAGGTTAATCTCACTGCCAGGGAAAATTTCATTGTAACAACAGTATCAAAAGAGTGATTATGATGCCCTATTCCTCTATCCTACTTGTGAAAGAGAATTGTCTTCCTTGACTAAAGGACACCCTTAGCTTGTAGGAAAAGAAGGCTGGGGGTGCGGGGGCTGTGGCTGAAGGCACCTGCCATGGGAAATTCACAAGGTTTCCTGTTAAATTGAACTAATTATTTGTAATTATTTAACTAATTTGAAACATCAAACATGTGACACTCTTGGAATCCTATGCACTGGGGGTCTACTTGAAATAAAAGGAATGATGCTGGGATTCATAAGAATAAGATCTTCAAAGTCCTAAGGTAGGGCTCAGGTGTTTTGCACCTGCCTAACATGCCTGAGTGCTTTGTGCCAAACCCCAGCTCTTTGGAATGTGACAAAGTCATGAAAGAAACATACAACTTTTGCAACATCTGACTTATCTAACTTTGTCTAGCATTCTTGGTTTCATGGCTGCTTTTCCAAATTACCAGAACTACCAGAACTCAGCTGAAATCTCATCTGATGTAGAAGATGTATTTGTTGTAATGATTTTGAGACTCCATTCAATATTAACTAGCATTTCATGTAAACACTGACAAGGTATCACCACTGTCCACGGCATATGATAATGCAGTTGGGTCCCAGCAAGCCCCAGATAATATATCAACACCTTGCTAAAGAAGAAGATTGACTCTGCCTTTGGAGTCGTCTCTTGCAGCAAACATGAGGGATGTTCTGAAATAGCAGAGAGATAACTTCACCTCAGGAACCCTAATGAAGTTATTCACACAGCTCACCTAATCTACACTACCAGTTTCATATCTTGCTTGTCCCCGTAACATTGACCATTTGCACATGCTAACTGAGACATACCACTAGAGTGCTTGAGGGTTCACCTACATACAAGAACTCCAGGGATAAAAGGAGAATACAGGAAGTGTCTTGACCCACTCATGTTACACTGTGTAAAATTTATTAATTTAATGTCTTTTGATGGACTAGCCTGAAGTCATTTATTTGAAATAGGGATAAATTCAAGAGAATGATTTTCAACTTCCTTCCTAGAATAAAATGTTATACTGTAACTCACAGATACCTAAAAATCAAAGACATAAAATGGATTTTTAGGATTAAAACTATAATAGCAGTAAAAATATTAAAACATTGATGATAAAATTATAAGATTAATGTTAGTATTCACATGAAAAATATAATATTATGATATTAAGGTAATTATAGTCTTACCAATAGTGGTCAAAGGAGTTCCACTTAATGATGTTGATAACAACATACTAGATTATAGCCAGGCACAAAGGTATATGCTTGTAATTCTAGGGGAGGCTGAGGCAGGAGGACTGAGATTTTAAAACGAGCCTCAGGAAAAGCAAGGTGCTAAACAACTCAGTGACACTCTGTATCTAAATAAAATCACAAAATAAGGCTGGGTATATGGCTCAGTGGTTGAATGCCCCTGAGTTTAATCTCTGGTAACGACCCTCCAAAAAAGAATATACTAGGTTATAAACAATGTGTTGTTGTATAAAGCTTACAATCACATCTTGGAGATATATTATCTTCCTTTTCCCATAAAAAAATACATTAGTAGGGAGGCAATTTTCCCAAGGTAGCACAACTCTCAGGTAAAAAATAACAAATAAGCCCAGTCCTGTGCGAACTAAATTTCTATAGCTTTTCCCTTTGTCAAACAACTATGACTTTTCTTGAGGGAAGCAAAAGATTAACCGGTTTAGGTTATTTTTCTTAACTCTTCCCATTCCAAAATATGTTGGAATTCAAAAGAGGAAAAATGTAAACACCATCAGATAATAGCAAACAACAGTCACAGACACCCTTATATCAAACCAAAAAAAGAAAATTTAAATCAAAAAGCATCCAAAAGACAAAATCATTTCTGTCTCTGCATTACACTTGGTGTAGAATTCTGAAGGCATGAATAAAACAAGCAGAGATTTAAACATCAGATGAGAATGATAGAAAATTGAATACAGAATCAAAGAGCGAACAAAAGTGGATATTTTCAAAGCTAATCAAAATAATATAAAATTCTCTTAGCCAATAGAAGATCATAGGGCCAACAAAATCTGATCATAGTTAACAAAACATCACTCTTCATTGTAAGAGAATATGAATCCCGTTGTATACTGTCTTTGTGTTGCCCACCCTTAATAATTGGTAGCTGATGATTTATTTTGAAAGACTGTACTACGTCCTAAACACTAAGATAATCAACTTCTTCCCATCAATTGAGTATTTCTGATTTATGAGATTCTTACTGCTTTACAACATCACTAAGTCAAAAGAAGCAGAGGAACAGTAAAGGCCTGTACCTTCCCTGATGATCAACTGCTCGTATATGTGCTCCCTTGTCTATGAAAAATACTGCCATGTGCTGTTTCCCTTAGAGCAGTAAGAGTGATGTGAGGCTCTCCTGTAAGAAAATAAAAACACTTTAAATTTGCCAAGTTGTATATTTCACAATGAATTGAAAATTGTATAAATGAGTCTTTTAAAATGAAATTATAATAAAGAGAGAAAACACATAGTAGCTCTCCTTCCTTAGACCTCTGCATATGCTGCTCCTCTCCTGTGAGCTGGCCCTGCCCTGCCTGAAGTGGCAACATGGACTCCAGCTGTCTCCACAACTCACTCCAAACAATGGCGAACTCCAAGGAACTTACATTTATCCTGGTACTGTGGGATAATGTGATTGCTGCACAGCTAAACCAAGACCTGCTTGAGGGCAGGTGCTATATCTTTGACTTGGAGAGACATGAACCCTAAAACAGCACTAAATATTTTAAGTATTTTTATTGAAAGAATGAGCTAAATACTCATCTTCATGGCAGGATTTCTCATTCTATATGCTGAAGCATATTTACTATTCCAGAAGTATTCTTCACCAGCAGAAAGCTTTATTATTATTTTTTTTTTGGTACTAGAGATTGAACTCAGGGGCACTCGACCACTGAGCCACATCCCCAGCCCTATTTTGTGTTTTATTTAGAGACAGGGTCTCACTGAGTTGCTTAGAGCCTCACTGTTGCTGAGGCTGGCTTTGAACTTGCCATTCTGTCTCAGCCTCCCTAAGTGCTGGGATTACAGGCGTGTACCACCGTGCACCACTCAGAAAGATTTCTTGATCATCACTTTCTGAAAGATTATAAAACTGTGCATTCTATGTCCAGTATAAAAGGAATAGGTTTTTTTTCTTAATCCCTATTGGGAAACACTCTTTTGTGAAAAGCACTAATATTTTAGGAATCAGAGTTTCAAGGAGCTCTGATCTCAGGGAGTTCTTCAATTATAATGGAGTTTCATTCCAGTTAGGGAAGAAATTAACACAACACTGTTTCTTGTGTTGTCAGGATCAGAATCTATTGTCAGGCACCCCTGCCCCAATGGATCATATTACAAAATGGGTCTCAAATTTAAAGGGACAGATGAATTTTGATTGCTTGTGAGTAAATTCATGGACTTTCTTCTATTATCAGAGAAAGGATTTTCACATTAACTGCTCTAAATCTCAGTACACTCATGCATATCTCGTTTTGAAGCATTATTGTCCAGATCTCATTTTAATTTCCACTTCAAGTCACTTATCATTTCAGGAGTACAAATCATAAATACAAACATTACTGGTTTCTCAAGAGAAATTAATTCTGATCTATATGGAGTAGTTTTATCATAATAAAAGGCACCAAATCACTTGATATTTTAGAGAGAATCCTAAAGAAAAACACATCATATACCTGACAATATTAATAATCTATCCAATTATAGCTGTAATTGCACTACTAAGGCTTATATGCAGTCACACTGTAACACAGACATACGCTTTGGAAGAAAAAAGTATATAATATACCAACTTTTTTGTTCAGTTTCAAAGAGATTAGTAAAATCCATGAAGCATATTCTTATCAGATAAAAAAAGCAATTTTTACATTTTTTATTCTAGGTAGTTATACACGACAGTAGAATGCACCTTGACACATACGTATATGGAGTATAACTTCTCATTCTTCTGGTTGTACATGATGTACAATCACACTGGTCTTGAAATCACATATGTTCATAGTGGAATAATGTCCAATTCATTCTACTATCCTTCCTATCCCCCAGGCCCTCCTCTCTCTTCACTCTCCTCTGCGTAATCCAAAGTACATTTATTCCCCCATGGCCCCCCTTATTGTGAATGGCTTTTGTGTATCAGAAAAAAATTCACCTATTGTTTTTTTTTTTTTTTGATTGGCTTATTTTGCTTAGCACAATATTCTCCAGCTACATCCATATACTGGCAAATGCCATCATCACATTCTTCTTTAAGGCTGAGTAATATTTCATAGTGTATATATGCCACATTTTCTTTATTCATTTGCTGAAGGGAATCTACATTGACTCCATAATTTAGCTATTGTGAATTGATCTGCTATAAACATTGATGTGCCTGCATCAGTCTAGTATGCTGATTTTAAGTTGCTTGGGTAAGAACCAAGGAGTGGGATAATTGGGTCAAATGGTGGTTTTATTCCAAGTTTTCTGAGGAATCTCCATACTGCATTCTATAATGGTTGTACCAATTTGCAGTACCACCAGCAATGTATGAGTGTACCATTTCCCCACATCCTTGCAAACATTTATTTTTCTTGTATTTTTAATAATTGCCATTCTGATGGAAGTGAGATAAAATCTAATTGTAGTTTTAATTTGTATTTCTCTAATTGGTAGAGATATTGAACATTTTTTTCATATATTTGTTGATGAATTGTATTTCTTCTTCTTTGAAGTGTCTGTTCAGTTCCATAGCCCATTTTGATTGGATTATTTGATTTTTTGTTGTTAAGTTTTTGAGTTCTTTATACATCCTGGAGATTGGTGCTTAATCTGAGGTGCCTGTGCTAAAGATGTTCTCCCATTCTTTAGGCTCTCTCTTCATGTTATTATTTCCTTTGCTGAGAAACAGCTTTTTAGTTTGAATCCATTCCATTTATTGATATTTGATTTTACTTCTTGCACTTTAAGGTGTCTTGTGAAGGAAGTCTGGTTCTAAGCCAACATGGTGAAGACTTGGGCCTAATTTTTTTCTTAAAATAAGCAATTTCCAAGACACTAAAATCCTTATCAAAATACACTGTCAAACAGGAGCTATAAACTCAAACACTTCTTGAGGCAAAGGGCTTAGTTGATGAAATACGAATGTGAATTTGTGGCAAACTGGAGAACTCAGTCCTCAAAGGGCCTCACCTGCAATATTCACAAGATGAGCAGTATGGGATCAAAGGAGAACAGATTCAACTCTTGCAGTGAGCTTAGCAGCCAGATTCTCCATGAGACTCCTCCATATTCATGTTGACTCAATTCACAGTGGGAAGCCACATATAAGCATAGGCCACGTTTGGTCCATAGACCTGGTGTTTGGATGAGGGTATATTTGCTGTGAGTTTTTATCAAATTGACTGTGTTCAAAACCACATTTTGGTAGGTAAACCATGCTCTGTTGTCTTCTCTTGTGTTACATTAAAAATCAGGCCTCCAAAAATCCTAAGAAGGGCTGAGAGTAGCTGATTTAAGTATTTTTCCTAAATTTGTAAAAAATATTCTGTTACTGCTAATTAATGAATAATTATTTTCCAAGAACTACTGAAAATGGATTATTAAAGGGATCCCCATCTGTATTCTCACTCACTTCATGGTTTACAGTGTTAAACACTGCCTGGCTGGGCACGCCAGGGCTCTACGAAGTCAACAGACCTCCTGAGACAGTCTACTGCACAACTCCTAGGGAACAAGGAAGAGAGTTCATGATTTGCTAATATTCTAATGGAAGAATCCTGCAAGCAAACAACACTGGTTGTCAAAATGACCTTGAAGACAACCAGGAGGCATAAAACACTTAAAGCATCATTGTCTTTATTAAAAGACGATCTACAAGCCCATTTCTATGGATAATCTGAATGGTAGTGAATGATTAATGGTTGCAATGGAAAAGATGCTATTGCATATGTCAAAACCCTTCTTTCAAATTACCAATCACAGAACTGGTGGCAATGAGATTACCATTATTGGAATGGAGAGATTTGAAAAAAAAGAGCACCTGATCACTCTTCTAGAAATTTCATTAGCTTTGGATATCTGAGATTAATATATGTCTTGAATGTATTTAGTGGCTCTTATCTAAGAGTCCTATCAGAATCTCCATGAAATACATTTAATGTGCATGTCCAGGCCCTGTTACACTTACTGAATCTAGATCTGCAAGAGTGAACCTACACATGTAAGATTTCACAACATTGCCCAGGACACTTTCATACACAACTTTTCAAAATATCTTTATTTTATTTATTTTTATGTGGTGCTGATGATCGAACACAGTGACTCACGCATGCAAGGCAAGTGCTCTACCACTGAGCCACAGCCCCAGCCCTTTCATGCACAATTTTAGTGCACAGCCTGACAGACGAAAACTACCACTACACGGTCAACTCTGTCCAGAGACAAATGTTCTTTGTCATTTGGAGGGTGGACCAAAAGGAAGAAAGTGTAAGATAGTCATGTACAGAAGTCTCATATCATTTTCCCAAGAGTAGAAGGATGGAGACTAGTCAAATAATAATAATGTAATTATGTTTCCTTCTATTCAAACAAAAATGAAAATGTCTTTTACCTCCCAGCGAAGCATTACACATTTCAGAAAAGGGTTTAGACTTATACAGGTGGTTCCCTCTGCCAGAAATGGATAATTTGACAGTGAATTATCTATTCATCCCTGTTCATTTGCACCATCTCAACCTAACATCTCAGTCCTCCTAAACTGAATCCTGTGCATGGTTACAAGTCTAAGTTTTAGTCACAAACAAGGAATTCGTATTTTGCCCAAATGTAAAAAGTACCTTGTCTATACAAAAACTGAAAAAAAAAAAAAAGGTTTTTAAAATCAGCAATCTTCCTTTGTACTTCCCCTCAATTACATAACTTCCATACAGCTCTATATATTTCTGATTGCTTTCCCTTCCCCTTTTCCTTAATTAAGCTTCACCACTGAGGGTTAAGTCACTTTTATAAAACTTATCAACAGTAACTGAATTCCTCTAGCTCATCAAAGGTTTTCTTTGGTTTTCATTTTCAAGATCAAGCCTATATCCAGGATGGCTGCATTAGTACACTCCTGAAATACCAGATACTGAGGCAGTTTCAGTGGGAGGATAACAACTGCAAAACCTGTCCAGAAATTTCAGCAAGACCCTGTATCAAAATAAATTTTCTAAAGAACTGGTAATGTGGGCATTGACAGAAGAACCCTGGGTTCTCTTCCCAGTACCAACAAACACATTAGTGCACACACGCACAGACAAACACACACAGAAACACACACACACAGACACACATACATTAAAGTTTAAATCAAAGGCAAATTTTGCTTTCCTGCATTGTTTTACTCTAATTAGAAAAGAAATGGTAGGAAAAAATGTTTGAAAAAATTTGATGACTAATTACTCTTTTATGTGCAGATATTTACTTTACCTTAAAATAATCTGTAAATTCCAGTGTGTTTTTTATAAGGATGAATGTTGAAATTGACTGTGTATATCTTTTAAAAGAATGGATGCCAAATAATTGTAAATAAAGTTGATCTAAAATATACCTTGGTTTTTCCTTCAAGGATTGCCTTGTTCATGAGCAGGTTTGCTGCTGTGCACGTGTTCTTACTGGAGACAGCACGGCGCAGAGAAGTGCTGTCAATGGCACCCATCACATTCGGATCTGCACAGCATTTTAGCAAAATCATGGCACATTCCTCCTCTAGGGATTGTGTAGCCCATCAGGGTTGCACCAAGGAAGGAACTGTTAGCTCCAGGTATTCGGTATTTACAGGCCACAGCTTTCAACAACTAACCACACTTGAATGAAAAAAAAAATGCATCTTGGTTCTAGGAATTCTAATTGAATCCTTCTTTACTTAGTATCCACCTTCATCAGGTCTGTGCTGTTGTCACCGTCTCGAAATTTAATGTTGCATTAGATTAATCATTCATACCAGGAGCGTCACCACTTCTGGATGGCCACAGGCACAGGCATAATGCAGAGCAGTCTTGCCAACATAAAAGGACTTCTCAGGGGCTGGGATTATAGCTCAGCGGTAGAGTGCTTGCCTCGCATGCGTGAGGCCCTGGGTTCGATCCTCAGCACCACATACAAAGCAATAAAATAAAGACATTGTGTCCATCGACAAATAAAAAAAAAATCTTTAAAAAATAAATAAATAAATAAATAAAATAAAATAAAATAAAAGGACTTCTCAGGAAAATATAGTACACTACCTCCAAATACAAAATAAGCCATAAAATTACAAATGTTTAAAACCACATACTTCCTCCTCTTTCCAAATAAATATTTCATTGTTTTCTTGAGAAAGTGAAACATCAATTACCTATTGGAAGGGCTGGCTGTGGGGCTGGAGCTGTTGTGCTGGGATTGCAAGCCAGGACCTCACTCATGCTAGGCAAACATGGTACCTGCAAAGTACAGCCCCAGCCCAGAGCAGACTACCACATGATAACATGACATCATAGTTAGCGCAACCTCCCTTGGAGTGTTACTTTAACCTCTGTTACTTAATAAATATTGCCCAGCCTTTGTATGTCTCTTTCCTAAACCATAAACTAGGAATAAAGTAGTAGTTACCTAATAGGATCTCACAGTGATACATAAGAGACAATCTATCAAAAGGACTTAGAGGGCTGGGATTGTAGCTCAGCGGTAGAGCGCTTGCCTCGCATGCGTGAGGCCCTGGGTTCGATCCTCAGCACCACATACAAAGCAATAAAATAAAGACATTGTGTTCATCTACAACTAAAAAAAAATCTTTAAAAAAAAAAAAAAAAAGGACTTAGAAATTCCAGTAAAAACAACAGTTCAATAATTGCCATCTCCGTTGCTCATCCTTATCTCCTACTTCACAATAATAATATTTCTGTGATGTAAAATAACACAATTATACCTATTGTGCAGATAGGTTTGATAAAATACTATGGAGTGCAATCAGTACAAGAGGATCTTCTTACATTTGAACATCCCCCATGTTGAAATGCCACTTATAATTCATGATGTTCCATGGCAATAATTGGCAGCATTGATGAAATACTCTTTATACTCAGGATCATCACACAATCCATGGTGTCTTACATTGGGTCAAATTGATATAAACAAAAGATCCATGACAGCGCTGCACATATGCTTGGCATTTGATTAAAGTTTACTTGTTAAAATTACTATGTACAGCCCGGTGCCTCCCTTCCCCGGAGCAGTCTGGAGCTCTTGGGCAGGGAGGCCTTGGGGACAAGGCCTGCATGTGTTCCAGGCCAGACCAGGCCTGGCATTAGTTGGTTTTGGAACTAATGAGGGCGCATGGGCCTCTGTGATCCTGGAGGAGACAAAGTCCAGTCCTGGGCCAGAAGAAGGTGGGCCTGCAGTTCTGTGGAGACCCAGCATCGTGGGTGTCACCTGCGCCCCTCCCTTACAACAGGTCCACCGCCTCATGGGTGGCCTCACCCTCTGCTCAGCATTCTCCAGGTGCCCTGGACACCCAAGGACCCTAGGCTCTGTTGGGACTGTGGTCTGGCCACCCACTTGGATGCAGTTTGGATCCAAAGTGATGCTCATGTTTCTGACAGTGTACCTTAGTAGTAATGGATAGCAGTCCACAGAAGTTTCAGTTGCTCCAGAGTCAAAATGCAGAGATGTGGTAGATCTATGCAAAGAGCCTGACTAGAGTGACCAATGTTTGGCTGAAGTGTGGTGTGGCTCTGAAAGTCCAGTTGCTGATAATGAGAGAATGTGTCATGTTCTTCAACCATTTGGAAGTCAGAGAAGTGAAGTTCATTTCTTCCTTCCTCATGAATGCCCCCTGGCAGGGACACTGCGAACGGACTAAGGTCTCAGGATCAAAGTCTGAAGAGAAATGGTGTAAAAATACCTGCTGAACATGAAGAAAGGAGAATGGCCTTAGTCATCCTAGAATGCATCTGACTCTCGATGCGATTCAAGACATGGCATCTTGCCAGGAGCAACAATTTGAAGCCTAGAAAAAAATGCTGGCTACAAAGCAACAGCACTTAAGTTTTTAAAACAACAAGATAAATGTCAACAGCAATAAGCCGTGGAGTCGGAGAAGCTTAAGCATCTAAAAGAAATAGCTGAGAATCAGGAAGCCAAGCTAAAAAATTATGAGAGCACTTACAGGCCATGTGGAACAGAAGAGGCTAAGCAGTGGGACACTTGTGCAGTAAACTGAACAGATGAACAGTCTGTGCCAGCAAGAACAGAGGGAGCTCATTATAACAGCATCAAAAGTGGAGGAACTTACAAGGCAGCTAGAAATGCTCAAGAGCAGCAGAATTGAAGGCCACCATGACAACAAGTCAGCTGTGGCTAAGCCGGATCACCTCTAAAAGGAAGTGCAGTTAAGAAACAAATTGGATCAAGAGCATGATGCCAAGCTGCAACAACAGAGGGAGTGTTTAAATACGTGCAATTCAAAAGTGGCAACCGTGGAAAACTGTGTTAATGAGCTGAGGGACCCAGTGTGAAAGGAGGAGGCAGCAGCAGCCCTGCAGCAAAATGAAAATCTACCAGCTTCATCTGATGGAAATTGTCCTCAGCGAGCGGTGTCAGCCCTAACCCATGTGGCTGCAGTAGATCCATATATCCAGGCCTCTGCCATGCCAAGGATGCCCTCAAGGCCTGAACAGCTGGTGAAGTTGGCCCTGCCTCATCATTCCTTGGCCATGCTGACTTCAGAGCAGCCAATGAAGACAAACATGGCCCAATATGAGATTTGGGTCCATGTCACAAACTAAAGGCTCTAAAATCCATTCAGCTGGCCCTTATTGGAGCCCTTCAAAGACAGATCTTTCCCTGAGCCAAGCCTCCTTTTGTACCTGCAATTACTGGGAATGCCCTGGACCATCTGATATTGGGGAAGTTCCACTGGGGGAGAAAGAGAAGCAAGTGCATCTGTTCTTGATGTCTGACACAGTGGAATAGTGTGCTGCCCCACCCTCCCTTGGCTCACTGAGGAAAACCAGAGCAGTGAAGATATCTTGTGAGATGCTTAGGCTGCAAATAAAAATGTGGTTAGAGTACCACATTCTGTTACGAGAAAATGAAAACAGGCAAATTTGCCTTATTTTCGACAAACCTATCAATTGTCTTCTAATATTAAGCCAGATGGACATCCTGAGCAGTTGCCAACTGCTACATCCATTGGAAGTAAACCCAAACCACCAGGGCAGCAGGCCAGGGTACTGCTACCTCTCAGTCTACATTCAGTTAGCCAAGACCAAATGATTTCTCCAGGATCTAAGCAAGCAAGTTTACCTGCTGCTACAGTCTGGCCCTTACTCCCCAGCCTTTCGAAGATACCCTTTGTGCACCCTTCAGAAAACCTCAGACCAGGGTGGCCAGCGCTACATATTCCATGTATACACAGCATCAGGCTACAGCAAGAAACTTCCAGCAAGCTTTGCAGAATGCACTGACAAAGACGCACACCAGAGGCTCACATTTTGCAAGTATACATGGCAAGTCTTTGATGGCTACTTCTGAAATCCGCAGCAGTACCCAGAGAACATTTATACCAACAGCCAGGGCAAGTGCGGCAGCCAGAACCTGAAACTCGACCACTGAGCCACATCCCCAGCCCTATTTTGTGTTTTATTTAGAGACAAGGTCTCACTGAGTTGCTCAGCACCTCACCGTTGCTGAGGCTGACGTTGACCTCACGATTCTCCTGTCTCAGCCTCCCAAAGTGCTGGGATTACAGGTGTGCGCTACTGGGCTCAGCTACCTTTTCTATAGTCTTGAAGGTGAAAATTTTCATCTTCTTTTAACTAGTGAGGTTAAATATAACTTCTTAATAATGGAAAAGGATTAAGACTTATCCAGTTGACATGAGAGATCATTATTCTTCAAAATCTTTAAAATCATATGAAAGCTAGATAAAATTTCATCTCCACAATCTTTTCTAACACTTTCCTTTTTTTTTCCCCACCCCAAGTAGTGAGCATAAAACTATGTGGTCTTAGTAATTACTAAAAATAATTTTATTAATGATGTCACATTTTATTACTTTACACTTTGTTTCACGTTTGTTTTGAAACATAATTCTTTTAACAAATATCAATACCCTCAGGTCCTCAGCATATTTGAGGAATACTGATATGCCTCAATATATGAATCTAACTCATTTCAGCAAAATTCTATGTACTCATTTCCTTTACTTGGAGAAGTGCAGATGCTAGCTAAATAAATCAGGTCTAATTGTTGTTGGTTATCTATTGTGCGCTTGAGTTTCTTTGATAATGGAGATACAGTCATTTTCTTTTTAGGTTATGTCAGTGGTTATTAAAACTTAATCAGATACCTATTATTTTCAGTCACTGGTGCCGTATTCGTCCTCGTAAGTCATGGAGGAAAGACTATTCCTTTAATTATGACAGCTCAAATATGGGAAGATTCTCCTTTGGCTGTGGGAATTTTGATTTTTACAATAACAGGTAGCCCTGTTATTGAGATAATGTGCATATAAATATAGACTGTATAGACTAATTTCATTTTTAGACTTAATACTTCTTGAGGCTTATCCTACAAATTGCAAATTTTTAATATTGTTTCATTTCAGTTAACTGTGGTTTATACAGTTGTAAACAAAGTTGAAAGTTAATTTGATAAATGATGTCATATGTAGAAGGGCCTTTCAGCTTTTTATTCTTTTGAAGCAAAAATCTTTACTAGACTGTATCATGGTATTTAGGCATTTCAGTACTGTTTTCAGTCTGATATTACCTTATTTTCAGCTTCTTGGTGTAAAACATGAACTATATCAGCAACTATTCTGCAGTAGTAGTTAGGGCAGAAGTAGTTCTGGATTAAAATCAGTGGGTGATCATCAGTCCATTTTATATGGACCATGGCTGTAGACTTATGTTCGTGCATTTAGAGTAAGCAATGTTTTATGCTGGCATGTAAGAATTTTTTAAGAACTGATTTAACAACCAGTGTTACTTCTGAGGAAAAACAATTTATTAAACTTGTAGAGTTTCTATTTCAAGGACCAATATTTATGTCAATTCAATTAATAGTGTGCTAAATTATCATTCAAACTCTTCACTGGCTTTCAAATGCGACAAAGATGCTTAGTTTTGAGAATAAAGTTGGGGCTGGGGTTATGGCACAGTGGTAGCATGTTCACCTAGCACGCGTGAGACACTGGGTTTGATACTCAGCACCACATAAAAATAAAATAAAGATATTCTGTCCACCTACAACTAAAAAATAAATATTAAAAAAAAAGAATAAAGTTATACTACTGCATTTATTTTAGGCTTAAATGTATATTCTTCAGAAAAAATTAAGAGCATATTTAACACTTGAATAAAGCTTTAACTACTAATTCTTAAATAGGGTATTTTTAAGAAATGTTCTTTCTTGGTCTCTATTGGGGAAACATTGTTCAAAGTGAGGTCTCTGGACTGGAATTGGTTTGCAAATTATTACTCATTTGCAGTGATATAGAAATAGAGAGAATTTTTAAAAATTAATACTAGTACAACAGAGTCACTTTATGACTACTAAATCTAACAATAACAAATTTGGAATTATGTCTTTGTTTTTGATTTCGTTGTCCTAGCAATTCATTTGAATTTTACAAAACTCTCCCTAAAAACAAAACAAAGTCGAGCTGACTCCCCATGTCAGTACTCCACAGCAGCATGCAATTCTTAATTTTATGAAAATGAGCATAACAAAGAAGATATAAGGGGAAATGGGAAAGAGTGAGCTTAAATTGTGGTTTCCAATTCCTCAAAGTTTTCAAGAACTGGAATTTTTTTTTTAAATTTGAAATACCCTGTTTACATAACATGTTCCATCATATTTTCTTGTTTATTCCTACTATGCCCTAGTTATTCTTTTTTTATGGAAAAACAAGCTGATCTATATTATTATCATCAATAACAAACAAGACTTTCAGTCAATTAAAATATTTTATTTAAGAACAAGTTATTTTTACATTGGCTAAAATCATAGTAAATACATTTCTTGGCATAAAGACAAAGACTGAAAGTTAAAATATCTCCAACTGCAAGATTATGTATACAAAACTCCCATTGTTGCTTAAGTAACAATGGATCAATCAAATTAAAAGTTATGCTATCTAGAATGACATAAAGTGAAAATATTGTATTCATAAGATTTATATTTAAATTATCTTTACTTACAAAATACTATCCTAAGAATTATAATTTCATTAAGCTTCAAATGGAACAAAAGTATAATCACTTAGGTAAAAGCAGTTACTTAAACTAAAAATGAGAGATAACTCAAACTACTATTAAAGAGAGATCAAAAATATTGTCAGGTTTCTTGTGGTTCTGGATGTTCAACAGCAGGCTTATTTGAAGGTGGAATCAACCTTGAAGGAAACTCACTTCCACTTTCAGAATGCAGGAGTTGGGGGGGAAAACTCAGCTCTTGGGGGAAGATAATGAGGAAAACACCTCTGCGAAAGGATATTTTGCATTGGGAATGGAGGGCGTGGTGGGCCACGTGGAAAACAATCTCCAGATGCTCCACACAGGTTTCCTGGAGGAGGTGGAGGAAAAAAAGGTCCTCTTCTCATGAACTGACTCCTTGGATCCACTGGAAACAATGGGCCTCTGGTTGGAGAAGAAGGTGCAAGAACAAAGCCAGAACCAGTTGCTTGGTTTGCAGCAGGGAGAGGTGAATCAGGCACATTGGAATTATCAAGATCATCTCTGGTATCTTTTCTACTGGGTTCCATTTCTAAAGACATAGGCCCATCCACTTTATCCAAAGAAGGCATATTCAAACTTCGGACTCCTGCTGGTCCAGACAGTCTCCCATAATTAGAATAATATGCATCTTGCCTTTGTGGAGGAAGACGTGGACCAGAATATGGTTGGCCTGGTGGAGGGATCATCATCCTATGGTCCTGTTCCCATGGAGGTGGCAGGGGACCAGTGTCAGAAGGTGCTCTCTGAGGATCAGTTGACCTATCACAGCTCGATTCTCTTCTTTTATTGCTAATCTGAGAGCTTCTTTCTCCTCCCACTGGTACCACAGGTATGAATGGACCCTTCTTTTCCAAATGAAAAGGTCTCATCTCAGATGAAGGTTGATCCAGTGGTGAGGGACCACATGGGCAATGCTCTCTGCCAAATGTTGTATTTGAAACATCACGTGCATAACGATCTTTCTCTAAAAGTTCAAGCTTAAGCTCAGATTCAGTTAATTTTTGTCTGAGGTAAGCATTTTCTTTCTTTAAATAACTGAGGTTTCGTTCAACACTGCGAGCTGCCAACTCCTTATGATGGGCTTTTTTCTCATAGGAAATAATCTTCCGCTGATAAGAATGAGTGGCTCTCTCCAATTCTTCTTCAAGATCCTTGGCTCGCTTTCTATAGGTCTCCAGCTGTTCAGCTCCATGGCTAATGTTTTTATCCACGTTGGAAAATTTCTCCTCTTGCTGTAATCGATAATTTTCCTCTATGACCAATTTCCTGTGGAGTTTCATTTCATTTTGTTGATATTGTTCAATCGTGACTTTAAGTTTCTGCTGAAGCTTCTGATTCTCAAGTTTAAACTGTGAATTTTCTGACTGCAAAGATGCTTGTTCAGTCTGAAGATCATTAACATATTTTATAAGGTCTTTCTTTGCTTTATCTACTTCAGATAATAAGGTATAAATTTGGTTTATTCCTCTGTCTACGGTTTCTAAAGAAGCACTGAACTCAGCAGCATAAACCAGTTTCTTCAAAGCTCCATTTGGCTGGTTCTCTAGGTGAGCACCAATTTCTGATTCACTCTTTGTCTCCAAGTCCAAGTTACCATCATCTGTTAGGTCTTCTCCAAGCACA
>CM053410.1:25476742-25495743 GCA_028644305.1 Xerus rutilus | reverse complement strand
GGTTCCCAGGGGCCTCCTGTGCTCATGCTGCCCATCAGGGGAGTCTCAGCCCCTTCTCTATGCTGTGCATCCTGAAGCACACAAGTTTAAGCCTGTCCCACTGGAGCCAGGGATGCGTCCTCTCCATGCCACCCACCCCGTGGTTTGGTTTCATCCAGGCCACAGGGCTTAGGGAGAATTCTATAGAGTCATAGTATCACCCACTTTGATGTAACTAAAATTCTAAACTGTTTTAAAGTTTTCAAAGAGCTTTTAGACCATATATGTATATTTGTACTACTTGCCCTTTTGTTTTAATGACTCCTTAATTTCCCTTCCCTCTAGTTCCTCCCTTTTCCTTCCTCTCTTTTCTTGAAGTGTTGGGGGTAAACTCCAAGGCTTTGTACATGCTAGGTAAGCTTGCTACCGCTAAGCTACATCCACAGCCCTATTGACATTTTCTATAGAAGTAATTTGAAGGAGGGCCTGGAATGAGATATTTCAAGATTTACAAGACATTAATTCCTAGCCAAGATTCCTATACCCAATATAACTCTCCTTCAATATCACAACTTAAGTCTTAACTAATACAGAAATTCAATACAATCCCTCACATTCCATCAGACCATAATGAAATTAAACTAGAATTCAATAGCAAGAAAATAATTAAAATCACATGAACATAAGGATCTTAAACACTACTCTTTCAAATGAAGAATAGATCAATAAAGAAGAAAGATATTCTTCAAAAAATAAGATCAAACATAAAACCAATCAATACTTCTGAGACACTATGAAAACAATTAGTGGAAAATGTTTACCATTGAGTACCTATATTTTGAAAAAAAAAAAAAAAAAAGCTCCAAATAAGTAAAATCATACCCTACACCTCAAGGCTTTAGGATAGGAAAAGCAGACTAGCTCCGGAACAATAGAAGACAGGGGACCACCAAAACAAAGATTGGAGCAAAAATCAGTGAAATCAAGAAAAAAAATTACAAAGTAACAACAACAACAAAAATGTCAGGAAGTTGGATATTTGAAATAATAAAGAGGATTGGTAAACACATAGCCAAAGGAAGAAAGAGAAGACCAAATCCACAAGGGCAGAGATGACAAAACGGATATTAGCACAGACACTTCTGAAATCCAGAGGAACGTTAAAAAGTACTGTGGAAATGCTGACTCTACCCAACTGGAAAATCTAGAAGACAATGACAAATTTCTAGACACACATTCCCTGCCCATGGTGAACCAGGAAAAGCCAGAAATTCTAAATAGACCAATATCAACTAATGAGCTTGAAACCCCATTTGAAGGACTACCAACAAAGAAAAGATAGGACCAATGGATTTTCAGATGAATTCTATGAGACTTTTAAAGGAATAATAACACCAGTCATTCTCAAATTATTCCATGAAATCAAAGGGAGGGAACACTCTCAGATACACTCCATGAACCCATGACCCTGATACCAACACCTGACAAAGACACACTAAGGAAAGACAACTACAGATCAAAATCCCTGATGAGAAAGATAGATCCAAAAATCCATAATAACTTGAATGCAAAATGAATTCAAAGTTACATTAAGAAAATACTCTATGTTCAAGTGAGCTTTCTCCCAGAGATACAGGATGATTTGGCATTAGGAACATCAATAAATGTAATTCTCCCCTTAAAAAGAATTTAGAACAGGAATCATATGACCATCTCAACAAAGGCAGGGGTCAAGAAAGTACTGTTTGTGGGCCAAATACAGCACATTGCCTACCTATGTAAATAAAGATTTGGGGTTGGGAAGAGGGTTCCTGTGGTGCTGGTGATCCAACTGGGGGCATCCTGTAAGCTGTCCAAGCACTCTGCTGCTGAGCAATGCCCCAGCCCCTATACATGCAGGTCTGGAGAAATGATAAGATTCAATAACCCACAGAACCTATAATAGCAACTACCTGAGTTTTTTCCAAAAAAGATTTTCCAATTTCTGATTTACCTCACAACACACTCATTATGAAATGTTGATAGGTTTTCCCCAATGTGTTTTTATAAATGTCCTTCACATATATATTATCCTTAATGTGCATGTGGTATGTCTAAAATGCAGTCAGCCTTTGGAGTAAATATATAAATATATAATAAATATATATATAATATATAATATATATATAATATATATATATAATAAACATCTGACCTGGAAGCATTCAGTTCCAGAAGTGAAGTTTCTAAATGACAAGAATGACAAGCTGCCAACTTTGATGTATGCTCCAAAATCACCCTTCAAAAAGGGTTTTCAAATTCCATTTCCCAACAGTGCACAAGAGCACCTCTTTGCTCACATTTGCCAACATGTGAGGCAATGACATGAATGACACACTTATTAATGTGATTAAACTACTTATTAATATAATTAAAAAACTGGTACCTTCCTGTTTGGCTACCATGTTCTGACACTCATGCAAGAATCAATAGCCCTAATGAAGTCATAAAATATGATAATCACGATTATAGCCCCATGTAGAATTCAGTTTACAAGTTAATAACTATTATCTACTGGGAAATATTTCCATAGTCTTACTGATCATGATGCCCTTTGTCCTCAAGAGCCAACTACTGTTTGTCAGGTGTTTGGTTCCTTCTTTGTTGGATTAATTCACCAAGACCACCAGCAGTAGCAGCAACAGCAGCAGCACCACCACCACCACCACCACCACCACCATCACTTAGCTCTTCTGAGGTCTCTATTCCCTGACATCCATGCTTCATACACTGTTCTTCATCCTTTCAGGAAAGTTTGATAGTAAGATAGCTGGTACTTTTCAACAAAAGGCACATTTTTGTTTTCCTACACATTAGGCCCTGGCTTTGTTGAATTGTCATGATTTTGTTATATAAAAGATAAATAGGTACTTACTTTAATTTTTACATTATCCTCCAATGAAATACTTGTAAATTCTGCTTCATTTATCTTTAAGTAAAAGAAATCATGTTCCAAAAGGTAAAAAGGGACATTGTTCATTCTATGCTTTAATTTCATCCTCTCCTGGCTACCTAATGTTTTCATTTCCCATGCAACTGACACAAGAAAACAGAACACGAATGTTGTCCTCTTCTGTCTTTACTATCTGATCTAACACATTGGGCTTCAAGAGCAAAAATTCTAAGCATTTAAGTAATTCAGGGCCACAATAAATGCCCATTCACACTGCTAGTTACTGGAAATAACTAACAGAATGCTCTAAAATTCTTCCTATGATTAAGATCTTTTATAGATGTAAAACTCTACAGTTCTATAACATGCAAAATAAAATAAAATTTCACTATAGACGTACTTCAAAACTTACACCAAGTGGATTCCCCAGAAAGCTTGATTTCCAAAGTCAACTGATTCTAAAATGTGACAAAAGCTAAATTCCTGTAGAAACGAGAGTGTGATGAGACTAAGAAGATCAGTCTTCAAGATCAGTGCCTATTCTGGCACTCACTCAGACACTGGTAATGTGGGGGGAGAAAGCAGAACACCCAGAGAAAGGGAAAACTAAAAGTAAAATGGCACAGCTCTGGGTAATGCTAATCTCACACTTAGGGATAAATTGTAAAAATGTTTTTATGCAATGCCGTTAAAAATGTGTCATATTTGAAAGAGGTTATGAATGGATTGGGGGAACAGCTACTTTTGATGAGTGTACCTGTTATAGTCCACAAATCTAATCAAGAGAGGGCAGAAGGCATGGAAATCTCTAGCCAGCATGGTGAACTTATTCTGAACAAGGAGCTCAGCCTCCAAAATGTCCTCTCTGGTGTTGGCTTTCAAATGAGCTTCCTCAGACACCACCATGGCGGTCTCTTTCTTGAGTTTTTCCATCAGCAGCAAGAAATGAGTTTTCAAGAGCTGAGGTTTTCCCAGAATAGGCTGGGAAAACACTGTGGAGAGACACTTGAGGATTCTGCTCTTTACAAACACTCATTTACAGGAGAATGAATTATAAGGGCAACTGAGAACAACTAAACTTTCCTCTCCCCCTGCACCTGGTTTCTGACTATCAAAGCCCAGGTCCTGGACTTTTTTCTAGTCCAAAATCTAACTGCATAGTGAATGTTCAAAAATAATTTACTTGGGAGGTTGAGATAGGAATATCAGGAGCTCAAAGCCAGCCTCAGCAACTTAGAGAGGCCCTAAGCAACTCACTGAGATCTTGTATCTAAATACAATATAAAAATGGGCTGGGGATCTGGCTCAGTAATTAAACACCCAGGGATCAATCTCTGGTATCAAAAAAAAAAAATTACTGAGTTGAATTCAATGCCCTTAATTTTTAAAAAAATTGATAGCTAATTTTCAATAGAAAAAAAAATCTCCTACTTTAACGAATTCATTAGATTTTTTTTTCTATTCAAAATTAGCTATCAATCTTTTTTTAAAAAAGAAAAGGAAAAAAGGAAAAAATTTCCTTTACTTTGGAAATTAATTATTTTCAAACAAAGAATTCCCTTAATAGAAAATGTTCCCCCCAGCCCTTTAGGAGAGAGATACCCCCTGCTGTGTAATTATGAGACTACACAGTTTTCTCATTTCATCACATGTCCATACACAAAAGGGCTAAACTACACAAAACACCGCTCTCTTATTTAGTAGCACTTGGACTTGTTAATTACAGCTCCAAACTTGAACAGGCTATTATTAAAAGGAGTTTCCCCCCAAAAGTAATATATATACATTGAGTAAGTGTATGAAAGAAAAGGTGAAATCAACCATGATCATCTGTCCAAGTTGTATGGCTCGGGTGTATGTCTTTGGGGTTTTCAAGACAAATTTATAAACATGTATATTACACCTATTGCATTTTGAATTCGTTTTTCCCTTCATGATATCATTGACACTTCCTAAGCTCTAAAACACTGCATATATCTGAATTTTTAAAGATGCTATATTTTTTTCAGGGACGGGGGTAGTACTGGGGATAAACTCAGGGGCACTCGACCTCTGAACCACATCCCTAGCCCTATTTTATACTTTACTTAAAGACAAGAAGGTCTCCCTGATTTGCTTAGCACTTTGCTTTTACTGAGGCTGGCTTTGAACATGCAATCCTCCCGTCTCAGCTTCCTGTGTCACTGGGATTAGCACTTGGCTGCCATAATGTTTTTATATGAAAGCATACATAAACGTTTTAACCACCCTCTAGTCATTGGGCAGATTACATCCAATTTTTCAATACAAATATTACAATGATAGATAAACTTAATTGTAAATACTAAACACCTTTGATTTCTCACCCCGTTTCCTATAGGACATGATTGATGTACAATGCTTAAAAATTCACCTTTATCTTTGTCTTTGTGTACCAAATCCTTTCCTACTAAGTATCAATATCAATACTTAGTGTGATTATTGATTGATCTTATGGAAACTGACAAATCAGGAAAGTGTTTACTTTAATAACAATGGAAAGTTACCCCATGTCTGATTATATCTATTTAAAAAAATAGCACAACAGAAACAATATTTCCAAGCACAGAAAAAAATAGCAATAAAGATTATTATAAAAGGAAAATTTTAGTCTTCTGTATTTTGAATCTTTTTGGAAATAAAACAATTTAAGAGTATATATTTCCCTTTTCTTACCCGCTAACCCCTTCATCAATTCCCAGGTTATTATTTATGATCTTCAGCATGTTCCCCAGGACTGTGTTCTTGTGTTTTAAGCTCTGGCTGTGCAGCAGGACTCTGCCCTCCCAGCATTGCTCTCGGGTCCGTGCTCCCTCCAGCAAGACATGCAGCTGCACAGCATGGGCAGCACCACCTCCATCATGTGCAGCATCTCATGTAGCAGATGCCAGACGTGGTCAGCTCCACGATTTCTTCGAGTCTCTCCAGAGATGGGTTATTTGGACAAACATCTTGGATATTTACACAAACATCTTCCACACTGCCTGGCAAACTGAGAGCTGGAGCACACACATAAATAGATGGTGACGAAAGAACTGATGGGATGAGGGCCATTTCCATTCTTTAAGATCAACACAGGGAACCATTTCATTTGGGGCTTCAGCTCAGCAAGATTTGGGGTGCCTTTACCTGGCTACCTCTCCCTCCTATGGCACAGATTTCAGAGCTTCTCTCTTTTCCCCAAGTTCCTGCCCTACCACCACACACTTTAGGTCATCAAACAGCTCTTCCTTTCTCAGGGCAAACAAGATGCGGTAGTGCCTCTTCCTCCAGCCCCCTGTTCTCAGGGCCCATCAGCTGCTCCTGTCTGGTCCCATATGTGCCACTATTTCCCATTTTCAGAGGAAGAATTTTGCAGTGCCCGGTCTTGGATCCTCCAGTATCCTGGATGCCTTCCCCACCTCAGGGCCCTTGCTCAGGGCTCAATTACCAGCCTCTTCCTTTCTAATGACTGCTCCCCAGCAGCCTACTCGGAGGTTCAAATCTGAATGTAGCTTATGCTCTCCACCACTGACAGAGTTTATGCTCTACAACCCTTATCTCACTGTTCAGAGACACTGCACACCGCTGACCAAATTCCCTTTCCTAATACTCCCTCTTTCTTAATGGCAATGGACCCAGACTCCTCTGAATTGTGCCAGTGTCTTCCTCACTTTCTTCTCTTTGCTGAACTCTTCCATGGTGGTTTCTGTGAGGGCTCATCTTTGGCTCTCTTCTCCTTTTCTGCTTACATGTCTGTCTAGGTAATTCCTGTCACTCCTATGGGCCTCTGTTGCAAGTTAATAGGTCTCAGAGCCAGATTTCTTTAGTTTCTTCTGGATGTCGCAAAAGAAACCAAAACAAACTGGGTTTAAATCTAAACTCTTCCTTTCCAGGTGTTATAACTGGGATACGAGGTATCACACAAAAGCTCATGTGAGACAATGTGGGAAAGTTCAGAGGTGAAACAATTAGATTATGAGAACTGCAACCTAATCAGTGGATTAATCCACTGGATGGATTAATGATTTGAATGGGTGGTAACTGTGGGCAGGTGTATCACTGTGGGCATGATATTAGGAATTCTATCTTGTCCCTGGTGTCCCTAACAATGCCTCTCTCCCCATCTACCTCTCCACTCCTTCTCTCTTTCCTGAATGTCATGAGGTACACAGCTTTCCTCTACCATGTCCTTCCCCCATGATCTTCTGCCTCACGTCAGGCCCAGAAAGATGGAGCAGGATGATCATGGACTGCACTGCTAAAGCCGTGAACACAAAATAAATGGTTTCTCCTCTGCATTGCTCTCATCAGGTATTTCGGTTGAAAGCTGACTAACTCACCAGCCTGCCTCTTGAGCACGCACTGATGCAGTACGGACACCATTCATCAGCCAGCCAGGCTGCAAACCTAGGGAACCTCCAGGATACAAGGCCCCTGGCCTCACACCTGAGATGGTCCCGCCTCCAGGAAATCTCCCAAGACTTCCACCCTTGTCTGCACCCTCCAAGGGCCTTTCCTGATGGCCTCACCTCGGCCCCATTGCTCTCTAACAGCTGGTTCATGGTGTCCGTCCTACTGCTGTCAGGATGATTCCAAAATGCAAATCTATTTGTGCCACTCCACTTTCAGGCTAGTGAAAGAACCCTTTGCCACTGGTACAGTCTGCTCCCTTTCCTGACAGAAGCCTGCCACTTCTTTTTGGCTTTGTTCTCTTCCTTCATCCTTTACTCTTTCTCTCCTGGAATCTGTCTCCAGCCAAGTCAAAATGCCTGACGTTTCCCCAATTTAACAGTTTTGGTCTTCCTAATCTGAAGACTCATCCTGAATCAGCTATGTGATGTTTTTCCAGCTGTTCTCAACTAAAACTGCTTTTGTGTCCCCAATGGTATTTCCCAGTTCTATCATATGCACCACCCTCTCTGCTTCCACTGCAAGGAAAACCTCCCTGAGGGAAAGAATCACATCTCATTCAGCTTTCTATCACATCTCCTCCACATCACAAACTTTTTTTCTACTCGCTGACTAAAAGATTAATTAAATCATTAAATTTAATTCCTTTACTTTGTTAATGCAGGTGATTTGTTATAGAAACTAAGCCATGAATTACCTGCCTTGTGTATTTCCCTCCCTGTAAAGAGATAATAAATTGCTTCCTAATTGATTCATAACAAAAGTATTAAAAAGCATCAAAAAGCCTTAATGAGACAACTTGTTAAAGTGTTTACACAGAGGATTAATTGACCCTATTTTGCTAATTACAAATATATTGTAGAAATTATGTGGAAAAATATTACTAAGGCACATGCAACAGATTATTATAATAAGCAAATTATAACTATTATAATAAGCAAATAAAAACTATGCAATTCATTAAAAGATTCTTTATTTGATGAAATTCACTATAAAATCAGTAACACACACTGGTTACACAGAAATAAGCCCATGAAGACAGAGGTGTGTGTTTGTAAATAGTAAGCAGTCCCTACTACCTTTTGAGACCTCTTCAGGACTATTAGGAAACAACCCAGATACCATAGACTTTACCTGACTTAGAAGTCATAAAACAGAAGAAAATCCTATGAGGGGGCATTTGTGTAATGTTCAGACTTTGAGAATTGTGCTTATCCAACTCAATCCAAATTCTAGTTAATAATTCCAATTAGATTCTCAAAGACAAGTCACTGAATCCTCAACAATAGTTGAAGTCTTTTCAACTGGGAATATCATCACATTTTCCCACGTGGAAGGCAACAATGAAGGACGGGGCACATGTGGACATCCAGTGAACACCCAGGCACCTGAGTCTTAGGGATATGCACATAAATCAAAGGTGTTGACAAAGTGACTTAAATTTACATTCTTTAGTTTTTTTAAATAATCAAAGTTAAACTAAACTATTTGAAATACCAAAATGCAATAAAATATTCTCATTGATGTAGACATATCTAGTGAATGATACTAAAAGGCCCAAATCTCTAAATATAAGGAATAAATTAGCCCCTGCTAACTAACTGCAAGACATACCTAAATAGGAAATCAGATTGACTTATTTTTTCTATATTTGCTGACCTTCTACCAAAATGGCCCATTAAGAACCACTGTAGGAAAACACAATAAATGATAGCATGTTTTGCTTCTCTCCTCAAGCACTGAGCATGCCCCAGCCTTACCTGCTATATCTTGGGATGACTTGGTGTTGTAGATGGACTAAGGACTGTGCATGTCGAGATGTGTTTCGAAAAAATGGGATAGGAAAGGCACCTGTGAGGCTGCAAGACACTCCCAGTGCAGAATGCTACCTAGAGGTAGAAAACACTTATTTCTTGAAGTCTTACAAGTGAATGCCTTAAGAAGTAACATTAACATTAACCTTGGCAAGTTTAAATTACAAGAGGAACACTCAGACTGCTACTTAATAAGATGAACCCCCAAGGGCTGGGGCTGTGGCTCAGTGGTAGAGCGCTTGCCTAGCATGCGTGAGGCACTGGGTTCGATTCTCAGCACCACATACAAATAATAAGTGAATAAAATAAAGATCCATCAACAACTAAAAAAAATTAAAAAAAAAAAAGGATGAACCCCCAAATACAATTTCTTTAATGTGAAACAGCATATGCTCAATAGCAAAATCTGTGCCACTTAATAAAAGCTAAATTATGTGTTGGTTAACATGAATTTTAAAATGGGACAGGGCACAAGAATAAGATAAAGAAAACAAAACAAAACAAGAAAAGCTCTGTCACTTCTCCTTCAGATTGAACATCTTCCTCCCTCCTTCCCTTCCTCCCTTCAAGAATGACCTGTTAAGCCCATCATGCTAGCCATCACAACTTAGAGGACAGCCTCAGCAACTTAGTGAGAACTTGTTTCAAAATAAAGAACAAAAAGGGTCGGGGATGTAACTCAGTGGTAGAGTGCCCCTGGGTTCAATCCCCAGTACCTTAAAAAAATGACCTAATAACAAAGAATCCTTCCTAGGTGATTAACTAGATTCAGGACAATTTAAAAACTAAATGCTAATACTAACACAACAATGCACTCCTTACACATATATTACACAAAATCAATGCTAAGACATACTAAATGCTAAAAAGTATTGATAACATTTAAACTAACCTATCATTTACAAGGGAAGGAAGTTAAGCAATCACACTATGATCAATTAATTTGAGACAGTCCAGGATTCAAGGATTCCCCTGCCAATGATATAAATTCTTTCTCTGTTGGTAATCTACTTAATCCAAGGCTTTCCTGGCACATTGTCATTTATTAAATAAAAAATAATATGAGAAATAGTTGAGCATAGTATAAACTACTTAAAAAATTTTACATAAACACCTTAAAGTTGATAAAATTGATCTAATGAAGGAACCACTGCATAATTCTCAAAGGCGGGTTTAAATTTCTCACAGAAAAAAAAACATATAGATATGTTCCTTTAGGACACACTATGCTTTGAGGAAAGTGTCTTCAGGTGACTTTATGGTTGTGCATTTTTATTATTTATGAGCTTAAAAGTCACTTTCTACCAGTTGTATCTTGGTGCTCTGGTTCTCTACCCTGTAGGCTTATTCAGAGGGCAAATTACACCCAGGCATTATTGCATTATCAGCTTACATGCTAGGCTTTGTTTTCCCCAATCAGATGCAAGATCTATGACATTAGCAAGTGGCCGTGCTCTGCTGCTGCATCCCAGCACCTGGGTATCTGGCCCTTGGTAAATATTGAATGAGTGAAAATAGGCTTGAAAAGCTAAAGCTAAACTGGGAGCAGGAAACACCTAGAATAGACAATCAAATTTTTACCTGCTTAAGTACAGTGTAAACTTCTTAAATCATAAAACTTTTAAAAAGAAAATGTATGTGAAATAGTTGATAGACTAAATTCTAAAAAAATTCAAAATTCCCATGCCATAAGGTGCTATTGGTGCAACTTGTTTTATAGGTCAAAATGATAAAGGCAAAAAAATACTAAAATATATAAAAATAGGAGAGATAATAGACAAGAGGATAACCATTTAATAAAAGAGTTATTACAAATCAGCAAGAGAAACGCATCAATAGAAAAGGCAATTCACAAACTTAAACACAAATGGCAAAGCAAAGGTGAACGAAGAGGAAGCAGGTGGGGATGAGGGAAACGAGCTGAGCAACTCAGTGAGATCCTGTCTCTACGTGAAACACAAAATAGGGCTGGGGATGTGGCTCAGTGGTCAAGGACCCCAGAGTACCCCAGAGTTCAATCCCTAGTACCAAAAAAAAAAAAAAGATCCCATATTTTAACTGTTACATTTGCAAACAGAGGAAAAGAGCCAGAAATGAGATTTATAATCTGATTACAAAACTGGAGAAGGTAAACTGAGTCAATTCTGAGAAAAGACAGGCATCATAATCATTTCAGATATGCATGCCTCACACCTAAAACTCTGGGTTCTGGCACGAGGGTTAAAGGAAATAAGCATAAACACACAGAGAAATCTATGAGAAGAGATGTAGCTTTTGTTGTTGGTGGAAAAGACAAAATAGCCTATATATCAAACATAATGCATTACTTCTATAATTTACAAATGATTTCTTAGTATAAAATATCTTATGAGCATAAAAACTGCATGAAAATAGTTTAGTTAAAATGCAACTAAAATTTTGAAAATGTTCAGAGTGAAATCCATTATAATTTTCCACAGATCTAACTGGCTATTTCTATGTAATTGTTACCGTATTTTAATTAGGGTAGCTTTGTAAGTTTAATTCTTGGTTGTCTAAATCAGTATCCTTTCATTAATCTTTGGTTCAAAATTTTACTGGCTCGTCTCATAGGTTTATTCTTGAAAATATACTTTCAAATTATCTAGCCAAGTTTGATATAAAGCAAATTTCTGATTGAAAATGTGCTGTGATTAATAATTGATTAATTTTGGGAGACTTTACTTCTATTCAGCTTTAGACCTATCACAACGTCTCATTTACCATACTCTAGTTTTCTTCTCTGGTCCACAGAAATTTACTGCAATTTAAATTCAGGGGGACACTTGTTCTTCCTTTACCCATCTACAGCATTTGACAATGTTGAACGACTTCCTCCTGAAGCTTCAGAACATAGAAAAATAAAACTAATTTTTAAAACTGCCTATATTCAGGCCCCTATATATTTCTGATACACAACGAAGAAGTGCACTAGCAGATGCTTGCATAGCCTCAAAAGCACTCTGTTTAAACTTCATATTAAATAATGTCGTCACCACTACTGCTTTACGTTTTTGCCTAACTCCACTGTCCTTTATTAGATCAATTCTTTTTTTAAAAATATTTATGTTTTAGTTGTAGGGGGACAGAATATCTTTATTTTATTTTTATGTGGTGCTGAGGGTCGAACCCAGTGCCTCACGCGTGCTAGGCAAGCACGCTACCACTGAGCCATAACCCCAGGCCCCCACTGAGCCATAACCCCAGCCCCAGATCAATTCTTATTTAGCTTAAAGGTTGACTAATAATTCTCGAGGAATTTAGAACAATCTGGTCCAGTGTGTAAGATAGGAAAAAAGTTACAAAATGAAGAATTCTGAAATCAAACAGCTATTACTAAAAAGTTAAACTTTAAAATTCTTACCTTTCCACATGAGTATTCTTGCTGGTTTCCAGGGCATGTAAGCTAGTCAGAATTCTGTAACAAGTCATCTGCACATCTTCCACTAAAACAAAGCAAAGAGGGCTGGGGCTGTAGCTCAGTGGTAGAGCGTTTTCCCTGCATGCGTGAGGCACTGATCCTCAGCACCACATAAAAAGAAATAAAGATATCGTGTCCATCTACAACTAAAAAAAAAAATTTAAAAAAAAGTAAAGAGAATCACACTTAAACAAAACATTTACAATTGTACTGAGAAAGCTCAGGTTAAAGCCCCTATTCCTTATTTAAGACATTCTAATATTTTGACATTTGGAAGAACAAAATTAGAACAGATTTATGTAAGGTAGAAAACAGCCTGCCCCACACCCAATGTTGGCCCTCCCTTCACTAAAGTCTACCCTGGCAATTTCCCGCCCAAGCTTCCTGCCCAAGTTAACTTTCAACTCCTAGAAGTGACCTCAGGGGTGTCACAGCCAGACCACCAATCCTTAAGTGACACACCAGCCTGAAATAACCAATCCACAATGCATTCACCTCAGACCCGATAAAATCCCATGCTCTGCAGCGCCTCCCAGCATCCACTTGCACTAACCCCTGTGAATAAAGATCTCTTGGTTACATGGAGTGTGTTGTGTCCAGTTCAGAGAGAAACTTTCAATTTATACAATGAAAAATAAAACCTTTTTCTCAAAGGTCTTTTTTTCTTTAAGAGAACTGAAAATATTCTCAAGAACCTAATGCAATTATCCAGAATACCCTCAGAAGCAATTTGTAATTTTTCTCTGGGTATAAATTGTTCTCCAAGAACAAAATTAACCCCAAGATTATCGGCAAGGAGAGGGGATATAGGTAGAATTTGATGCCTGTTTCAAAAGAACATAAAGTCTATATCTTCTGCCATGCTCTCAAATGGTTGACAACCAGAATACTGGAGGGAACCATCTGTTAATTCTCAAACTACATGATATTTAATGCATGAACATGTTGCTTGGGTACTTTCTAATACTAAAAAAGCAGAAGAATCATGACTTCCTAGTTCTGACCCTGCTGCCTAACTCCACTGTAATTAATAATTGATTAATTTTGCTACTGTTTCTGGTGGGTCCACCATGGCCTGAAGACATAATCCCTACCTTGGGCCTGCTTGCCCACACACACTGCTCTGCCAACAGAGCTCCTACGAGTTAAGATCGAGGGGTCCCTATGCAGCCCCTGAATAACAGTAGTTTTGACACAACACTTCCCATTGCCTGAGGAAGCTCCCCAGGAGAGTGGGCGCAGGTGGCTGTGCTCCTCAGGCCTCCCTCTGTCCCATGTTTACAGCAGCAGCAGAGCAAGAATTAGGCCAGCTCACATGCTATTTTTTCCTCTTATTCTCGAAAATTCCGTGGATATTTTAAAAACTACAAATTCCAGCCAAAGCCATTCAACTAACCCCTTGAACACTGACCAAAACCTGAAAGCCAAAGTTGACTCCCCTTAGTACTGCAATTATTTAGACAGACTTGGTTTTAGTAGCTTCCTATCTGTTGGTAGTGCAGCCTGTGGAAACACTCCACATCTACTTAGAACTATTCAAAAGCATTTCATGTGGCATGTTATATGGTCCAACTGCATTGGAAACGTAACGTGAAGAGAGGCAATGCAGAAAAAGAATTTGGAACCTTGTATTTCAACAATGTGGATGCTTTTGTCCCTAACCAGTACTTTTCTGGTCCTCTCTGCAAATCCATAGGATTCAGAGACCTACCTTTATAAAAATGGTTCCTATAATTCAAATGTCAACCTATGATGATTTGGGGAAAAAAAGCATTTTAATGTATGAGCAGTGTTTGAATGAATCAGATGTGTCTTTTGTAATTTCTAATTGTACTTTTTGAAAAATGAAAGTCTAAGTAATAGATACGCATACATATTAGATCTTTTCTGAACTGATGTTGGCCAATATGTTCAAATAATGACAACATTGACAAGAATGCCACTGGGGTGTAACTGATTATCTGCGTAACCCCTCTGGGCTGGTTCTGGGTGTGGGCAAAGTGGCCTTGTTTAAGATTTTCACAGGTCTCCAGATCCTCCACAGCATTGTCCAGGAAGACTTGAGCGTGCTCTTCATATCCTCCACGCTGATCCTTATTACCTTCCTAGAGAGTCAAAAGGGGACGTGCACCTGCTGACAACGGCAAATGCAGCCCAACTTCTCCACCTGTTCACTCAACTTTTTAAATCAACTCTAAAATGCTTTTTCAGTGTGTCTGAAGTTACAGGAATACTGCTTTGTGAACTGGCTTCATCATCAGCTCCATGAAGGACCTCAGAGCAAAAGGCTATGCTAATGCTCGATGCATTCCATCAGTGGTCTCAACACTGAGATGCTGGTTTGAGAAGTAAAACAAGGCAGCTTCTGAGCCAGGTAGTTCAGCCCAAATCCAACCAAAAGAGAACACACCCTGAAGCAATGAGTGTGGAAGAAATGTTTAAAGCCAGCTAAGTCATATACTATGAATATTTTCTACTTTCAGGGCTGTCAATGGAGTCTTTTCTAAAGAAGCCAGTGAAGGCTGACCTTGGCACAGAGGTGACACCCTAATGGCTCCATTTTTAGTAGGAAGTAGAGGTGCATAAGGGTGTCTCCTTTCTTTATTCATTATAGAAAACACCTCAAGGGGCTGGGATTATAGCTCAGTGGTACAGCACTTGCCTCGCATGCATGAGGCACTGGGTTCGATCCTTAGCACCATATAAAAATAAATAAATAAAATAAAGATATTGTGTCCATCTACAACTAAAAAAATACTAAAAAAAAAAAGAAAAAGAAAACACCTCAAGTGAAACGTGAAACATGGGAATGGATAACATGAAGTGTTCTCTGCAGGAGACATGTAGGAACTTTATTTACCTCTATCTGGAATACTATATGAACTAAACATATGGTTTAAAGGCAGGGTCTATCACACTAAATAAACAGGGGCTGCATTTGGTCCACATGCTGGATTTTGGTCAAGTTGATAGACATAGGGCAGAGTAAAAAGCACATGGACATGGGAGTTTGTCTACCCAAGTGCACTTCTGTGCAATCTCAGGAAGCACTTGACTCATTTGTACATAGAAAATAAAATAGTCCTGTTTTCCATAAAGCCAAATGTTATTACAAATATTAAGCCCAAGTACCATGTCTAGAGGCTCAGAGTCCTCTAACACCATGAGTTCACCATTTTTTCCTCATGTTATATTCCCAGGTTGACCTTCAGTCACAATACAAACTGCTACAGAAATACTTGAAATTTAAATAACCTGAGTATTGTCATAAACCACTACTGTATTAGTAATTTATAAAAAAGCTTTCTCTTTACCTAAAGTCTTTATTACAATTCCAAAGAATAAAATCAAGACCCTAAGTTCTTTTTAACATGCTTAGATATCATTACATGGATTCAGGTAGATAAAAGTGTGCCCATTTACCTTGCATCCAAAGTCTGACCCAAAATATGGAGATAGTTGACGACAGGCATTGCATCATTTCCTAAAGGGGAAACAAGACACTGTATGAACTGCCCTGAGAATTTCCCAATTTTCTATTAATGTTTGTACTGCAAAAATTAGCCAATGGCACAACTCACTAATAAAACTCAATTGAAGAATTTAATAATCAAGTTTAATATCATGCAGTTTTTCTGCTTAAAAGTGGTTATGCAAATGTAAGTAGGAAAGCAATAAAGCATGTCTTATCAATAGCCAACCAGCTCAGAAGCATACAAAGCACTGCACGAAGCTGAAAGGGTTTCAACTTAATTCTTCCAGAATATTCCTCCCCGTGCTAGTTCACTGTAAGTTATATTTTTATAACTTCAAATATAACTAACTTTTAACATTAGCTCATACCGTTTATGAAGTGAGATGAGCTAAAAGTTTTAATATTTTAATTGTTTTAATGACCCAAGTGTCTCTGCTTTCTTATTCATTCAATTCCCTTAAGAAGTATTAATATGTCTGGATTTGACTGAAGAAGAATTTGTTTGAATTCTGCTGGTCTTTGGCAAAAAAGAAGCACCCAAACCATTGCATAAACAACATGAGAGGTTGAAAAAGTTAAGTAATATTCCTATAAGATATTTGAAATGGGCCTGATTCTTCTGGTCAGTAATGGGACAGTCTCATATTCTGACTATTTTCAGGAGTACAGAACTAGGTGTTTTAAAAACACTGCCTATATTTTGCTTTGTGGCAGGTATACTAAAAAGTAAATTAATAAAATGATGAATCCAAAGAAACAAAGTAATTTGACCACTAAAATATAGTTGACATCATTAGTTCCTCTTCTATACTTTCATCTTTCTTTTTCTTTTTTTTGGGGATTGAACTCAGGGGCACTCATCCACTGAGCCACATCCCCAGCCCTATTATGTATTTTATGTAGAGACAGGGTCTCACTGAATTGCTTAGCACCTTGCTGTTGCTGAGGCTGGCTTTGAACTCATTATTCTCCTGTCTCAGCCTCCCAAACTGCAGGGATTACAGGTGTGTGCCACAGCATATAGCTATATTTTCATCTCTTATACACACACACACACAGAGTCATCTCCTAGGTCCTGAGGGTGACAAGTCCTATTTGAAATTTTTATAACATTTGAATGTGTTATATTCTTTAAACAAAAAGCATCCTAAAATAAACGATTGAAATACACATGAAAATTAATAATAATGCAGAATAAACCAGTTTAGGGACATGATTTTGCAATATGATGAAAAAATAAAGTATTTACTACCGAGACTTTGAGTTCCTTAAGAAAATGTCTCATTTTCTCTGTGCTTCAAATCCCAGGATTTCTGGTACTAGAAGAAATGGGAAAAATGAAGAAAAATGAACAGAAATGCAGAGTTTGTCATCTCCCTATGTATCGGCAGATGCCAAACCTAGGATTTCGACTGCAGGCTTTAACTTTTTCAACAAATAAATATTAAATACCAACTACTCTTAAACTTTCAGTAATAAACAAAAATACAGCCCTCATCATCTTGGATTTAATGGGAGTATAGATAATGAACCATTAAGCCAAAAATCAGCACATAATACAACATCAAGTCACAAAATACACATGTGTAAAGCTCTTAAGGGGGCCTGAGAGGCACACCTTGTGCCACCATCACCAGCATTGCTGGAGTTGTAGTTTTCACATTTGGCTGTATCTAAAGATGACTGAAGGTTTGAACGAGTTGTAATGGGAGGGCCTAGAAATCAGTACGCCAAAGTTCCACTTAGCAAAATTAGAAAGAAACGGAAAGAAAAAAAGTTGTATTTCTTCAGACAACACTGGGTCCTTGAGAATGGCAAATGGGATCCTTATCACTTATCAACCTGCCTAAGTGCTGTTCATGTCCCAATCTCCAAAACACATCGATGCTCCGACTTACAGTCGCCAGCAAGCATTTCAGAATTCAACTGGGTGCCTGTATTTAAATATCATGATATTTTCTTTCTTTTTTCCCCTTCTAAAATATTCTAATGGTTCACCACAAATCTGTGGGTAATACAGCTTCTCCTCTCTTTTTAAAAAGTAACCTTCTCCCAATATAAAATAAAGTGATTTCAAAGCCTCCCAAAGAAGAGTGAGGCCTGAGAGCACTACTAATCTTTTTATTCTTAGGATGCTTCAGTGCTTAGGAAGCATTCTAAAGATGAGCAAGGCTGTACACAAATATGGAGTCCAGATTTTGGTAAACCTTACTTCAAATACCTTACAACTACAGATAAGATGTGGAGGTATAGGAACAATTTGTGGGCCAACTTGGAGTAAATATTCATTGCCCGGCAGATTCTGCTCACCATAGCTACCACCAGCAGGTATTTGTCTCTGTTTATCCTAACTCCTCCCTGGTCTCCAGTTTCTGATGTACTTAAGGTTAATGTATACCTTTCCACACCTTTACCTTTGCTCATTATCACCAAACTATTTCTTTGTTAACCTGACTTTCTTTCTTTTTTTTTTGTTATTTTATTTAAATGCGTTTCAAATCATAGTACATAACCAGAGCTCAGTGTTTCCATTTCTCTGGTTGCAAACCAGATAGTCACACCATTTGTGTCTTCATTTATGCACCAGGGATAGTAATGACCCCCTCAATCAACTGTCATTACTATGCCCATTCCCCTTTCCTTCCTCCCACTTCCCCCTGCCGCATCCAGAGTTCCTGTATTTCTCCTATGTTTCCTGATCCCACCTCCCTTATGTATCCTCATCCACTAATCAGAGAGAACATTCAGCATTTGGTTTTTTGGAATTGGCTTACTTCACTTAGCATAATGTTCTCCAATTCCATCCATTTGCCTGCAAATGCCATAATTTTATTTTCTTTTATTGCTGAATAATATTCCATTGTGTATATGTACCACAGTTTCTTTATCCATTCATCTATTGAAGGACATCTGGGTTGCTTCCATAGTTTTGCAATTGTGAATTGTGCTGCT
>CM053410.1:25452684-25476242 GCA_028644305.1 Xerus rutilus | reverse complement strand
GTAGTTTTGATTTGCATTTCTCTAATAGCTAGAGATGACGAACATTTCTTCATATATATATTTATTGATTGTATTTCTTCTTCTGAGAAGTTTCTATTCAGCTCCTTAGCCCATTTATTGATTGGGTTGTTTGTTTTTTTGGTGTTAAGTTTTTTGAGTTCTTTATATATCCTGGAGATCAGTGCTCTATCTGATGTCCTATAGCACAAGAAATAAAAGCAAGAATCAATAAATGGGATGGACTTAAACTAAAAAGCTTCTTCTCAGCAAAAGAAACTATCAATGAGGTGAACAGAGAACCTACATTCTGGGAGCAAATTTTTGCCACACGAACCTGACTTTCAATTGTCCCAAGTTTAGAGTGCAATAGACATGCAAATCTACAGGCAAAGGCATTGAAAACACAAGTATAGTTTAAATTTTTGATTTATAACAGCTCATTATATAATCTAGCAAAGATAACCAAACCAAAACCCAGGGCCAGTTTTATTTCACCTCTCCAATAACACATAGTAGAACTTGCCATTTTCTTCATTTGCTTTTAAATAATAGACCATTTACACTTGTAATTATGCTTTAGACTGGAAAAAAAAAAGGCAGTCTTCCCATTCACCAAAGATAAGCTCATAAACATCCTCCAGGACTTTGTCTTGGCCACTGACCATGCATGCAGCCATGCAAATGTGCATCCATGCAACCTTACAGCACACAACACAGTGCAGAAATGGCAAAGAAAACAAAGTGGTAGCCATGTACATAGGTTTTCAAGGGTCTCCCTTCCAAATGCTGAAATCCTATGACTGAAGAGAACTCTAAGTTTGCAGAACAGGCTGAAGACAAAAGAAAAACAAAAGAGAAAAGGAAAGGGAAGGGGGAAGGGCAAAGGGAAGGTAGAAGAGACACAGGGAAACTTAAAAACTAAAAAGAAAAAACAGATGATATGACTCAGAAAAAAGTAAGGTAATGTTGCGCATAAAGAATCAATTCTCAGAGCAGAATGTGGAGTAAAGGGATTAAAAAAAGTCTTTGAGGGGCTGGGATTGTAGCTCAGCGGTAGAGTGCTTGCCTTGCATGCGTGAGGCCTTGGGTTTGATCCTCAGCACCACGTACAAAGCAATAAAATAAAGACATGTGTCCATCTACAACTAAAAAAATATTTTAAAAAAAAATTAAAATTAAAAAAAGAGTCTTTGAGTGCGTATCTTCAACAAACATAGCAAACATGCTTTAGAAGCACATATTGGAAGAAACCAAAAATTGAAAGCAAAGCTAATTAATATAAAAACAATCTATATAAAAACACACAAATATAACGCCTGAAATTCCATCAGGAAAAATTTATTTTTATCCTCCCAAATGCACCATTGTATTTCTACAATGTTTTTTTTTAATCATGGGTGTTATTTAAGAAAAGAAATGTGGTGCTTTTGGTGTATAATGTTATGTTTTTGTTTTGTTTTTTTTAACTTTTTTTTTTTGGACACAATATCTTTATTGATTTATTTTTATGTGGTGCTGAGGATCGAACCCAGTGCCTCACACATGTGAGTTATATAAGTTTTCGTAAGCTTTATTACTTGAAATCTTCTTCTTGCCCAACCTTGACCACACACCTTACACATATACCAAATATGCAGTGAATTTAGAAACAGGACTTAAACAATGATAATCACTCAGAGGAAATCAGATGTGTTAACTGAGAGGACTCCTAATGCCCATGAATGAGTTGTAACTTCTCATCTCCAAGCAGACCCCTAGGAAGCCCTACATGCCAGGAACACCAGGAGAATCTAAATAGGGATCACTGCAGTCAGTGTCACAATGCTGGCACCCACTGCCTTTCAGATCAGACCCCACAACCAGGAGAGCCTGCTGTCTGGACCTCTTCATGAGGCCTCACTCCAATGGGCTCCTGCAAGTCTCCCCTTTCAGGAATACCCTTCATGCAACTTCAAGCTATGTGACCTTTCTATCCACTGCTCAGGACCAGCTCATAATATGTCCACTCTGAAAGTCTTTCCTGACACATAGTGCCCCATTACCACTCCCAATAAGCTGAAAGACGTTCTCCCAGTTGCTCCCAGAGCCATTTGCACATCTCTACCTTAGAATCAATACTGGCAGATTATAACTAGTGCTTTTCCCACACCCACCCACACTCTCTGAGCTCCCAGGGAGCAGAGGCTTGCCCCACCAGCACTGCCTACAACTCCAACCTGGAAAAACCCACCTACATTCTGCTGGATTTTCCCAAGAATAAGGACAGCCAGATCTGACTGGGCCATGCTGCCCTGGAAAGCTCTCTTACCACCAGCAACACCCAAACACACACAGCACCTAGATTAGAGCTGCAGACCAGCCTCAGTGGAAAATGATGGCACCTGATCCAGGGTAGGATGGGGAGAAAAGGGAGACAAAATTATGCTTGACAGGGTGACTGTGTTGATAATAAGCTCTAGACAGCACACCTCACCTCAGTATCAATGTGGACTAATTTATTGATGAAAATTAATTAATTATATAGGGCATTTTACAGCTTTTTCCATGAAAATGTTCATCCACAAGCGTCTGAGTGAAGCTGAGGTTTTCAGAAATCTCAGACTAAAATTTAGAAAAATAATGACTTACTGAAGTAGCTATTAAATAATTACATTTTAGACTCTTGATCTGCATTTTCACCCTATGATTTTCTTCTGTAAGTTAAAAACAAAGACAATCAAATGAAAACAACTCTGTCCACGAGTCTCATTCATCTACCAGTCTTTACAGATGACAGCTCTGCATGCTACTCAACCAGGATCTCTCTCTAAAAAGTGCAATCACATGTAGAAGTGTTTATGCTCTATCCCTGTATTGTGATCCACTTTAGGTGATGTCTTTTGCTTAAGTCTCTGGTATTAAAAAGGTGAACACCAGAGGGGTTCCTGGTGATGTTGGTTTCATAGTGCTAGGACTAGGTTTTAACCCAATGAGGACACATCGCCTAATGAAATCAACTGCTCAGCATTTCATCCCACTGGATTCTATTCAGTGGCTAAGAATCTGTCCAAGAAAATACCTTCTTCACAATCTCTGTTGCCTCCTAATCACATGGGTCACCAGGGAAAATCAGACACAAACCTGGGCCCCACAGAGATAAATTACATCTCGTTTCCCTCTCATGCCATCCACCTGGGCCAGAGCTTCTGTACAGACTGTAAGAGCTGATTATTTTAAACTTTAGCCTACACTTTGTGAAAATGTTTCCCCTGTTTGCACTGTCCCCCTTCTCTCTTCCTTTCACTGCCACATCCTTCAGAATGTATGATGCGTCTATGCTCTGTCAGCATTCACTCCTTGCCTTACTCCATGCGCTTGGAGTCCATCAGTGGCCCCCAATCAGCAACTCCAATTGCCATTCTTTCTTGGGTGGGGGTACTAGGGATTAAACTCAGGGGTACTCGATCGCTGAGCCACATCCCCAGTCCTATTTTGTATTTTATTTAGAGAGAGGGTCTCACTGAGTTGCTTAGCACCTTGCTTTTTCGGAGGCTGGCTTTGAACTCAAACCCCCTGGCTCCCTGCCTCAGCCTCCTGAGTCGTTGGGATACCTTTCCTTATTCTCCTCTTAGCGTGCTCTCCACAGCACTTGGCACTGCTCAACACTTACATGTTTGAAATTCTTGCCCTTTGGATTTTGTTTTCTAGCAGGTGTTTTCACTTCCTCATTGACTATGTGTCATGTTCTTCAGTGGCCCGCTTTGGAATCCTCCAAATGCAGCAACTCTCCAACTGTGGGCATCCACACTTTTTGCTTCCCTCTCCACCCTCCTTCAGATTCATCTGCTCCCAGAGCATTGAGCACTCCGTGTGCACACGCCATTTGCTGCCCTGATCCCTCCACAAGCACCAAAGGCACATTTCCTGCTGGACACGTCCAGCTGAATGATCTGCTTCTATTTCAGTAGCTGCTGGTCAAATTTAATATGCATTCCCAGAAATTGGCTCTGTTTCCAAGATCTGTTGTTCTGTGGATGACACCAAGCACATGCCAGCTGCCCAGAACAGGAGCCCCAGCTATGGCTTTACAGCATTACACATGTATCATTATTTATTTATTTATTTATTTATCATTACAGTATTTATAAATCTATAAATGTTTCGAGGTTGAATTTATGTGTGATGCTAACATACTATCATGAAACAAATTATTTCTATTAGGCATCTCATTTCTATGTGCTAGAATTTCAAATAGCATATGTTCCTTTTTGGTAAATGTTAGTGAGCAAAGCAAAATTTACCAACTCTCCTCCTATTAGGTGAGGAAAGACTGAGTTTGAAATCATTTTTAAAATCCTGGTGCAGGGCATTAGAAAGAATAATAATAGAGGTAGTCTAGGGCCTCAAAATTATATCACCTGAGGCTACAACACAATAGCAATGTTCTGATTTATTCCATGAGGAATACACAGTTGGTAATGGAAAATAAGCTCTTTTTGTGTTGTATAGACCTATGAAGTTTTTCTCAGTCTTATTTCAGTGTAATTGACAAATAAAAAATGTGTATGTTAAAAGTATACAACTTGATGTTTCCACAGGTGTATTTTATCACACATGACCAGGACTCTAAACTGGATGGATGAATGAGGGTGAGATGACCTATTCTTGTGAAGGATTGTGGCCTCAACCCATTGACCTCAAATTCTCAAGTGACCTGAAACAGCAGAAAGTGCAGGCAAAGAACAGGCCACAAGGGAAACCTAAGCGCTCCTAGTTGGTTTGAGACCAAGAGCTCATGGATCTGATGGATGCCAAAGATAAAAAGTTGTCCTGGGTCAGAGGCTTTGAACCGAATGAAGACGACTCAAAGATGATGAGTCAATCAGAAGAGTTTTGTCAGCCTGGTGCATAGCCAATGGAAAGCATCTCCAGTTTGGCCCTGCAATTCCTACTCAGGAGGATTCTTAGCTCAGGACAGTGCCTCTGTGCCACAGAGGCCAGTATAGCCCTCTAGAGCTTGATGAGGATGAGGGTGCCTGGCCCTAACTGTACATGGGAATCTCTTGGAGGCTCAAACAATCTGGACTCCTGGTTCCATCCACTGAATCCATCTCTAGAAGTGAATTTTTAAAGGAAATCGCTTTTAAAAAAATCCAGGATATTGCAATGATTTCTCAAAACTTGATGCCAAAAACTTGCCATGGGATCTGTGGAATGAGGACATTTTGTTTACACTGCATATTTCTGAACACCGTTTCAGTTCTTTTTAGCACACATATTTTTACTGAGAAGAAATGTAGTCATATTCTCCAAATCTGTGTCTCCATATGTGCTCAGCTGTGGCCAGAGGGAAGGTCATGACCCATGCCCAGGTCATGAAGTGTCACAGGCCATTTCACCTGCTTTCCCTGGCTTCACCAGCACAGCTTCGAATTCAGAATCTCCCTCTTTAGTTTGGACAATCCACTTGCCCTTGGTCTGAAAGGCTGGCATATCTCTATGTCAAACTCTGGTCCTGAGATGCCCCCACCAGCAGTCATAGGGAACAGCAAGGAGGACATAGTTCTGGGCCACATCCTGGAATGTCCCAGCTCTCTAGCTCTGCTGGCTTGGAGCTGCATGTGACATGATTCCATTAGTCCCTGACTCTGGGTTAGGTTTGATGAAACCTTTTGAAGGAGCATATGATCCCTGCTCTTTACAAATAGGAAATAATTTGGAAGCATTGTAAGACAAAACATAATCAAATGATAGAATGCTGCATGTGGTTGTAAATACTAGGCTTGCTCATGCTATGTCCTAGCATTGCCCAGTTTTTCAAAAAGCACTTCCAATTTAAGATGTTGCTGATCCTCCTCTGTCACATCAAGTTGTGAACTGATATTTTCATTTGCTGACTTTCCTACTTTACTGAATGGACAGGACTTCTGAATTCTATAAATTTACTTTGTCAGTGTTATAATTTAGATGCTTGGTGTCCCCCCAAAAGCTCATTGTGATACAATGCAAAAAATTTTAGAAATAAAATGATTGGGTTACAAGAGATTTAACTTAATGCATTAATTCCCTGACAGGGATTAACTTGGTGATAACTGTAGGCAGGTATGATAAGGCTGGAGGAGGTGGGTTCCTGGAGGCATGCCTTTGAACTTTATATTTTTTCCTAATAACAGGTGCTCCAGCTGGCTGGCTTTCTCTCTCACTCTCCTCCTCTCCCTCCCTCCCCCCTGCCATGATGTTCAGTCTCATGTCTGGCCCCAAGGAATAAGGTCCGCTTTTTATGGACTGAGACTTCTGAAACTGTGAGGCCCAAAATAAACTTTTCAACTTCTAATTGTTCTTGTCAGGTCTTTTGGTCACAGCAGTAAAAAAAATCTGACTAAAACAAGGAGTATATTACTACTATACAATCTTGTTTCAAGAAATAATGAAAATTCTTTTAGAGTTTATGTGTTTGTGTGTTATGTTTCTTCTTGTTCTAATTTGCCTCTTCTGATGAAGATATATCTTAGGGTGGCAGCTGGCTAGAGAACTCTTTAGTACTTCTTGAATATTGTTTTACTTATTAAAAAGTTAATTGAAGAATATATATATATTTCTATATATTTAGTTGCGGAGGAATGAAGAAGATGGAAGAAATTAAGAAGAGAAGAATTTTAGCGAGAAAATTATTGAAGCTCATATAAATCATATAATAAAGTGTTTCTATGTAAGACACAGACATCCCCATTTAGATTAAAAAAATAAAACAGCCCAGTGTTGTGGCACACCCCTGTAATTCCACTAACTCTGGGGGTTCAAGCAGGAGAATTTCAACTTCAAGACCTGCCTCAGCAATTTAGCCAGGCCCTAAACAATTTAGCAAGATCCTGTCTCCAAAAAAAAAAAAAAAGAAAGAAAGAAAGAAAAGAAAAGAAAAGAAAAAGAAAAAGAAAAAAAGGAGAAAAAAGGGAAAATAATGGGCTGGCAATATATCTTAGGGGTAAAGTTCCTCTGGGTTCAATTCCTAATACCAAAACATACAAACAGTGCTTCTGCAGTTAAATATGGTGTAATGGTTGGTTTGATATATAGAATGTAAAAAGTATCTGGGGCATGGATTTTTTTCCCCATGTCACTTTTGAAAAAAAAATTACAATTTTTCTTTAGATTTTTTCAGGAATTTTTGTATTAGACAATCCTATCAGCTTTCCTAAAAAAAGAAACAGCCGGGCTGGGATTGTAGCTCAGCGGTAGAGCGCTTGCCCTCGCATGCGTGGGGCCCTGAGTTCGATCCTCAGCACCACATACAAAGCAATAAAATAAAGACATTGTGTCCATCTACAACTAAAAAAATATTTAAAAAAAAAAAAAAAAGAAACAGCCTATTATAAACCCTCACTATCCAGACAGGGAGGTAGGTAGAGACTGAGCATGTTATAATGATTAAGTGTAAGATCACAGTAGAATACAAGCCTTCCGACTCTTAATGTAAATATTCTATTGGGTGTATTTGGATGTTTTTATAATTTTTCTTTCAGATTTTTTAACACAACTCATGTTTTAGTTTCTATAGATAACTTCAAAACAAGAAAGTGGATTCTTGAAAAGAATCTGGTCAAAGTTCCTTTACAGAAATTAACTTTGTAAATTAATTAGACTATTCACATTGTAGCTTTTAGCTAACTAGTATTTATTTGGAATAGTCTATTGTTTTTCTTTTCATTTTTTAAGTCTGTTAGTTTTCTTTTTTAAAAATTTGTTAAGATAAAGGTTGGAATTATGTCTGGTATTTAAGTACTAGCATTCTGATTTTGTGATTATGAGAATATTTCAAGGGAGTAGGAGTCTAGTAGTGTGATAAGTGTCCACTCTATTCTCTACCTACCTCCAAGAAAGCATAACCATGAGCCAACTCATTGAAGAGTGCAGATGTGGGTTATATCCACTTCCTTCTTCTGTTGCTTACCACAGGACCTTCCCTCTTTACTAATGCTGATTGTTTTGTTTGGCTGCTCTTGCAATGATTGAGCTGGTGTTAAGGGGGAAAAAAATAGGAGATCCCAGCGGGAGGCCTGCATTCAACAAAAGACTAAGAGTAAGGCTGAAGCAGCAATGCATGTCTTCCTCCACTGATTTTAACATGGCATAAAAATTAACATTGCATCTGTCTCATGAGGAAGGCAGAATTCTCCAGCTCTTTTGCCCTTTGTTACCCAGAAGGAAGAGTTGGAAAAAGCCAGAGCAAGGAAATACCCCTTGCTCTTAAAATGGAAGGATAACCTTTTCAGAGTGCTGTTGATCACTGCTGGGTTAAGAAATAGTTTATTTATAACCCTAGTCAAAATAATCTGTTGGTATTTTCCCATTATTTGACTAGCATTTAGAAAAGTAATTACTAATAAGATTCATTGATAAATAACATGGCCAGGAGAAAATTTGACATGGAATTTCAGCTGATGGGATGCTGTTGGTATCTTCGGGAGTGTGGATAGTGAAAAAAAGACAGTGTTAGAATTAATGAATAAACATTTATGTGAACTGCCTTCATTTGAAACTGAACAATAACATTTGTTATTTACCTTACTTCACAAAAACAAGACTTTCACATAGGTCAACGTTGCATAACATACTTTTACCAAATATCTGTACACCTAGTTGGTGCGTGACACTTTTCTAGGTTTTACAGAATGTGTTGAGGATATGATCCTTGCTCTCAAATGCACATAATTATAAGAAGACAAAACTATACCTCAGGAGGAAAATGAGTCAGCAGTAAACCTATCACTGTCTTAAAAAATACATTGCCCTTTAAGATGCAATGTTGGTGAAACTGTAAATTGGTACAACCAATCTGGAAAGCAGTATGGAGATTCCTTAGAAAACTTGGAATGGAACCACCATTTGACCCAGCTATCCCACTCCTTGGTCTATACCCAGAAGACTTAAAAACAGCATACTATAGTGCTGCAGCCACCTCAATGTTTATAGCAGCTCAATTCACAATAGCTAAACTGTGGAACCAACCTAGATGCCCTTCGACAGATGAATGGATAAAGAACTGTGGTATATATACATAATGGAATATTACTCAGAAATAAGATAGAATAAAATTAAGGCATTTGCAGATAAATGGATAGAGTTGGAGAATATCATGCTAAGTGAAGTAAGCCAATCTCAGAAAACCAAATGTCAAATGTACTTGTTGATAGGTGGATGCTGATCCATAATGTGGGGAAGGACACAGGAACAATGGGGGAACTCTCTTCATAGGGGCGTAAGGGGGGAGGGGGCATGGGGACAGTAAAAGTGGTGGAGTATGATGGCCATCATAGCCCTAGCTTTATGTATGACTGCATGTATGTTGTGATTCTATATCACTTACAACCAGAAAAATGAAATGTTATCCTCCATCTGTGTACAATAAATCAAATTGCTCTCTGATATCATGTAAACCTAAATAGAATAAATAAATTAAATTTGAAAAAAAAGATGCAATGTTTCTCTTATAAGTAATATATTGTAATCATAGAAATCAGCAGGAATCAGGTTTGTTGATTTACAGACCTCTTCAGTAAATTTTAGTATTTATTACATTTTTGCCCATTTAATATATTCTCCTTTCTCTGATCTTTCCCTAATTTATCTAGAAGAAATCTGAGGTAAACATAATACTTTAAAAATACTTTAAGCAAAACACTTGAATAGTATTCAATTCATAGTTTAATAAAGAACATGCGTAGTCTACCTTTAGGGATAACTTTTCTTCCTTCAAAGTGTCTGTTAATTAAACCAGATGAGAGTAGAAAGGAAGGTATTCAGAACACTAAATAAAATGGATGTGCTCTGTAGAACTGGCAGAATTCACCAATACATGTAACAGCGATTTATCATTGCATTTGGTCCTAACACATATCAGTGTAGATCAACAAAGTAAGTAAGATAGCTAGTGTACACCATGGTGAAAGGGTTAATTAGCCTTGCTGGGTTCAATGTACCACTCTAGTGGCACTTGCTGTTGTTTGTGTAAATGGAGTTGCTAATTCCTTTCCCATTAAGCTGCCACTCTTTTATTTACACAGTTGAACCACCAGTGAGGGATGGATCAGTTTACCAGCTCTTAGGCCTTTTCTTCCTCCTTTTCTGTCCACTTCATGCTTTTTCCTCCAGCTGTTGCTACATACCTCCCAAATCCTAATCCTTAGTCCTTATGATTTTTTTAAGTTCCTTTTTTTCTCTTATTCACTGATTCATGTGTATGGATATTATACCTCGTTCTACTGAACTGTACTTAATTCCTTTTTACCTCTGTTCTCATTTTATCAATTCATACCTCAAAACTTACTCAGAATTTTTTTTTCAAGTAACATTAAAACCCTTTAAAAATTAAAACATTGCATATATGGCTAAACTCCTCTTTATCTGCTAGTACCCCCACACCACTGTGAGTTAATATATTAAAATACATACTTCCAGACCATTTTCATATCTTTATATCTATATCTATCTACATACTTATAAATATAATATGATACTGCTGGAAATCTATATGTGGTATTCTGAAATACTGTTTGTTTTCAATGTACATTGTATTTTTAAGAAGTATGCATATTACACAGAGATACATCCATGTTACATGGATCTAATTTAAACTGGTAACTGCACTATATTTTATACTTTAGTTTTCTACCTACTAATGGACATTTAAGTTACATTCAGTTTTTTCTTCTATTTTAAGCAATACCACATGAGACAGACAGACATGTTGTTATGTACATATTGCTAGTTTATTTGGGCAGCATTTTCCAAACAGCAGTTAATAAAATCAATTCAGTAGTCTGGAATCTACATTTTAAAAGAGAATAGAATGCAATCAAAACTGTCAGAGTAAAAACAGTATTTATTTTTTCATAAAATATATATTATTGCATTCTGTTATGAATATTAAATACGTTACTTTAGAACTCAATCAAACAATTTACAGTGCATGTATTTATACTGTATATCTTAGTCTGCTCTGGATTATGTGCCCAGATGTGGATTATTCTAGATCATAGGCTACATATTTTCTTAGACACAGCCAACTTTGCAAAGTGGCAATGCTCATTTATACTTTCCACATGCTAATCACTATTTAATATTCTAGTCAGATTTTTGTATTTTCTATATTCTCAAGGGTGAAAAATTTCATCTTATTTTAACCAGTGAGGTTAAACATTACTTCTTTATAATGGAAAAGTATTAAGACCTATCCAGTTGAGAAACTACTATTCTTAAAAATCACATGAAAGCTAGATAAACCTTCATCTCTACAATCTTTTCTAACACTTCGCTTTTTTAAAAAAAACATTTTCTTATTTGTAGATAGACACAATATCTTTATTTATTCATTTTTATGTGGTGCTGAGGCTCCACCCAGTGCCTCACGTATGTGAGGCAAGCATTCTACCACGGAGCTACAGCCCCAGCCCCTTTCCTTTTTTTTTTAAAGTAGTGACCATAAAACTATGTGGTCTCAGTGATTACTAATTATTAATGATGTCACATTTTATTACTTTACACTTTGTTTTAAGTTCGTTTTGAAACACAATTCTTTTACCCAATATCAATACCTTCAGGTCCGCAGTGTATTTGAGAAATATTGATATCCCTCACAATATGAATTTAATTCATTTAAGCAAATTTCTACATACCCATTTCCTCAACTGTAGGAGAGTAGATGCCAGCCAAGTGCTAGGAAATATTTCAGGCCTTAAGACCACTACAGAGGGCTGGGATTGTAGCTCAGCGGTAGAGCGCTTGCCTCGCATGCGTGAGGCCCTGGGTTCGATCCTCAGCACCACATACAAAGCAATAAAATAAAGACATTGTGTCCATCAACAACTAAAAAAATATTTAAAAAAAAAAAAAAAGACCACTACAGAATGGAAGGATCCCAGTAATAAATTCCTAGAAGCTATCTGAGAATTGGAATTTTTGTTTTGCATTTGAAATCTCCTGTTTATATGACATGTTCAGGTGTGTTTTCTTATTTACTTTTTTTTTTTAATTTTTTTAGTTGTAGATGGACACAATATCTTTATTTATTTATTTTTATGTGGTGCTGAGGATCGAACCCAGTGCCTCACGCATGCAAGGCAAGCGCTTTACCACTGAGCCACAATCCCAGCCCCATTCTTATTTACTCTTAATATGTTCTATTTATCCTTTTTTATGGAAAAACTAACCAATTTTTATTATTATCATCAATGTCAAACAAGAGTTTAAATCAATAAAAATAATTCAATAAGCATAAACTTACTTTCACATTTGCTATAATCAGAAAATACATTTCTTGGCATCAAGGCACAGTCTTTGTTTGGAGTTTAAAATATCCCCAATTGCAAGATTATGTATATAAAACTCCCACTGTTCTTTATGTAATAGTGGATTAATCAAATTAAGCTATACTACTTAGACTAAAATAAAGTGAAAATAATTTACTCATAAGATTCAAATTTAAATAACCTTTATTTACAAAATACTATCCTAAGAATTATAATTCTATTAAGCTTCAATTGGAGAAAAGTATAATCACTTGAGTAAAAGCAGTTACTTAAACTAAAAATGAGAGATAAGTCAAACTATATTTGAAGAAAGATCAAAAATATTGTCAGGTTTCTTGGGTTCTGGATGTTCAATAGCAGGTCATTTGAAGGTGGAATCAACCCTGAAGAGAAATCACTTCTACTTTCAGAATGCAGGGGTGGGGGGAAGAAATCCAGCTCTTTGGGGAAGATAATGAGGAAAACACCTCCATGAATAGACATTTTGCATTGAGAATGGAGGGCGTGGTGCGTCACATGGAAAATAATCTCCAGATGCTCCATACATGTTTCCTGGAGGAGGTGGAGGGAAAAAAGGTCCTCTTCTCATGAACTGACTCCTTGGATCCACTGGAAACAATGGGCCTCTGGTTGGAGAAAAAGGTGCAAGAACAAAGTCAGAGCCAGTTGCTTGGTTTGCAGCAGAGAGAGGTGAACCAGGTACATTGGAATTATCAAGATCATCTCTGGTATCTTTTCTACTGGGTTCCATTTCTAAAGACATAGGCCCATCCACTTTATCCAAAGAAGGCATATTCAAACTTCTGACTTTTGATGGTCCATACAGTCTCCCATACTTAGAATAATAACCATCTTGCCTTTGTGGGGGAAGACGTGGACCAGAATATGGTTGGCCTGGTGGAGGGATCATCATCCTATGGTCCTGTTCCCATGGAGGTGACAGGAGACCAGTGTCAGAAGGTGCTGTCTGAGGATCAGTTGACCTATCACAGCTTGATTCTCTTCTTTCATTGCTAATCTAAAGGTCCATGGGATTCTCTGGGCCTCTTGAGCCCCTTCCTCCTCCCACTGGAACCAAAGGTGAGAGTATGAGTGGACCTTTCTTTTCCAAATGAAAAGGTCTCATTTGAAGGTCCATCCAATGATGAGGGACCATACTGGAAATGTTTTCTGTCAAATGCTGTATTTGGAACATCAAGTGCATACTGATCTTTTTCTAAAAGTTTAAACTCTATTTCATTTAATTTTTGTCTGTTGACAGCATTTCGTTTCCTTAAATAACTGAGGTTTTGTTCAGCAATCCAAGCTGCCAACTCATTATGATGTGCTTTTCTCTCATAGGAAACAATCTGCCCCTGATAAGAATGAATGGTTCTCTCCAATTCTTCTTTAAGATATTTGGCTCGCTTTCTATAGGTCTCCAGCTGTTCAGCTGCATGGCAAATCTTTTCATCCACCTTGGAAAGTTTCTCCTCTTGTTCTACTCGGTAATTTTCCTCTACTATTAATTTCTTGTGGAGTTTCATTTCATTTTCTTGATATTGTTCAATCATGACTTTAAATTTCTGCTGAAGTTTTTGATTCTCACTTTTAAACTGTGTCTTTTCCGACTGCAGAGATGCTTGTTCAGTCTGAAGATTTTTAATATGTTCCACAAGGTCTTCATTTGTTTTATCTACTTCAGATAATAGGGTATAAATTTCATTTCTTTCTGCTTCTAAGGTTTTTAAAGAGGCACTTAACTCAGCAGCATAAACTAGTTTCTTGAAAGCTCCTTTTAGCTGGTTATCTAGGTAAGCACAAGTTTCTGATTCACTCTTCGTTTCCAATTTCAAGTTACCGTTATCTGTTAGTTCTTCTCCAAGCATAGGAGCCCAATCTTTCATCTTCAGCAAGTATTCGGTAGGAGACATAATGTGATTTTCTCTACCACTTAGAACTTCTTCTACATGTACTTTAGAATCTTCAAATGCCATTTTCTGTTTATGAAGGTCACTCACTTGCTCCGTCCATACTTCAACTTCTTGTACAAGCTGTTTCTCACTTTCCTGAAGTTGGGAATTTTCATTCAAAGCCTCTTTTATTGTCAACTTAAGTCCTTCTTGATTCATTTGAAATATTCTGAAGGTTGTTTTAGCTTCAGTTATTTGTGATTTGAGAGATTCTGATTCATCTTCTAGGGACTTTATCCTTCTTGATATATCTGCCATCAATTTATCCTGTTCACAATGTTTAGGATTTTCTTCTTTGAGCTCTTTTTCTAAAAACAGCATTTTATCACCAAGTTTAGATATGGACCTATCCAACTTTTCATATTTTGCCTCCCAAATCAGTGCTTCTGTTGACTCTTTTTCAAAACTGGCATCATCTAAAGATAACTCTAAGCCTTCATACTCTTTTTGAACAAGGCTTTTTCAAGTAGTTCACATTTTTCTTCAATTAGTCCAGAAAGTTTTAGAGCAAGCTTTTTTTCTCTTCCCAGTAAAGCCTGCTTCTAATATATTGAAAACTTCTGCACAAAAACAAGAGAATAGCAAAAAATCCAATAGCTGAACATATCACCAAAACCCAAAGAAAGACATAAAACTTAGGACCTGGTCTTATGTCTTCAGGAAATGCTCCCACAACTGTGTGAACTTCTTCCAGGACCAGTCACAAGTACTGCTGAGGGGCAGCCCGTGGCCCTACATCACACTAGGGCTGCTTTGGCTACTGCCACCACAACCACAGCCTGCCCAGCCACACCAAATCAGGCTGTGGACACTCAGGAGTTTGGTCTGGAACCCAGACCTGCACCAGGCAATGGACCACACCACTGTGAACCAGCTGCGGGGGGGAAGCCATGGGAACTGGCATTGCGAGATTTTGTCAAGGGCTCCCAGGGGTCTCACAGGCTCATGCAACCCATTGGCGGAGTCTCAGCCCCTTCACTCTGCTGTGAATCCTAAGCAGCACAGGTTCAAGCCTGTCCCACTGGAGCCAGGGATGAATCCTCTCCATGCCACCCACCCCTTGATTTGGTTTTGCCCAGGCCACAGAGCTTAGGAGCTGTTCTATACAGTTATATCACCCAGTTTGATGTAACTAAAATTCTAAAGAGTTGTAAAGTTTTTAAAGAGCTTTTATGCCATATATTTAGATTTATACCACTTGCCCTTTTGTTTTCAAAATCTTTTTTCAGATGTTCCTGTTTTTGACTACCCACAGGACTTAAAAACTTCTAAGTAAGTTGGTCATTATAAATATATAACAAAGAGAAGGAAAAGATATGACTCTTTAAAATGGTTTTAGCTACTGAAGGCAAACCATTTTGTTGATAATAGTTCATTGCTTAATGTAAATAAAAGACATCCAAATACAATTTTTCTTCCTAGTTATGCTTGAACTGTCAATGAGCCAGATATAATGTTTGAAAAAAAACATTCACTAGTAGTCATTGGTTTTGTAATATCTCTAAATACATGACAAGTTGAAAGACATTATGCCACCATGTATGACTAGACCGATCATTATTTATACTTATATGGAGTTGTATCAGTGCAAACTAAAACACTTATGCTATTCCATAGGGTATGAAAGTTTAGAAACATACTAACAAATGTAATTATGTGAGGTAATGAATATGTTAATTACTATGTGGTGAATATTTCACAATGTATACACTTGTCTCAGAATCAAATTATCAGCTGGACATGGAGTCACACACCTGTAATCCCAGCCACTTAGAAGGCTGAGGCAGGAAGATCACAAGTTCAAAGCCAACCTCAGCCATTTAGCCAGGCCCCAAGAAATTTAGTGAGACCCAGTCTCCAAAAAAAAAACCCGAGCCATTCAAAGACATTTTATTTTATATCCAAACAGTAATGCCCTCTACTACGACATGACCCAGTAGGCCTCACAAGATGGCAGCACTATTCTCTTGGACTTCCTGAGCCAGGAGCTAAATTAACCTCTTCTATCATTTACCCAAGCTGACATTCAATTACAACGACAGAGAACATACTAAGTTTCAGAGAGCTAACTGGGCAAGGCACACAACTAAAAAGCAACAGTTCTGACTCTAACCAATTGTCCCCAGTTCCAAACCCCAATAGAAGCAGTTAGCCATCAAGTAAAACATACAAAAAACAGGCTGTAGATGCCTCTTTACTTTCCAGAGCTGTTTCTGTCTGGATGTAAAAGATGCTGCATGGGAGTAGCTTGTTTTCATCTACTGCATCTGTATCAGCTACATGCTTTCAACTCAACTTCCTGAGCCTTTTCCTCATCTTAACATGCAGGTCAATAACACTTTACTAATAGTAACAGTAATACTAATAGTAATAGTACTACTAATAGTAATAGTAATAAATAGTAATATTCATTGTGAGAGAGTTATTCTGATTATTAAATGGACAATATGGTGACTCTAGTGCACAACGATCATGATTCCCTGACGGCTTCTCACTTTGACATCCTAAGTACTGACATGCAGTGGGGAACCTTAGCAGGACTGAAACCACTCATCATTCTGGGCCTGTGGAACAGCATAGTGCCAATGACTGTTCCACAAACAGGGAAGTCTGATTCCAAACTCATACTTCCACCAGCCAGAACCTCAGGAACGTCCTGGGGGCCCTGGTCACAAGCATGACTGAGTGATACCCAGCAGTTCTTAGAGCTACACCTTCATACAGGCAGGGAGTACCTGGAAAAAGCCAATTGACACGACTGTTTTTCCCAGAAGCATCCCTCCCCAGACAAAAGAAAATCTGGTAAATTTCTGAAAAGATTTCTTGCTTTCTGTATCTATTTTTACCCCTTCTAACAAAAGGATTCTACTATGTTTCCTACCTCTGTGAAGCTGTTTTCTTCCTCTTTAAAAAATCCAATCAGAATAGGTATTTAAGATGAAGAATAGTCTTTAAATTATTGGCTCTTTGGCACACATTGGTCTGCAAACAAGATGACACCAATTGTCTCTATTCCACCTCTGACCTCTTAAATAATGCTTCTCAAAGGTGGTAACCCATTTGCACATTATTTACTTGATAAAAATTAGGTTAATGACAGAAAGATATCTGTCTGGACCCAGGCCCAGTAAACTGAGCTTCCCCTACCCAAGAGCAAGCAAATTCAAAGTTGACTGAAAGAGTCTCCAAATACAACTTTTATGACCACACATTAAAAGCTTGGTTAACTAGAAAAAAATCTCCCTGATAGAATTAAACTGTGATTTAATTACACCCAAATAACAGAAGTAAGAAGAGGGACCATTCAAGTCAGGCTATCGATTAATTTGCCACCCTCTTCTCAAAGTCTGCCTGTCTTTAAGGCACAGCTGAGCCAACTTGCTGCTTAGTAGACACTAATGATGCTAAGGCAAACAGAGTGAAGTCCAGAAAATACAAAGCTGACACAAATAACAAGAGCATAAAAACAAGTGTGTTTCCAGTTTCATAATCTTCAATCTTTTAGGGAAGAAAAAGAAAAATATCACTCATTTGTGATGCAAAAATCTGAAGCAAAGAGCCACTGCAGAGGCCACTACCATGGCAGCCTCTCTATATTGCTGAAATAGAGTCCAACAGGCTCTGAGCCATTAGATGAAAAGGAGCCTCAGAGATTCCTAGTGGTCCCCAGATCCTACATGATAATATTTTGATGGTCCAAGTGGCTAATCACTCAAATTTGAACAGGCAGGCTCCCTATGGGCTGGAAGCGGTTCTAATGCTCAGTGAGAATTACCAGGAAGTGATCTGGAATGAATCTTGGGGAACTGGTCCAGGCAGGATCGCTGACTCTGCGGTGCTTATGGGCAGGACTGGCTCACTGAGCACCAGATGTGTGGTGACAGGTGTGAAATGAGAATGTTTCCCAACTCCAGAAGCCGAAGCATCTGTACCACTTTGTTTGCAAGGACCACGTGCTAATGTTCACACTGTTGCTGACATTTTATAGCTGAATCTCTTAAATGTAACCCTTTCTTCATGGGAGGATCTGTGCTCAAGCAAAGCCCCCATCCAGCCTCCCTATCCTCTCCACCATAATCAATAATATCCCTTCAGAATGAAGAAAAAAAAAAAAAACCTTGCTTCTTACCCACAATTCCATGCTGCTCTCACTCCCAGTATGGACAGTTACTTCCTTCAAAACAGTCCACTTTCTGCAGTTATCTTTTACTGACAGAGTCCTTCCATCATCCAGGACAAGCTTGAAGACAAAAAGACAATGTCAACTTTGTTCACACCAAACTGCAGTAGCTAATGCAACATTCACACTGCAAGCACTTGATGACAGAATGAAGGAAGGGTCCACCTATCGCTAGGTCAATGTTCCAACAGCCAGATTCAGAGGACTGTGGACATCTAAAATTGCATGTGGCATCTAGCAATTCATAAAAGGTAGGAGTACCAGTGGCACATATTCTGAGAATTTCCAAACACCCCATGCTGCCTCTGGTGTATGAATCATCTCTAAAATAAAACCCCACTTAGGTACAAATGATGAGATTATTTCTGGACTTCCAGGTGAATCTGCTTTATTATTTTTTGCTTAACATAGTTCCAGTACAGGCTAGGGCTGTGGCTCAGCATGTGCAAGGTTCTGGGTTCAATCCTTAGCATCACATAAAAATGAAACAAATAAAATAAAGGCATGTTGACCATCTACAACTACAAAAAAATTGAAAAAAAATATTTCCAGTACATTATGTATTTGGAAATAGAAAACTCTGGCCATACATTTTTTTAAAGAACAGCAAGAAATTATATTTCACCTAGTAAAAAGGCAATTACACATAGTAGCACATTCATATCATCAGTCAAGACAAAAAGAAAATGATCATTTGGCATCAGAGGGGAAAATAAATTAGCATTTGAATAGAGGACATTTAGAAAATAATGAATCACATTCACACTAAGATTTAATAACAACTTAATATTTTAGATAGTCACAGATACCTCATTCTGTAACTATCAAAAGAGATGTATTCTAGGCATTCCAAGCTCCCTACTATGATTCTGGAAGACCCAAAGATGAAAAAAAATTGCCAAATAAAATGTCTCAATGGAGAGATTTAACTGACTTTGTTCTCTTTGGCAGATTAAAGAGAAGAGCAAAAAAAGAGGACCAAAAAATACATTGTTTCACGTGGCAAGTACTGCACAGGGAGCAAGGACCAAACTGTTACTAGTACATTTAAATCCTCATGCTAAAATATCAGAATGCAAAACTGCTTGTGGCCATCAGGTTTCCAGCCAAAGCAGAGCACTTCAGGTCGCAAAGCAGGTAGGACCAACAGCAGCCAGCTCTGCTCTACCTGCTGGCCCCCAACTTGGCAAAACAAACAAGCAGTTCCTCAAACTCTTCCAATTACTCCCCCAGATTTTCTTTTTCATCTGAACTACACTCATATGATGGGATTGCCATCCTTGGGGAGCTTGGATGTTCCTCTCAAAGACCAGAGACAAGATACTACGGAAGAGGAGGAAGCCAAGGAATCTGTCAACTTGATAGTCTCTTAAGAAATAACAGGCTCTGTTTTTAATAGAATTACAAGAAAAGATATAACACCAAAGTTAATAACCACCAATTAAATGACTCAGAAAATATGGCTTCAAAACTTCCCATATGAATCTCCTTAAGCAGTCGCCGGCTACACACAGAGAAGATCAACTCAGTTCTTAAAGCTCCACTGCTAAGCACATTTGAGGATGGATGCCCAAGAATTCCAGATGAACAGCACCCATACCATTCACCTACCATTACCTACCATTCACCTCTACCCTGTGTTAAGTTAGGCGAGCGAGGTAGGCTATCAGTAAAGCACAGAAGCTGCCTGCCTCACTCCTGCCCGCCCCAGAAGCCGGCTCCCTTGTTCGCCGCCACGCCTGCGGCTGCCCTGCACTCCCTGAGCACCAGGCCCCTGGGGCACTTCCTGAAAGTTCCTCCTCGCTCCGCCCGGCCCGCCCCTGACCCCTTCGCCACCACCGCCGGGAGCACCACCGTCAGTCCCGCGCGATGAACGCAGACAGGAAAATCACGAGTTCAAAGCCAGCCTCAGCAATGGCAAGGTGCTAAGCAATTCAGTGAAACCCTGTCTCTAAGTAAAACACAAAATAGGGCTGGGGATGTGGCTCAGTGGTCAAGCAACCCTGAATTCAATCCCTAGTACAAAAAAAAAAAAAAAGATTCTATCTTTAATATGTTAGAAAAATTGGGAAAAACTGGTTTCATTTCTTTACTACTTTATTATTTTTCCTTTGGCTGTACAATAAAAGAATAAAATGAGGCAAATTTTGACTCTAAATACACTGGTGTGTTTGCTTTTTAAAATTAAATACAACTAAACGGTTTCTATAAATTTGATAAAAGTTTTATCTACAAAACCAAAGACTAGAATTAAAATTACCTGTGATATTAGTACAATAATTGCTTTGCTATAAAAAAATTAAAGAGGTTAATAAAAGCCTGCTGTGAAATTTATTTATTTACCTTTGGTGCCTACAGATGCCTAGATATGTTCAAATACAGTGAATCTGGAAATGTCTTCTTATATGTTAGAATTCAAAACAAACATTACTCAGCAGTGAAAACCATTAAACTTGCCATTGAGATTGGATGAACCTTTGTGTGGTCATGAATGATAGCTTTTCAGCATACTTTCTTATTTCTGTCTTTCTGCTGAAATTTTAATTAGAGAAATTCAGGGGCATCTCCTGTGGAAGTACTATTGTGGCTACAAGAGTCGTGTGTTCTAAGTGGAAACTAAAATTCTACTTCAGGAGAATATAAGTGTATGGTCTCCACCACACATTTAAGGTTTTGCTGTTGTTTCTATATTGCTGCTGGAAACAAGAGGTGTGGGAACTGTTCTCCTTATTTATTTTTTTTAATTATTATTTTTTATTTTTTGGTACTGGAGATTGAATTCAGGGGCACTCGACCACTGAGCCACATCCCCACCCCTATTTTGTGTTTTATGTAGAGACAGGGTCTCACTGAGTTGCTTAGTGCCTCGCCGTTGCTGAGGCTGGTTTTGAACTTGCGATTCTCCTGTCTCAGCCTCCCTAAGTGCTGGAATTACAGGCTTACGCCACCATGCCCGACTCTGTTCCCCTTATTTATTAACGTCAGCCTCCTCACTCCAATATCCAAACACCAACTATTTGTTTAACATCCTATTCAAGTTAAGATTGTACATATCCCTGGAGAGCCCACAATTCTAGGTACAATGCTGCTTACATTAGTATTCTCTAAGTGTGTATTGACTGATACTGCTCTTTAGTGCTTTACCCAATAGTAGTTAATCTTTGGGAGAAAAAAGTGTTTTTCTACTATGTGTTTATTAGTTTTAGAAATGTTGATGTATTATCTATAACTAAAGTAACTGATGACTCTACCGATCATTTTTTCTGAGACAGCAATCTCATGGCTAGGTCAGAAAGGTATAGACCACCTTAGGACTTGGGCACAGAAGATTATGAAGGAATTAACTGCTTAATGACAAAGGGACTTGGAGCAGTATCTATCATTAGAGGCTAACAGAAAGGGTATGGATAACATATTTAGACATGCACTCAAATCATGCACACATGCAACAATAAAAAAATCTACAAATGCAATTTGGCAGTATCATTTATTCATTCAACAAGCCTTTACTGAATGTCTACTCTATCAACAGGCTCTATGCTATACCGGAAAACTAAATGTGAATGAGAACTATCAACAGTCAGTCATGCTGGCACTCTAAAGATTCAAAAATAAGAAATTTTAAAATTCATCTGTTTACCTCCATATTAAACTGTATTACATTTGGTTAAAGTACATTAAAACATTTTAGCTATTGCTTAGAGCAATGCAAACAGTTTATTTTCCCCAAGCACCAGCAAACTTAAATTAACCTAGAAACTCCTTCAAGGAAAGTTTCATTTCTGTCCCTACAACTGTACATTCCCAAGATGCTAAGGACAAAGAGGTGTAATAAGCAGAAAATGTACATCTAGATCTTTATCTAAACAGAGCTCAGGACAATGTTGGCATAGGTACTTCCTGTCCCTCTCAAAGGATAAATAGCTGCTGACAAATTCTTATGCTTCACAGCATAACATATTTTTCTAAAACTTAAGCGAAAACAGCAAAAATAGAAACTATTTGCCAACCACAAAATGTATGTATTTTAAATTGTGGAATAAAAATGAACTGCTATATACTTTCAAAACCAGAGAAGTCAGAAAAAAGTATCTTCACTATGCTCAACCATAAACTTCTAAATTGACTACAAAAGAACCAGAAATATTGCAGTTTCTGCAACAGCTTTATGTCTAAGGCAACTTAAAATGATATACTGATTAAGTAGACTCAAAGTGAAATGTTAGTATCAAAATTTACCAATTTAAAATCTAAACTCTATATCAAGTACATTTTTAGAAGTAAAAATGTAATCAAAAAAAGAGCAACAGCTTAACTATTTTTAACTCATGTGCTGCTCTATTAAACATAAAAACCTCATGTCCTCCTTGAATGCTATTCAAGATATCAAAATAAGTTAAGAATTATAACCCAAAAGAAACCAAATCATGATAATTTCATTGTTTTTAAGTGTTCTACTTAACAAAATCTACAACAAGGGCTGGGGTTGTAGCTCAGTGGTAGAGCACTTGCCTAGCATGCGTGAGACACTGAGTTCGAACCTCAGCAACCACATATAAATAATAAATGAATAAAATAAAAATCCATCAACAACTAAAAAAATTTTTTTAAAAGTCTACAACAAAATTTACTGACAAATGTTTTTGTTAAAAAATATTAAAGACATTAATATTTTTTTAAAAAAGATCAAAAGTGCCTATGAACACAAATGCATTACTAATAGTGAGATGTTATTTACTGGAACCTTCAGCATATATTTTCTCTTCTCCTTGAGTAGTAATAAACAATCTTTTCTGGCATTTAGCCAGAAGAAATACTGATGGATATACATCTTTTAAATTATTCAGCAAGAGGATTTCTTTAGTCTGAAAATAACAGAACCCCAATATGGTTAACCTCTTCCAAATAATAAAGGATAGAAATAAGAAGGTTAAGTTTTTTGGGCGGTTCCAAGATGGCGGCCTAGGCAGACGCTGTGGTCAGTCTCTCCAGAACCAGAGACTGAAGTTGTGGAAATACCATCTCCCAGCCAGCTTCTGGACATCATCCTACAGCTGCCCTGGCAGGAATTTCACTTGCGCGTGAAAGCAAGGCCACCAGGCAGCAGCCACTACCACAAGCAGCGCGTCTTCGGCAGCAAGC
>CM053410.1:25316793-25452184 GCA_028644305.1 Xerus rutilus | reverse complement strand
AAAAACTTGGAATGGAACCACCATTTGACCCAGCTATCCCACTCCTTGGCCTATACCCTAAAGACTTAAAAACAGCACACTACAGTAAAGCAGCCACTTCAATGTTTATAGCAGCACAATTCACAATTGCAAAACTGTGGAAGCAACCCAGATGTCCTTCAATAGATGAAAGGATAAAGAAACTGTGGTACATATACACAATGGATTATTATTCAGCAATAAAAGAGAATAAAATTATGGCATTTGCAGGCAAATGGATGGAATTGGAAAGCATTATGCTAAGTGAAGTAAGCCAATCCCAAAAAACCAAATGCCAAATGTTCTCTCTGATTAGTGGATGCTGATGAATAAGGGAGGTGGGAATGGGAAACATAAGAGAAATGGAGGAACATTGGATGCGGCATGGGGGAGGTGGGGGGCGGCAAAGGGGAATAGGTATAGTAAAGATGGTTGATTGAGATCATCATCACTACCCTTGGTGCATGTATGAAGACACAACTGGTGTGACTTTATCTGGTTTACAACCAGAGAAATGGAAAAACTGAGCTCTATATATGTGCTATGACTTGAAATGCAAATAAATAAACTAATTTAAAAAATTTTTTAAAAATTACATGAGAAAACTAATGTCTATTTTTTAATAACTAGTACCAAAAGTTTAATTGTAACTTTATAATCTGAGAAACATGCTTCTAAATAATACTGGATCAATAAGAAACTCTTGGTATACAATCATATTCTATTTTAAAAATTATTTTAATTAAATATATATTTCTTGTATAGAGAGAAAAACTTTTAAAAATTTAAATATTTCCATTTTCTATTAATGCATAAACTTTCTGCCACAAAAGAAGAATAAAAAGTACAATAGCTCAAGTAAGACAGATAATGGTGCATATCACAAGATCACATAGGAATCCATGCTGGCTGTGCCATCCTCTATATGATTTCCAACTCTGTACCTCAAGTGTCTGTTATAACTCATGTAACATCCCAGCTAGTCGGGAAAATTTAAAAAAAAAAAAAAAAAAACTCAGCATGTCTTTGAACAGGTGACCCTACCCATATTACCATTCACTTCTCATTGATCACACATCCACCCCTGCTCCAAGAGAACCTGAGAAGCACAGGGTCTAGATGGGTAGCTGTACAATATGCTAAAACCTAGGGATTCTGTTTCTAAGAATGGCCAATTATCAAGAATACATGCAATAAGTGTTGATGAGCATGTAGGGGGAAAGGTACACTCAAACACTCTGGTGAACTGCATATTGGTGCAGCCATTCTGGAAAGCAGTATGGAGATTCCTTAGAAAACAAGGAATGGAATCACCATTTAACCAGCTATCCCAACCCTTGGTCTATGCCCAAAGGACTTAAAAGTCAGCATACCACCGTGACACAGCCACATCAATGTTTATAGCAGATCAATTCACAATAGCTGAACAGTAGAACCAACCTAGATGCCCTTCAATAGATGAATGGATAAAGAAAATGTGGTACATATACACAATGGAATATTACTCAGCCTTAAAGAAGAATGAAATCATGGCATTTGTCAGTAAATGGGTGGAGTTGGAAAATATGCTAAGTGAAATCAGCATAAACTAAAGGCCAAATGTTTTCTCTGATATGTGTATGTGAATCCACAATGGAGATGCTAGGGAAGTGAGGAGGAACTTTGGATTGGGCAGAGGGGACTGAGGGGGAAGGAGTGGGTGTGAGGGTGGGAAAGATGGTGAAATGAGATGGACATTATTACCCTATGTACATGTACGACTGCACAAGTGGTGTGACTCTGTATCATGTACAGCCAGAGAAATGAGGAGTTGTGCTCTGTTTGTGTACAATGAGTTGAAATGCATTCTGTGTCATATATAACTCATTAGAACAAATTTAAAAATTATGCATGTTTGTTTGTTTAGACAAAAAGTCAATCAAAATAGTGAAAATGTCTCAAAGAAAAATTTCTGGAAAAGTACTTGGCCACTCAGACTGGAAACCAACTTTAAACAAGGCAGCTCTTCCTGCTTTTAACTACTGACAATGTAAGTTAAAAGTGCTGTGTACTTTAGTGGAGAAAACTTACCAATACAAATATGGGAGGAAGAATCTGAGGACTATGAGAAGATCTGCTTCTAAAAAAAAGAGGATTCTAAAAGTTGATATAATCTCTGACTTGGGAAGACCTTAGAAATAACCCTGTTCCCACTCAGTATATATTTCCTCAAGGGCATCTCTACAAGAGGGTTATCGGCCTCCATTATACACTGTCAGTGATGGAGAATTCACCTTCTTATGAAGTAGCTCAAGCTGTTTTCATGCAGATGTAACTGTTCCCAAGTTATTCATTATCCTGCTACCTAAACTAAGTAGCTATAAACTAGCTATGTTTTTCTATAGCTTTAAAACTCCACTCCCTATTATACTTGAAAGCAATTCAAATGACGGAACTATAAAATTTCTAGTGAGACCTACTACTACATGTGCTAGACAATTCTAAATGAGCACTCTTCTCTCTTAAGTTTACCTCCACTAGTTAGGCGCAATGGCACATGACTGTAATCCCAGCAGCTCAAGAGGCTGAGGCAGGAGGATTGCGAGTTCAAAGCCAGCCTTAGCAATTTAACAAGGCCCTATGCAACTCAGTGAGATCGTCTCTAAATAAAATATTTTAAAAAGGAGGCTGGGGATGTGGCTCAGTGGTTAAGCACCCCTGGATTTAATCCCTGGTAACAACAACAAAAGTTTACCACCACTGGTACCAAGCTAGAGGCTGAACTGGCTGGAGCAAGGTTTTGACATAGAGAAGGAGGTGAAATTAGCCAATTATAAACAGACCTGGAGAATCAAAAGAACAGCAAGGAAGCAAGTGTGGGTACAGCAGAGTGGCAAGACAGAAGCAGGACAAACATGAGACCAGGAGTTTTACCTTGAATGTGGTGAGTAGCCACGGAGGTGATCTGAAAGGGGACTGACAGAACTGTTTTAACAAGCCAACTCCATTTCTAACTCCTGACCAACTCATTGAGTCTGGAAAGCTGATTTTCACCTGTCAGATGCACAACTACGCCATCCCTGGCCTCTGGCAAGCGTCTTGGTTTCTGGATCCACGTTCCCACACCAACTAAGAATTTCTAGTTACCTAACTACCAAAGACATGTTGTGAGCATGTTCCCCAGAGCTGCCAAGAGTTCCTGGCATATGATCAATGAAGCACACAGTGAGTGAGTGCTCTGCAATTAATCAGTTAACAGAGAATAGCTAGTATGCTAGGGTTCTGTACACTGCCATTATCAAGGCTAGAACAAAAAACAGGAGAACTTATATAGGCTGGTCTCCTAAGGAAAATCTGCTCTAGGTCACCCAGTATGATCTAGTACTCTTTCCCCTAAAAAGTGGAAGAAATCTGAAGTTTACCATATGTGCATGAAAAAGTGTCAGCATTTCCTGGAAGGTGCTAAAGATGTGAACCAATTGTGGGTAATGCATAAAAGAGATTCTTGTTCTTCCTGCCCAAGTCTCAGGAATAGCATGGAGATACCTATTACTCTCCCAGCCTCGTTTATAAAGAGAATTCCAATCTATCTCATAGGTTTAGTGAAGATCAAATAAAAATAAAGAGCCTGGTTCACAAGAAGTGCACAATATACATTAGCTATTCTCTTTTATTCTCACATTTATAACCACAAAATGACAACCAGCTAAATGGTAAGCACGTCCTTAAAAACAGCACATTTAATGCTCTTCTAGTACAGAATAGTAAGTTTCATTTGGTTTGTTTGTTTTGTGTGAAATATTAAATGATCAACGGATTTTAAACTTGGTCTGAAAAACATTATTCTTTTTTCCCAAATTCCCTACCAAAGTTGGAACAATACTATACAACAAAGAAGTAGAGTTGCAAATTCTACTAACATAAGATTAATTACACCAATTCTGAATAAAGATTATCAAGCAAAACAGAAATCTCCAAGCCTGACAATTACTCTGTAAGAGTCATTCAGACCTGGGCCTGTTTTAAACGTCTATACCCTTAATTACATTTCTATTTCACTTTATGAATTTTTCACTAAAATTCTAAAGTTGGCAACAAAAGCAGGATGCTATTCATAAGACTAGCATGGCTATTTTATTAATAAGAATTTACATAACAGTTCAGCAAACTACAGAGTTCTCTGCTTACAGTCTTTCAATATTTACAGAAATTTAAGAGTTGTCATGCTAGAGTTCATTTTGGAAACTGAGAATTTCTATTATCTGGCAGTAATCAATTCTAAATTATTTTAGATCAATTACAGAAAGGCTATTTATGTTCATCTTTTTTCATACTCATTAACAATATGTCAACCATGTCTAGAACTTGACCCAAAAGCTCAATTAGGTACAACTGAACAAAATTATACTTAACTATGTCTTAATTCCAAACAACTGAGTCACATCATTGACATTCTGTCTCTAGTACACTAACAAAGGGGAGGTGGGGAGGGTGGGCAGCATACTGGAAACCTCTTAAAGGGCCTACTTGTATTAAAAGAAAGTGCCACAGAAAATGAACAAAGAATACACAAATGCCTTAAGGAATCAAAGAGAAAGCTTATAACTAAGTACTAGGACAAGTTCATGAACAGCATGCCAATGTTCAAAAAATAAAATCCCACACTTCCTATGACCATGTTAATTCCCTGCATCTCTATTTCATGGAATCTGGATTTTTAAAGATAATTAATAATTTTGAATTATTACAAACCATTACACAAAAATATACTTCCGAATTATAATTCTCAAATTCTCAAATTATAATTTGAGAATAATAATAATAATTTTTGCCTTAGGCTTATTTTGGAATAAGTTTAGATATACAAAATAGATTTATAAACACAGTACAACATTTCTGTATTCCCTTCAACCAGTTTCTTCTAAAACTACCATCTTACAAAATCATGGCAACATTTGTCAAATATAAGAAATTAAAATTGATGTAGTATTTTGAACTAAACTAGATTTTACCTGTTTTTCTATTAACATCTTTTTTCAGTTCCTAGGAATAATACAAGATACTTAATTGCACTTAGTGATTTTTTAAAAATGTAATAACTTTTGGTGCATGTTACACTTCTATGTCTTATTAATTATATCCTTCTTATGGTTAATATAGAAAATAAACCTGAAAATAAATAAAACCTGGAAAACATGATAATTGGGTATTAAAGTTACATGAATGATCATGTAAATATGATACTTCTACTAATTTATTATTTAAGAGAAAAAGAAGTCAATCACTAAGATATGGCCCACTGCCTATTTGCCAAAAATCTATGAGATCAAATGACTTAATGTTCCAGAAATAGCTCTTCAAAAGAGCCTTGTCACTTACCTATTTCCCAAGGCTCTTGTAGTAATAAGATATAGAGTAAATCTTTTCAGTTAATTCTGTAAAATACAAAATAGTATTATAATCATAGTAAGATAATCCATATACATATATATATAAATTACTTTCATTTTCAACTTTTTTTTTAATATTTTGTTTTGTTGTAGATGAACACAATATCTTTATTTATTTTATGTGGTGCTGAGGATCGAACCCAGTGCCTCACGTATGTGAGGCAAGCGCTCAACTGCTGAGCCATAGCCCCAGCCCCTCAACTTTATTTTTAATTACTGTGTATTTATATTATAATAACAACCAATTTCAGGGAACATAATTGCATGAAAGTATGCAAAATTTAATAAAAGTTTTAAAATGAATACAAAATGTTCCAGAAATAAAAAGAAGTGACACAATGAATTAAAACTGACTAAAAAGAGTGCTTCACATTCTTTTCTGAGTGCCATAATGCTGTGGGAATTACTAAATAGTCACAAACAAGTGAATCACATCGGGGGCATAGCCTTTTTGATGGGAAAACAGTAATCAAGAATTTGGTGTTAGGAGATTTTTCAAAGGACACATTTGGTAAAGTGTCCATGTGTATCAGTTTACCCAAGACAATCCCAATTTATGTCCACTGTCTCAGATCCCCAACCAATTTATCATATATCCTAGATTTTTCATTCTGCAATGATTTCTTTATAAGACCATTGAAATAAGTTGGGATACATTTGTCATTTTTATTCAGGCTCTGGTATGAGCTCATGTATGAGATGCACAGGCAGTGAACCCAGTTATCAAGTTAACATGTAGTTACATTTGAAAGACACCTAGCAGTAACCCACCTCTTCTAAGTATCATAATTGACACCTGACTCTCCAAGAGAGTACCCAGGACACCCAAGGCTGCTGCCACTGCTTATGACCTGATCAAACACACCAATAGAACAAAAGGAGGTAAAGAAAATATTTTATATGTTACTCTATAAAGCATGGCTTTTCATCTAGATCAAATGACTTTCTAAATAATCTCAAGGAAAAGTGATGAAAGTAACTTTGTTGGCTCCATTAACAGAATAAATTCAGTTTAATGATTTCAGCTTTCTATCAGTGTCAAATAGAAAAATCAATTCCAATAATGGCTTGATTGCTCCATCTAATTCATGAAATCGAAGTAAAGATTTTGGATGTTCATCAAGTAAAACATGAAACAACTGATATTGCTGTAATTGCTATTTCAATTCAGTTAAAAAGTTCAACAGCCAGGCATGGTGGCACTTGCCTCTAATCCCAGTGACTCCGGAGGCTGAGACAGGCAGATGGCGAGTTCAAAGCCAGCCTCAGCAAAAGCAAGGTGCTAAGCAACTCAGTGAGACCTTGTCTCTAAACACAATACAAAATAGGGCGGGAGATGTGGCCCAGTGGTCAAGTGCCCCTGAGTTTAATCACTGGTACTCCAAAAATATAAAATTTTTTAAAAAATTAAAAAAGGTCAACGATAAAGATTAAATTACAGTTGGTTCTCATTATTCAGGATACTTAAGTTTTATAGCATTACCATGAACACTTAATTAGTTAATACCAAACTACTATTCCTAAGAGATACAAGGTTAGGCTGACAGTCTCTGGTCACATTTTCAAATGTACCCTTGTTTTACATATGTTTCTATTTTAAGGTATCTTATTTAATATATATTATTGATTCACTAATAACTCACAGATAACAGCACTATAACACAGGTCTGAATGAAGCTTTTCTAACACACATAAATTTTTTCTATATGTACATCACAGCTTTCTTGCACTTAAGAACACCACACAGTACTTCAATTCTATATTTGATAGTTAAAATTTTAAACAGCAAAATTACTAACAAGAAGCACCCAAAAAATAAAAAATAAAAACCCAAAACACACTATAGACCACATAAAGGACACTTACAGTATCAGACCTGAAAGAAAGCAGAACGTAAGTGTTCAGCTACAAATGTGTGTGGAGCAATCCAAATTTTATCACTATTCTGTTTTGTAGTCATTCAAAAGCTCCATGAGTATTGATTTTGAAGGTATAATTAAATTTACAATAGAAAAATTCACAAAAATAACATCTGTGAATAATTCACAAAAATAAGATCTACTCTATTTTTGTGGTGATAATACAAGTTTTGCTGTAGCATAGATAGCATCACAGTAAAAATAAAATTTTCACTAAAATAAAAACAATTATGAAACAGAAACACACTGGGACTTGGGTTGCAGTTCACATATAAATCACAACTGTGCCCATATAAACTCTACCAATAAAAGTGAAAGGAACTTCATAATTCCATCCACAGAAGCTGTGATAGTCAACCAAATTTTATGGAAATTTATACACATATAATAAAAGTGAATTAAAATATTTTTGTGACAAAGATGATGTCAAATTTTAAAAATACTTCATCATAGTAGTACATGTTTTCTTTTTGTTACTTGTCTTAGAATTCTTTGAATCTTTTAAGATCCATTTGGTAAAATCAATAGCACTGTTGATTTTTAATCACTTTCTAAATCTTGGTTTCATTTTGTTTATTGTCAGCTGGAAATAGCTACCAATTGAAAGTATGTGTCGTCAGGAAAAATTCTTATGTTGAAGTCCTAATACCTAATGTGATGATATTTGCAGGTTTGGAATTCAGGAAGTGATTATGATTAGATTGGGTCATGCAGTTGAAACCCTCATGATGGTATTAATGCCTTTATAAAATAATGAGACAAGATCTTTGTCTCCCCCTTCCTCCCTCTCTCAGTGCACAAATGAAAGAATGGCCATGTAAGGATATAAGATCAAACCAGTTCTGCAATCAGGAAAAAGGCTCTTGACAAAGAATCTGCTTGTTATTTAAGTCATCCAATTTATGGTATTTTGGAATAGCAGCCCAAATTAAGACAGAAATCTTTTCATTCAATATGTAGTATTTAAAGAGAACTTATTTTTCTTTTTACTTAGACAAGTTTATAATATCTGACAGGATGAAATAAACCTAAGTATGTCTAATAATTAGACGCATAAAAATTTGATAAATTTCTCAAGACCTATAAAATAGATACAACTTATGTGACAAGCTTTGTCTTGTATAAATTTGGTTGACTACAAGTATTCTAAATAGAGTAAAAAAGATAATACCTATGAAATAATATAGGCTGAAATATTTACATATTAAACTATGTTAAAAAAATCAAAATTTTAGAATATCAATTACCTAGAATTTGCTTTGAAATTAACAGGCACCTTAGTATTTATTTATTTATTTATTTCTGGCACTGGGGATAATACTCAGGGGCACTCGACCACTGAGCCACATCCCCAGCCCTGTTTTGTTTTATGTAGAGACAGGGTCTCACTGAATTGCTTAGCACCTCACCATTGCTGAGGCTGGCTTCAAACTCACGATTCTCCTATCTCAGCCTCCCAAAGTGCTGGGATTACAGGCATGTGCCACCACGCAAGGCTCACCTTAGTATTTATAATTTGAGAGCCCATTCTAAAATTTTTAAATCATAATTCACAGAGAATAGCAGCTGTTGGGAAAAAAAATCAAAACTTTTCAAATTTTTCTATTTTCAAATTTAGCAACCGTACAATGCAACTTTGAAAAAAACACACAATTTTATGAGACAATTAAAAATATAACCAAATTATTAAATTTGAATTTCAGATACACACTGACTTGTTCAGGAACAAATAGATCCCAAATATTACAGGATATATACAAAAATATTATTTGTGGTTTACCTAAAAATTCAAATTTAACAGGAAATCCTGTATTTTTATTTGCTAAACTGGGCAATTGTAGGTGAAATTCACATGGCTAACAAGTAAATAAAGAGAAGTTCAGCTTCACTAGAAATCAAAGAATGAAAATTAAACTGAAAATACCATTTTACTTATTATATTAGCAGAGACAAGAAAGCAAATCTTTTGTTGAAAAGCATACAATCCTCATTTTTTCCCCCAATTTACTACTAAACACCACCTAACCTGGGATCCTTTTTTAAATCAGTTCACTAGGCAATAAAGGCCCACTAGTCACTGGATGTATGCAAAGAGACACATTTCAAATCCAAGACTTTATACCATAAATAGCACAGAAATAAATCCAATAACCACATTCAGGAATCAACATTTTTTCTTATAACAACATTTTTTCTTATAAAATATAAGTACTAATTAAGTATAAATTTTTAAAGTTTAAATGTTAAGGATAAAAATACTGAATATCATATGGTAGATAAACAGTAGCTCTTTCATAAATAATACTCTAATATTAATTTTAATGCTGGGTTAAGATTAAGGTAGTTGGTGATCCTCACAGGTGAGAAATTTGGATTGTAAACAAAAATAAGAATCAGGATTTATAAAACTGTACATTAAGGAAAAAATAAAAACTGTACATTAAGGAAAAAAGTAGGAGCAGGCTTCACGTAAAAACAATACACACTGTTTTTAAATTATTTTTTTAATTATTTACCTATGTAAATATAGTACTTTAAATAACATTTGAACATAAAAAAGAAATTATATGAAAAACTCATTTTGCCTTATCTTACTTCTAAGATAACAAATGCCCTCAGGAAAAAAAATTAAATGAAATTACTGTTAAGATCAATTTTAAAAAATGTTTTGTTACAATTCCAGCAGTCATAGATAGTACATCTTTATTTCCTTCTGAAGAATAAATATATTAAACAACTGAATGAATTTATATAAATAGAGCAGGATATAATACTTGTGTTGAAATGATTCAAAGATACTCAAATGATTCAGCATATCTTATCATATGAAAGACATGATATAATCATCAAGCCTTCTAATATGTTAATAAAAATAATTGCTAGTTAACTTTTCTTCCAAAAGTAATCTATTCTACCTGTATCTCTAATAATAGCAGAAGATAACAAACTTTTAGATGTATGATTCATCATCTATGAAGACTAATTTTGGCAAACACATAATATACCTGAGAATAATAGGCACAGAAGTAATGCAATCATAATTTTTAAAGTACTTCTACAAAGAACTTTTAACTACATATGGAAATAATTCTTGAAGCAGCCAGAATCCCAAATATAAAATAATCCTGAAATTGGTAGATAGAAAACAATAATTGTTATACCCTTTTTTAAAGGTTCAAAAGCAAAATCAGAACTATATTATCCCAATAGCTAACACTAATATGTTTAATATAAATGTGGAGAATAAAGAGCACCTATTCTTCAACTTCAAGAAAGAAAAAGATTATTCTTCTTCTCTTGTCCCAAGCTAGAAACAACTTAACTACATATCTGGTTTTAAATTTGCTATCTTTAAGGTCTACTCAACATTGAAAATCACCCAATCAGCAACTTCTTGGACTCAGTAATCTCCTCAAAGTCAGTCAGTCTCTAAACTCCAAGCTGAAAGTCAGTCAATCCTTAAAATATCTGACTGTTGAAAATCATCCAATCTTAAAACTCCATGCTTCCTCAAAACCCCACATAAGAACACTTTGTGCCTGCTGGGAGGACTGTGTTCTCCAAGAATAGTTCTCCCTTGCTTAGGAAGTGTGCAAATGTTTTAGCAATATTCAATGGTGATTTCCTCACTCAATATTATAATAAAAAATAAGCATTTACATATTGACATTTTTCTTAACTGACGTAAGAAAAATATCTGTTACTATAATCTAATATAATGGCAAATTTGGAGTCCTCATCTTTGATGTAAAAGTACAATTCTTCTTGCCCAATAATGCATGCAAACTGGCAAAGGTCAGACTTCTCTCTCTTCCTCCAAAACACACAATTTTATACTATCAACAGTCCAAATCCAGCCAATAAATACACTATATGAAACATTATAATATCCAACCACTAAAACTTATCCCAAGAATTTAATAACATCAAATAATCTTTTAAATACAGCTTAAATATTTAAGTATCTCTTCTTTTTAACCTAATGAAAATGATTTGTCCAGCTTGGTTTTGTAAAACCTGAAATCCTAAACTCAAAATCCTATCTTGGATTTATTTGTGTAAACTAATATACTCTTCAGTTCCACAATCTAGGAAATAAAATGACTATGACCAGTTCCTACCACCTCACAAAAATGATGTGCTCATTCAGAGTAGAATAAACTCTGAATGTTTCAGAAAGGAAGATAAAAACTGTAATAGTATTGTCATTTATTCTGTTGCAAATCTCTCAATAACAATGCACACTGAGAAAGCCTTTCATTTTCATATTCATGGTCTCATTTGACCCTTAAAAAAGGAAGAGCAGCTACACAATCATCTTACATTTTAGAGATTAAAAACAAGTCCCAGGTTTGAGTTACTTGTCTTTGTACACAAAGCTAGTAAATGATAGAACAAAAATCAGAAGCCCTGCTTTCTGATTCTAAGGCTTCTTCCAACAGGATGGAACAATATTACACTGGAACTGAATTTACAGAAATGTGAGCTCTTAATCTCCTGTGTAAATACACTCCGATGTGTGTGCAATATTCTCCCTTTCAATACTTGGCAAATATTTTTCCCAGAGTCTGAGAAGTATTAAAGATCAATACTAACTCATCAATATTGTACTAAATCCTTGGCAATAGCAAAACTATTCAAGTAGTCAAATGGGATGACTTAATATTACAAGTAGACACAGCAACTGTTCCTAAAATTCAGTGAATATATGTTGAGTATAATGTGCTAGTTCCAGTATGCTAAAAACTTTCTCTGCAAAACCCACACAAGGGGACCCTTGTATTACCAAGATCACTATGATAATACCAGTTATTTTTTGATTTCTAATCCATCAAATTCCTAGATAATAGCTCAGATAATCCATCAGACTGAAGTGTCATAGTTAGATGGGGTGGGGTTGAGGGTGTGAGGAAAAGGCAAAATTGTAAGAAAGATCTCTACCTACAAATGGCCAATGGCCATCACATACCTCAAAATAACCAAATGCTTTTATAAGCCTTCTGTAGCATTTTACATGCATGTGTTATCACATGTGTTCTCCTTATGTTCCGGGTCCTGCAGGAGACAATCAGAAGGACAGAGGCTGCTTTCCACCCACTAGACACAAAAAGGAAACTGAGGAAATAGGTGGCTATAACTGTCCTCAGGGATTTGGGCCCTTGTGGGATCTCACAGGAAACCCAGACATAAGGATTGCTAGTCTCTGAAGGCACTCTCCACCCCAGACTTAGGTGTCCAAATGCAGGCCTGAGGATGGAGAACAGATATCTAAGGGCCTTCACCAGGGAATGTGGAAGTCCCCCTGGCTCCCAGCTTTCCCTGCCCCTGGGGAAAAAAGTGCGGACCCTGCCCCACTGGGTGAGGCCTCGCCTGCCAGCACCTTTGTCCTTTCCTCCCAGAAAGGCGCGCTCCCGCTTCTGCTCTGAGGCGCACCTGTCCCTTCGCCACATACAGCAGCGCCCCTCATCTTCCAAAACTCAAACGCCCACAGCCAACACCACAGCAGGACTGCCTACAGCCAGCTACCAAGACCAGGGAGCTTCAAGGACCTCGAAAAAACTTACAGTTTTCCTACAGCGTGCGCGCATCATGGCGGAGTGAAGTCACGGGACAGCGTTCATTCTGGAGGTCAGGAGGTCAGGCAGCCTGGCGCAAGCGCTCTACCCCACGGCTCCGCCCCCAGCGCCAAGGCAGGAGATGCCGCTGCGTCCTTGGCGCCCCTCCCCGTCCTTGGCGCCCCGCCCCCAGTCACGGACCCTGGACGTGGGCGCAGGCGCAGATGACCTGTGCTGCCGCGTGCCCATGGGCTTCGAGGAGGAGGACGCTTAAGAAGCACAGCCCTAGCTGGGATTGTAGCTCAGCGGTAGAGCGCTTGCCTCGCTTGCGTGAGGCCCTGGGTTCGATCCTCAGCACCACATACAAAGCAATAAAATAAAGACATTGTGTCCTTCTACAACTAAAAAAAATTAAATAAATAAAGAAAGAAGCATAGCTCTACCGGGAGCTTTGCTCAAAGTCTGTGCCCCGGCTGAGGGAATTCAACGGACAGGGACAAAGACCAACAGAAACACAGCGAACAAGCTGATGCCTGAGGGTTGGAGCAGGGCGCAGGGCCTCTGACTTGGCTTTTCCACACACACTGCCTTTCTTTCTGTACCTGATCATTAAAAGTTCTCCACAAGTGCAAAGATCCTTTCCTTTCCACCTGCTACTTTCGTGTCTCAAGGCAGGTCCTCCACCCCAGGACTCAGCTCTCCCATGGGCCTTTGCTCCACCCTGCCTCCGGGTAGGCTCCGCCCCAGCCCTCCCGGCCGGGGCTTCGCCCCGCCCACAGCTGGCTCAGTCCTGCCCCCTCTGCTCTGCCCTTCAGACTCCAACTAAAGGAGCCTCTGTCTCAGGTGCCCATCTGCCACGCCCTGCCCAGGCACCGCCTCCAAGACTTTCTTAGGAGCTTTTAGTTTTTCCTTTTCCTACTGGATTTCCTGGTTCTGGTCAGTTAAGTGCGTTACAGATCCATCTCTAGTAAGTTTAACAAACAGTGATCTAAATATGTATGTATGCCTCTTCGCCAGTGTAAACTTTCCAGACTTCCCCCACCCACATGATGATACCATCCTGTGTCCAAGCCCAGCTCTCTGCTCTCTTATGCTCTCAAAAGTTCTGGTGACGAGATGGCTCAGTAGGAGGAAAAAGGAAGGCAGGAGGAACTGACCATTTGGATCATCCAAGATAAATTGTTAAGTGATAAAGCAAACTGCAGGAAAATGTGCAACATAAGTCTATTTCATAATTGAAAACACCACTTGTTTTTATCTATGTTAATATAAATGTAAATATATATCTTTGTAGGTGAAGGAAGATTTTGTAGGGAAACTGAGGCAATGATGTATATACATCGTGGTATTGTTTTACAGTAGAGTTCAGTCTAATAGTAACTAAGAAATCAGAGAATCAAAAATATTTTAAACCTTGTCTAAGGTTCCATTAAAAAGTGGCATACTTTAGGCCGCGTGCGGCCTCTTCCAGCCGGTGTTGGGTCCTCGCTGCCGGGCCGCCGCTGTCACCAGCTCCCTGGGCCAGGCAGCCGCCCTCCAGCGGGTCCCTAGCACCAGCTTGGTGAGCCAGCGCGCCCCCATCGCTGAGCCGACGCTGCGCGCCAGAGGTGGGGGCGCGGGAAGCGGGAAAATGGCCATGGAGGCCTGAGTGTCAGCGACTCCCCTGGACTCCTGGAGAGTGCAGTTTTCATTCTCCTGCATAGCTTGAAATGATTAGCAAGTGAAACTGAAAAATGGAACAGCAAAACCAAAGCCACCTCCTTGTCCATTGTGCTCCTCCCCACCCTGGAAGAATTTTATAAGAATATGAACCACATATGCAGTTGACATCTAAATTTTCTTGTCATCATGTTAAATATTGGAAAGGATGTAATTTCTGACATTCTGTTAATGGCATTTAAAATTCATGTTACATCTTTAAAAAATACCCAATGGAATCTAAGTACAGTAGAAATATGATACCCATTACCCATCTTAAGAAAAACTTTTTTTATGAAAAAACTCTTCTTTAAAAGGCAAACATTATTTTCTCCTTTAAGTCGTTCCCATTCTATTCATCCCACAGACTTGTATGTTAATTTATTTTTATGCTTTAAAGCCTTACTGATCACAGCATCTTTTTTTTCCAAGAGATCCATACATATGTAACCCCAAAATAAATACTCATGGCACAAAAAAATGGGATACATTTTCTTAGGTGTGCATCCTGACATGAGGATTCTTGTGCTGTGATTTAGTGAGACAGAAATTGCACATTAAAACTCATAGGGAGCAAGGGATGCAGCCCTGGGCTGAGGAAGAGGGTGAATAACTATGTGAGTTCAGCTGAAGTCCAGTCTCAGCTGCAGCCCACAGTGAGCTCTGGAGTGTGAACAGCCCCACACCATTGTCCCATCTTCAAGCCAGCTTTTTGCACAGTGTTGGTCACTGGCTCAGGGTCATTTCTGAGGAGCAGGGCACATAATCTTCCCTTTATTTCCAGCTGGGGCCTTGCCTTTCAGCTCTAAAGAGGGCTGGAAGCACTGGCTTGGAGAGGGGTTTGGATGTTGGCCCTTTCCTACTCAGTCAGGTTGGAGGGTAAGACTGATGTGCAGAATCCAGTTCAATTTATGCCTGAGTCTAGCCTTCAGATCTCCTGGGCTAGAGGGTTAGGTTTTGATCCCCTTTTCTTCTGAGAATAGGATGTCCCTTTATCTGTGAATGGCTTCTTCCAGTGGGAGCTACTAAATTATTTCTCCAATATCCTCCACCCAACCTTCTACTACCCATGTGGCCAGAGATAAATAACCGAAGAGACTGACATGAATAAAAATGGAGTTACTGACTAGTGGGTAGAAGAGAGAAATTTGGCTTTTACTGGTTGTGAAGTTGGGAAATATGTCTGCTCTTCTGGTTATTGCTACTCTGGTATATCACAGTAATGAAAAAGGCAAGTTGGAAGCCGGTTCTGTCTCCTTTGTGAGCATCTGTTCTGTGCTAGTTCAGATGATGAGTGTGTGACTTTTAATTCAAAAAATGTGCTCTTCTGTACAATCCTTTGAATGACTCAGTAGTGGGGAATCAAGCTGGTCTTTTGCATATGATCTTCTTAGCTTTGGTTTTCATTTTTAATGTTATTGTTTATTTTTTCAGGGAATCTTAAAGAAAACCTGAGTGGAGTCTCGAAGTTATTAGAAATGGCCAGTCTTCTGTGAAGTTCATTCAGGAGTGTTTTAAAATGGAAATTAAAAAAAGAATATTTGCACATTTGAGAACTGTTTTTGAGAATCCCTCTAAATGGATGTCCTATGTAAACCAGATATTCTTATTTCTACATACATTTTAGAAATAAATGATAAATATACAAATTCAAAAGTAATAAGTAAAAATTATTCAGATTTTTCTACTCAATACAAAAAATATTTTGAGAGACAAAGGGAACCTAATGGGAATTTTGGAGCCTGTAAGGACAGAAAAGTGTAAAACTTCAGGACGGACCCAAGAGGCTAAGTGCTTGTGTTTTGACTTCCAATCCCTGTTCTACTGCTTGACATCTATGACTTTGGACAAGGTATGTGCTCTTTCAAGCCTCAATTTCTTCAATTATATGATGAAAATAATATTTCTTTTCCTCCTTAAGGAAACCTGGTGGTAGTGAGGAGCCAGGATATTTGCCCCACAGGCTCTGGAGTTGGAATTCCTGACTTTCAATGTTGGCTTCAGCCAGAAACAATGGCACAGCCAGTAATCTCAATGACTTTAGAGGCTGAGGCAGGAAGAGTTCAAGTTTGAGACCAATCTCAGCAATTTAGCAAAGTCTTAAGCAATTTAATGAGACCTGGTCTCAAAATAAATATAGAAAAGGCTGGGAATGTAGCTCAATGATTAAGTGCCCCTGGGTTCAATCACTGGTACCAAAAAAAAAAAAAGTAAGCAATGTTGGCTTCACTGTGTACTAGGTATGTGACCGTAGGCACATTGACCCCTCTGTGTCTCAATTTTCTTTTTTTCCCACAGGATACATTTTTAATGATTATTTAAATACGATGATTAAATGCATGCTGAGGTCAATGTGGTGGAGAAAATGAACAGGAATTCCCCAGGCAGCAGGTGGGCACAGTCTGGGACAGCCTCACCAAGAGCAGGGACGAACTCCAGCAGGGGCACGGCCATTGCAAAGGCCCTGGGGCAGCAAGGAGCAGGTTATAAAGTCAAGGACAGCTGGCAGGGCTCCCTCCTGGGGCGGGGTGGGGGGACACCCCCCTTGGATCGGTTCTGCATTTGTTTCCTGTGCTGTAGTTACACAGGAGCACAATCTCTGTGGCTTTTAATTCTCTCAGTTCAAGGGCTTGAGATTGCTGTGTGGCAGGGCAATCTGGAAGTTTTCCCTGGGGAAAATGCTGGCAATCCCTGCTTCTCCGCCTCCATCAGACTCCACGTCCCTCCCTCCGTGCTCCTCTCTGGTCTCCTAGGGCTGCCCGTCCAAGACGACGTCATCTGGAGAGCCCTAACTGCCTCTGCGAAAGGCCCCTTCCAAATGCGGTCACACTCCCGGGTGCCTGTGGACACGTTTTCAGAGGGGCCATCGCTCAGTCCAAGGCAGTGCCGAGGGGTAGGGGTAGGCGAGACCTCCCTCGCTCCGGCTGCCTGGGGAAGATGGGGGACATGTGGACACAGGGAGGACGTCCGTGGTCTGCAGCTGTCCAAAGAGGAAAGGATGGTGGCCTGCAGCAGAGGAGCAGGTGGAGTATCGAGGAGAGGACTGTGCCCACCCGAAAACGCCTAAAAGATAGAGGGGTCACAAGGCAGAGCCGGCAAAGTGTGCCCAGTACCATGCAGGCCCAGACCCACCCGCACTGAAAGTTCACCCCCAGCAGGTGTCTCCCCAGAGGAGAGAGGGGAGTGTGTCACTCCAGCTCAATCATGCCAGCTGTCACACAGAGCACCAGACAGCGACACTTCTCTCTGAGGAGGGAGTAACTGACATCGTGGGTTACACATTAGGCTCTTGTAGTTTTGACCAACGCCAGTCCTTCTGGAGCTGGAGAACAGCAGACTGTGGAGTGAAACAAGGAAACGTCACCCTCCCTGGCCACTACAGCCTGTTCAGTGCACATAAACTTAGAAGAATATATTTAGCGCTTACAGCACCTCTGCAGTGCTCTAAGGACTGGATACATTATGAATCTTAAGGTCAGCCCACGCACAAGGCGCTCTGGGTGACTTGTATTGCTCCCATTTAATAGATGAGGAGATGGAGACCCACAGAAGCCCCTCAGCCAAGCCCCGCTGTAGGGAGGCACCAGCCATCAGAAGACACTTTCTCCTGAACCAGGAAAACAACCACCATTCACAGCCCGAGAGCAGGAGGTGTGGGCACATGGTCCTGCCCAGCACCGAGTGTGCTCTAAGGGCGGGGCTCTATGCTGCTCCAGCACGCCTCACTGTGGGGCCACGTGGGTGGTACCGTCGTCACCCCCTTCCACAGATGAGGATACTCCACACAGGACAGGAGTGGCTTGCTCAGGGTCACACAGCTGCAGTTGGAGGCAGGATTTGAACTCCCAAAACCTAATGGAGCTAAAGGCCACCAACGTCAATGCCAGAAGCACCCATGACTCAGAATTCACCTCCGCAGAGGCTGACCTTGACGAGACGCCAGCCCATCTCCTTGAGGGAGGTGAGTGCACCCACCAACACCTGCTACCTGCCTGGCTCCGCGTCTGGGGTTTACACACATCATCTTGTCTGATTCTCCAGACACCTCAGGAAACTTTACTGCCCCCCTATTTTATGGTGAAGAAACTCAAGGTCTGAGATGGAAAGTTGCCTGAGACTGTGATGGCTGGTAAGTGGCAAAGCTGGGCTGTGGCACGGCAGGGGACCCTGGGATACTCCTTACACCACACGGTGGCATTTGCACAGGGTCTGTCCTCAGAGCTGGGAAGCTGGCCCAGGTGACACTCACTCATGAGGAAGGAAGGACACCAGCAAATAAACTACACGTCACCCGGGGGGCTGCACCCGGATTACCAACCTACTGAACGGCAAGCCACGTGCATTTTCTTTTCTTTTGCAGTGCTGGGGATGAACCCAGGGGCGCTCTACCACTGAGCTCTTTTTATTTAGAGACAGGACCTTACTAAGTTGCTACGGTTGGCTTCAAAGTTACTGTCTTCCTGCCTCAGCCTCCCGAGTCCCTGGGATTACAGGTGTGCACTACCCAGCCCAGCTGAAAGGTGTGCATTTTAAGATTAATGAGATAAGAACATTCTCATCAGACAGCCCGCAGTGGTCGGAGGTCTGCAATCATTGTCCATACTTTGATTTTGCAAATGTGGTAACTCAGTTTACATGAATTGAAGCTCAGCATAAGCCCAGGATTGGGTCACTGGGTCCCAGGCCTGTCTACTCCCTCTCTTTGACCTAAGCAATTAGCGCAGCACCTTCCACAGTGCCCAGGACACAAGGGACTCAGGGGAAATGCTCTGTAACTCAAGAGAAAGGAGGCAAGGCAGGGAGTGAGCTTTGTGGCCTCTCCAGCAGGGCTGGGGCCTGCGCTTGCTGCAATCACCTGAGCCATAGGCCAGGACAGGGGACGTTCAAGGGGCAGCTCCTGGAGCAGACACCGTGAGTGACACGGGGGCAGGGTGAACTTGTGTGTCTACAGGACAGAGCTCAGGTGTGTTGGGGACACACGGGGTAGAGGGGCTGTCATCTGTCTACAGGGGCTGGGGGTTCGTGCTGTCCTGAGCCCAGTGTCAGGGCAGGGACCACCGTGTGGCATGCAGGCAACACTGTGGGATAGGACACCCTCTGGCACCTCCCCATTCCCTTTCCATGGCAGTACCTGAGTCCAGGACACTGCCTGGGCATTGACCATGGTGGCAGGTGTCATCCCTGGGGAGGGGCCAGCGCTGGCCAAACCCACTGGGCAGAATGGACGGCTTTTGTCTTGTTGCTTTATTTCGTAAAACCCGTTTGACAGCAGTGTATGACCAGCACAGAGTGGCCTGCATGTGGCTCCATGTGCCTGGCTGGATGTTTGTTCTGGCAGCATTTTTGGAACCTGGACCACCATCACCACCGTCAAGAGAACAAATGCGCCAAACTCTCAGGAGGGTGGACTTGGACCCATGCCCTCAAACAAGTCCCCAGGGCCTCTGCCAATCCACAGAGCAGAGAGAGGGACATATTGTCCCCACCAAACACCTATGTGACCTGGCCTCAGGAAAGCCCTAGAAGGGAATGCTCGTCACCTGCATCATCCCAAGGCAGGGCTGCAGGGCCAACAAGTGCCACATGACCAAGTCCAAGTCCCAGTTCTGCCCCTTCCCAGCATGTGGCCTTGGGCATCTCCTTACCCCCCTGGGTCCTCTGCCACCTGGGGATAAAGGAGTCCCCCAGCCCTGATTTTAGGTGAGGACAGTGCCTGGAACATTGGCACAGTGACAGCAATCACAGTGACAGTGATGTTCTCTGGGAGGTGTTTTTCTGGGGATGGAATTCGGCCTCGTGCATGCCAGGCCAGCTGAGCTCCACCCAGCCTGCCTCCATGTCTTCTCCACAGGGAAACTTGGGTTCCTGGAAGCCCAGTGACTCCCCCAGGGCCACTTGGAAGTGTCAAGCCAGGCTAAGGACCCCAGCAGCCGCCTAACCCCAGGGCCGTCCTCTCTAGGACAAGACAAAAGCCTAGTGCAACTAGGGGTCCTCGGCTCTGGGGCCACAGAGCTGTGGGATCAGTTGACCCGTCGATGGTACCCACTGGTCATCTGCAGGTTTCTCTCCACAGACTCCACCTGGGGCTCCCAGCTTCCCCCAGGTGTTCCGTGAATTGAACAAATGCTACAAGAGTCCTGGCCTCTCATCCCTCTGCCTAGTGCACAGCACCCCTCAGTAAATGTCCCCTCTGCATCCTGTGCAGGATTCCTGTTTCATATGTGCCACCTGCCAGCTCCTGGAGCCTCCCCAGGTTGTGAGATGGCAGATGACCTCTGGAGGCCCTGAGGACTTCAGCTTTGTAGGGATGATCCAGTAGCTGATGGAAAAGCCCAGTCCTTCCCCAAATCGCCCACCATGGGACAATGAGTGAACCTCACAGTCCTCCCAAATGATGGTCAGCTCCCTTGGGACGATGCCAGTGTTCATTGTACCCCAGGCTCAGACATCTGTGCCCACCCTATGGGGCCCCCAGGCCAAGACCAGCAAGCAGATGCGACTGGACAGACCAGCAGGATGGGCATCCAGCAGAAGGGCAGAGAAGAGACCCAGCACAGCACCCCAGGTCAGGCCTGGCCCACGATGGGGCCACATCCACAGCCTCATTCCTCAAAGTGCACAATTACTTATAAGTTCTAAAAATGCCACCCCTGGCTAAACAAACACCAGGGCTCTTGTGAAATAAAAGCTGTGACATGAAGGACCTGGCAAGGGGCGCCTGGAGATTCCTATCTGCAAGTGGATCAGGGCAGCTCCCTCTGCCAGAGCAGCCAAAGCCATTTCTGAAGGAAGGTCTCCCGGAACCCAGGGCCAAGGTCAGGCTCTGGATGGGGGCCAGTGGCTGGGGCTCAAGGCACTAGGTGGGAGCAAGCAAGGGAGAAAGGAGCACACAGACATTTGTGAGCCTCCCTGGGGGAAGAACCTTCACCTGCTACCCCCGCTTTATCCTGCAGACGCCCTTCCAAAGGCGACATTGTGAGGTCCGTCATCCCATGGTGAAATGAAGGCCCAGAGAGGGGGAGTGACTTGCCCAAACCCACACAGCAGTGAGACCTGAGATTCCCAACATTCTCAGCCAGGGCACTTGACTCGAAGGCCAATGTCCTTTCTACTTTCTCACTCACACAGCCACCAGGTTTGACCGTGAACTTGAAAGGCACTTTCTGATTGTCCCCAGCCAGATGGCAAGGTGCTAGCAGTGCAAGTCCTGGAACCCGAGAGTCTGGGTGTGAATCCAGGCTCCTCCGTGTTGGGGGTTTAACTCTTGTGCCTCCGTCTCCCCATCTCAAGTGAAGCCCAAAAGATTGCATTCCCCATGGGGTCGTGGGAGGCCGGAGAGTGAATTCGTAGGGTGTTTGGGGTGGAATGTGCCCCACCCAGAGAAGAGCTGAGGGTTCGGCCCCGAGGTCTGCACCGCCCCACAGAGCCCGTCCTCTCCCTGGCTGTCTTGCAGGGAGACGTTACAACGTCCTTACCTACCTTGGGGTGATGGGGAGAGGAAGACCTAGGCCCAAACCCACACAGGCCAACTTCCAGAGCAGCTTCTAGCCACAAAACTACGAAAACAGTCAGGGAGTCATTAAGTAGCAGCTGGGGAGTGCCATCTCCTTCCCTGCTCTGCACTGGCTGAAGAACCTAGGGGGCAGTTCCTGTCCTTGTTGGGGAGCCAGAGGCCAGAATCAAGCGTTGGAAAGCATCCAACACCTGCCTCGCTCCTGGCAACAGACCCACATCTCCACTTCCTGCCTGCCTCATTCCAAGCCAAAGACACTTCAAACCAGGCTCACTACTGGACAGGAACTTACTGTGTGCTTAGCTTGTTCAGGTACTGTGCCTCAAGTACCTCACATACACTACTGTGTTAATAATAGGAAGTATTAATATTAGGAATCCATTCATTTTACAAATGAGGATGCTGAAACAGAGAGGTTAAGCAACCTGCCCAAAGCAGCACAGGAATAAAGTGGTTAGTCTGGGTTTGAATGGGGCCTGCCTGATGCCTTTGTTCTGTAAGACCCCACAAGGTGCTGAGTACGTGCGTCCTGAGCAGCCTGGGAGGTTCTGAGCCCTGCTGCAGGTCCAGCCTTGCCTGGCCTTCTGTCACGGGCAGCTGCCCTGAAGGGAATGCCTACATGTGGTTTCCCACTTGCTGCTCTAGGTGGCTCTCCTGAGAGCTGGTCCAGGCATAGGGGTGCGCCACACCCAGTCTCTCCACCCTGCTGGAGCAGGGGGCAATAAATAATGTGAATTCAGAAAACAGTCAGAAGTGGTGACATGGGCTGTCAGGGACCTCCTGTGAGGCTGAACCCAGGAATGACACGAGGCTGGCAGGCCTGGCCCAAATCTCCTGGGGACAGAAAGTTTCAGAAGTACTTCTCTGAGCAGGTGGCATAGGAGCTGTGGCTGGAAAGAATGAGGAGGAGCCAGGAGGGGCAGGGAATGCTGGGAAAGAATATTCCAGGCTGAGGGCTCGACAAGGCACAGAGGCACCCAGAGGAGCCAATGCCTTGAGGCATCTGGGGAACAGAAAGGATGGTGTGTCCAGGCTCCTGAGGAGTCAGGAGAGGGCAGGAGATGGTCAGGTGGGGTGCTGACCACACAGGCCACAGTCTGCCCAGAGGGACCAGCTGCCAGGACCTCTTCCCACCCCATGGGTGGCATCTCTGGGAGGATCAGCCCTGCTCCCACCAGGACTGGGCAGGGCTTGCCCTGGTTCACACAGGAAGGACACACAGAGGATGGCTAGCCACACACCCGCTCCTGACCACAGCTGTGGGCACTTGGAGAGCGCTGGCTGCAGAAACCACAGAGCCCTGCATGATGGGGGTGAACCCTGGTCTTCTCAGCCTTGGTGGAGCCAGCAGCCACCCCAACATTCCTGCAGTCCCCCTGCAGCCAGGCCCACATGCTGGGCTAATGATATAGTGATGGGTAGGCCAATGTCCCTGCCCAAGGCCCCCAGAGGCATGAGGAGACAGCCTCACACACAGTGGGTTAAAATCCCATGTGTTGGGACCACACGAAAGGGACAGGGAACAAGAGCGAGCCAGCATGCTGGTCGGGGTGGCGCAGACACAGGGACAGGACACACAAGATCCCATAGGCCAGCTGAGGCGCTAGACACTGGGCGAGGAGAGGCCGAGCCAGATCTGCTCTCAGAAAGGTCTAGAAGCTGACACACACCCTCAGGTTGCTACCTAGGGTCAAAGCGGGGGACACACACCAGCCTCTACACAGCCCAGAAGAGCAGATGGGACTGCAGAAGGCCACAGCCCAGGCCAGCATCAGCCCTGCACTTGGTGGTCCCTCAGATCTGCTGACAGCAGCGGGGGCAAGTGGCCGGCCGGGTGGTTTTCCAAGACACATTGGAAACCCACACTGCAGAAGCTGCTGCCCTTCCCAACCCACTGTCCACCTTCCAGGGTCAAGTGCATATGGACCACCCTCCCTATAAGTCTCCCTAACAGCTCAGCCTCCTGCCAGCCCAGGAGGGCTGCTCCCCATGCAGAGCCACTGCAGCCACAGGGGTGGCAGGAAGACAGTGGGGATGTCACTTCAATCCCAGGGCTGCCAGTGCTCAGTCAATCCCACCCCTCCAACTGATTGGTTTCCACGAACACTCCCATTGTGCAGAACAGACTGGGTCTCAGAGCGGCTATGTGCCTAGCCAAAGGCCCTGCAGATGCCATGCACCAGGGGCAGGATTTGAACCCAGAGCCATGGGGAGAGAGGGAAAGAGAAATAAGCAACACCTGAAAGACTGTATAACCACAGTGTCCAGAGTGCACAGAGGAACATTCCCAGGACAGCCTCATGTCACTGAGAAATGCCACTCCATGAGCTCTGAGCTCTCCTGTCCCAGGTGGTGAAATGGAAACACAGTTCTCTGGATGCCTGGAGGTTCCCAGAATAGCAGGTGGAGGGGCAAACTACCATCCCCTGCTGAAGATGTGCTGCAAGGGGCTGTCACCGGGATCCCAGCAGAGGAAGGGGAGACGGCCAGCGCAGGCCTGGGCAGGCGTGGTGTCATGCCTGGGACCTCTCTGTGGCTGGCACACCCAGGAACTGGCAGCTCCCCCGTGCTAGCCTGGATAGACTGCCTGCCGGCCTGCCTACTCCCCTTCCTGTCTTTCAAGCCCTCGGTTCCAATGTCACATGCACCCAGGAATCGCAGTGGAATTGTCTCCCTCCTGCCTCTGAACTTGGGAGATAATTACTTATATGTGGTCTTAAGACCCCTCTCCAATCAGACTCAACCCTGTTCCAGGCACCCAGATGGGCTTAGACTCACCCAATTACTTCCCTTCCTGTCCCAAGTGATGCTGCAGGATCAGGAGATCAGCCCCCCTCACGATCCAGGGCACTGCTGATCAGCAGACCAGGCACTGTCCAGTTCGCTCCCACAGGAGCAGCTGCCACTGAAACTGGGTTTTTAAAAAATGCCTGTCACCATGAAGACTTTGCCGGGTATACAAAGACTGCCAGAAAGGCCACCCACTTTGTTTGAAGTACCCACGGGCAGGTCCCGAGGCCTGTGGTTCACGAGCCCCTATAAGGACAGCCGCCAGTACCGCAAGAGGGGCTGCTGGGTTTCGGGTCTCTGAAGATAGCTCTTTAAATCTGGACACCTCTGCACAGCGCAGGTGCCCCTGCAGGGTGAGGGGCTTGGGTCTGGCTGCCCTCCCGGCACCAGGGCAGGGGACCCCACCCCGGCACTGCACCCTCAGCAACTCCTGTGTTTCTCAAACATTCAGACCGGGAACATGTGGCTCATCTACATGCCGGGCACTCTGCGGGGACACAGTAGAGGAGAGCCCAGTGGGGCCCAGCCCATCCCTGCGCCAGGAGCAGAGGACTGAACTTGAAAGTCACAGGCGTCTGGCAGACGGGAGTGTTTTGGAGGTTGTTGAGATGGGAATGTTCTGTTTGTGGTCCCTCTTTAGTCACAGGCTGGTATCTGAGATCTCCTGCCTCCCCCAGAAAGCTGGGGCCTCAGGCATCACAAATCCCCAGAGGAGAGGAGCCCATGAGGCCTGGGGGCCCCAGCACAGCTCCCCAGCATCAGCCCCTCCAGCCTGGTGCCCAGGTGCAGCAGAGGACTGTCTGTGGTTTCCTGGGAGAGGGGATCTGAAGGTCGCTGGAAAGAAAGCACTAGGAGGCGCTACAGGTGAGGACACCACAGACATCCGGAGTGAGACCACCTGCCACACATTCCTCTGGCTCTGAAGAAGGAAGTAGAGACAGCTAGTAGCCCAGGTGGCTGTAATGAGGCACCATGACCCCGGGGGCAACAGCAGAAGTTCACGCTCACACTCTGGAGGCTGCAAGTCCCCCAGCAAGTCTAGTCCTGTGGAGGGCGTCAGGGACCATCCACAGCCTGTTCTATGGCTCCCTGTGTCTGCTGGCCATCTTTGGCATTTGCAGCCTAGAGATGCATGGCCCTGATCTTTGTCGTCATCTTCACTTGCAGTCTCCCTGGGGGTGTCCATAATGACATTAGTCAAGTGATGTCTGAGGTCCACTCCAGGCCAGTACAACCTCTTCTTTAATGACATCTACAATGACCTGACTTCTAAATAAAGTGGTCCTCTGAGGACCTGGGAGTTAGGACATATGAATTTCATGGGACACAGATCAATATATAACCTACAAGACGCTCTAGAGCAGGGATTGGCTGCAAAGAGCCACATGGTCCCCGTTCACAGGCCACACGGGCTCTGCTGTAGCTGTTCAGCTCTGCTACTGGATCCTGAAAGCAGCCTTAGAAAAACAGATATACAAATGGCCATGGCCATGTTCCAATAAAACCTTATTACAGAGACAGATGGTGAGCTGGACATGGTCTGCACTGTGTCCTGCTCTCAGAGGACACGCTTGGACATTGGAATGGAACAGAACCACATCAGGATAGAAGCTCCATGGTTTTGAGCTGGGTCAGCTCAATCTCTCCCAAGGTCAGGCTTTCCGGGTGAGCAGCAACACAGTAACACCTATCTCATGGAGTCGTTATATCCACCAGGACAGCCTGTGCAAGCCACCTGTCCACCTGTCCTCTGCAGTGGCTACTGCCTGCTCTCTGTCCAAACACACATTCTTGAATCAGGTGAGGTCCAGCTGTGGGGTTGATGGCAAGGGGCTGCAGGCGAGGTCAGGATGGAGGGGTGGTGGCCTTACCTAGCAATTCCTGGGAGCCACCAGGTGCTGAACACCTCTCAGGCCAGACTTTAGCCAACCCCCAGAGCCTCCTGACCAGAAAGGTTCTGGGGAAAACCTGAGTCTCGGTGGGGCTGAGTGACTTGCCCTAAGGCCTGCAAGTCCTGTGCACTGGAGCCAGGAAGCAAAACCAGAGCCCTAGGGAGCAACTCCTTTTTGTCACTGTGACAAAATACCTGAGATAAACAACTTGCAAGCAGGAAAGATTTACTCTGGTTCTCAGTTGCAGTCCATGGTTGCTCAGCCCGTGGTATTTGGACCCTGCAAGGCCTCTTTGGCTCTGGCCAGTTCCTGCTTCTTCTGAGCCAGCTGGACCCTGAGCTTGGTGGCTGAGAGGACCTCAGAGGGCTTGCCGCCCTGCGACTCCTCCAGGTCCTTGGCCAATGTAAGAAGCATATGCCATGGTCATGCCTGGACATGCAGGGGACTCATTGGGTTGCTGGCCATAAGGAACAGCAGCCACCAACTTGCTTAGTCATGCCTGCTTGCAATGATGGGGGCCGAAAAGAAGTCCAGCCCATGCAATCAAGGGCTGCAAAGGGGCCCAGCCCATGTAATCGACAGAGGAGTAATGGGGGGCACCTAACAGCAGGCCTACTGGCTACAATTGATAGGGGGGCACAACCCATGCACATGTGCAGAAGGAAGGCCCAATAGCAATTATACTATCTCACTGGACATAACCAATGGACCTTGACCTTTACTGGGTGTAACCAATCACCAGCCCACACGACCAACTTAGCCCACACCACCAACTTGTAACTGTTTTTAAACTGCTGACTCTGCTACGGTTTTTGGCCTTGCTCCAAGGACATCAGTGAGACCGGCCACCTTGCTGTCTGTCTCTGGGTCAGCTCTACCATTCCCTGACGTCCAGCCGTCTGCTGAAGAGAACCACCAGACAAGGACAACGTCTGCTCTTTGGCTAAGAGAAGTCACCTGGCATCGGAGGTATTTTGGGGCTCGTGGTTGCCCTAGGATTATATGAATTAATTGTAATGTTTAGGATTGTGTGAATTGTAATGTTTAGCTGCTCTAGGATTATGTGAATTGTAAGCAGGACTTAACCACCCTAGAATAGTGTAACTTACCTATAGTGCTTGATTAATGTGCATCAAATGCTAGTTGAGGTGCTCCAGCACGCCCAACACTTTTTGCATTAATTAATTATATTGGATGATTGTTGTGATTGAATATACACTTGCATTTAAAGACAATCCGCCTCTGAGTAATTATTAATTACACATGCCGCTCCTGACAGCCAACATGGCCTTCATCTGCCAGAGAAGCTGAACTTCCTCCTGGAGCCAAGACACTTCTTCCAGCAGGAACTGGCCACCCGCTTGAGCCCAGGGCTCCCCGACACTGGGTGGATCTCCCGCCCCGCTAGGTCGGTGCACCGCCCACAGGAAGGCCCGCTCGCCCTGCGCTGCGAGTAGGCGGAGGCGCTCCCAGGAGCCGGAGTGGGCCGCCTGCGTGCCGCGTACATGCGGGGCTTTGCACGTGGCGGGGGTGGGGGCTCCAACGGCCGCGCTGGGCTCAGCCTTGCGGGTCTCCCCAGCCGCCCCACCGGCCTCCGCACGCGGGGAATCCGCCACGGAGCCTCATGTGGGAACGACTCCCTCAACTTTCATTCCTGAAAAAAATGAGCATAATAAAAGTACTTATCTTTTGGGGATGAACTTGAGGATTCATCAGTTAATACCACTGAAGTGCTTAGAAAAGTGCTTAGCACACAGGAAGCATTCAAGCAACTTGGCTACTAATTTTTTAGATACCTTTGTGATTTTTGAATAATGTATGTAGGGAAAATGGTACGTATATAACAAATGCTAGAACAAGGATTCGAACTGTATGCCTCCGAAAGGGTATGTTCTATATGTGAGATTTTTAAAAATATTGATACTATTTTGGGTAAATGTCTCACATAGACCATGACAAAGCAATGGAAGTCTTATATATGAAACAGTCAAACAAATGAACGTTTAGATGATCTCTAAACTCATGATAGACCTTCTTTTTCAAGGAATACAAATACTTCTGTTCTCTTAGCATGATGGATCACACTAACAACACTGAAAACAAAATAGTCACTAAGAAACAGTTTTTAAGAGAGAGCCAACATATAGATTATGAAAATAAAATGGTTTCACAAAAATATCAATGTTGCCATAGTTTAAATTTTTAAATGTCTCCCAAAGGCCCATGTTATAGTCTGCCAAGTGGCACTATTAGAAGGTGGTGGACACTTAGCAGGTGGAGTCTAGTGGGAGGTTTTAGGTCATTTGGAGCACACCCTTGAAGGAGATTATGAAACCCTGATCTCTTCCTCTACCTTTTGTGCTTTCTGGTCATGAAATGAACAGATTTTCTCCATCATGTGCTACCTGCCATGATGTTCTTCCTTGTCATTGGCCCAAAAGCAGTGGGGCCAATCAATCACAAACTGAATCTCCAAAACTGTGAGCCAAAAAAAACCTTTTCTGTTCAAAAATTATCTCAATTATTTGTTACAGCTATGGTAAGCTGACCAACATAAATGTATGGATCAAAAACTGAAGCCTAAATGGTTTCTTCAATTGTTCTTAGAACTTAGTGAACTCTGAGTCAATGCTACCTAGGATGCTGAACACTCACTCTCATTTTCAAACAAATAAACATTTAAGTTTGTGGGTTTTGGGGATTCTTTTGTAATTTCAAAGCTAAACTATAACAAAGACAATGTAGATACACTGAGATGTGTTTTCAAGATAATGATAATAATATGGGTGTTTCTGTTCTAATTTGATGCATATTTTCTTACAAAATCTTGTGCTCTGTAAAAAAAAGAAAAAGCACCAAAAAAGCACATGCAAAAGCCTGCACACACTTGGTTACTTTAGTAACTAAATTTAGGAGAAAAAATAAAGTTGAAGCAGGTCACTCAAAAATATGCCACATGTGTAACCAGAGCAGTATAAAAACAAAAATCGGTTCCTGGAACAATAACCTCAAGAGCCCAGATAGGCAGCTCAGTGCTGCTAGAAAATGCCCCAGTGGAACAACAGAGCCGCAGCACTGGCAATGTTGTCACTAGAGCAGAGCTGGCGGGCAGAGAGGGCTGTGTGGGTGGCTATGAAGTGGGTACCAGGTACACGCTGTCAGCCACCAGGTTAGCGCCACCCAGGCTGGGCTTCACTTCCAAGGGGAGGGTACTCCAGAGACCACAGAGTGTATTTTCTTAAAAATATAGTTTTTAGGGGCCAGTGTGGTAATCAAGTTCAGTTTTCATTTCCCCTGAGTGATGAAGGTTATATTGCTATTGCTGAGATAGTAGCATCCCCTGCTTGCGTAGGAAAAGATCAATTTCCTGGTCCTACTAACCTCATTCTCTATTAATAGATTGTGTGTGAGTTCATTTGCATTTAGGTTATCTAGTGTGATGGAAATGGGGTTAAAATTTTCATACATGTTTAGAAAAATTACAACTCGTTACAACTTATTAAGAAACATCCTAGCCAAGCGCAGTGGCGCAAGCCTGTAATCCCAGCACTTAGGGAGGCTGAGATAGGAGAATTGGGAGTTCAAAGCCAGCCTCAGCAATGGCGAGGCACTAAGCAACTCAGTGAGACCCTGTCTCTACATAAAACACACAATAGGGCTGGGAATGTGGCTCAGCGGTCGAGTGCCCCTGAGTTCAATCTCCAGTACTAAAAAAAATAGAAAAGAAAAAGAAAAAAGAAACATCCTGCTGGTTGTGGTGGAGCACACCTGTAATCCTAAAGACTTGGGAGACTGCAGCAGGAGGACAGCAAGTTTGAGGCTAGCCCAGGAAATTTAGTGAGACCTTGTCTCAAAATCAAATAAAAAATTTGCTTTTGACTGTCTAAAAGAGAGTTATGATTTGAATTAAACCATTGGAGTTCTTCAGGGAACTGAGAAATCAGCCAAGAAATCAAGTGGTGGATGCAAAATATTATTAGGGTGAGTTATTACTAAATAACAGTAAACATTTAATATGTTGCTGGCACTGTTTTAAGTTTTATGTGGATAGACCCACTTATCTCACAGCAATCCTTATAAGGATTTTTACAACTTCACTTTTACAGACAAGGAAACCAAGGCACAGAAAGTTTAAATCACTTGCCAAGGGTCATGAAAGTGGGAAACGTAGGCTTGCAGCTTCCAGGCTGTGGGTGGAACTGCTACATGTTGTCTTGGTGGCTGCAGTAGCTGCAGTGGCTGTGGGCTTGTGGTGAACCCCTGATTTAGGAGGGTGAACCTCTCCCAGGCACCAACACAGAGGCAGGAGTGAAGAACTATGAGCTGCGAGAAAGATATTTGTAACCAGAACTAACGAAGAATGAAAAGCATGCTGGACAAAGCAAATTGCGGCTCTCTGGTCTTATGCACATGCGGGCCATCATCTGCCACTTCCGTTGCTCCCCTCAGACAGCAGCCCCAGTGCCCTGGGGCTCTCATACAACCTTGGTTTCTGGAGGAAGACAGACGGCCTTTCATTGGTTTAAAACAAAAACTAGTTGATGCTGGAAGTCTATGTCTCTAAATTATAAAGGGATCGTCCTGGGATATTTGGGAGGCTCCCAATCCATCATCAGCATCATTCCAACTTCCTTCTCTCCTGAGACGGTGGGGTTGGGAGCATGACATGAAATGTCGATATAAAATAGGACAAAGGACAATGTGGGGTGGGGGAGTGCGAGAGAGCTAGGAGGGTGGATTTGGGAGGGGCTCCCAAGAACATGGCGTGTCCAGTGCACCCTGAGGCCTCAGCTCTGGGTACATGTTCATGAGCCTGATAGAACAACTGGCCAGGACGACTTTGGACTTAGCATCCCTGGGTCTCTCTGCTCTGTTTACACCTCAGCCTGATTCCAGCTGTTCCCAACTTGAAAAAGATTAAGGGATTATGGCTTACTTCAGGAGTCAGAGAGTAGGAGGGTATTTATGGCTAATCCCAAGATTTAGGAGACAGAAAAGGAAGGAAACCCTGATCTTAAAAAATAGGTGGGTATAGTGAAAATCAAAACAATGGGACAAACCCAAGAATTCCTGGAAGAAAAGGAATTAATTGATCTAAGGCAAAGAAACAACCTGGGGGCTGGGAGAAGGCCATCTGCAGGCTGAGCCCCTACACTGGGGTTACCTAAGGGGAGACCTAGGTCTTTAACAAACACTCCAAAACTTCAACTTTACTCTCCATATTAATAATGGAGAACCACTGATTTAGGTCTTTTTATTTATTATCTAGAAATTTTGGTGCCTGGATGATGAGAACAATGATCCAATTATTTTCAGGAGCTATGGAAACTGAATACCCACAAACATGCCATGGTGTTATAATCGAATAAACATCATTACAAATATGATATCCCTAACACACATATTTGCCATGTAGTAACTGGGCATATATGTAAGTCTATTTACCTACATGGCTGCATTCCTGATACTTAAAAGAAGTTTAATCCAGAATTTCTGGGACCAGAGAACAAAAGGGCAGAGTTTAGGAGGATATTGTAAGGCACAGCTAAAAGCCACCAGCTCTTCCCTGATTTAGGATCTGGGTGGTTAGTGATGCTGTTTCCTACAGCTGGGTTGCTGGAGAAATGAGATGTTATAACTAGAATCTTCCTTTTCTGGGTGGCAGATGGAGCCACCTATTGCCCTGAGTTTTCCTGCTCCATGTGAGTGTTCTCTTCAAAGCCTTGGCTTCCATATTTTTTCCAGAAGTCCCACATATTCCTCATGGAACATGCCAGGTCCCCGATACCCCTGTCCCATGACCTGCCTGAACTGGGAGGGACAGTTATGTCAGCCATCATGAGCAGTATAGTCACTTGCAGAAGATTATATTGTGGGAACCAAGAGCCAGATGTTGGATAGTCCAAACTTCTCATTTTGCTAGTGAGAAATGAAGCTCTGAGAATTAAAACAATTGACCTATGGGCACAGGACTCACTCAAGGCAGCTTGCACCTTTAACTTGGATTTCCTCACTCTTTACATTCTGCTCAATGAAATCTCCACTGAGATTTTATCTGACTCCAGTCAGAATGGTCACCACCAAGAATACAAATAACAATAAATGCTGGAGAGGATATGGACGGGAAGGACATGTTCACATTTTTGGTGGGATTGTAAGCTAGTAAACAACCACTATGGATATCCCTGTGGAGGTCCCTCAAAAGTCTAGGCATGGAAACACAAATACCACTCTTTTTTATTTGTCCTAGATAATCAGTCATCATTCTATAGCAACACATGCACACAAATGTTTATAGCAGCACAATTCACTATTCACAATTCACTATAGCCAAATTGTGCAACCAGACTTAGTGTCCATCAACAGATGAATGGCTAAAGAAAATGTGGTATATGTATACAACCATGGAGTTTTATTCAGCCATAAAAGGAATGAAATTATATCTTTTGCTGGTAAATGGATTAAACTGGAGAACAGCATGCTAAGTGAATTAAGCCAGACTCAGAAAGTCAAAGATGGTATGTTTTTTTCTCATATGTGGAAACTAGAGAGGAAAAGGGAAAATAAAAGATGCATGTGTGAGGGGGTGTGAGGGAGTAGAAGGCAGCAACTGGGGGAAGGAGGAGAGTGGTAAAAGGGGAGGTACTAGGGAATAAAATTGATCAGATCATACTGTTACACTGCGTGCATGTATGGATATGTAACAATGAATCTTACTATTATGTGTAATTACAATGCACCAATAAAAAGGAAAAGAAAAATAAATAAAAACATCCTGATCTTTGTTTCCATCCTATGCCTGCATTGGTCGAGTGCTGGTTGGCAGAAGGTGAGCAAGTGACTGAGGGAAATTGTGTGCCAGGCACCACTAGGCCTGTGAAGAGCTTCCGGCTCTTTTCTATTTCCCCGACCACTGCACAGTGCCTCCTAGGGATCACAACTCACTTTGTTCCAAGGTTCCAAAACCTGTTTGGTGACTTCAAAGCTGTGGACAAAGCAGAGGGAGGCAGTTGAAGAGGAGAAGGAGAGGGATAGAGGGACAGAGGGGAGAGATGTAGGGTGAGGACAGCTTCAGGTAGGTGAGGAATTGAAGAACTGAGACTGGTCACCATCATGGTCAAGTGCCCACGGACACTGAGCCTAAGTGCCACCTGGGAATGATGCAGCCCAGAGGACAGAGGGAAGTTGGGGCAGTGTGGGGCTCACTAATCATGTGGTTTTGTATAAATCCTTTCCTGTCTCTGGGCCTCAGTTGTGCATAAACTCAGGGACTGGACCAGGGTGGAGTTTCCCAAAGGATCCTTCCTGGATGGTGTTATGGCTTAGGAATGAGGTGTCCCCCCAGAGCTCATATGTGAAGCAATGCAAGAGTTTTCAGAGGTGAATGATTAGATTATGAGTTGTGGACTAACCTGTGGATTAATCCACTGATATGGATTACCTGAGCCATAACTCTGGGCAGGTAGGGTGTGCTGGAAGAAGTAGGTCACTGGGAGCGTGCCTTTGGAGTTTATATTTTGTCCCTGGTATGTGGAGGTCTCTCTGTGCTTCCTTGTTGCCATGTCCAGAGCTGCTTTCCTCCACCACATCTTTCCACCATGATATTCTGCCTCATCTCAGGCCCAAAGCAATGGAGTCGGCCAACCATGGACTGAACCTCTGTACCCATGAGCCAAAATAAACCTTTCTTCCTCTATGTTGTTCTTGCCAGAAGTTTTTTTAAATGTTTTTTTTTAGTTGTAGATGGACACAATATCTGTATTTTATTTATTTATTTTTATGTGGTGCTAAGGATCGAACCCACTGACTCACACGTGCAAGGCAAGCGCTCTACCACTGAGCTACAGCCCCAGCCCCTTGCCAGATCTTTTTTTTAAAATATTTTTTTAGCTGTAGATGGACACAATATCTCCATTTTATTTGTTTATTTTTATGTGGTGCTGAGGATCGAACCCAGTACCTCATGCATATGAGGCAAGCACTCCACCACTGAGCCACAATCCCAGCCCCTCTTGCCAGATCTTTTGATCACAGCAAGGAGGAACTGACAAAAGAAGGCAGGTTTCAGGTGGTGGCCCAACAACATTTATTTTAGCAACTATCAGCAAGAAAAGAACTAGCGATAAGGTCATGGTTATTATTCCCAAAGATCAGGTTAACTAGAGAGGAGACATAGACTGGGAATGTAGGTGATGCACCCTGGGGTTAAGCAGGTACCACATGCTGCAGGCAGAGGTGGGTCCCATGTGTGGGAAACGCTGGCCTAGGTGACTTTGAAGGAGTCTTCTGCTCTATGGCTTAAGGCACAAAGGTCCTGGTCATCAGTCTGTGGGCAAGTTAACTCGAGAGCCCAGGATGCAGGGACCTGCCACTCAACTCTAGCTAATGGTCACCATGCACAGGTATGTGGACTGAACATGGTCAAATCTCCAAAGTTTCTAAAGCTGGAACACAGATCTCTGTTTAAATTTGATCGTGTGCACAGTTTCATTTTGCAGACTAGGTTTGGCATGGTTTCTACCAGCCTTCCTTTTCTGCACAGGAGCTCAGGCTCACATTGTCCCTGGGCAAGGACCTGACCTTGATTTCCCCACCTGTCAATCATTAGAGATGAGCTGGATTATCTGTAGGGCACACGGCAATGCTGGAGCCTGAATTTCCACACATAGCCAGGGCCAGCATGACTGCCCACCAGCATGACCTGGATGGGCCTCTCCATGCCCCAGCAAGGAAAGGGTTAATGTGGGGCATGGTGGGATGGGGCCTGGGCAATGTCTCCAGGACCTCTCTAGAGTCATAGCCAGTATTCATTCTGATTGGTTCATGAATTCAGGCAAAGCCATACCACCCCAACACGTGGACCCAGGGCTGTGACCTGGGCCTTGGGCTCTGAATTGAAAAGGGCCGCCTTCTACCTCCTGACAGTGTGTGTGGTAGTATTTGTGCAGCTGCCACCTGCCAGCTGCTGTTGCAAGAATTGTGGGTGTACCTGGAGCCCAAACTGGGGTCCATCTGTATGGGAGGCATAAGGACCACCCTACAAAAGGCACCCTTTCCTCATCCCAAAAGGTTTGGAACTGGCCTTTTGGTGATTCCCATCTGAGGAAGTGGAGGCTTCCCAAAGGCAGCCTTAGATCCAGGGTTTCTGCTGCCCACCCTGGAGCCAAGACCCTCCTCTTCAGGCCCAGGGCCAGTGCTTCTCCAGAGGCCTCCCTGGACGCACACAGCACTGTGTGCTGATGTCTGCATCAGCCGAGGTCTGCCAGTTTTTACAAGCTGTGTCTACAGCAGAGAGGAAGAAATCAGAGATGAGACAAATAGAACACACTATGTCTTGGAGAGACAGAGAGCCAGGATGCATATCTGTCTCCAGGTGTGCAAAATATCTGCACATACCTATGTGGTGTAGCTCTGACTGGAGTAGAAACAGCTGGTGACCCACATAGGCTGCATCTCTATCAGGGAGAGTGGCTAATAAACCACACCTGGCCACACGGTGAACCGTGGTCTGCCATGGAAACAGTGAAGCAGCTCCAGGTGTGCAGAGGAGACATGCCCTCCTTCAGGAGGAGAGAAGGCAGCAGGCAGCATGTGAGTGTGCTGCCCTGTGCCATTTGAACAAGTCTCATGCCCATTCCTCATGGATTTATTGATTATAAATCAGGTGCCAGGCACTGGCCTTGACCCTAAAAAACCTGCAGAAAATTTTAAAAAAAAAACAAGCTGGATGCAAGACTTTATAATATTTTTCTTCTTTTCCTTCCTGCCTTCCTTCCTTCTTTCCTTCCTTCCTTTCTTCATAGATGCTGCATGTGAAAACCATCTTGGAAGACCATGCAAGAAACTGGTGCCCCTGCAGATGGGATCTAGGAAAGGAAGGGAGATTTCCTCTCCGAACGTACCCCTTTGTGTTCTCTCTTCTCTGGTTAGGTACCTTAGCACTACAGGAATTTCAGTGGAGGACTCCAGAAACTCCACCTTGTGCCCTGGAAACACTGGAGAGGCTGCTGCCTTCCAGAACTGGTATTTTTTGTTTTTTTGTTTTGTTTTGTTTTGTTTTTGCTGTTCCTCTCCTCTCCCTGGCCCTGCAGTACCATATCCTGGTGGCTGTGCCGTGTCCTCTGCATGCACTAAGGGATGTTACTTGACACACTGAATCCTCCCAACAGCTCCATGAGGGAAGTGCTGAGATTTGACAGATGGGAAAGTGATAGAGCATAGTTTAGAACTTTCCTGATTTGTGCACTGTTCTGGTTTTATTTATTGCTGCATAACATGCCATCCCCCAATCTAACAGCAGAATACAGAAGTAACCTTTATGCTGCTCATGCATCTGTGGTTTGGGGAGGCCCTGGAGGGTTAACATGTCCCTGATCCACTCCGGGGGCTCAGAAATCAGCTGGAGGCTCACATTTTCCTGGGAATGCTGAAGCTGGTAGTTGCAGGGCCCTGTCTCTCTCCAACTCTGCATGGTCCTCATCCTCATCGTGGACCAGCTCTGCGGTGTCTCGAGCATAGTTTCAAGGTAGCCAAGCTTTGGACGTGTCAGCTCAGAACTCCTGAGGCACAAGCGTGAGGAGAAAGACAGAATCTTCTAAGACAAAGCCTTGGAAATTTGTAGTGTCACGTCTACCCATATTCCACCCCTGAGAACAACTCATTCATCAACAGAAGGGAAACTAGACTACTCATTGTCAACAGAAGGGAAATTAGACTACTTCCAGTAGAAAAAATGTCAAAGAATTTGCAGACATGTTGTAAAGCCACCATGCGTAGCAGGAGAATGGCAAGACTGGAACTTGAACCAGGCAGTGAGGCTCCAAACATCTGCCCAGGCCACTCCGCTGGGGATTAGTGGTGTCTTCTCTTTGGAGGAAGAAGGCTGCTCTCAGACCCCAGCAACACAGCAAATAAATGCTTGTTGATTCTCTTGCACAGATATAACACATTACAGGCCCCAGGCTCTCACCAGAGCTGGGTGAAAGAGGGGATGGACCAAGACAGGGTGAGCAGGAAACACCCTGGGCCCCTGTTGGGACTGGCTAACAAGGTACATGGCCTCAGGCAGTGCTGTAACCTACATCTGTATACCAGCACCCTCCTCTGCAAGCCACCACCCAGGGACAAGCTGACCAACTAGCAGGAAGCTCCTGCAAAAGTGCCAGGAGCTATGACTCTGGCAGGAAGCAAGGCAGTGGGGTGGGGTGGCATAGAGACAGAAAGGGGCAGCCTCCGATTCTCGTTGGAATGCCATAGGGGGAAAAAGGCCCAGCATGCCCGTGGAGGTCGCCTCGCCTGAGATGGCAAAGGAGCTCTGCATTCATGGATTCATCTCAAGAGGCACCTGTGGGGCATCTGTGCTGGGTCAGGAGGTTTATAAGGAGCTGAGCTGTGAGACACACCAAGGGTCTGACCTCATGGGGCTGGCACACCTGGGAGGGGAGAGAGACAAGGCAGAATACACTGGGGGAGTGGGTCCCTATGCCAGGAGGCGGCTAGTGCTTTGAGGAACATAATGCAGGGAAGGGGATTGTGGGGGTGGCCTGGGCAGGTCTCAGTGAGGGGCAAGTGGGTGAAGACCTGAGTCGGGAGGGAGGGCCAGCCACACCTGGCACCTCTTATTCTGTGGGAAATGGACCACTGGTCACCCTTTAATGCCCAGCCTTGAGGGAGGGTCATAAGCCCCCACCCCCTAGAAGCAGGTATGGCCTGTGACTCACTTCAGCCAACAGAGTAAAGGAGGGGAAGTGACCTGTTTGCTCAGGTGGGACATTTGATTGCACTTGTCCCTGGAGTTGCAACTATTCTCAATCCCTAGTTGCATTTGACAAGGTCTGGAGACATTTTTGGTCACCAGGATTTGGTGGAGGGTGTCACTGCGTCTAGTAGACTGAATTCATTTGCTAGCAGTGACAAAACACCTCAACTGGGGGCTTCAATGATATAAATATATTATCTCCCAGTCCAGAGGTGGGAAGTCTAAAGTCCAGGTTTGTCCCTTCTAGGAAGATTTGTGCCATGCCCCTTGCCGGTTTCTGGTGACTTGCTGCCAGACTTTGGTGTTCCTTTGCTAGTAGAAGCATCACCATGACCTCTGCCTGGCATTCTCCCTGTGTGCTTGCCTGTATCCAAATGTCCCGGTTGCATAAGGCCACGGGTCGTTTGGATAAGGAACCACTTACTCCAGTATGACCTCATGTTAATGAATCCCATGATGGCCACTCTGTTTTCAAATCCAGTCACCTTTTGAGGAGTTGGGACTTCATCATAAGAAGGTTGGGGGGACCCAATACAACCCCTAACACGGTAGGGCCAGAGTTGCTGCTAAGCACCCTGCTCTGCTCAGAAAAGCCTGTGCAGAGGCTTGAGCTGAGGTTGAGGAATGCTGTGAGAGAGACTGGGGTCCTGGGGAGCAGGTGGCCTAAGGGAGAATGACAGCCCACCTGTGGGGCCTACAGCCCAGTGGAGAAGGACATCTTTGTTTTTATGAGTCTGGAAATAATTCTTTTGGTTTTTATGCTGTATGATCCAGCCCATTGTGACAGTTACAAGCTGCCTGAAGCCACTTGATTGGATTTGGAGCCATCCTAAGACCTAGCAGGATGCAGTGTCATGAGCATTTGATGACATCTGCCATGGAGCAGCAAGGGAGAGTGGCCCGCTTGTCCTCATGTGCACTGCCTTTGTCCTAGCCCTCCAACTCAGAAAGGTGCTTATTCCACATCACAAACTCCCAAGCTGGCACTGAGCATGGAGCACAGCACATAGAAATGTTCCCTGCGTCCAGGCTGAAAACTGAGCTGCCAGTAGGATCAGACCCCAGACTCCCAGCTGTTACATCCCCAAGGATTGTTCTGCTCCAAAAAATATCTTAACTACAAACTCTACTTTTATCAATAGTTCCCCATGGACAACAGTCTCACTTTCTCATCTGAGACACTGAATTCAAGGCTTAAAGTCTTACTTTTTCTCCACCGTGGTTTTGTCTGGAAATTCCAGTAGAGACGCTCTAATGGTGGCCTTCAGGCACTAAGAATGCTGTGGGGTGTAGGGGACGTGACTCTTGCTGCTCTAGAATCACTCTGGGCAGCTGAAGGTCTTTACGGAGTGAGGTCAGTCCTGGCCTGATGGGAGCATGTGTGGTGGAGATGGTGGGAGTCAACTGCTTGGTCAGGAGGGACCATGAGGGAGGACTAATGCTCTGCAGGTTTGGAATAGGGCTTTAAGGAGGGAAAGTGGCCTGAGAAATCCAGTTCAGCATATGTCTTACTGAGCAGAGGGAGGGACATTGTTCCTGTGCTGCTACCTTTAGGGGAAGCTCTGGGATAGACCAGCACTCAGGAGGGGATGGTCTTACAGGGGGTGTTTGTCAGGACTCCTTTGATTGCAAGTGACAGAAATCCAAATCCAACAGACTGGAGTGAGAGCACACTGTCTTACAAATGTGAGAGTTTAGGTCTTTATGGCCTCAGGGTTTTTGGCAACTTCATACCCCACTTCCCCTCAGGGCAGCTCTTCCAGCAAGGGAAGCCTCAGGCCCAGTGTGCCAGCAGTGATTCTAGCATTGGCTCTGATTGGACCAATGCAGGTCACATGACAGCACCCACACCCTGACTAATGATGCTTGGGTCACATGCCTGTCTGTGGATCCACTTTTAAAGCACAAGAACTATGTGTGGGAGGGACATGGAGGAGGGGCAGTCTGCTGTCACCAGAGATGGAGGAATAGACCCTGGACAGTTGGGAGGACCCAATGCCCATGACACACACCCGGGACCTGGTGGAAGAAACGCCTTCCCTAGAAGTGCCGCTGGGGCAGCCCTCTCCTTGGAGGGGAAAGAAGGTCTGGACTCATTTCACACAGCAGTCACCTCTTTAAGAAGAATGAAGCAGGCCTGAGGCTGGATTTTGATGGTTTAGAAACACGCATCTGCTCGTCTCTGGAAGGCTCCTCCAAGAACTCCACTCCCCACAATCAGTGCTAATGCCTCATTTCTTGGGGAGTGGTGCAGTCTAGAGTGGGAGTTGACTGTGCACAGAACAAAATAATTTGCATTTTGTCAGCATCCTCCACAGAGAATTATTTGCAGCCAGCACAGACCTGGGAGGAAAATGCCTTTCATCCCTGATCCTCCCTGATCCCCCTGTGGGGCCCTAAATCACCACCTGTCTCAGCGCCACTCAGCCAAGAAGAGTGTCACTCTGCAATCATAAAACAGAGTTATGAACACTGCCACCTCCCACTGATGGTTCCTTTAGGGCAGAAGAGAGCCTGCCATGCAGGAGAGGCAGGGCCATGCCTGTGCCAGCGGGAGCCCAACCTCCCTTAAATCCCTGCGCGCCAGGCCCAGGGCTCACGACTCCCACAGCCTGGATTCACAGCCTTGCCGCTCCCTAGAGCCAGAGCTGATTTACAGACACATAGGTGTTTCATTTGGTTGCTAAAAAATAAATGTCACTAATTCTAACCTTAGGGATTTTCCACATGGAAGTCTGGATTTCACACTTTTCATGAAAAACAAGAAAGTTCAAGAGCCATGCCTGTGGCTAGCACCAGGGAGCATGGCTTCCCTACCTCTCTGGGTCACCTGGCCCTTGCCTCTGTCTGGGAGCATCTTCACTTGGTGTCACCTGTCTGGTCCAACCAACTACAATCAGGTCCTCAGAGAAGCAGGTTGGTCGAGCTCAGGCTCCTCAAACAGGCTCTGTCCACTGGTTTCAACTGCAGGCTGACTTGAGGCAGGTGAGGTGTTTATGTGTGACTTGGTTTCCTCATCTCTAAAATGGCTATGCACATGGCACCTGCAGGAGGACATGAAGGAGTTCATATGCAGGCAGGACAATGGGGACCCCTCCTGCAGGCAGGAGGTCCTGTCCAGTGTGTGCTGCCCCGCCAGCCTGCTCCCATGTTCCTCTGGCCTTCCCGTCATGCTTCTCACTATCCTGGCTTGTGTGGTGGGTTGACCTAGCCTCCAAGAAGGAGCATCCAGGCCCCCACCAGAGCTGTGAGCAGGACTGTACTTGGAGGGAGGGTCTTTGCAGACGTAAAGTGAAGGATAAGCTCACCCTGGGTTAACCAGCTGGGCCCTGGATCCAGGGACAAGTGTCCTCACAAGATACAGAAGAGGAGAGGGCACAGGGATGCAAAGGGGAGGGCCTGTGACAATGAGGTGGATACTGCAGTGATGCGACCACACCAGGGGCTGGAAGGGGCAGGGAGCGTCCTCCTTGCAGCCTTCGGACAGAGCACAGACCTGCTGACATGCTGATTCCAGACTCCCAGCCTCTGGAAGGAGAAGAATAAATTGTTGCTGCTCCAGGACACCCTGATGTGGTGATTTGTGAGGCAGCTCCAGGAAGCCCACAGAGGGGGGAAGAGGGTGGATTCTGCACTCGGCCATTTCTGTCCATCACGAGCCACTCAGTGCTGGGTGCTTCAGGACTGGGATGCATCAGGGTGGCTCTGGAATGCTTGGAAAGTGCATCGATGCCCTGTGCACAGCTGTGAGAGAGAGGAGCCTGGCATAAAAACAGACCTACATATAAATGGAACAGCAAAGAGAGCTCAGCAGTAAATCCATGCATGTCTGGACAGCTGATCTTCAACAAGAGGGCCGAGAATACACAAGGTGCTAGGAACCTGGATGCCCACACACCAAAGAATGAAACAAGATGCTTATCTTACACCACATGCAAATCACTTCAAAGTGGGTAGAAGACTTAAATGTGAGACCTATGTCTACAAACTTCCTAGAAGAAAACAGGAGATAAAACCTTCATTGTCCAGCCATTCACATTTGTCTTGGCAATGATTTTTTTTTTTTTTGATACAACACCAAAAGCACAGGCAACAAAAGCAAGAATAGATAGTGGACAACATCAACCCAAACCACAGAAGGGGGCAATCCTCAGGGCAGGAAACAACCTGCAGATGGGAGAAAACATTTGCAAACTGTTAATTTCCAAAATATGTAAGAAAGTCCTAGAGCTTAATAGCAAAATAATCCAGTGAAAAAATGAGCTAAGGACTGGGAGAGACATCTCTCTGTGCAAGGAGATCTGGCTTTTTATGAGCCTAAGCAGCCCCCAGGGAAGGCATGGGTGTGAGCAGGGAAATGGTGCCCAGTGACTTTTCCCTCAGGGACCTGTGGTCTGATCGCCAGCTGGTGGGGGCCTCGGCATCCCCAGGACAGGGCCACAGAAGGGCCACGCTGGCCAGAACCAACCTCAGTTCCTCCTGGGGTTTTCCCAGAGTTTGCATGTTCCTTTTCTGTGAGCCACATGAGATGTCAGATAGACCCTGAGAGCCAGGACAGACAGCTGCCCTCAAAGGGCACGAGATTTTCTACCTTGGGAGCAAGTAAACTGAGATAAAGGTAAAGGGAAGGTGTCAACCCCCATCTGTGCTACTCTTTTTCTTGGCTCTGAATATAGATCTAAAGGAGGAAATACATGGAAAACTAAATCCTTTTTCTTAACAAATAAAATAACTATGGCACTGTGGTTTCTTAAAGCAGAAACTATTTTTCTTTCCCCCTTTCCCCAAAGCTGCAGATTTTTCTATTGTTTGGCTCACCAATCAACTAACAATGTGAGTTGAGGGAGGGGACAGCTGCAGTTGTCACTGGGGTCAGTTCCTTCACTACCCTGGTGGCTACAGACTCCCCAGACCCCAGACTGCAGCACTTAACGCTGCAGACAGCCTCCCTGCCAAGACAGCCTTCCAAGTGGAAGATCTGTTGACACACATGACACCAGGACTCTCCTGGAGTCTAGACTGACAGCCCCCGGGTCCAGGGAAATGCTGGCTGTGCCTGCATTACCCGCTGGGGGCTGCCCGGGCCCCCACAGGTAGTGGGGGAAGCGGAAAACAAGTTACAGACGCCTACCATGGACTAGAATGAAAGCCAAGGGGAACTGGAATTCTCGTTGCTGCAAAGCAGATTTCCATGACATCTACCTGCATGTTGCTCTTTCACCTCAGGGGTGACCAATACAGACCTAAGGTGGAAGAATTGGTTATTGTCCATCTCTTCCCTTAAAATATTTAGTCTGTCCCCTGTTTTATAAACTTGACCTTTTTAAAAAATTTTTAGTTGTACATGGACACAATACCTTTATTTTATTTATGTGATACTGAGGATGGAACCCAGTGCCCCATGCATGCCAGGCAAGTGCTCTGCCACTGAGCCATAATCACAGCCCAAATTTGACCTTTTTAAAGAGACAATGTGATTATTCCTTTCTACAAATAGGTACGGAGGGCCAATAAAAGGGAAAATATTGACCTGAAATTTCAGCAGGAGAGAGATGTGTGAGGTGAGATCTTGGTACTGCGGATCCTGGGCCCACAGAGCCGAGGGGGTAGGTTGGTGTCTCAACCCTCTTCTGATTCCTCGAGATCATGAGATGCTTCCAGTGACTGTCCATGTCTGATGGCCACTTTCCACCAGAATCCAAAGTAGCAGGCAGGATGGTCTTCCAACGCACAGCCCTCTGCCCTCTGCCAGGGCTCCCTCCACAGGCAACATCTGCCCCCGGGCAGCAGCTCCATGCCGCCGCTGCCTCCGCCTGTGGATGCCTGGTTGGCCACACTGCTCATCCGGGTTGCAGCAAAGGAAGAAGGAGAGGCACAGGCCTGACCTTGTGTCTCCTCTTTCTTTTTTTTTTTTTTTTTTTTTTTTTTTAGGTGGACACAATATCTTTATTTTATTTTTATGTGGTGCTGAGGATCGAACCCAGTGCCTCCCGCGTGCTAGGCGAGCACGCTACCACTGCGCCATAATCCCAGCCCCTCCTCTTTCTTTTTTTCTTTTTCTTTTTTAGTTTTCTTGTGCCACTGTGGATGGAACCCAGGGCCTCACTCTTGCCAGGTGTCCTGTCCCTGAGCTACACCCCAGCACCAGCTTCTCTTTCTTTACGCTCCATTCAATTGTCCATGGCTGTGTTGGTTCTTACTCCAGCACATCCAGAACCTGGCCTCCACTCCCGGCTTCCACTGCTCTGGCCTCCCATCAAGCCATAGTCTCTCCTGGTTGCTGGGATGACCCCAGGTAAGCTCCTGGCTTCTCCCATCTGTGGACTCCTGTCTGTAGGAACAGACCTGTGGAGGCTATACTTCCAACCATTTCAATTTTAAATTAAGCACTGCCACTACTAAAGTTTGAATATGGAATGACTCCCAAAGGCCCAGGTGAGATAGGCTTGGTCTTGACCTGTGGTGGGAGGTGGTGGGACCTTTAAGAGGTGGGATCTAGTGGAGGGTTTCTCTGTTTGGGGGCCTGCTCTTGATGGGACTGTGGGACCCTGGCCTCTTCCTTTCCCTCTCTCTGCTTCCCAACCACCATGAGGTGAGCCACTTGCCACCATGCACTCCCACAGTGATGTGCGGTCTTAGCCCAGGCCCAGGAGCAACAGGGCAAGCAACCATGGACTGAATCCTGCAAAGGGTGAGCCAGAATAAATCTTTTACCTTTCGAAGCTGATTACTTCAGATATTTGTCACAGTAATGGAAAGCAACACAAGTGCCAAGGGTGTGGGGAGGGGACCACACCAAAAAATGTGTAACTTAGTGGAAAATTGTGTGGAACACCCTAGAACCAACAAGGCAACAAGGCAACAGCACCTTGCCAGCATCCCAGCCCCAGTCCCTCCTCCCTCCAGAAATAACCAGTCCCACAGCCCACATGCTCGAAGGCTGAGTCACCCCATGCACCACTTGGTAAGTCTTGGTGCGTCTCGTAGGTTTGCAGGCTCCATGCCATGCATGTCTTTTCCTTGGAATCTCTGTTGCACTGCTGGGCCCTGTGACCCATGGAGATTCTCACAGCTGAATTTTCCATTTTTAGAATATGGTCCACACATTCCTTCTCTTTCCTCCATATCTCTTGCAAAATGGCAGTTGGGTGTAGAGACCTGCTCAGAGTGACCTGTGATGCTGAAAAAAGTTCTGAATCATAATGTAGATATTGGGGAAGTGAGGGAAATAACATTAGAATCTATATCACAAGCATGAAATCCACCAGATGAAGCCTACCAGGCTATCATCTATGGTCAAAGTCAGTTTATTTAGCTTTTTGGTGGCTCCACAGCCACCCAGAAGCAACTCAGAAAGAGGCATGGAGCAATGCTTCTTAGAGGATTCTGGCTTTTATCAAATGATTCCAAGATGTGAGTCAGGACTGGGTCAAGAAGTGAGGCAGCTTGGTGATTGTGCATCTTAATTACTTTTATCTCAGGGGTGGGAAGATTAATGGAGAATCACACTGTTTTTGGTAAAGAGGCAGCTATCACTCATGTTAGAAAAGGGATGGGTTCAGTGATTTCTGTGGCCTTAGAGTTGGTCTCTGCCTAGTTTTTGATATGACCACCATGTGGTCCTGCCTGAGGTTTTCAACCCATTAGCATTACTTGTGTTGTTTTGGAGAGATCATGGCCGAGCCACCTGGTATCAGGAAGGTCATTTTTCTCTTTCTCAGTTCCCTTCAGGGTCTAGATGCAAACAGCACTGATTTTATTTTATCAATGGCCATATTGCAGAAAGGCTTGACTTTCAGTGTAAGGAGGTTTGTACTTAGTATGGTAGATGTTGTGGATTAGATAGGAGGCATCCCCCCAAAACTCATGTGTGAGATGATGCAGAAGTGTTCAGAGGTGAAATGACTAGATCATGAGAGCTGTGACCTAATCAGTGGATTAATCCTTTTGGTGGGTTAATAATTTGAATGAGTCAATGGGTGGTAATTATAGGTGAGTAGGACATAACTGGAGGAAGCAGGTCATTGGGGATGTGCCTTTAGGTTTATATTTTGTTCCTGGCCAGTGAACTGTTCCCCCTTCCTCCCACCGCTGCTTGTGGCCATGAGCTGAGAAGCATTCCTCCACCCTTCCACCATGATATTCTGCCTCATCTCAGGCCCAGAGTGACAGAGTGAGCCAGTAATGGACTGAACCTCTGAAACTATAAGCTGAAACAAGCTTTACTTTTCCTCCTCTAGGATGATTTTTGGTTATTTTGGTGACAGCAATGGAAAGCCAATTAACACAGTGGATCAGAGAGCCACCAGCACATTTGGATGCTGGAGTGATCAGCTGAGCATCATGTTTGAGGGATCAGGTATCAGTCACTCTTTGGGGAGACAGATGATCTGAGGCAGGTCTAGGAAGAGGCAATTCCAGAGGGGAGGAAAGGATGAGGCTGCAGGCCGGGCAGGATGCTGGCGGAGAAGGGAGTGAGTGGGGAAGCTGGGTCTGTCTCTGGACCACGCCCGCCTCTCTGCCAGCAGCATTGTTTTTCTAGGCAAAATGGAAAGAAATTGGTGGGAGGTCAAAACCAGTCCTGGCTCACCCATCACTTGGTCAGATGCCTCAAGGGCTCCCTTGTGTGAAGGCTGCCCATGACTTCATTCTGGCCAATGGGGCCCTGGGAAAAGTTCTCATTCCTTGTCAAAGTAAAAAGGCTGCTCCCTGAAAGGCTATTTTTCCCTTGTTTGGGCAAAGCTGGGGTAGGTAATGCCTGGTGTCATCCTTCCAGGGCTTGTTCTAAATTCCTTAGCATTTTTAAAACTGCTAACTTAGTTAGGAATGTGTTTCCTTGTAGCCCAAAGTATCCCAACCAACATGGTGGCATCAGAGACAATGGGACTGTCGTTGCTGGCAACACACCTGGCCGTGGAATGAGATGAAAGAGAAGCTGGGGGAGGAGCTGTACTGGGAGTGGATAAGGAAAAATAGAATTTTGTTGGAATTTTCTGGGGGGATGCTGACAGTGAATGTCAAGGTCTGGGGTTTGAGACAGAGGCTTGAGCCTGTGAGGCAGCAGGCAGAGCCCTGGCCAAGGCTGTGGATGATGTCACGGGAGAGGAATCCAGTGAGTGATCAGGGATCTTTGGTACACAGAGACTAATTCTAATTCAGATTTTCAGATATTGCTGTTAGGAGGCCATGAGCTCAGGGCCTGGCTGGGTTTCTGCACTTCCAAGCCCTGCCTAGAAAATAAATCCACATCCCTCCTACCTATATGGCCACCACCCACTCCTCACAGGAGATTTTCTTTCCCCTCTATTGTGCCTTTGTTTCCTTTTTTTCTTTGCATTTTTCAGTGCTTCAAATGCAGCTGTTGCCACACTCTGGGAACCTGTGCGTCAGTAGAGCAGCCTGCAGGAGGGGTAGAGCCTGTGGAAGCAGGAGGAGGAGGGTACGGAGGCATGGGATGCAGGGCTAGGACTGTGGGTCAGGAAGCACAAGCCCAATGGTGAGTCAGAGTTAGGAGGCATGCAGGAGGCCTGGGAGGATCCCTGGATTGCTAACTCCTGTCTCTCTTAACATATCCATATCTCATTAGATCTGAAAGCAGAAACAGATGAGAGGAGACTAAGACATGGAGAGAGGTGTCCATTTTTCTAGAGCCAAGGATGAAGTTTGCATGAAAGCCAGATCTCCCCGTCGTTCCTGCTCTCTTCCTCCCCTTTCACTGAGAATGAGAAATCAACAGAGGGCTCTGAGCAGAGGACTCACAGGGTCTTCTCCATGTTGGGGGACATCATCCAGTGTGCTCCGGTGAGCAGAGGTGGCCAGGAGGGGGTGCAGGCCTGGAGGGCAGAAGGTGAGAGGCCAGGAGAGATGGAGCTGGGATCCAGTGGGGACAGTGGAGGAAAGCAGGGGGCTGACTCAGTATATTCCAGAGATGGGCCCATTGTCCTGATGGACTGCTGAAAGCAAGGTGACAAAGGTGACTCCCAGGTTAGGTCCTGAGTGCTGGAATGATGATCTTGCCATTGACTGAGAGGCTCTGGGAGCAGCAGGTTTAGAGGGAGGGTGTCTCAGTCTTTTCAGGCTACTAGAACCAAATGCCACAGACAAAGTAGCTTATGCACAACATGAATTCATTCCTAACCCTCCTGGAGGTTAGATAGTCTGAGATCAAGGTGCCAGCAGACTCCGTGTCTTACCCTTTCTGGCTCATGGAGAGGCCTTCTGCATGCATCCCCGCATAGTGGAGGCAGGTGAATGAGCTCCTGAGCCTCTTTAATAAGGGCACTAATTCCACTCGTGCAGCCTCACCTGAGTGACCTAATCCCCTCCCAGAGGCCCCTTCTGATACCTTTGGGGTCAGGATTCAGCCTATGGCTTGGTGTGGGGGCAACCAGCATTCAGGCTACAGTGAAGGCATGAAGATTTTCACTGGGACAGATTACATTTTGATTTATCTGGGCAGTTGGGGGATGAGTCAGAGTTGAGGAGAGTTCTAGACCAGAGATATCAAGGTGGGGGCATCTGGGAGGTGTTGAAAAGCCTCCAGCTTCAGAGGATCTCCCAGGAGAGAGAAGGCTAACCTTCGCAAATGTGGGGGCCCCTGTATCATCCTGGGCAAGCTGTGCCACTGTTTGAGCCTTTTCTTTGTCTGTAAAGATGTGGATTGAAGCGATTGGTCTCCAACTTCCTGTTGTGCCCTGAGATTCTGCAGTGGAAGGTTCAAGACAGATTGGTCCAGGCTGACCAAGGGGATGCTGCCCACACATCAGTGCTAGTTTCCACTAGATGAAGACCTGGTACCTGGGTTATCATAGGACTGACATTGTGGTGAACCTGGAGTGAGACCTGGGATGGCCCCCAGTCCTTCAAGCTGCTCAGCAGGAGACATCACTAACCAAGTCCTTGATTATCTCTAGGAAGTCAGAACCACCCAAAAAACCAGTCCAGTGGGATCAGCCATCTCTGAAGCCATATCCCCAAAACCTGTTTGAAACCTGTTCTCTGCCCTGCCCCCAGCACTACAGAAACCATGAGAACCTTACTGTCCAGCGTCCCCTCCTGCCACAAGGCACTGAGACTCCTACTGAAATCATTTAACGATACAGACTTTACAAGATGACCATGCTCTGTGGTATTTCAAACTCATGCATTAGAAGCAGGGCCTTGGAAAATGGGGAGGTCTGTCTTTGCAGGTCAGGCAGGCTGTTCCCCGGAAAAGAGAATGACATAGCCACAAGAACAGAGTGAAGAGGTTTGTGGGGCTGGACTGAAAACTCCCAGTAGCCATGAGGTCAAGGCCAGGAGGGTGCTCTCAGGGTGCTGAGACCGACAGGAGCACCTGCACACGCAGCCCTCTTTAAGACGGTAGGTACAGTGACTAGGACCTGGAACTCTGGGAATGTTGCTAGAGTTTTAGGCCAGAGATGTGACTCTGGGGTCCCAGCAAATCGGGTCCAGCCACTCATCTCAAAACCAATTGGAAAGTAATGGGGAAAACAAGGAAGGAGCTTTTCTCACCATGGCCATACCAGGAAAGCAAAGTGAGCTCCAGCCTCTCGGTCCTGTCCTTGGGATGCCCACATGCACTTTTAGGTTAAATAGAAGAGGAGTTGAGACAGAGCGAGAGGGCTGAACAAGAACTCAGCCCTGGGCAAACTGATGTGGTCATTGTCATGTCCCTGCCACTCCTAGGAGGGGCTTCTTGTCTGTTGGACCTGAAGGCCTGGAAGGGGGCAATTTGGTTCCCACTGGATGGATGTACCTGCTTGGTGGGGCAGTCTTATAACCAGGTGATTTGCTGCAAGGTTCTGCTGTTCCTGGGAGGTGCAGGGCAATGACTGGAGACTTCTAGGCCACTCTAGGGCTGTGGAACAGGATGATGTAAAGGCTGGCACTGAATGTCCCTGAAAACCTTGGAAATCCCTCAGTTATTCTTTTCTCAGTCTTGAAGGGGGAGGAGATGCTAGGTAAATTCAGGGCTGATAAACCTTGTGCTACCAGGTTTTAGAAGAGCACTCCTTAAATGAGAACACACCTCCATGCAGAGCTGAGCAGGAGTCTGAAGACAAACACAAAAGGAAGGCAGAGATGCCAGGCTTTCTCCTGCTTTGAGGTGCTCATGGGGGCATCTGCAGGTCCAAGTAAAGAGCCTGTGCTTACAGGGTTTGTGCTGACAGAATAGCAGCTTCTAATTCTGTTATAGGGATCTGCACACTCCCTCAGATGGAATCCTGCCTCTGTTATTTACTATCTGTGTCATCTTGGTTGAGTGACTTCTCTGTTTAGAAGCTTGATATGAAAAAATGGATGCATAATGGTACCATTCCATCAGATCATTCCGAGGACCAACGAGCGTAAAAGCCTCAGAGTGACACTCGGAACACCGTGAGTGTACTTAAGACTCGCTCTTCCCCAGGACTGACTGATCTCATAGTCAAATTCCAGATTCTCCCTCTTCTGATGCCCAGAGCACATCTGGATTCAGAAGTGTCTCAGTACTCAGAGAAAGACCTCAGCCTTGGGTGTCTTCCTCCTCTGTGAGCTCTCTCATCAGATGACATCAGGGTCCTCATCCTCAGTCCTATTTTGTATTGTATTTTATTTATTTATTTTTTTGGTACCAGGGATTGAACTCAGGGGCACTTGACCACTGAGCCACATCCCCAGCCCTATTTTGTGTTTTATGTAGAGACAGGGTCTCACTGAGTTGCTTAGCACCTCACCATTGCTGAGGCTGGCTTTGAACTCGCGATTCTCCTGTCTCAGCCTCCCAAAGTGCTGGGATTACAAGTGTGAGCCACCGTACCCGGCTCCGATTTTGTATTTTATTTGAAGACAGGGTGTCACTGAAGTGCTTAGTGCCTCACTGTTCCTGAGGCTGGGTTTGAACTCGTGATCCTCCTGCCTCAGCCTCACGAGCCGCTGGTATTACAGGTGTGTGCCATCATACTGACCACAAAAGTATATATATATATATTTTTTAAATGTCTTTATTTTATTGGTTTGTATGTGGTGCTGAGGATCGAACCCAGGGACCCACGCATGCGAGGCAAGCGCTTTACCATTGAGTTACAATCCCAGCCCACAAAAGTATATTTTTTGAAAAATAAAATAATTATTTATAAAATTGTAGATTTAGCACCAAGAGATATCTTTATATAGAGAGTTGTAATAACTGAAGTGTGGTGTCAAATGAGAACAGAGTGATGGAACTCAAAAGAAAGTTCAGGAAGGGCTGGGGCTGTAGCTCAGTGGTAGAGCGCTTGCCTGGCATGCGTGAGGCACTGGGTTCAATCCTCAGCACCACATACAATAATAAATGGATAAAATAAAGATCCATCAACGACTTAAAAAAAATTTTAAAAAAAGAAAGTTCAGGAAAAGACCCACATAGATAAAGCATTTTATAATGTCACAAAGGTCACATTTCCATTATTTGGAGAAAGACAGATTATTCAGTAAATGATATTGGGACCACTTTGAAGATGCCTAATGATGTAGATAAGAACATTAAATCCATCCCTATCTCATTGTGTACATCAAAATAAACTCCAGATGCTCTGATAAATTAAATGTAGAAATCATTAAAGTCCTGGAAGAAAATAAATGAATGTTTACACAACATTGGAGAATTTATAAACATAAATGTGGAAAGCAAGAAGGCAAAGTTGGTTACTAATGCATGTTTTGTAAACACATACACACTGCTCTTGTACTCTTATGGTGTTAAAATATATGCTTTTATTTCTTGTGCAAAATACCATTTTCGAGCAACTGGCAACAGTTTTGCCTCATGCAGAGAGCTCTTGACAGCTTGTGAATTCTGGTTCTTCTAAATTTCCAGTGTCGAGTCAAACTTTTTTCAGATATGATATTCTGGTGAATATGATTGATATTGGTGACAAGTCAGAGAAGATATTTTCAAAATTTTACAATCATGTTTTAATTTTGCATGGATAACATTTGGCCCACCCAATTCAGGCTTAGGTACTATAAGTCTCTTGAACTGATAGTCAATTCATACAATTGACAGAGTCAATTCATAAAGTCCTACTGAAAGTAAATGCAAATAAAATCAGGAATATGAATGAGCTAGTTTTATTTTTTTCTAGTTTTGGTTATTTGCTTCTTCTTGACCTTTAATTACAACATCTTTTTGTTCCATATCATTTGTTCATGCATGCATTTCAGTTTTACCAAGTAATTATTATGTGGTCCCTTGATACAGATCCTGAAGAACACAGAGCAGGTATGTTTTTGAATAAGGTTTTATGTATTGATAAAGTTTGTTTATTTCCTTTTTCTTTTTGCTAGGTTCATTTCTCTCTCTCTCTCTCTCTCTCTCTCTCTCTTTCTCTCTTTCTCTCTCTCTCCTTTTTGGAATAGAGATCGAACCCAGGGCTTTGAGAATGCAAAGCAAGCGCTTTGGGGTTGAGCTACTTCCCAGCCCATTCATTCATTCTCAGTGTGGGAGTTTGGGGCTGATATGAACTAATCTACTTTAAATATTAAAAAAAAAAGAACTGACCAATAGTGTTAGTATGTGTGGAACCCAATTAGCATAATTTTGGACCAACAGCATTGGTACTTCTTTCAAATCCTAATTAGCATAAGTTTGGACCAATAGCAGTGGACCAAGTGCTATATAGACCCCTTGCAGCGCGCACTGACGGAGAAAACCTTGTCTTGGTGTCCGAGGTTGCGGCGCGGCGCGGGAGTTCCAGTGTGGTAGGACTTACACAAGACTCCAGAAAGAAGACTTGGTGAGCTGCTGGGGTCTGCTGCAACGCTGGATGCCCTGGCCCACCATTAGGAGCTGCGATTTCTCGGCTACAGAGGCCTGCCCCTTGCGCGGACCTCCACCTGCCAGCAGAAGCACTGAATTTTCGTCTCAACTCCAGTTTCAAAGGTATTGGTATGTGTTAGATAATTAGTGTGTAACTATTTCGGTTTAATTCTAATTCCTATTGGTTAAAATTCTGATATTTATAAAGAATGGATTATTTCCCATAGCTCTGGAGGTGAGAAGTGGGAAAAGTCAGTAATTGTGTCATCACTTTTTTTAGAAAAGTGAAGGAGACCACTCTTAAAAGCCCTTTTTCTTTTCATTTATTTTAATTTGATTTCAGTGCTATAAAGATGTTTAAAGGAACCTAGGACATATTTTATTATTTTTTATTTATTATTTCTTTTTAGTTATAAATGACAGTATCGATTTTGGTATAATTATACAAGCATGGAATATATCTCATTCTAGTTAGAGTTGCGTTCTTAGGGAAGTACATGGTGGTAGGATTCACCATGTTGTTTCCACGGATCTACATGGGAAAACTATGTCAGAGTCTTTCCACTCTTTCCTTGCTTATCCTCCCTCTATTCCCCATTGCCTAATTTATTGCACTTCTATTCTTCCCTTTACCCCTCCCATTGTGGGTTACTTTCCACGTATCAGAGAAAACATTTGACCTTTGGGTTTTTGAAACTGGCTTAACTTTAGTTAGCATGGTAGTCTCCAGATCCATCCATTTGATGGCAAATATCATTTTTTTCCTGCAAATTGGTATCTTTTTAGATCTACTTTTCAAAAACCTGTTCTAATTATACATGACAGTGCAATGCACTTGGACACAACACACAAATGGAGTATAATTTCTCATGCTTCTGGTTGTACATGATGTAGACTCACACCAATCATGTAGTCATGTATGTATATAGGGCGATAATGTCTCATTTATTCTTCTATCCATACTACCCCCTATATATCCTCCCCTCCCTTCACTTCCCTCTAAGGTAACTCTTCTTCCTGAGCCTCAGCCCTACCATTGTGAATTAGCATCTGCATATCAGGGGAAACATTCGACCTTTGGTTTTTTGGGATTGGCTTATCACTTAGCATGATATTCTCCAGCTCCATCCATTTACCAGCAAATGCTGTAATTTCATTTTTCTTTAAGGCTGAGTAATATTCCATTACATTTTCTTTATCCATTCATCTGTTGAAAGGCACCTGGGTTAGTTCCACAGTTTAGCTATTTTGAGTTGAGCTGCTTATGATGTGGCTGTGTCATTGGCATATGTCCATACTGCTTTCCATAATGGTTGCCCCAATTTGCAGGCCCACCAGCAATGTATGAATGTACCTTTCCCCCGACATTCTCACCAACATTTATTGTTGCTTGATCATTGTATTCTTGATAATCACTATTCTGACTGGGATGAGATGAAATCTTAGACTAGTTTTGATTTACTTTCCTCTAATTGCTAAATATGTTGAACTTTTTTCATATATTTGTTTTTTAAAAAATTTTTTTAGTTGTTGATGGACCTTTATTTTGCTTATTTATCTATATGTGGTGCTGAGAATTGAACCCAGCATGTCATACATGCTAGGCAAGTGCTCTGCCACTAAGCTACAACTCCAGCCCTCATATATTTGTTGATTGATTGTATTTCTTCTGTGAAGTGTCTTGTTCAGTTCCTGAGACCATTTATTGATTAGGTTGTTTGTTTGTTTCTTTGGTGTTAAGTTTTTTGAGTTCTTTATATATCCTGGAGATTAATGCTATATCTGAGGTGCACATGATAAAAATTTTCTCCCATTCTGTAGGCTCTCTTTTTACGTGATCATTTTTCTTTGATCATTTCCTTTGCTGAGAAGACACTTTTTAATTTGAATCCATCCCATTTATTGATCTTTGATTTTACTTCTTGCAATCTTGTTAAGGAAGTCAGATCCTAGGCTGACATGGTAAAGATTGGAGCCTACTTTTTCTACTATTAGACACCTGGTCTCTATTCTAATGCCTAAGTCTTTGATCCATTTTGAGTTGAGTTCTGTACAGAATGAGAGAAATAGTGGTTTAATTTCTTTTTGTTACATATGGTTTTCCAATTTTCCCAGCACCATTTATTGAATAGGCCATCTTTTCTCCAATGTATATTTTTGGTGTCTTTGTCTAGTATGAGATAACTGTATTTTTGTGATTTTGTCTCTGTCTTTTCTTCTGTCCCATTGATCTGCGTGTCTGTTTTGGTGCCAATACAATGCCATTTTTGTTAATATGGCTCTGTAGTATAGTTTAAGAGTATAGTTTAAGCTCTGGTATTATGGTGCGTCCTACTTTACTCTTCTTGCTAAGGACTGCTTTGTCTATTCTGGGTCTCTTATTTTTCCAAATGAATTTCATGATTGCTTTTTCTAATTCTGTGAAGAATGTCATTGGGATTTTACTATGAATTACATTAAAGTTCATGCCCAAATACAAATTAGTTAAAACTATGAAAGAGAATCTTGTCTCGTCATTGACCTAATAACTATTTGGTCACCGGTGTCTGTTGATTCAGGAGTTGTCTCCTGCACTCTGGTGGTGGCTAAGCTGAGGTTATTCTCTACATATCAGTGTTATCAGTGTGTTAGAGTTGAATCTACTATGCACGTTGGTGCTGAGGTCTGGGTTCAGCTGCACTTTGCCACCACACAGCCCGGGATATTTTGCTGGTTTTTTAAAACTTTTAATTGTATCTGAAAATTTCTTTGATCCTTCAATAAATTTCCTTGATCAACTTCTGTGTGTGAGGCACTATTCTAGGTGCTGAGTACAGAGTGAATAGACCAACTCTGTGCCTCCATGGAACTTAATGAAATTAAGAGGATAATTATAGCATCTACTTCAGTGTTACTGTGAAGCTTAGAAGACAGCATGTCTGTTAATAACTGCAGTGCTGAGGACTATAATATGTTGAGGAAAATCGATGAAGACTTCAATAGGCATTGCCTTGTTTTTGTCTGGGAAGTTCGAGTATTGTAAAGTTATTTTTCTCTAAATATTTTTCTCTAATAAAACAGCCATTCAACAGTTTATATCTGAAGTCTATGAACTTAGGGACCACTGTGGGCTGCCTGTCTCTAGGTCAGACTCACACTCCTGTACTGACTCAATACAGGTTTGGGGACTCTTGAAGCCAAGTCAGAGTCTCCAGGTGAAGTCAATGCCACATCCCTATGGTGTTGACTTCCCCCAATAAGTTCATCTCCTGCCTTCACACACTCACTGGCGGCCATTTAGCTGGATGGGCCCTGTTCCATAATAGGAATTTTATAGCTTTTGCATTAATTGTTCGGAGATATTGAAGAGGGGCCTGGGCTTTCTTAATCCCCAGAATTGTCTCTGGACGCTCCTCACAGGCTCCTGTTATTACTAGCAGTGAGCATGCTTCATGCAGATGGTGGTGTCTTTAAGCTCATAACACATGCATCTTTGTGTCCTCTTTCTTACAGCACTGACCAAGGTGTTTGAAGTTGGAGTGGGGGTAGGGGAGTTGGCTCAAAAAATGATCCTAAATTTCAGGAACATACAGTTTAGGAAAACCTAGGAGTGGGTGGCAATGATAGTAGGGAGAAAGTCAGATTACTCCTAGGGAAACACACTTACATGAATGATCAAACTTTATTTCAGTAAAGCGACATGCTGCATGCCAAAATCAATTCTGGATGGATTTCAGAGAGTTAAAAAACTGAGGGGAAAACAGAACTAGTTTTGGAATTCTTTTTTTTTAATATATTTTTTGTTGTAGATGGACACAAATATCTTTATATTATTTATTTATTTTTATATGGTGCTGAGGATCAAACCCAGTTCCTCACGCATGTGAGGCAAGCACTGTACCACTGAGCTACAATCCCAGCCCTAGTTTTGGAGTTCTTTAGGAGTTCCATCCTCTCACTTCTTCAGAAATGCTTTCTGGTGGGCTGTGGGTGTAGCTCCATGGTGGAGCACTTGCCCAGTATGCGAAAGCCCTGAGTTCAATCCCCAATGCTCCAGAAATAAGCAAAGCAGAACAACAACAAACATTTTACGGAATGCTATTGCACAGTAGGGTGAGTATTGATAATGGTTACGAACAGTGTATTTCCACAAGCTAGAAGAAAAGAGTCCACGTTTTCACCATAAATAAAGGGGAAATGTTTGAGGAGGTAGGTGTCTTTAACCTGATTTGAACATTGTACATTGTTTGCATGTATCAGAACATCACATGGTACTCTATTAATATGTACAATTTTACATATTATATGTCAGCTATCAATTTAAAATACTTTCCATATTCTCTAAAGTTTTATAAACAAAACATGGATAAAATGCTATATTTATGAACCTAATTAATAAATTCTGAGAATCCCAGGCTTTGCAGAATCTTTTAAATTTGATGCTACATTTATTATTTCATGAGCTTTGAGATCCTGTTGAGAAAATCATTGCCTATGCCTATATATGGTGGAATGTTGACCCTATATTTTCTTTTAGGAGTTCCATTATTTCTGGTTCAGTTCTTAGGTCTTCAGTCCATTTTGTTTTGACTTTTATGTAGGGTGGGAGATAAAGGTCTAGTCTCATTTATCTACATATGGATAACCAGTTTTCTCAGAAGCATTTTTTAAAAAGCTGTCTTTTCTCCAAGGTATGTTTTTGGCACCTTTGTCAAGGATGTGTGGGTTTGTCTGTGTCTTCTATTTTGTTCCTTTGGTCTAAGTATCTGTTTTTATGCCAGTACCATGCAGTTTTTGGTACTTTATCTCTGTAGTATAATTTGAATTCAGATCTTGTGACGCCTCCAGCATTGCTTTTTTGGCTTAGAATTGCTCTGGCTATTGGTTTTTCTGGGCCTTTCATTCTTTCAAATGAATTTTAGGATTTTTTTCCTAGTTCTATGAAGAATGTTCTTGGTATTTTGATGGGAATTGCATTGAATCTGTATGTTGATTTTGGTAGTATGGTCATTTTAACAATATTATTGCTGCCAATTCATGAACATGGGAGGACTTGCCATCTTCTAAAGTCTTTTCAATTTCTTCCATGTTCTATAGTTTTCCTTGTAGAGGTTTTTCACTTCTTCATATTTTTTCCTAGGTTTTTTAATTTTTTTTTTTTTTTTGGTACCCGGGATTGAACTCAAGGGTACTCAACCACTGAGCCACATCCCCAGCCCTATTTTGTGTTTTATGTAGAGACAGGGTCTCACTGAGTTGCTTAGTGCCTCACCATTGCTGAGGCTGGCTTTGAACTCGCGATTCTCCTGTCTCAGCCTCCCTAAGTGCTGGGATTACAGGCGTGTGCCACTGCGCCTAGCAGTTTTTTAAATTTTTGAGGCTATTTTGAACAGGAATGTTTTGATGATTTATTTCTGATGTATAGGAAAGCTACTGATTTTATGTTGACTTTGTAACTTGCAACTTTGCTGAATTTATTAACTTTAGCAGTCTTCTGATGTAGCTGTTTGGATTTTCTAATATAGGATCCTTCTAAGCACAGAAGACATCTACAAACAGCCAATTTAACTTTTCTTTCCTATTTTTATCTCTTTTATTTACTTCTCTAATTGCTCTGGCTGAAGTTTTTAATACTATATTGAATAGGAGTGATGAGAGTGGACATCTTTGTCTTGTTCTTGCTTTTAAATGAAATGCTTTCAGTTTTCCTCCATTTGTTATGATAGCTTTGGGTTTGTCATATATAGTCTTTATGATGTTGAAGTAGATTCTTTCTATCTTTAGTTTCTTCTGTGTCTTTATCATGAATGGGTGCCGAATTTTGTTGAAGTCTTCTCTGTATCTATTGAGATGACTGTGATTTTTCTCCTTAATTCTGTTTATGTGGTGAATTACATTTGTTGATTAGCATATGCTAAATCATCCTTCTGTCCCTGGGATAAAACCAACTTGGTCATGATGTACAATCTTCTTAACATGCTGTTAAATACAATTTGCTAATATTTTATTAAGAATTTTTGCATCTGAGTTCATTAGGGATGTTGGTTGGTATAGTTTTCTTTCCTTCATGTGCTTTATCTGGTTTTGGTATGAGTTAAATACTGGCTTTATATAATGAATTTAAAGTGTTCAATCCCTTTCTGTTTCATGGAGTAATGTGAGGAGCATTGGAATTATTTCTTTTTGAAAGGTCTGGTAGATTCAGGTGAGAATCCATCTGGTCCTAGGCTTTTCCTCATCAGAAGATTTTTTATTACTGCTTCTATATAATTTCTAGTTATTGGTCTGCTTAAGTTTTCTGTGTCCTCCTTACTCAATTTTGGCAGGTCATATGTGTCTTGAAACATTTCTATTTCTACTAGATTTTCCATTTTATTGGAGTATAAGTTTCTAAAATAGTTCCCAGTGATCCTCTGATGTCTGTGGTGGTTTTTCCTTCTCTAAATTTATGTATTTGGGTCTTCTTTTTCTTTTGGTTAGTTTGGCTTAGGGCTTTTCAATCTTGTTTATCTTTTTGAAAAACTGTTTCATTGATTCTTTGTATTTTTATTCTCAAATACATTGATTTCAAATCCAATCTTAATTATTTCCTTCCTTTTACTGGTTTTAGAATGGTTTGTTGTTGTCTTTTTGTTTTTCAAGGCCCTTGAGATGCATTGGTAAGCTTTTTTTGGGAGGGGAGGGGTACTGGCGATTGAACACAGGGGCACTCGACCACTGAGCCACATCCCCAGCCCTAATTTGTGTTTTATGTAGAGACAGGGTCTCACTGAGTTGTTTAGTGCCTTGCCATTGCTGAGGCTGGCTTTGAACTCGTGATTCTCCTGCCTCAGCCTCCCAAAGTGCTGGGATTACAAGCATACACCACCACGCCCAGCTAGGTTGTTTTTTAAAATTTTTTTATTTTTTGGACCTTTCTGATTTTCTTATGTATGTGCTTACAGCTATAAACTTTCCTTTTAGAGCTGAAGTTATAGTGTTCCAGAGGTTCTGGTATGTTGTTCATTATTATTATTTGATTCCAGGAACTTTTTAATTTCTCCCCTGATTTCTTCTATCACTCATTCATTATTCAAAAGTATATTATTCAATCTCTATATGTTTATATAGTTTCTGTAGGTTTTTTGGTGTTGTTTTTAAATTTTATTCCATTGTGATCAGAATTTATGTAATGAATTATATCTTTTGTGTGAGTATGTGTGTGTGTGTATGTCTGGTAAATGTTGCTTTGTGAACTAAAATTTGGTCTATTTTGGACAAGATTCCATGAGCAGCTGAGAAGAAAGTAAATTCAACTGTTGTTGGGTGAGATATTCTATAGATGTCTGTTAAGTTCTTTTTTATACTATTTTTTAAGTTAGAAGAGCCTTTACTGAGTTTGTGTGGATGACTATTGGTGAGAGAGGTGTGTTGTAATCACCTAATGTTATTGTACTGGGATCTGTCTGAGGCTTTAACTGGAGTAGTGCCTGCTTTATGTAATTATGTTGACCAATGTTTGGGGCATAAATATTTATTATTATTATATCATCTTGATGGATTGTTCCCTCTACCAGTATGAAGTGACCTTTCTGGTCTCTTCTGATTAATTTTGACTTGAATTCTGCTTTATTGAATATGAAAATGGCTAGTTCTGCTGGTTTTCAGACTTTCTTCACATGGTATATCCATTTTCATTTTTTCACTTTCATCCTGTGGCTGTCTTTGCCTGGAAGGTGTGTCTCTTGCAAATAGCACATACTTAGTTCTTGTTTTTTTAATCCATTCTACCAGCCTACATCCTTTAATTGGAGAGTTGAGACCATTTACATTCAGTGTTAGTACAGAGAGATCTTCATTAATTCTTATCATTTTTATTTATTTATTATGTTTAATTTGGTCCTATTTCTCATTTGCTTAACTACTCTTCAAATGAGATTTGTGAGCTCTAGACTTTGTTTTTTATTTCTGCTGTATGGAATACTTTTGTTTTTTCTGTAGTGATGGCTTAGTAGTCATGAATTCTTTTAGTTTCTGCTTATCTTAGAAGGTTTTTATTTCTTTTATGATTCTGAGAGACAGCTTTTCTGGCAATCTTTGTTTGACAGTTATTTTCTTTCAGGACTTGGGACACATCATTCTAAGCATTCTTAGCTTTTAGAGTTTATGCTGAGAGATCAGAAATAATTTTGTTTGGTTTGTCTCGAAATGTGGCCTGACATTTTCCTCTTGAGGCTTTTAAAAGTCTATTTTTTCTCTTTATGTTAGGCATTTTAATTACAATTAATCATGGAGAAATTCTTTTTGATCTTGTCTATTTGGGGTTCTGTATTTGGATGTGCATCTTGTCAAAGTTTGGAAATTTTTCTGTTGTTACTTCCCTGAAGAGATTATCCATGCCATTAAGCTGTATCTTGTAACCCCATTAATTCCAATGATTCTAAATTTGGTCTCTTAATGTTGTCCTAGAATTCTTGTATATCCTTATCATGGTTACTTATTTTATTTCCTTAAATAGTGTCTGAATGTTCAAGGCTGAAACTTTGTCTTCCAGCTCTGAGATTCTGTCTTCAACATGGTATACTGTAACAATGAGACTTTCAAATGAATATTTTATTTGATTTACTGTGTCTTTTATTTCTAAGACTTATGTTTCGTTCTTTTTCAATATGTGTAACTCCTTATTTACCATCCATATCCTTTATTAACTTCCTAATTTGTTCAGTTGTTTTTTGTGTTCTCTTGGAATCCATTGATCATTTTTATAATCATTCTTTTGAATTCTTTATGATATTTTATCCATTTCAATATCTTTGCAGTCAGTACCTGGTGAAATATGAACTTGAGAAGGTATTGCGTTACCTTGTTTATTCATATTTCATGAAGTCCTGGGTTGAATTTTATGTATCTTTTGGGATTTATTTCTCTTCCACTATTATGTGTGGGTCTTTTTAGGGCATGGCCTTCTCTTGCCAAAGTATCTTCTCTCTGTTTTTGCTGTATAATTGAATGTCCATGAATGGAAACTGAGGGACCCATCAGGTGTTCCTACTTGGGAAGTGGTCATGTTTGATTTTTACTTGTAATAAAGTATTACTGAAGTTTGAGTACAGTTAATTTGGGTGTAGACCAAAGTGAGCTGTCTCTTGGCTGGGTTTATTTTAGTAGCAGAGTTTATTCCCTGTGGATTTGTAGTTTCCCTGGAGATTCCCAGCATTTCACAGAAAGCCAGGAAAAAAATTAAAAAGCAACCACTGAAGCAAACTATATACAGCATTAAAATAAATACCCAATGCCTACTATGACATCTACAACACTAATTACCCCAAAACAGAAATGGTGAGGTCAGCAATTGCCAGTCACAAAAACAATAACCAGGGCTGGGATTGTGGCTCAGTGGTAGAGCACTTGCCTTGCACGTGTGAGGCCCTGGGTTCGATTCTCAGCACCACATATAAATAAATGAATAAAATAAAGGTCCATCAGCAACTAAAAAAATATTTAAAAAAACAAAAACAATAACCAGTTGTGAACAAGAACTGGCATAATAGTAAGCAGCAGGTGTCACCTGTGCCATCCAGGTGATTAACAACCAGAACAGCATGAATGGTGGGGACAGCAGTTATGTGGACCAAATACTTATAAAACATAGTAAAAACACAGTTCATTAAGAGAAAAGAAAGTGTGATAGGAAGGTTTAAAAAAGTTTAGAATGCTCAAAATATGAGCTGAGAGAGCAGAGATGTTAAGCAAGTGAAAGTTATCAAGATGGTGGAGAAAAAAATATCAAAAACAAAGAAAAGGAGAAGAAAGAGAGAATAAGGGAATTTAGCTGTCAGTAGGAGAAGGAAGAAGAGACAGAGAAACAAGAAACAAGCAAACAAGTATAAAACAAAAATGCCATAACCCTCAAATAAGGCCAGGAAAAGTAATTGCATTAAAAATGCTAAAGATGAGGGCTGGGGTTGTGGCTCAGCAGTAGAGCACTCACCTAGCATGAGTGAGGCACTGGGTTCAATCCACAGCACCACATAAAAATAAAAAATATAAAGGTATTGTGTCTGCCTACAACTAAAAAAATAAAATAAAAAAAAAATGCTAAAGATGAGAAACAAGGGCTGGGATTGTGGCTCAGTAGTAGAGCGCTTGCCTTGCATGCGTGAAGTGCTGGGTTTGATCCTCAGCACCACATAAAAATAAATAAAATAAGGATACTGTGTCCATCTACAATTTAAAAAAAAGATGAGAAACAAGAAATATGTGTACTACATACCCACAGTGTACTACTCAGCACAGCAGGAATACCAAGGAAAAAAGATTCATAATGAAAAAAGAAATATTTGTCTCTAGTAATATAGTTATAAAACTGTCCAGGAAAGATGGTTACCTAACAATAGACTGCCATTTATGATGGACTCATTTAGTCTAGCATTAAACCATGCAAATGCAATTGTAAAATGAAGATTTTTATATTATTATTTTCTTCCTGTTTAAAAATGGCACTCATGATTTAAAATCCCTTGAATTATTTGAAGAACGTTTCATTTCCTGTGCAAATGTGTTTCTTCCTGCCATTTAAATAAGCTATCTCAATTTTCTTTATGATTAACAGACACGTATTGAGCCAAACTTCTTTCCTTAATTCATGTTAGTATTTTCTTTCTGTCAGCAGATGGTTTCTGATGGGGATTCTTTACCCTCTAGGGAATGATCAACCTTGTGCTGGAGTGCATAGACCACTGTATGTCTACAGCAGTGCCACGCACTTGGTGGAAGTCACTGGACAAGAAGCTGGGGAGTCCTGGAAATCCAGCCTGAATTCTCTGTATGAGTTTCTGGGTGAGGACCTTGGAGTTCTCAAGGCAACCAGTCTGTTTAACAAGGTTACATAATAGTTACAGCAGTATTATAACATGTTCCTGATCAGGACTAAGTATTTACTGATTTATTAATAACTGATGATGTTAACTATCTAAATCTGTCTCTGAGTGAGAAAAGTAGCAGGAGTAACATATTGGCTTGGGTAAATGTGGAGGCTGTCCATGCTGTGGTTTTTGCAGGTGAGGGGTCTCCTGGTGGATATGGATTAAACATTTCCCTTTTGTTCTAGAGTTAGTGTCACAAGCCTCCTTCTTCTTCTTCTTTTTTTTTTTTAAATGTTTATTTTTTAGTTGTAGGTGACAGAATATCTTTATTTTATTTTTATGTGGTGCTGAGGATCGAACCCAGTGCCTTATGCGCGCTAGGCGAGCACGCTACCACTGCGCCATAATCCCAGCCCCCCTCCTTCTTCTCAGAGCCCCATCATGGCAAGGATCTGCTCTAATCTCCTTCCCTGGTCTTGATGGGATGTGCTTTTATCAGTTTCTAAGTGTGCTCAACCTAAGTTATGTGACACTTGGAGCAGTTTCTGCCATGTTCCTGTTGGACTATTACAGACATAGGCCTTTGCTATTATGGGCCTGAAATATGGCAGTAACTTCTACTTATCTCTTATTCAGAACTGGGAGAGGCATCAGATTGTACCCTGTTTGCAAGTGAGTAAGCAGCTGTCTTGGTAGTGTGCATTCATCTGTACTGTAGCACTTACCACATTTCTTATTGTGTTGTATGGTCCTGGTTTTGAAGACAAGAACACCTCCTTTCTGGTGCTTGCAGTTCTGTCATCTAACTTAGCATCTGGCATAGAGTAGGACATTCAGGAAACATACATTGATGAAATGACTACATTCCAATGGAATAGGAAGGTGTCCCCGAGCATAGAAAAGAAATAAGGCATTTTTAGTTTGAAGAACATAGAGCATTCAAAATATTTGAAAATTCTTTCTAATGTAATTGAACTTTATTAAACTTTATAGAGTCACGATACAACTTAGCAAATAAAACTCTTGTGCCTACTAGACATAGGAAGTAACATATGACTAGGATTTCTGTGAGCAAAATCAAGGACACTGAAGCTTTATAGGAGTTTGGATTCATTATTTTACCCACAGCATCACCAGGATAAGGCTTTTGTGGTTCCCAAATACTAAATAGTATGTTTCTCTCTAAGTGCAGAAGTTATAGCACTGAATTTCTAAACTAGTGATGGACTGGAGTGGGCTTTTTCTTTTTTTAAGAGCACAGTAGCTTGACCTGGTGTGACATCAGATGAATTCCTTGAAGGAGGTGATTGGTGAAGTGGTATGTCATCTGTGTGTCTAAGGATAGAGTGGGTCATGTGCAGGGAAGGTTGTTGTGGGTAAACTGATATGCATCTTACCTTTTCCTGTCAATTAGTACCACAGTCTCTCTCTTGTTGGTCCCTTCAGCAGGTCATGTGCTCATGTGCCCATGATCAGTGAACCTGAGCAGAGGAATTATGATGATTTTCCTGTGGTCATAGAAAATCCATTCCAGCAAAGTCCACACTTGAGCCTTATCCTTCTGAGGTACTTATCTTTTCAGTCTGTACTCCTGAAAACTCAGTTACTTGGGATTAAGTGTGAGATTATTTTAGAGCCTACAGAAGTAGAATTGATGTACTCTGCTGGGGCTAGGGTGTGAGCACAGCTCCTCACTGTGATTAGTTTCATGGTTTGCTTTTATGGGAACATGGCTAGAGATGTGATTTTAAGAGATAGCTCAGTTAAATAGGAAGAGAAGCAGCAGTTGCAGGTGGAATGGTGTCTGTTGGGATGTGTGCAGTTGGGAGTAACTGAGTCCCCTAAGCCTAACTGCATGAAAAAACAGAGGGGGCTTATGGGCTCACGTAACTGGCCCTCTGCCAGTGAGTTTAGCTCATCCCTCCACCATGTCTCCACTGTGCCCTCTGTGGTGGTCAGTCTCCTGCTGTGCTGGCTCCTTTGTGTGGCTCTGCTGGCTGCTGTCAGCTCCTGGTGCTGTGTGCTTCCCTGACATGGGAGGGGGAGTGGAAGGAGGCTGCTCCTAGGAGCTGTCTTTGGAGAAAGAGCATGCCAGTTCCCAGACCCCCTGATAAACCGCGGTTCACATTTCGTTAGACAAATAGTGCCTGGCCTCGAAACCAGTCATTCTGCCGGGGGAGGGAATTTTCCCAGTACTAGGTTTGACTGGCCAGGGATCCGTCCTGAAACTGCATTCAAGCCCCCAGCTGCCCAGCTCTGCCACTGACATGACCTTTGGACACGGTAACAGATTTGTGTCCCATTTCCTGATCTGCAAAGAGGAGGAAGTAAAAGTATCTATATTTTTAGAGTTGTCGTGCTGATTACAAGACTTAATCTAAGGCACTTGGAAATGTGCTAGGCGGGTAGCTAGTGACACCTGTATTTATAATAAATAATACAAAGTGGCCATAGTGATTCCCCTTGTCATCAGGTGGCTTAAATTTGGTAGAAGTGTGAAATGCTTAGTGTATCACATTTGTTCTTCTAACCATTATGCTCATTTATCCTTTCCCTGTTGACATAACAACATCTTCTTCTACAAATTCTGCTTTCATTTTTCTCATTATTGCCTTTCAAATAGGTTTTAAAAAAGAAACTTTACTTAGAATTAGTGGGATACAATAAGGAAAGTTCTGGATTAGCTTGTATACATAGGATCATGATTGTGGTTGGTCCATGAGAGGAAGTACAGCTTTCTATATAGTTGTGTCCGAAGTACAGCTTTCTATATAGTTGTGTCCAGTCTGAAATGTTTACACTCTAATCCTACCCATTCCCTGAAGACACCATCTCCATCTCACACATGTACCTGATGCTCTAAATACACTCAGCTTATCACAGCTGTGGGATCTGCCTCTGTGGATTCAACTACACATGGGCTGAAACTATTCCGAAGTTTAGCATCTATGCTGTACCATAAATGATAACAGTAGAACAACCATTCATATGGTATTCTCATTGTGTTAGGCATTATAAGGAATCTACTAGTGATTAAAAATCTTAAGGAAGACATTTGTAGATAATATGTAAAAGCCACGCCATTTTACACTAAGGGCTTCAGCATCTGAAGGTTTTTGTTCCTGTGGTTTTGTCCCCACTGGATCTGGAGGGAAGACTACTTGAGACCCGAGTGATGTTTAGGTCCCATAAGTTCTCTGGATGCTCTCTCTGCCTCCTCTCCTCTTCTCCTTTAGTCTTAATTTCAGACTGCAGAGAGCCTCGTGCTCTTCCTCCCTAAAGTCTATGACCTCTGATGCCTGTCTGCTTACCTCTGAGTCTGGCCTCTAGAGCACCCCAGCCCCAGGCCCAGCCTTGCCCTGCATTTCCTCCCTTGCTCACTGCCAGGCTGCTCTGTCTTGTGTCCTCCCAGTCCTTCTTTCCAATCCAGAATTGTACCTCCAGAATGTCTAGTGTTACTCTGTATCAAAGAAACTTGAATATTTATTGAAAATATATGCCTGTGGGGAGGAAAAGGGCCAAATGGAGTGATCCAGGCAGGTAGCAGCCCAGGGGGCCGTTAATTAGCAGCTCCCTGTCTGCTCAGGGAGTGCTTCATTAACAACCTTCTGGGAGGGGGCAGTATTGGCAGGTAATCTTGGTAAATGGAAGGGCTCTGGAGGCATTAACATTCCAATCTCCCAGGGGTGGTCTCCAACTTCCCAGACCCAAACTGGCCTCCATTTTCACTATCCAACCTATCTACACTGGCTGTCCGTCTAGTTCTTGCTTTCTGTTAGTTGCCCATCCTACACCTGTTTCTTCCAGGTAATGCTGAGTGCTTATGTATTTAAATATCTCACCTCAGGAAAGCTTCCTTTTCCCTTCTGTCCACTTTCTTAAGCATTATAATTCATTGTGTGGTTTCGTGGTGGGACATTTTTATAACAGAGGCTGTCATGCTGGGGGCACATGAACTTGGAATCTGATGAATCTTGCTGTTTATAGAAGCTCTTATTCTATATTCTATTTCGATTTCCATAACAAAAGGTCATAAAATAGACAAAATCACAGACATTTGATTCTCTTTATCCTGGAGGCTGGGAAGTCCAAGTTCAAGGCTCCAGCAGATTCTCTCTGGTTAGGTGGCACGTTTTTACTGTGTCTTCACATAGCAGAAGGGGAGAGGGTGTCTCCAGGGTTTCTGTTATGAGGGCCTTAGTTGCATTTCTGAAGTTTCTGCTCTTAAGACTTAATCCCCTAAGTCCCTACCTCCCAAGGCCATCACCTTGAGGGTAGGATTTCAGCATATGAATCTTGGGGTGGGATACCCAGACTTTCAAACTATAATAGAATCTTCATCCATTCATCAAAGATGAATTGAATGCCTGCCCTGGGAGAGGCCCTGATCCAGGCCTTGAGAGGGACAGTGGTAGCCAGGATAGGGTACTTGTTCTCTTGGAGCTCATGGTGGTATGAGAGGGACTGTGAGCAAAGATAACAGAGCCAGCCACAGTGATGTGTGATTGTGTTGCAGTGCCTGTCGCGGATTTAAGGTGGCCACGCGGTCCTTTCTCACTGATTGTTGCCATCACACTGGAAGGACTTCAGACATATCAGTCAGAGTAGAGTGATAAGTTGGTCAGAGGGATAGAAAAGGGCACTCTCTCAAAGGAGAGAGTAGGTCTTCTTAGAAGGAAGGTGCATCTAGCCCTTGTGCCCTCCAGTTTTACTGTAGGTCCCAGGCAAGTTTCCAGAGTCCTGCCCAGGCCCTCCTATAGACTTCTGACTGACAAGATGGCATCAGACTTTAAAGTCCCCATTGCACATGGCAAGGGTTCACGGCAAGTCTAGGTCAAGTCGGGTCTTGCTGACTGGTTCAAATTGGAATCATAAAATCTTCATAAAATCTTGGAATCTTGTTCTTACAGATTTTATGATTAGGTGAAATTATCCTAATCTCCCTGAGTTCTAGGATCTGGTTTGTGTAAGGGTCACAGAAATTTTTCCCCCAAATAACTTATGTTCTTCCTATAGGTATTTTGGGCTTACATTTTTCCTGTAGATAATAGGTCTGTTGCTGAGGAATGTAACATATTCTGTTGACTTAAGCCAGGTAGGGTTGCAGGTAAATTGCTTGGTAAAAGAAAGCATATAGGGTTCAGCATGGTAGTCCCAGTTTATAGAAATACTCCTATAATCTGATGTTCCCACTACTCACGTCTGTCTGTTGCCTATCAGTTACTGACTGGACTGCCTTCTCCATCCGATGACTGTTTTAATTAGTAGGTAACCAAAAACTGATAAAATTGACTATACAGCATCAACAATTTTTAAGATAATATCATTATAGAATTGAAAACAGATGGGAATTTGCAAAAACATGCAACCTGTACAAAGACAAAGGCCCAGTTTTTAAAATACATTGAGTAGGGCTGGGGCTGTGGCTCAGTTGTAGAGCAGTTGCCTAGCACATGTGAGGCACTGGGTTTGATCCTCAGCACCGCATAAAAATAAGTCAATAAAATAAAGGTACTATGTCCATCCACAACTAAAGAAACAAAAAATTTTAAAAAATACATTGAGTGTTCATAAATCTATAAGAAAAGGAAACATTTCCTGATAGAAAAATAGGCAACAGATAGAGACGTCAGTCCAAGAATAAATAATAAAAGACTTTCAACATGGCAAATAAAGAAATGCAAACTAAAATAACAAATAAGGATATTTTACTTAGTAGGTTGGCACAGATAAAAATTTTGATAATATTGGGGAAAATGTTCAATAATGTGTTCTTAGGTGAAGTATAAATTGATGAAATTCAAAAAGCCAGACAAACCTTGCTCTGATGAAATATATAAAATTTTGGGTATCTTCTTTTTACTTTTGGGAATTTTACTTTAAGAAATGTGTTCTACAGACATATTTGTACAAATGTGAAAAGGACATCAACTGTGAAATTGTTTGCACACAGTATAAAATCAAAAGCAAGCTTTCTAAGAACAGGGTTATGTAAGTTACAGTACATTTACATAGTGCAATACTGTATTATTGAAAACTGAGATGAAGCTGTCATTTGGAAAATTATATGAAATAATAAGTAGTTGCTCTTTTTAGCATGACAACCTATGACTTGATGTTAAGTGGAAAATAAAAAGCAAAGGCTTGCTATGTGTGCTTTAAGATTCTGAAAACGTGAAAGTAAAAATATCCAGAGAGCCTGGCATGGTGGTGCAGCCTCTAATCTCAGCTGCTTGGGAGGCTGAGACAGGATCACAAGTTCAAAGCCAGCCTCAGCAACTTAGTGAGGCTTTGAGCAAGATCTTATCCCAAAATAAAAATTAAAAGGGCTAGTGATGTGGCTCAGTGGTTAAGTACCCTGGGTTTAATCCCTATATCAAATACACACACACACACACACACACACACACACCAGGACATGTCAGAACCACATGCCAGAATCAGTGTGATTTCCCTGAATCATCAGAACTGCTTTCTGAGTGTCCAAAACACTATTGATTGGAATGAGTTTCTCCATGCCTCCCTGTCCTCTGCCATTTGCTCAAGACCCGGAAGTCCCTCCAAAATCGTCCTGCCATGTGGGAATCTGACAGGTGTCATGATGCCTTCCTGCAGCAGGGAAGATGAATTATTGATAAAAGAGACTAAACCGCATGAAATGATAAAATAGATAAAATGGAGGCAAATACAGTAAGATGGGATGTTGGGGGAGAGAAACAGAAACATTTGGTTTAGGAATCACCACCACCTGAGATATTCTGCGAATGCACACCACTCTTTGAGACAACACATGTAATTCGAACCTGGGCCCACATTATATGATTGAAGACACATGAATAGCAACAACATTTTTTATTTGGAGAAAACATAAAATCATGGGGACTATTGAATAGGGGTTGTCAAAAAATTTAAAATTCTTTAAGTATATAGGGTTTCCTAACTTGAGGGGTTACCAAGGTTGGATTCTCTTGCCTCTATGAAAACATCGCTTTTTGGATTCCCGCAGACTGGGGTCCTTGGAGGCCGTGTCAGGGCGTGCTCTCCCCAGTAGGGAGGAGACCACCCGCTTCCTGAACCAGTGAATAATGGACCTGATGTTCAGACAGGATGTGCTTTCTGAGTGGGAAGACATGTCCCCCTCTGTTGACTGTCCTGATGAGACTGAGAGGGTGTCTTCAGTGTCTGTCTCCTGACTTATCTGAGAAGAGAAAGAGGATGAGTTAGAAACATGTAATGTCAGCAGCAATGAAGTCAATATTTGCTCATTTATGGAAATCTATTTTTTTTTACCAAAATAGCCCAACTGTAAATGTAAACTATAAGTACTCATTAGTCATTAGACAGACACACACACACACACTTTTTTTAAAATATTATCATTAGTCCTTCTCTTCGTTCCTCCCCTCTCGTCTCTCTCAGGGCTCCTTGGCATTTTTCTTCTCTCTCTTCCATGGCTCCTCCCTTGCTGCCGTCCTCCTCTCACTGCTCATCTCTTGGTGGACTGGGTTCCACCTCTGCCTCACAGCAGGTGGAATGACTGGCTCCATGCTTTCCACCCTGGCACTCCACTGGGCCTGTCTCTTGCTCTGAAATCAAGCGGCTGCATGCTCACCTCAACAAGTTCATCTTCTCACCTGAGGGAAATCTCTGGAAATGGGCTGATGTCTTCATTTTCTTATGGTTTCCACTTGGGCAAAGCCTGACAAGCATCCAGTTCTGGATGACTTACCTGATACATATTGAGAGATGCACTTGTGGATGACTGGAGATCCTCATCCAGAGAAGAATCAGAAAACACAGGGTCATCATCTTCATCTTCGTCTTCGTCATCTTCGTCGTCATCATCATTGTCTTCGTCTTCCTCATCATCGGAGTCATTTTCGTCATCATCATCTTCATCTTCATCATCTTCATCTCTCAGATTGTCTGGAAATACCTTGAGGTATCTCATTAGAACTTCCAGTTTCCAGAAAATCTTGTTCATCCTCTCCCGTGGGTACTTGTCCATCCACTGGTAGTCTCCATGTAGATCTCGAGTAGCTAGTGAGTCTCCGTAGTGGGAGCCCAGATAAACATCTAAGACCTGGACGATGGGTAGTTCACAAAGCTGCTCTGAGTCAGCATGAATTTGTTCTTGTCTCCCTGTGGGCATCCTTCCACTTTCAGTCCCCTGTGACTCTTGGACAGGAGGGAGGAAGTAGCAGAAAGAAGCCTCAGAAGTCGAGTCTTCAGAGGAGCTACTGTCTTTCCAGTAAGAGCTGTCCTCATAGGGAAAATAGCCTCCAGAGAGGCTTAGATTTGATTTGGGTTTGGAAATGCAGTTGCCTTTGTCAGCACAGTTGCTGCTGTAGAATTTATCTTCCATGGTGCACAGATCTCAGTTCTGCCTCAACCTGCAAACTTGCAAAGAAAAAAAACCTTGATATAGGGTATTGGGAAGAGAGCCATGCACTTTAGCAATAATTGCTGTTCCTTTTGCCATTCATAACTAATCCATTCTGTCAGAAGTGCATCCTGTGTTTGCACTCCTCAGTCAAGGGGAGAAGAGGCAGACCTTTCTCTTTCTATTGCATTGTGTAATTACCCTCTGTACTGAACATCTTTACCTGTTACCTCTCACACTTTGTCTTATTTCAGTTGAAAGATCCGCTGAAAGATCTACCTATCATTCAAGATACTTGAATAAAATTTGAAAAATACAGGGAAGTATGAAATTGAAAATAAATGCCACTGGGGGCTGGGATTGTGGCTCAGTGGTAGAGCACTTGCCTCGCATGCGTGAGACACTGGGTTCGATCCTCAGCACCACGTAAAAATAAATAAATAAAATAAAGATATTGTGTCCATCTACAACTAAAAAAAATTTAAAAAAAAGAAAAGAAAATAAATGCCACTCTGATGCCACAATTCAAAGGAAATGAGTAATATTCATAAAATACTTTAGTGGATATCCTCATAATCTTTTCTTTTTCTTCATACATACTTGTATGAATGTACATTGTACATATATACACACATCCATATACATCCATATACATGTGTTGTCACATCAATAGATTATTAAATACGATAGCACACTGGGGCTGGGATTGTGGCTCAGTGGTAGAGCACTTGCCTCACATATGTGAGGTACTGGGTTCGATCTTCAGCACCACATAAAAATAAATAAAGATATTGTGTCCATCTACAACTAAAAAATATATATATTAAAAAGCAAATACAATAGTACAGCCAGCAAGAAACACATACATGATTATTGTGTAATTCTTAACCCTATTCTTACTAATGCTACTTAAGTGATTACTTATTAATGACCATTTGGTTATGTGTTCACTGACACTTAGATTACTAAAACCTTTAACAATTGTCTTAATGACTATTTCTCTCTTCATATTCCTTACTTTGGGATCAGTGGACCAAAGCTCACAAATATGTTAAAGTCTTACATTGTTGCTACTAAATTTCTTTCTAGAAAGTATAGCTATTTAAATGTCCATTATCCCATCATCTGATGGTATGTTTATTCCAGCAGTTTTCATTATGCCCCAACATGTAAGTGGGGAAAAGCACAGGCACAATGTCTCTCTCTCTCTCACACATACACACTCACACTCACGTTGAAAATTAGTCACGCTGAGCTCTGATTGCTGCCCACACGAAATGCTGCCAAATCCAGTGGCATAAGCAGGACATTCGAAGTCCTTCGGATCCTTCGTCCCAGTGGCTTAAACATCCAACTGTTAGAAGTCTGTGTTCTGAGACTGTTGGCTACCATGGCAACAGAGGAACCTATTGCTATAAGTGTGGAAAAAATAAAAGGGTACAGAACACCAAAGGACCTATGCCTTCATTTTCAGTCAGTTTTTGCATCACTGTGACCAAAATACATGATAAAAACAACTTAGAGGTGGTACAGTTTATCTGGGGCTCAAGTTTTCCGAAGTCTTGGTATATGGAAGGCCAACTTCTTTACTCTGGGTTCACATTGAACTAGCTCATCATTGGGACAGGCCCACGGTAGGAGAGGTGCTCTACTGATGGTGGGTTAGGAAGCTGACAGAAAAGATTTCCTGACCTATCCAGGAAGGACTCTGGCCTTCTCTTCCTGCCCCCAAACCCTCCCCTTCCTGACCGGGCCTTTTGAAATTGTCTGTACGCCCTAACGGGGGCACCATTCTCCCGTACACACTCTGATGGATGGGAGAGTTCAGCCCCAGAGCGTGTATTTCCAATAAAGCCTTGCCCAGCGGCTTTAATTCGTCTCCTTTTGGTCATCTGGTCTTTATAGTAATACCTTTATTTATTTATTTTTATGTGGTGCTGAGGATTGAACCCGGTGCCTCAGGCGTGCTAAGCAAGCGCTCTACCTCTGAGCTACACCCCCAGCCTGGATTGGTTTACTTTTGCAGTAAAAGGCCAAAGTCTTTGTTTGGTTTGCTCTGACAAAGTACCATGAACTGGGTGGTTCATAAACAACAGAAGGTTATTACTCTGTTCTGGAGGGTGAGAAGTCAGGGATCAGGCACAGTAGATTTGGTGTTAGGCAGGACTTCCTGTTCCCATAGAAAGCTCATCCTCCATAGTGGAAGGGGCAGACAATCTCCTGTGGGTCCCCTTCCTAAGGGCACTAATCCTATTCATAAGAGATCTGCCCTCATCACCCAGTTGCCTCCCAGAAGGCCTTGTTTCTTCCTAATGTCATCACCATGGGTTGGGATTTGAACATACCAACTTCAAGGAAACACAAATAGCAGCCCACAACAGCCAGATAGCAAATGCCATAGGCTCTGTGGACAGTAAGGTTTTTGTCACAGACACTCAGTTTTGTCTTTGCAGTTGGAAATGGCCTTAACAGTCTAAATGAATATGCTTGGAAAATGCAAAAAAAGAACATTTACAAAAATATACTGCCATGTGTTCTGTAGTAATGAATAATGGAAAAGCCAAATAAAACATTAGGAATTAGCATGACTCATCTATGAAAAATCCTTTTCCATTTCCCCTGTGTTAGTTTACATCAGCTCAGAATGACCAAGTTTGTTTCCTTGTTGCATTTGTAATAATGACTAAAGAAGTGAACAGTTCTGGTACACTTAGGAGAACTTCTTTAACTTAGCAGCTTCTTGTATTATTTTCTGCTCCTTTGGATTTTCGGTTGTCAGTGAGTTATTGGAAAACAGACACTGATTTTGAACAACTTCAAATTATTTCAAGATCTTTTTAGGTGCTTTTTTAACAAATATACATTCCCATTTTAACAAATTAAATTATAAGTAAAGAAATTAGCATTAAAAAACGTTCATGTTCTAATGGATTGGGACTGGGTTTTAGTGTAAATTGTTACAACCATAGAGTTACTTCTTTATTCTGCCTTTGTAAGACTGACACTTTATATTTCTTTTCCAATAAATTGAGGTGTGTGGACTTTTCTGCAAGGTTCTTCAGAGGCCCTTCCAATTCTGTGTAACTCTCAGATACACGTATAGATGTATATATGTGTACTTGGTGGGGAAGGGGGTATGGAGATAATGTGTGCTGTGTGCGTTGGGCTCATGGCTGCTGGGAATTCCCATGACTGACAAGGCAAGCTTGCTCCAAAAAGATGAACATGGATATACTTATGAAGCTTTTCAAATTCATGCTAAACATTCTCACAATGACATTTTCTTTCTTTTTCAAACTTTAAGATAAGTCATACTCTCTCTTTTCCATTGGCATATTATTGTGCATTTCTGTTTACTTTGTATTTATTTGTATATTTCTCTTGTTTTGCAAACTGAGAAACATTTCATACTCTACACCTCAAGGAGATGAAAGGAGCTTCATGGAGCAGGCTGCATTATTGCAGGATTACATCTGCAGTGCCAAGAAGCCCCTAACCTGGCCCTGTGCAATCTCTTCCCCTTCCTGCTCTCTCTGTACATGAAGCACACCACTGTGCCCTTGGCTCAAGCCTTCACTCAGGCACTATGTGTTAGTCAGCTTTTTGATGCTGTGACTGAGATATCTGACAAGAACAACTTAAAGGGGAGGGGGAATTTATTTTGGCTCAAGGTTTCAGAGGCTCAGTGTATGGTCAGTGGACTTCATCAACATGAGTCTGAGTGAGGCAGAACATCTTGGTGCAATGCCATCTCAGGAGAGAGCTGCTAGATGTGTGGCAGCCAGGAAGCAGAGCCAGTAAGGGCCAGGGACAAAATATAGCTCCCTGAGACATGTCCCCAATGATCTACTTCCTCCATTCATGTCCCACCTTCCTACAGTTACAGCCCTCCATTCGAGCTATTGATCCATCCACTGATTAAGTTACAGCTCTCACAATCCAATCATTTCACCTTTGAACATTGCTTCATTAGATATCTTGTTTCCAGCACATGAGTTTTACCGAGGACACTGGGTGGATAATATGATCAGTGTTTCTTCATAGTGTCAGCAGGGGCATGAACAGCTCTCAATTTGTGTGTGAAGAGAGGTTGGAAAACCAGCATTGTGCCCACTGTGGGCTGAGTTAGATGTAACTGAGGTGCATTTGCTTCCTGGAAGGTACGGCCAAAGCCCCGATCTGAGGCCAGTTAGACTCAGCCAGAAGTGGCTTTTCATTCAGGTCCTGGATGTCTTGTGTTCACTCTGTGTTTGCCATGGGGTCACCCTCCGGTCTAACCAGCATCTCATCTGAGAGACAATCTCCTGCCAGGACACGATCTTTTACTGCAGACCTGTCTTGTAAACCATGTTAGCAGATAAATTCAGATGGATGATGCCACAAATGTGTAACATGGTGAAAAAGCTCTTGCTCCAGCTTTGTAGCCAGGAACAGATGATTTGTTTGTTGTATTAGGATTTTGAGTTATTTCCCTGGTGAAAGATGTAAGTATTGTTTTCTACCAAGAAGATGGGATAATGATAATAGATAGACCAAACAAAATATGGATTTATCACAAACACTTGTGTAAGAGCTTCTGTTCATGTTCACGTGTAAGATTTGTCACTGATAATTTCAGGAGCAGGCTGACGACTGAACAGGGCTATAGTTGTATATAATTATGTCATGCCTTCTCACAGTATGGCCAGAAGCATTATCCTTCAGTAGCACTTTGAGGCACTCATTATATAGGATTAAAAAATATGAAATACAATAAATTCCACAAATAGACAATGAAATGGCATCTACAGTCAGATCTGTCTTTTAAGGAATCTAATGCTCACTGAGTATAACATTCCAGCTGCCAAGCCACGTGCTCCACACTGTCAGTATCGTGTGTGCGTACCTTCCAGGCTACTGCTGTTACCTCCAGATTGCAAGTGAGGAGCACAGAACTGGAGGGGGCACTCAGGATCAGCTCCAGACCCAGCTCTTAACTGCCATGCCTTGTCCCTGTCACCCTTTCTGTCCCCTGAAATAATCAGCAACACAGTTCACAGTCAACAAAATGCTCTGTGTGGTGGCAGTGACCCCGGCCTCTAGTGGCTTCCCAGGAGAGGCGTGCTACTTCATCTTATTTTAAACAAAGGTGTTGAGTGAGTTGTGTATCCTGCACTGTGTTGTTTGAACAGGATTGGTTTAAGACTTAAATAACAGACCTGCCCTAATGTGTGATATTTCCTGAGACCATCGCTAATCCCTGGGGTGACTGAAGAGTGTAGGTCCTCTCAAAAAGAGGAATTAAATACAAATTGCTAAAAATTCTTCAGTCCACAGCAGGGCATGGAGGGAACAGCCCCTACTTGTCACTTGGTTCTTTCACAAAGGGCAGGACTTGCTTTAGCCTCACATCTGTGTGACGTGAAGCTCAGCTTGGAAACTCTCTGTGTGTCCTGGGTTAATTAACAACCCCATCAGTTCCAGAGGCTGCCTGCCTCAAGTGTCCCACTTTGAGGCTTACATTTGATTAATGACACAAAATATGATGCAGAGCAAAATAGATAAATTCCTAGACCCTTGAGTGACATTGCCCAGTAGGCCAAAAGGCAAGCATCGTTCCCTGGGGGTGCGCTGGGAAGCTGGCTGTTGCTGTGTGCTACCTCAGGGGTTGTTTATTGAAGAAGGCATGTTACAATGGCCCCCTAGAGAAGCAGGACTGAGGCTCAGAACAGCGAGATGCAAAGGACACAGGGACAGGCCTTGGCCTTCGCTCACATGCTCTTCCTCTCTCTTTAAAGCATGAGGCCCAACATCTTCCTGGGCATCAGTGAAGGGTCTGCTCAGTATAAGAAATGAACTCATGGTGACCTGTGAACTCCTGGTGGAACACTCTGAGCCCTTCCTTCATGATGGTGGAAGAGATGTATTTGCAGGTGGGCTGGACTTCCACTGAGGGCACTCTCCCTGCCCTCGAGGGAGTGAAGTGTGGTGTGGCAACGGCATTGGCAATGGCTCTTCTCCTACAGATTTGATGGGCTTCATCTCTCCTCAGGTGAGCACCTCCCTTTCTTTCTTGATGAACAACTTGTGACCCTGCTGTGCATGTCTGAAGGCAATTGGTGCTGCTTCTGTCAGGGATATGAATTATTCAGAAGCAACATTGAGGCAGTGAATAGGAGAATTGAGTTAAAAGCAGAATTTCACTAAAGAAAAAGAAAACAGAATTGTAGTTAAAAGCAGCATTCCAATATATGAGTGAACTGCAAAAACTTGTGTTTCCAATGTATTTTAACTGCTGTGTGCAGAGTTGAGCTTCCAATAAATAAAGCACAAAACACAAACCCTGGAAAGTAGTTGGAAGAAATAGATGAGTTCAACTTCCCACAAGGTAACATAGAGGAAGGAATCAGAAATCTGCACATTGCTGCATAAGAAGTCTGTCTATGATGAAATAACACTTCTCTTCAGAAGGGTAGAAAGGGTTGAAGACAAATGTATAGTTCATTTTACCAGCTCCCAGTTCTGTTGGTTAAGTGTATATTGAAAATGAGTACTACAAATTATAAAATAATATTTCTTTCTCTGATTCATAATGAGATATAGTTTGGTTGATTTAAAAGTCTGGCTCTTGATTATGTAGATGCTTTTTAGCTGCTGGAATTCATCTGGATTCTACAGATACATGCTTGTGTTCATAGAGGTGTGTTTAGAATATAGTCCTGCTGTGACCTCGGCATATTTTCCAAAGCATTTAGTATGTACAAGATACAAAAAGTTAAGTAATAAAAAGCTGAACCAGGAGCTGGGGTACACTGAAGACCTGTCAGTTGACTGGTCTGTGGCTCAGCAGTTGAGCGCTTGCCTTGCATATGTAAGGCACTGGGTTCGATCCTTAGCACCACATAAAATAAATAAAGGTATTGTGTTCATCTACAACTAAAATATATATATATAGAAGCTGAACCTTGCCTTGTGGTTGCAAGTGTTATTCATTTAGTAATGCTGTATATGTCTAACAGCTTATGAAAAAAAATTTAAAGATTAAATTCAACTAAATCAGCATTTATGGTAATAAGTTTATAATGTAAAAGGACTCTTCCATGTAGTTGTATCAAACAGTAATAGTGACTGAGTTTCTGCTTTATTCAATGCCAGTGTCTCAGTTATCCAGAAGAGATGAAACTGAGTCTGTCTGGACATGTTCATCGATCTGGGCATGTGATCAGTGATCTCACAGAGGCATGGATTGCCTGTACCCAGATGTGCTGTCCCAGTAAGATGACAACCATAGTGCCTTGTTCCTGTGGTAAAATTTCTTATAGACCACCCCAAAGCAAAGAGCACTAACTTCAAAGGTCTATCCAAGCTAAAACAGGACTAATGTATTTTTAAATACATTGCAACTATGTCCTTGGGGTCTTATCCTCTTTCTAGCTTCATTATGGCTCTGCAGGAAATAGGCACTTGGGCAGGTGAATGCTATTTTCTCATTAGGCAGAGATTAGAGGGGGAAACAGCTCTAATGAGACAACATCAAGTTGTTTCCAGTTACTTTAGTCTCACAGCACATTTCACCATTGTTGGTTTTGCATTTAGTTTGAAGCCTTTCCTTTCAAGACATTGAAAGAATCTAGTGCTTAGGGAACTGAGTTGGGTGCATTGTGCCTTTTATTAGGGAGTATCTATTAAATAGAACAATAAGAACACAAAACATTTCAGTGACTGGACATGGCACAGGAAGGGGGGGTCTGGAATTCTGGGAGAAAAGTATCTTGACATTTTCATGAAGAGAAACTATTTGTTCATATTTTTTTAAAAAGGCAAGAAACTACATTTTGCCTGTCATTGAAGGACACATGCTCTCCTATATGCTTTGCTAGCTTCAGATTCGGATTCCACAGAGCCACGGCTGGAGTCTGAGTTACCCAGGGCTGATTCATAGTAGTTCAGAACACCTTCTCAGGGTTTATGCTCCTATTACTTTATTTTCAGTGAGTGATGTAGAATCTGAATTGTAACTAAATTTAAATTGAATCTAAATTGGTAACTTTGAGGAGACAACAATTTTTGTAAGTGAACATTTTGTGAAGGGAGTGGAGATATTCCTTGGCACCAGGATTTGGCCCAAAAGCAACAGTTTCGAGCTGTGTCTCTATTTATTCTGATTTAAAGGTTGTGCAGTGTTGCTCTTTGGGGATTCCAGATGTTCCAAAGAGCAAAGGTGTGAGAAAGCTTGGTGCTTTCAGGGAATTTCAGCATAGAGGAAGCGTGGAGCAGTGTTATACAGTAGTTCAGGAGAGATGGTGTGGGTTTCCCACTCACTGCTGTTACCTACCTTCCTGGCTAATGCAGAGAACAGCCGTGTGTTTCTCATGGATCCATTGTGGGTTGACTTAGATGCAACTGGAGATGCTGCCAATTGGCTCAGCCCTGAGTGCCGTTGAAACTGTAGACCTCAGGTGGCTCGCTGTGGTCTCTCCTGTCTGTCTCAGACATTGCAGAACAGTTTACCTCGGTGACCGTTAGATAGGTGTTAGCATTAGTTCAATAATGTCCCTTAAACTAAGCAATATATTTGGATTATGGTACACATTTGTTTTGACTATGATAAGTATAGGTAAAATAACATGTTTATTAACTGAGTTCTCTTGACACAGAAATAGGCCTTTTTCCATGAGCTGCATTACTACTATATAAATTTTCAAAGCTGCCTTTGTTATATTCAGGGAATTCTGAGAGAGCCACTTTATAGTGATTTTGTTGCTTGAAGATATGACTGTTAGTGAAATAATGTTCTTGGCATTGAAAAATGTTCTTGGTAAAAATCTTGGCATGCCAGAGATAAAAACAGGTATCATAAAAACACAAAGTATGTATCATGAATTTAGAGAGCTATGTTTGTGTTGGTCAGCGTGTGGGTTTGGGTAGACCCTACCTCCTTTCCTCCAGTGAGCCCTTGGGACTAATTAAAAAAGATTTCTGGTATAGTCAGAGTAGCCTGAGCATTGGTTGGCCTGGGTGAAAAAGAACATTTATCAAATACTATTTTCCTGCCTCTAATTATCTCCTGCTGTGCTCAAGATGCCAACCAAGATCTCATGTGAAATAAATTGTAAAAAAAACCAAATAGCATAAAATCACCTCCCTCTAAACAATACACTGCAAGAAATAAGGATCACATTTTCTTCTTTCATTATCCTTATAAATAATTTTATTTTGAATTTATAAATCAAAGGGGACATAGTACTTGAAAAGAACCTGACAAGAAGTGTCTGGTGTTCCTGAGACTGATGCTTTAAACCATTAATTTAATCATCATGGCAATTCTAGAAGGTGGTGGTTTTGGTATTCTGCTCATAAGAAATTGAGGCTCAGGGAAGTGAGCTGATTTGCTGATGGTTGCATCAGCTAAGTGACAAGGTAGCTATGTCAACTCAAATCTTTTCCTGCAGAATGTCCCCTAACATCATTATGGTATTTACTATAAGGTAGTTTCTGCAGCAAAGATCTTCCAGCTACATGGAGACGTTTCTGTGTGTCGGATGGTCCATTTTCTAACACGGCAGCCTGGGTCCTGAAAAAAGCAAAACTTTTTTTCCGCCATACTAAGAGTTTAGCATGTCACATTAGAGTTAGTCCATTCTAGCATTGTGCATTGCTTTGTCACTGCCTGAATGCTCTGAAATGAAAATGTGTTACATTCCTGATGTTTCTCCCCTGCTGGGTTGTACTGCTCACACTCCAAGCTCACCAAACCAGCAGCTGTTGAGAACTGAGGATTTCATCAATTGCTGTTTAGCTCTAAGTGCCCCAAGTATCTCATTCTGAATTAACGGACAGCCTGTTCAGGGAATGTTTGAGAGTTTCAACACTGATGGTCTCTTCTTTCCAGTTGTTAGTTTCTCTGCAGGAATGAAGTTAGTATGCCTCTGTTTTTTGGTCTGTTTCCTTTCTCACTTCCCATACTTTCACAGGCTCTGCCCTGCTTTGTTCCTCCCTCCTGGCATCTGTCTGTAGGGCATTTGGCTTGATTCTTGAAAGAAGAGGTGAGGTTCACCCAAGAGGGACCCTCGGGAAGCCAGTTGCTTTGCCCATCTATTCCCCCATTTAGCTCTGGGTAGTTAACACTCACTGCAACCAGCATCCTGAAATAATTCAGGTCCATTACTTAAGATTAATGTACTATTAAACAAGGGGAAATGAATGATACTGTTAGAACACCACTTTTTGATATTTATTTTCACTGTTTTCTTTTTTTCCACCTGGTCCCCTATCCTACCCAAACCCCCTTCATTCTGGAGAAATTCACTGCTCTTTCTATTCTAATTGTGTGGCTCCTCCACCTGTTGCAGTGGTAAATCCTCTGCCTGTGATCAACTGTGTCAAGGTGGTTTCCCCTAGCTTCTTCCTCATTTTTGCTATTACCAAAGGGAAATAAACTAAAACCGTAATTTCCTGGAGTTCTACAGAGAAAACTTGAGCGCATGATGATCTAACGTCATCTTGAGTTAGATGATCCATGATCTAACGGGGTCACCTTGTCATCTACCTGGATCTACATGTTTCTCCCTTGTTCCTGCTGAACATTGTTCATTTTGGTTATTCTTTCAGTTATAATGCTCCTCCCAGTAGTAATTCCTAGTTTTAAAAGTAACATATTGAGAAACAGAGTAATCCACGTACCAATGACATATTCTGATATATTTAATGAAATTGTGTTTGTTTCTATAAGCTTTCAAGTTGCTTTATAGCTTTTGTTTTTCCTCACTGTTTACTCTCTGCCGGCCCACCCTCCCTTCCTTTCTTTTTGACCTGGAACTGAAACACAAGTAGCTATAAAAAGAATTTCAAGGGAAATGAAAAATTTGTGTTTATTTTTTATATACCAACATCCCCAAGAAATCAATACATTGATTCACTTCAAAAGCATTGTCCAGTGGACCTCAGATTAAATACATTTTAATTAAATGAAAATGATATATAAATATCCTAGAAGTTGGGCTGGGGATATAGCTCAGTTGGTAGAGTGCTTGCCCTGCGTGCACAAGGCCCTGGGTTCAATGCCCAGCACTACCAAAAAAAAAATTCTAAGAAGTTTAGTATTGCGGTTGAAATTGGAAAACAATAAGAAATAAAGTTTACCTTCTTTCTTCAGCAAATGGAGTTGCTACTTGAATCCACTTCAAAGGAATTTCATCAGTAAATTGGGTGCTGGAGGAGTGGTTATTTCCTCACATCTAGTCCAGCCTTTTATGTTTAAGCCTATAGATATTTATATCATCTGTTCATCTTTTTATTCCTTGGGCAACTTGGGACATTGAGTGGCCAGTTGGTATGGACTTGTACTTCATTTAGATAGAGGTAGGATGCATGTGCTTTTAGTTATTTCTCCAGCAACTGTTAAGTCTCCACTAACCCACAGATGCACGCTAACCAGGTTTTGTCTGTGGATCAATGTGATGCCCTCATGTTTTGTCTTTTATTGTTAGAGGGTTTTGGGTTCTAAAGTGATGCCATTATGATGGTGCTTAGGATATAATGTGGCTTCTGATAAAGTTAATTTTGCACTAATATTCTTTCCTATTAATTTTGCTGATTAGAAAACTTTCACATTCATTAAGGATGTAGTTAATCTCTGATATGCATCCTTTTTAGGGTTTGCTTTTTGCTTGGGGGGCAACATAGAGAATTCAAATTACCTTCTCCACCCAGGTGTGCTCTTTGTTATGAAGCTGTTCTGCACAAGGAAAAGCTGAAAGTGGAGCACAGCAGAGAGTTCAAGCAAGAGAGGATATACACACAAGACCTGCTGGGCCCTACGGTGTCCCTGACACCAGCTGCCTTCACACCAATCCCCGTGGACACCATCCAGGTACGGTGATCAGCCCCACAGACAATGGTAGCACTGTCATTATGTGGACATGCAGAGGCTCTCCAGCCTGCACTGCAGCCCTTAGGAATGCATTTTCAGTAATGCAACCAATGTGTCTACTTATAGCAAGTCTCATAAAATGATACTCCTCTGGACCACAGCCCCCCCCCATCTTCTGTTCTATTTCTTTTCTGAAAAAAAAAGTTGCCTCACTCTGCCAAATTTATTTCATAAAGCACAATGTGTCATAACCTCAGGTTTTGAAAATACTCTTCTAAGAGTTGTCTTTAAGGAGTTATTAAAATAGCTAATATTATTTAGTTTATAATATGCATATTATACTTCAAAAATAGGCAATGATAGCAGGTGGAGCTTAGGTGCACAATTATGCAAGGAACTTCAGGATAATAATGTCAGGATGACTTGGGTAGCATACTGTACTTGAAGTAAAACCATGTGGGTGTAGTGCATAGTGAGTTTGGAGTATACTTTTGCACATAGAAAAGACATGGAGTTATTTATTTCTTCTTCCCAGATGCTCTTCTTACGTGGAAGACTATTAGCTGACCCTTACCTTGGGGAGAGATTGAGATCTTTAACCAGGGTTAAGATGCCTTGGATCAAATGCCTACTCTAGGACCATGGGAAGGTCGAGGCCTTGCTGATTGGGATTCTGAGACTGTTTGACATAATTAACAGATAACACCTCCTCACAGAAGAGCACTCAGGAGGTGTCAGCCACCATTCATGCCTTCCTGTCTCATAGACATACCATGTCCTGAGGTTGATAGTGAATTAAACATGGCTTCACTTTGATGGTGAAGTGACTTCAGTGAAGTTGGCTCAATATTCAAGTTGATTAGTATTTGAAAATCAAAGGCATTGTTTACTGATGTCTAAAGCTGAATTAATACATGGCTTCAGAAACTTCAGGTGCTTAACAACTAGTTATTTGGCAACTCGAGTGGTATTTCTGTTGTCACCATGCAGATTTTTGATGTTATACAGGTAAACTAAGTGTTCAAGCATTGATCATGACTAGGGTTCAGTTTGTGTTATCCCTTGCAGAAAGATGGCAGGATTTGTTTAGTGTTACATGAGTTTATTGGGACACGCTCTTGGGGAGATGGAGATGGGCAGTGGGGTTGTGCATTGGTGGTGCATAGAGGGTCTCCTGAGAGCTGGATAACTGCAGCAGGTGCAGGGAAAGGGCACAGGAGTAGCTGCTCTCTGTGGAAATGGCACCTCCTGAGTGGGCTGGGCAGGTGTTTGCCCTGCTGAGGAGCTGGTGTGGGGTCACACAGAAGGACTTGTTTTATCAAGATTGGAAAAACCCAGCTCCCCACCTTGAAAACCATTTTGTGCTCTTTATCAAGAGGTCATTAAACTTCCTCATTTAATAAGAACAGGTAAATGCTTTTTTCCTTGAGAATTTTGTTTAGAAAGTGCGAAAAGACCAGAGTAAAAGCCAGGGGAAACACAGATTACTGCAGTCAGACATCTACAGGCTTAAAGAGCTCATGAAATAACTCAGGCACTGGCTTGCTGTCCTCCTAGTCTGTGGTCACCAGCCAGGTTGGTATAAGAGTATTGGAGTGATTTCTCTTCAATCACTCTTCAATCTTTACCAAGGGGTAAAGAATGTACCCCTTGGTAATTATCACATGTCCATTAAAATCCTTCAGTTGTTCCCATCAACACTCCATTTACTTTGTTCATTAATTCTCTGAGAAACTTAAGTACTCACCAAAAAAGGGGGGTGTCCCCAAATTTGCCTAAAGAGGGCTGTGGAAATAGGATTTTAGGATGAGTTATATTGTATCTTAATGGCTTATGAGGCAGTGTTATGACTCTGTACCTTGCTCCATGGGTTTCTCTCTCTCTCTCTCTCTCTCTCTCTCTCTCTCTGTGTGTGTATATGTGTGTGTGTGTTTCTTAATTTTAGATCATGTTCCCTCCTCACCTAGAGAGAATAAGAGAAAAACTGGCAGAGAATATCCATGAACTCTGGGTTATGAACTCTGGGTTATGAATGGGCAGAGATTTCCAAGCCACTTAACACCTCAAACCTGAAGTGAAAAGAAGAACCTGAAGTAAAAAAAGATTTATTTCCTCTCTCTAATCTTCCTCTCCTTAGTTCCAGCTGTACAAGATCTGTGAGCAGAACTTCACAGTTGGTTTCACAGTTGGAGGACAGGTCAAGAAATAATCATTAAATGTTTCCAAATGCTGGTTTTCTAAAGATCTTAGTTTAGAATTTTTCAATAAATTGAAAGATCTGTTTTTAGTAGGACCTTATTAATACTTTCATTTTTATAACATTGTTATTCTAAATATTCCAAAGGTTGAATTACTTTTTTACACTTGATTGAACATAGAAATTATTCCTCCAAGTAATAGTCCATTGCTTCGAGCTCTGAATGAAGAGCATTTGTTGCTGGTATGAGTTGTACCACCAGGTGCTTCACACCACTCAGTAGTGTTCCTCGGCAGACGAGTTTACATTCTCATAGAATGTCAGGTTGAATTGTCATTACAGTGCACTGGGTTATGTGTTGTTATTTATCTGATGACATAGCTGAGGCTCTTTGCAGAGTTGTTAAATGCCTTTGCAGAAGTCCTTTAGCTAGTGAGTAGCAGCTCTAGCACTGAAGCCCAGGTTTTCTAACAGCCGAGAACTGGTTTTCACTACAAAACTTGCCAAAGCATGTCTAGAAAATGAGATCCTTATATTTACTAACAGTGGTTAGGATATTTATTACATCAGCAAACACTTATTCAGTATCTAGTTTGGTGTTGCGAGCATTGACTTAAAAATTGAGGAAATGGGGGCTGGGATTGTAGCTCAGCGGTAGAGCGCTTGCCTCACATGCGTGAGGCCCTGGGTTTGATCCTCAGCACCACATACAAAGCAATAAAATAAAGACATTGTGTCCATCTACAACTAAAAAAAAATTAAAAAAAAAAAATTGAGGAAGTGGATAAATGCGTGAAAAAAAAAGAGCCACCTGTTAAAATCGGTAGGAGAGATTTTGAATGTGTACATAGTTGGTTGACAGAAAAATGAAGACAAAATTTGCCAGAAGTTTCAAGGAAAGATGATTATAGGTTAGGAAGATTTAAAAAAGAGTTTATGCACACCCGCCTAACATGTGTGAGGCACTGGCTTTGAGCCTCAGCACCACATAAAAATAAATAAATAAAATTAAAAAGGTATTGTGTCCACCTACAACTAAAAACTATTTTTTAAAAAATCAGAAGATGAATATTTCAGCACATGAAAATAATTTGGAATACAAATTTTAGTTTCTTTTAATAAAGTTTTATTAAACACACACACACACACACACACACACACACACCATTGCCTTAAGTTACGCTTGCTTGGTACGAGGTGCTTGGAAGCAACTTGAGCCACATGTGCCTCCAGGGAAGAGATTGAGCCCTGGGTTTCTAAAGTCCTGCTGTCTGCCCCTTTCATAGGCTGTGCTCCATACATACTTCCTTTTGGTTTCTCAGGACCCATTGGGCAAGCACTGCTCCAGGCTCCGTGTCCTCTGTTTGGGAGAGTCTTTGAAGTGACAGGCGAGGAGATTTTGCACCGTCCTCTCATCAAACATGTGACTCGTGCCCAGCTTGTTTTCAAGACCTTCCCTGAAACTCCTTTCAGTTAAGTAGTTAGAGACCCAGACCTTAAGATCTCTCTCATTCTAGAGTAAGATATTGGTCTGTGATTAGGCTAATTCTCAAGTGTGTTAACATTGTAAATAAGATTTCAAAGTATGCAAGTGTATGTGTATGTGTTCATGAATTTATGCTTATCTATCTGTCTGATGTGTTGAATTGTTACTTTTCTGCATAGATTTTATAGTTTATCTGGGATATATTTCACAGGAGCATCATGTAAAGGCTGTGTGTTATAGAACAACACCAGGCAGATCTACTCTGTCATTTACCTGTCCCTTTAACATTTATTGCTTGCCTTCTACTAGCCTGGATGTGCTTGGTACTGGGGACCCAAATTCGGAAAGACCTTGGCTCTAAGGTACTGTGTTTACATTTTAGGAGCTTCCTGTTTAACTCAGTGAAGACACAAATAGTCACAGAGAGAAAAAGAAGATGTGGGTCATTTCTGAGAAATCAGGAAGCTTCTATGAGATAGATGTTAGCCCTAAGGCCAGTACCGGTTGGCAGCAGGAACAGGAGCGCAATTACAACTTACAGATGTCACTTGAGACCCGTAAGTGGGCTCCTCAACTTTATTTTGCAATCTGTCTCACCAAAAAGAAGCCAGAAAAAGATGTTTTACTTTAACTCGGTTATGAAATTAGTTGAATTCCCGCTAGAACTTTCCATAATGCGTAGGTGATTGGATGGATATTTGCTAGGAATTTGACTCTAACCCTATTAGGTCTTTTTGCTCTATGTCCACATCTCCTAAAAGGTATCCTGCATGTGTTGATGGATACTACAAAACATGGGCAACACAGTGCTACTCACAGTGTGGACCAGGGACCAGTCAAAACTTGTTACTGGCTTGTGACAAGATGAGTAAAGGTGTTAAGAGTGAAGGCTTAGAAATTTTTTACCTGTTTAAGGGAGAAATTCAATGCCCCGTTAAGCTAATAACTTGAAATCGTGGGTATGTGCCCTTGATGTCTTCATTTTGAAATGTTAATTCCTCTAAAAGTTTTACTGTATTTTATTAGAGATGAACTGGAAATTAAAACTAGTCCCTTGTCATAGGTGGTTTGAGAAGTCCTGAACTGACGTGTTTAAAGGGTGCTGAGTTTAAAAATTGTCATTTTTACTTTATGACTGTTCACATCTGTGTACTGTCAATAGCTAAAACGGTGGAGTCAGCCTCTGGTGTATGTAGGTATGCTTAGCCACAGCACCCCTTTTCAGGGAGTCCTCTGGGACTACCTGTCTGAACAGCAGTCTTTTTTTTTTTTTTTTTAATTTTAATTTTTTTGGTACTGGGGATTGAACTCAGGGGCACTCCACCACTGAGCCACATCCCTAGCCCTATTTTGTGTTTTATGTAGAGACAGGGTCTCACTGAGTTGCTTAGTGCCTCGCCATTGCTGAGGCTGGCTTTGAACTCACTATTCTCCTGTCTCAGCCTCCCTAAGTGCTGGGATTACAGACTTGCGCCATCGCGCCCGGCTCAGCAGTCTTTTCTTTTGGGAAAGTTCTGGCGGGCTATTTTTTTATCATCTCGCAAAGGCAACTTTGCTCTTCACTGGCCTTGTACCCATTGATCTCTTGAATTTACCGCCTTCCTTTGCAAAGGTAAGAGTGCGGCTGGGTAGACTAAATGAAGGAATATATTTTCAGATTTATGTAAAAAGTTCAGAAAACAATTTTGAAAAGTCTATGATGATTCTTTTGGCCCCTTTCATCCTTGATATCCTGTAGAACTGATTTTGTTCAAATAGGTCGCTTCCCCAGTACATTTTTGTTTGTCCTTTTGATTTGTTTCTGTTTTGCCAAAAGTAAGGAGTTATTTTCGTTGGAGCCAATTTACCAAGGAACCACAACATAAGACTTCAACAATGTTTCACTTCTAGGATTTGGGAAATAAACAAATTAGGCATAGAGTGTGTCTCTGTCCTAGTAGCTTTTTTGTATTTGTTTTGTTTTGGTTTTGGTTCTGGGGATTTCACCCAGAGGCACTCTTCCATTAAGCTACATCCCCAACCCCTTTAATTTTTTGAGACAAGTTCTCTTTAAAGCTGGTCTTGAATTTGGGATCCTCCTGCCTCAGCCTCCTGGTAGCTACAATTACAGGCATGCCCAGTTTCTACTATTAACTTAAAAGTAGGAGAAATACACACAAATCAAGTAACTTAAGATTCTACTAAAGATGACATGTGACAGGGTTTGCCTGTGTGAGGATTTGCCTGTATGAGGAGTGCATAGTGTCTCAACACTGGGCTTTTGTATTTAGCGTGTGCTACCTTTCCTTGGGCCATAGCATGAGGTTGTACATTTAGCTTGGTAATTCATGGCAGCTCATGATTTCTTTTTGGGGAGGGGTACCAGGAATTGAATTTAGGGGCATTTGACCACTGAGACACATCCCCAGACCTATTTTGTATTTTATTTAGAGACAAGGTCTCACTGAGTTGCTTAGTGCTTTGCTTTTGCTGAGGCTGGCTTTGAACTTGTGATCCTCTTACCTCAGCCTCCCAAGCCTCTGGGATTACAGGCATGCACCACCATGCCCGGCTATGATTTCCTCATTTTTTTAAGTTTAATTTTTAGTTGTAGATGAACATAATACCTTTATTTTTATGTGGTGCAGAGGATCGAACCCAGTGCCTCACACATGCTGGGCACATGCTCTACCACTGAGCTACAACCCCAGTCCCTGATATCCTCATCTTTTACAACATAATTTGATTAAATCTGAACTATATCCCTGCCGTTTTAGTGATTGACAGCTAGGACATCTATTGCAAAGAGTAAACCCTGGAATGTAGAAGCCATATTTGCTTGTAGTGTGCTGAGCCCTGCCTGCTGTGAATAATCCACTCTCATCCCTGACAGGTTTGATTAATCATTATATGTATGAACTGTGGTGTCTCTCCCTATGGTGAATGCTAATGCCCCCCTTTCAGGAGCTAATTTGTAACATTTCTTTGTTGATGTTTCTTATAGCTATGCAGTGTTTGTTTATATGGTTTTGTAATGAACTGATTTTACCTGTTTCTTTAAAAATCAAATTAGAGGGGCAAAGCCCCTCCTTCTCCCAAATTTACACTGTGTCCATTTTCAGTGTGCAGAGGAAATAGGTGCTTTTGTCTTTCTATTGTTCACTTAGTTGGCAAGGGCCCCAGCAGAGTAGATGAGAGAAGTCTCTGGCACTGGGTGTCTGAGGTCAAGGACTTGCTCCACCAAGGGGATCTTCCTGAAGGGACTGAACTTCACTGATCCTAGACTTTGTTCTCCTTGTTCAGTGGTGATAATAATGTATCCATTTCTTGTCATGATGTCAGGGCTCAGTGACAGCATTCTAATGAATCCTTCAGCGCCACCTGTCTAGCAGAGCAAGCACCATCTGGAGTTTCTGTTTGCTGGCTTTACAGTATATCACAGAGGGATTTACAACTTTGTTCATTGAATCCTGAAAAGTGACAAATAGTGAATAAGCAGGAAATTATTCATGTCCCTTGTTTTGAATCGAGGGATGATTTAATGTAAATGCAATGTGATGCTCTTTCTGTGGCTTTCTCCCATGTAAATCATTGACAAATGACTTACTTTATTTTTTTTTTAAATTTTATTTATTTTTTTAGTTGTAGGTGGACAGAATATCTTTATTTTATTTTTATGTGGTGCTGAGGATCGAACCCAGTGCCTCACGCGTGCTAGGCGAGCACGCTACCACTGCGCCACAATCCCAGCCCCAAATGACTTACTCTAGACCTGAACTGTCACCTGCATATGATAAAGCACCACAGAGTTCTTACACCTCCTTGGGGACAACATAGGTCACTAGAGTATGCAGCCAGATGTCTCCAGTGGACCGTGTGGCTCGAGTTCTGGTATCTGGTTTCATGTTCAGTTGATACAATACTGTACAAATTCCAGGTCTTAATTTCTGAAATAAATAAGTCATGATTTGGAAATTAATATTATAATGGTGTTTAACCAATAAACAACATACTTTTGTAGAATGTTTCTTGGGAAGTTAACACATAGTTAGATGGCAATGATTTTCTCCTGGCTAAGTATTTTTTCTTGAGCACCATTTGTAGGATGTTGGTACATATGTGGGGACAGGAGAGGGAGGAGTGAGGGACACAGGATACTGGAGGAGAGCGATGCACAGGGAGAGAAACCGTAGGTAAGGACAAGGCGTCATTGCTGTCTAAAGGAGCAGGGAGTGCTCCCTCTCTCCCTCTTTTGTACCTTTTGTTGGTGGGGGTCTCTTGCTGGCAGAAGTCTTCCCAGTCCTGCATGTTGTGGATCTTTGTGTTCAATCCTGGGCCCTTTATTCTTCTGGAGCAAACTCTCTGCAGGTGTTCTTACCATGCCCATGATATAATTACCACATAGTTGCTCAAAGTGCCCCAGTGTTGATCCTTAACACAGACACCTGCTTTGAGGGGAGGGTGTGTGCATCTCAGCCCACAGGTGACATGTTCCTCGGTGCTTCATGAAGCAGAGTCACCTGAAGCATCTTTGTCAGCTGTGCTCCCCGCCACTTATCTGGCTGCACAGCCAGGAACCTCAAGTCACCCTGGACACCTCCTTTAGTCTTAATCCTGTGTCCAGCCAATCGTTAGTCCCTCCAAGTGCAGCTCCGGTCTGCCCCTCAACTCCCTGCCCCCGTGCATGCCATCACTGATTGTCACCCAGATACCCAGTCTCCTACCTGGTCCTCCCACCCTCTCTCTACACTCTGCACACAGAATCTCACGTTTCCACACATGCACACATGTACATCCACACACGGTTGCTTAAAGCGCTTCAGTGGCTTCTCATTGCTCTTGAACCCCGTGTCCTCACAGGAGCTGTAGGGCCCTCTGTCTCTGTGCCTCGCCCTCCCTTGTTCCCTGTGTTCCAGCCCCATGACCTCTTCCTTCCAGGGAGTTCCCTTTTTGCTGCCTTGTCTGTCCTCTTTCCCTTCACTAGCAAGTTCTCTGCCTAATGCTCAGCCTCTTCCTGCTCACACTCAGTTTCCACTTCTGTCAGTTCCTTGGTAAGGATTTTCTCACCACATCTGGTTCCCTCTCAGAGCACCTCACAGAATTTTTATGGCTTTTATTACAATTCATAATCTTGTCAATGTTATTTAATATTTGCCTTTTCTGTGAGAATCTAAGCTTCATGGAGGCAGATACCATGATTATTTTTATATCTTTAATTTTTTAGAGCAGCATTAGGTTCCCAGCAGAAGTGGAGAGGAAGGGAGAGATTCCCACATACCATGCAGGACCCCATCTTCCACAGAGGTGCCTTTGTTACACTGATGAACCCACATTGATGCATCATTAGTACCTGGTGTCCACAGGAGGCATCCACAGCAGGGGCTCAAAAGCAGTTATGCTGTGAGTATCCCCCATACATTTCACCAGATGACTTCTTGCTCACATATTGCAAATATTTCCCAAACTTTGAATTTTTAAAAATCTTTTCACATCTCAGGCTTCTTTGAGTTTCCCTCTTCTGTTTCCAGGTGCCTCAGAACAAACCAGGTGTCTAGGAGTTGGCTGGACTCTCTTCCCTCACTCATGGCTTCTAATCACTTTTTAACCCCCACTACTTTTCTGGTTTCAGTCCCCTTTTAAATGACACATTTTTTATTTAGAAAATATATTTGGATATCTATTCCTCTATAACTCTCTCCATTGATCCACCCATGCAGATGTACCATGCAGATATCCACCCATGCAGGTGGATAAATAGACCTCCATATACATGGAGGTCTAGATAGGTAGGTAGGTAGGTACACAGGTAGTGGTATGTGGTGTATGCATTCAGTGTAAGAGGCTGTTCATTGCAGCATTGTTTATAATAGCTGAAGACTGAAGATCACCTTGAAGACAATGAAAATAAAATGGGTTAAAAACATTTTGACATTTCCAACTTATGGAATACTTCAAGGAGATTAAAAAACGAACCAGCTTTAAGTGAAAGTAATGTGATCTGAAGGTTGTATTATAAAGTCAAAAGAGAAAATTATGGAGAAATACCTCTTTATATGCCCATTAGTGTGAAAGGCAGAAACAGCAGTAATGGCACACATGTGCACACATGCACGCACATTTTTATTTATTGTGCACAGACCCCAGCAGATGTTCAAGAACTGGCAGCAGTCAGCATGTTTGGGGGACAAAAAGACACTAGACAGGAGGCACTTAACTTTCCAGTTATTCCTTTTTGTGCCATTTCAACTTCCAGGGTCCTACTCCTTATTCAAAAGTAAAAAAATTGAAAATAAAAAAATTTTCACTTAGCTTTAAAACAACTGACTTGTGCTGTGCTTTGAGACTGGATCACTGTCCCCTTCACAGCCATTAGGTTGAGTTGTCTGGACACGGGGAAGCCACCTGCAGCTCATGTGTGCTTTTGTTTTGCAGGACTTTGCTGGCACTAGGATGTCATGTGGGTATATCAAATGAACACGCTGAAGAAAAGGTGAAAAAAGTGAAGCTCTTCAAGAAGTAAGTTGAGTGACAGGCTGTATCCACCCTCCAGGGTGCAGTCTGTGTGGCTCGTGCAGATTCAGGGAGATCTGGGTGCCTCACTTGTACTTGGCTGTCCAGTGCAGATTCAAACGAGCTGAACCACACAGGCTACTTCACATCTGTGGTGGGACAGTGGACTGTCAGGTTGCTGAGAGGAAGATCAAAGCTCAGTGTGTGTTTGGGAAAGTTTTATAAAAAGAGTCTTAGTCCTAGTGTTTTTGTGTGTGAACACTTACATCTGTATTTATGACTTTATATTTCTTATCGATGTTGTGTATAACTTTATTTAGTTTTTTATTAAAAAAACATGCTTGAGGAATAATTACAAAGTCAGTTTTGTTATCCCCATTGAAGATTAAAAAGCTGAGCAGAAACATGCTGTTGGGTTAGCTCTGTCTGCAGTGCTGTGATCTGTACCCGTGGCATCTTTTTGCCTTGTAAACCTTGGCGTCCTCACTGCTAACAATAACCACCTCTGGAATCCTGTCTCCTCTGTTCCATCCTATGCTATGCCAAATTCCTTTCAAAAGATTCTGAACAAGAAGTGGTACTGATGCAGTGCCCCTGTGGGAAGCTGATCTTACCCAGGTCTATTCACCAGTGCTACAGCTTTGATGAAGTGGCAGAGTGGCCAGTTCCCTCTGGTGGCATCTGGCCCTGCCCTCCTCCACCTAGGGTCAGTCTGAGAGCTTAGGACAGGGAAGAGTCCTGAGGCTGCTGATCAAGCTGCTTATGCTGCAGGGGAAAGGGCTTTTCCTGGAGTGTTCTCTCCTCTCTCTTTGTGTCACCAGAAAGGCAAAATCTCCAGGAACAAAGATTGGATGTCAGCTCTGAGAAAAGAAGCTAAGAAGCCCAACCAATGACTTTTTTCCTAAGTCTTTGTGGAAACAGAAGAGAATTTTGTGGTTTACACATGATCCACCCCTGCTCAGCAATGGGGAAAAAAATCACAACCTGAGTCCTAAATACCAGCTGATGATAAAATTATATGTTAGTTTTATCTTATGCCCTTTTCTCTTTCTAAGGATATTTTATTCTTAGAACACATTCATAAGAAAAATTTTCATATTTTAAAAACTATACTTTGAATAAGAAATTGTATGTACGCAGTTCTGAGTTGCCTTAGAAACCAAATCCATTTTTACTGAAACAATATTATATACCTCTAAATTATGTCAATATTGAGCAGCGTGTTTTCTCTAACCTAAAAGTACTGCCTTTAGTTCTTTAATTCATTTGTTTGCATGCTCTAGTGAAGTTCCTCTTAACTGTCGTGTAGTATGAACTCCAGATACCCTCAGAAAATATAAAAATTGTACCTGATATGTATGTAATTCAAATTTCAGTGTGGGAAAGGCACACCAAAACCAGCAAAAATAAAGCTAAAAAGAAAATAATAAAGCCCAAATGAAACAACAGAAGAACATGTAGGTGACATCCCATGTACCCACTACATTGACATCAGAAGGAGATGGAGGCATTCAATTTTCTCTGATATGAGACTTGTGCTCTCCACATATTCTGAAGGAGGAACTTACATAATAGAAGCTGATTCTTACTATTCAACAGCTGATTCAACGGCACGTCTCGCTCTGCCGGCACTCAACTCTTCCTGAAGTGTGTGAAATCCCAACTGTTCTTAGGTTTTTTTGTGGGGAGGGTACTGGGGCTTGGACTCAGGGGCATTTGATCACTGAACCATATCCCCAGCCCTATTTTGTATTTTATTTAGAGACAGGGTCTCACTGAGGGGCTTAGTGCCTCACTTTTGCTGGGGCTGACTTTGAACTTGTGATCCTTCTACCTCAGTGTGGATGCTTCTGCTGTTTGGCCAGATAGCAGTCATGGAACCCCTACCTCCCAGTGGCCTTGAGGGCAGTTCAGTTGTTTTCAAGTGGGGGATCCTATCATGCCTGTGAGCAGGGTTCAGGGCACAGATGCTGCATCCTCTGTGCCTCTTCCCAAGCTGTGCTCATTCACAGCGTCTTTCCACACTCCGCTGTCTTCAGTTCACAGAGAGATTCCTGACAGCACCTCTTCCCCTCCCACACCCGTTTCACTATTGATAATATAGTAAGATATCCTGTGTGAGGGTTGAATTTGGTACCTGTTCCTGGCTTCCAGGCCTGTTCCTTGTGTCATGTTACATCAGTTATTCAGGAAACAAACATTCAAGAGCACCTGTTGTGTGCGAGGCCATTGCTAATTGCTGGATCCAGGGATCGATCCTGAGGAATGATGATGTTCCTGACCTCCATGAACTGACACTCTAGGGGGAACACTGAGAAACTGGGAAGTCAAAGGCAGATGGGTGACTTCACATGAAAAAATTGAGTGGGGTAAATGGATCTAGGTGCATTCGTGGAGGTACAGGGAGGTGGACAGAGATAGTCACTATGTGGAGGTGCCAGATGGAAGCAAGGTCATGCCCTGTGTCCATTGGAGAAAGAGTGGCCCATTCGGAGGGCAGCTACTTCAAAATTTCTCATGTTAGAGCCACCATGGGGTCCCTGAAAAGAGGTTGTCAACACTTCTCAAGAGTCAGAATGTCCAGCTTTTGAGGGCCATAGCTCTTTGTCACAACTGCTCAATTCTGTCATTGCCATTTAAAACTAGCTTGGCAACACCTAAATGACCAAGTGTGGATATGCTCAAAGAATGCTTGATAAATAGACATTAAATGGGGAGGTTTCATATATTTTCACTTGTCATGAAGCAGTGTTGTTCTTTTTATTGTTCTTAGTATAAGAACTTTCCTGAAAGGCCTGAAAATACCAGAAGGCATATTTGACCCAAAGTCTGTGGTGTGCACACTCTTGTTTACACAGGTTTGCAAAGGCAGCTGGTGAGGAAGGAGGGCTGTAGGGCAGAGCAGCTGGAGATGAGGTCAGAGAGAGGAACAGGGGTCCAGCCATTCAGCCTTGGGGACCAACCTGGAACTGCAGGTATTCCAACATGCCCTGGAAATGCCTATCTGGATTTTCAGAACCAGTGGTGATTCTGGCCAGCAGAGGTCACACAGGGACTCTTCCAGGAAATGAGCTGTGTCTGAGCAAGCAACTGGAGGCTGCTTTCCGATCAATTCTAAAAGTCACTGTGTGACCTTGATTGAAACCCTTTCCTTTTCTGGGCTTCTGCTTTTTCATCCACACTTGGGCAGTGAGGGAAAGTGCCCTCCAGTAACCCTCTAGGCTCCCACAAGCTGTCATTGATCTTTGCACATTCGTCTCCAAGCTGTCTGACTTTCAGCACCACAGACAGCGACCCGATACTGCCAGGATGATGCAGTATTGAATCGGTATCCTTTCTGCTTGCTGTCTGCTGAGGACCAGCAGGACAGAGGATGTAGGCTGTGTCTGTGAGTGATCTCCCACGTTCCGTGTTTCTGTGAGGTGCCCGAATGCTGTTGCTGCTGCTGCCACCAAAAACCTCCCTCGAGCTGCTTGTGAATCCCCGGCTCTCCCACCTCTGTCAGTGAAGCGTGGGCCTGAAAGGGAAGTGCTGTGCCAGAGGCCACATGGAGGAGGAGAGGAAGATGAGAAGGCTCATTGAGCCTATTCACCATCAGCCTCCCTCTTGCTGCCCTCCTCCTCTCCCTCTCCCAACGCCTCTTCTTCTGTTGCAGCTGAAATATAGGCAGTGGCTCTGGGGCAGAACTGACACCACGGTGTGTTAGTAGGGCAGTGAGGGATTCTTCTGAAGCAGGTCCAGTGAGGAGGTGTTAGGATTGGGTGTGATGTGTCCCCCAAGAGCTCATGTGTGAGACCAAATAAGAAGGTGTAGAGGAGAAGTGATTGGGTTGAGAGCCTTACCCATCAGTGGCATCAATTGAGCAGTAACTGAAGGCTTGTAGGGTGTGGCTGGAGGAGATGGGTCCCCGGGGGCATGCCTTTCAGGGATATATTTTGTATCTGGTGAGAGGAGTTTCTCTTTCTCCACCCACCCCCCTCTCCTGCCTGATCATCATGTGAGCTGCTTCCCTCTGCCACACTCTTCTACCATGATGTTCAGCCTTACCTCGAGCCCTGAAGAATGGAGTCAGCTGCCCATGGACTGAGACCTCTGAAACTTTGAGCCTCTAAATGAACTTTCCTCCTCTAAAGTTGTTCTTGTCAGGTCCTGTAGTCACAGCAGCAACAAACCTGACTAAAGCAGGAGGGCTTCATTCTCTTCTGTGAGCCTTGTTCCTCTTCATATGGGAACATTTGGCTGCATGAGTTCATTCCCATGGTCACTGTCTAAAGGGCTAAGGAAAGTACTGAAGATCTTCCCTGTCCTTGGTAGAACGTCTAGAGAAGGCTGACTTCTCAGTGGGTTAGGCTGACTCATGGGAACCCGGAGCCACTCACCCATCTCAGGGCTCTCACTCCCTTCCTTCAGGCATCTAGCCAGTCCTTAGGGGCATGAAGTACCCTTTTTGGTGATCACTAGGTCATGCAGGTTGTTAGAATGGAGCTTTCCCTCCTTTATCTAATTTGTGATCATCCAGGAGAGGAGCGTTTCATTAACTTCCTTCCTTTGATGGTGTTTCCCAGATCACCTCAGAGGTAGGCAGGGCCTAAAGACATAAATGTAGAGAAAAGATTATCAGTCTCTGTTTGCTAGCCCCATCAGGTGGCCAAGCTGTGTTTCCTGGGATCTGATTTGCCAGCCTCCTGGTGGTGGAATATGTTCCTGCCCTGCAGTGCCCCAGAATGCAGGCCAGCTCAGACTTGGGCATCAGCTCCTCACGTCCTCCTCTTTCACAGTCCTAGGGTGGGATCCCCGCACCTGGGGCCTCAGGCCTGGCTCCCCATTCTGACACCCGGCAAGCACTCTGCCTCCAGAATGTTTATCCTGGGGCAGTGGGGTCATGATCCTCTGTAGCAGGTCACCAAGACAGCTGAGCTACGTGCATGCCACAGTCAGTTTTCTAGTAAGTGCAGCAATGTGCCCCCACCTTCTGGGGTTCGCTCCCCTGAATTTCACATCTGGACCCTGCACATGCACATGAGTACATGCACACAGGTACACACACACACACACACACACACACACACAGACACATGCCCCTCTGCCTGGAACTAGAGCCTGTTCTCCCCCTGAGGAATTCCCGCTCCAGCTGCACAATTCAGCACAACTAGTACTTGGTGAGATCACCCAGACAGCCAGGCTCTCACTGCAAGCACTCTGGGAGCCCTGGAGGACCTGAGCTGTGCACAGAGGCCTGCACTCTCCTCCTCTGCACCTGTGCGGTGCTCTCTGGGCAGAGCCTTGAGCTTTGGAGTCCCACCATAAACTCTGGGAGCCCTTGACTCCATGCCCTCTCTGGTCCCCCTTCCCCTTTCTCTGCCCTGGATATCTAGAGCTAGGACCAAGGCCTTGTACATGGTGGTGCTGAACAGGCCAAAGAGCAAACTTCAAGATCCCCGCAGCAAAGACTATGCACAATCCAGGTCCAGGGTTCACAGCTCAGGAGCCGAGACATCCCACATTCCCCCTGCATGCCAGCTGACTGCCCTGAATGCAGAGCAGCCCTCCTCTCCACACCCTTGTAGGCCACTTACCAATCAATGCAGGGCCCCTCTCCTGTGGCCAGGCTACAGGCCGCAGTCACTTGTGTTGCCTTGGAGTTCCCCTTGCCCCCGGGAGCAGCAGGTGGGGAAGGCTCCAGAGGTGGGCTGGGTTGAGTGGGTCCTGGAGGCCAGGCATACGAACTGCTATGGGTTCTGGGTGGTGTGCTCTATGGCCGGTGAAGGGTCCTATAGCCTCCCACCCTTCCTGTGCAGATGTGAGGAGTGCCTGGAGCCACAGGGCCACCTATCTAGGGCAAGGCTATTGCTGGGCATTTGCAGCCCTCTCCTCCAAAGTCCCCAGTCAAGTGACCCACAGGAAGTCACAGGTGGTCAGTTTCTAGGGTTGCCATTGTTGTTTGGGTTCTGCACAGGCTGATAGTTCTTATCATTTGTGACTCTTAGTGTTAGGTCTGGTTAGGGTCTATGATGCCCAATTAAGGGAACCGGTCAGCAGCTGTGAAGCGGAGCTGCAAGCCAGATGTGACGTCACTAGTAGACACGCCTCCTGTCAATCAACGAGTTTTCCTGACCTATCCAGGAAGGACTCTGGCCTTCTCTTCCTGTCCCCGAGCCCTCCCCTTCCTGACCAGGTTTTTCTTGAAATTCTCTGTGCAAGGTCGATCCAGTGCCATTTCTCCTGACACGCTCTGATGGACGGGGGATTTGGTCCGAGGGCGCGCATTCCAAGAAAGCCTTGCTGAGTGGCTTAATTCATCTTCTCCTGGTCGTGTGAATTTTACACTTTGTTCCTCAGGAGGCTAAGGCAGGAGGATCATAAGTTGGAGGCCAGCTTCAGCAAGGACATTAGCAACTTAGTGAGATCCTGCTTCAAGCAAAACAAAATAAAATGTTGCATGGGATTCTCACACGGACACAGGGGACACCAGGGCATTCAACAGGAAGCAGTGTTTATTTTTGTGCATACAGCCTCAGTGGGTTCTCATCCAAAGGCTGAGCATTTAGTGTAGAGAGTGATAGCTATAAAGCTGTCTGGTTAGTTTCCTTTTACATACCAGTCTTTGTCTCCATATGAGGTAATACACATTCCTGTTTGGACATTATATTTCTGTACTACAAAGTAGCAAGAATGTTCAAAACTGATTTAGGAGGGCTCACAATGATACTGATGGCATCATGTTATCTTTCCTTTGTTCTGAGAAATCTCTACCACAAAAACACAAAAGGTTTGAGGACATAGCTCAGTGGTAAAGCACCCCTGGCTTCTATTCCCTGTACCAAACCAAAGCAAACCAAACAATTGGCAGATGCACTTCATTTAGGGCAGACAATTTAGCATTCTAATGAGTTAGAGTGAGCAAAGTTTGCCCTAGGTCACTTAGAAGAAGACTTGTGTGTCTTTGACTGGTTTAAGTTGGTTCTTCCATGTAGGGCATCCTAGGGGCGATTTCATTCAAGGAAATGAAAGTATATGCCAGCTCCCGAGAAAAGGAAACCTATCTCATTGTCCGCTTCCGTGCTGGTGGACAAGGCATGACTGCTTGTATTTGGTATAGGGTGCTCGCTTGCATGAACAGGCCGTGGCAGATTGACCTTTAAGCTGATTGGTCAAAAGGGACTATATATTCCTCCTCATTTCCGCAATAAACGAGCTCCTGCCCTGACTGGTCTCCCTGACAGTCCTGCCTTTCCTGGTTCGACCTCGCCGGGGTAAGGCCCTCTCCTTCCCCTGCAGGCTGGGGTGGAGGGGTGGGAGGGGGATACAGAGGTAAAAACCCAGGCACTTCCAGGCCTTTTCTAAAGAGCTTTTTCTGAAACCAAGAAACAACTTGAAGTGATGTTAGCAGTGAGCAGCTCCCTGCCTGCAAAGGACAGGTGTTTATAAGTTCCTGCCTGAAAGCTAACCACTTTGCAGAATGTTTCCTGGCAAGGAGAAAGGTCTGAAGGGGGGCAGGGCTTGACTTCTGGATCCCCTGGGGGATTCCCTTCCTCTTAAGCTATTCTAACCAACTACCTGGCAACACCTCTAGAATCTGAGTTTGAATGGCCTCCAGACCTAGAGCTTTGAGCCTGGATCCGGGGCCCTCACCTCACTCTACATCCCTGGGGCAATCAGTTTCAGAAAGGATCTGAATTTGATGGTTGTTTTCTAGGGCACCCCAAGGCCCTGATTTTGGAGGATTTCACTTCCAACTCACCTCTGTGCCTTCCAGTTCACTGAGGGCTTTACTTGTATTACCTGGAATTGGGAACAACGTTCTCCGGGCAGGAGATTCAGCCTTCTTGGCAGACTGTCTTGACTTTGACCCTCTAGAAGGCAGTACCCCTGGGGCTACCCAGTGGACTACATTTGTGTTACTTGTGGGGTTGAGTCTTAGCCATTGTTGCCAGAGAGCTGTTTCTCCCTTGGGTCCAGGATCTCCCTCCCTGAGGTAGTTAGTCTTTGATTGAGGCTGAAGGCTATCTAGGTCCCACCCAGTCACTTTTCTCACTTCCTGTGCCCACTGGTATCAGAATCTGCTTTCTCTCTCACAGCCCATTGCCCAAGGCCCAGGTGACCCAGGAAGCTTTGAAGGCTAGTTCTGTGGGAGTGGGTGGAGCCACTCTGCATTCTGCAAAGGGACACCTTTGTTCTGAGAGGCTGCAGTGATGAGGGTCACCTGCATGTTTTCTTCTAGACCACCTTGACAGTGGTGTTGTGATGGATGCAGTCAGGAATTCTTTAAATCAGCTGTCATTTGTGGTGAGAGACTGACCTAGAAGCCTATAGTCCTGAGGCCAGAGAGGAGGAAGAAGTTTTGGGCACATTGTAGAGCAGAGGAATTGCTGGTTATGGGTACAAAGGGTGTGTGGAAGATTGAAAATGCCTCTAGACCTTCCTGGGACACTTGGTGAGAGGTGCTGAGAGGAGAGGCAGGGAGCTCACCCACCAGCTCATGAGCCATCACTGCTCAGTAGCCATAGATTCGAAGCCACATCCTCCTGCATTGCTGGCTGCTGAAGGGGTGACTGGAGCGCAGAAGGCCAGAGCAGTCCAGGTCCTGGTGGGATGGTGTCAGGGTCCAGCACTGATTCCAGGCTTGCTGGCCATTCATTGGTATGAATCAAGAGAGGGATGCTAAGTTACTCTCCTGGCCATGAGTATGGATAAGGACAGAGATACAGTCTGTTAAAAATAGCTCCTTCATATTCTGGGGCTTCTGACCTGTTCTGAGTATCACAGCTGGATTCTGACATGAGCAGAACCATGTGTAACAGAAGAGAAACTGTCCCTGAGAGAGGCCTTGTGAGTTGCGCACGGTACACATCTCTGGAGTGGCTCATCCCTGGTTGGGTTCAGGCCTTGTCCCCTGACCCCGTTCCTCACACACTCAGCTCAGGGAGCTGTTGTCAGTAGTATGTCATTGGCATGTCAGCAGCTCTAGGGGTTGGGCCTGGTGACCACTGTGCGCTATCTTCAGTGGCACCATTTTGCACTCACAGAAACTGCTGTGGAGTTTGCCATTCTAGTTCAGCTTTCACACTCACCGAGCTCTGCCATCCTCATAAGGACCTTGGGTAAAGGCAACATGCATGTTATAGGGGAGAAAAGAGAAGTGCTGGGATTTGTTGATGAGCACACAATTAGTAAGCAGCAAATAGACTAGACCAGGGCGCTTACAAGCTCTTTGTTCATGGGCCTGGCCTCATGACTTCTTACTGATGAGGAAGATGATGGAAATCAGGAATAGACCTGCCTATGTGGGAGGGAGATGGAGGTAGAAGGTGGAATCTGACCCACTTCCTGTGTCAGTAGCACCTGTGAGGTTGGCTTTGACTCCCATATTGACTATTGGCTCCCTTAATTTAAAAGTAACATAAACCTGTCATGTACTGATGCCAGGTGGGCAATCCAGTAAATGTTTTTCTTTCCCCTTTGACTGATATTACCGTAATGGGAGGTTGCTTAAAATTAATTTTTAGTAAATGTTTAAAATATTTATATATTGATGCTGAGATCAAACCCAGGGTCTTGTGCCTGCTATGTGCAAACTCACCACTGAGCTACTTCCCTAACTCCTGATCAGGTTTAGGAGGAAGTTTTCCCATTTTCAGAGGTTAGCCATTTTCCCGTCTTCAGAGGTTAGCGAAGGTGAACTTAATGAATAGTCAATTTTTGGGGACTTAAGGAAAAAGTATTTGCCAAAGAGTAAGATATGTAAGTTTCCTCTATCACTATCAATTTCTGTCTTCAGAAGGATTGCACTGATATTTATATCACAGCAGTGTGAATGTAGAGGAAGCCATCTTGAGTGCTGTTAATGAGGCAGGAGAAGTTTCTGTTCCTAATGTCTTGCAGCAGGGACCATCCAATTGCTATGTAGTGACAAGACATCTAATCCAGGGCTTCTCCTGCCCCCAAGCTGAAGGATGACTTTTAAGCCTGTCCAAACTGTTGCAGACCAACACTGATGTCACGTACAATGGAAGTGAGTAACTAGGGAAATGAGATGGAAGAAGCCAAGGACATGCACTTCAAGCCTGTGGGCCATGTGCTGGTTAGGGTGGCTCCAAGAGGTGCTGTAGAGGACCTAGTTGTTGAGCATGGACCTCTGTGCTGAGTGTTTATGAAGCACTCATGGTTGTGGATCAGCATCTCCTCAGCTCCCAGGTGGAGGAGCAGCCCTCTCCCATCTGAGGTCCCTTATGCAAGCTGTCAGTCAGGCCTCAGAGGAGTGGCTGTCCCTCCTGAGCAGCCCACTGGATAGGTACCTGCTATAAGGTTAGCCACAGCCCTTTTCCAACACTAAGGACCCAAAAGAGTTCTGCTTGTGTGAGTGTCCTCTTCATATTTGCCCTGCTTGAAATTAAAACTGAGAAATTTAAACAATACTATGTTCATTTATGACTTCATTTAAAAGTAACATAAACCTGTAAACAATATCTTTAATGAAAGGTATTTTGAAAATATTTTGAAAACCTAAAGAATGTCTAAATTAGTGACATTGTTTTACATCTTTCAAGTCTTTTTAGTATTTGACTTATTAGAAAATGACAACTGGAAGCCCGCGCGATGGCTCACACTCGTAATCCTAGCATTTAGGGAGGCTGAGACAGGAGAATTGTGAGTTCAAAGCCAGCCTCAGCAACTGTGAGGCACTAAGCAACTCAGTGAGACCCTGTCTCTACATAAAACACAAAATAGGGCTGAGGATGTGGCTCAGTGGTCAAATACCCCTGAGTTCAATCCCTGGTACCAAAAAAAAAAAAAAAAGAAAATGACAACTGGATTCTCCTATTTATTTATGGCCTTAATGTGGCCTCCAGAAGTGCCACTGTGTACTTTTTTTTTAAAGGATTTTTTTAATATATCTTTATTTTATTTATTTATTTTTATGTGGTGCTGAGGATCGAACCCAGTGACTCACGCATGCAAGGCAAGCGCTCTACCACTGAGCCACAGCCCCAACCCCACTGTGTACTCTTGAGAGAAGTAGGATTCAAAAGAATGATAAAATGATATTATGATAAAATTGCTTTGATCCACTAGAAGGGGCACTAAGCAGTGACCCAGGACACATTTTGAGATTGCTTCTCTTTTTAGTTGTTACTATGTTGCTAGTTTTTGAAGTTGTTCAGTTGAGTCTCAGTATCCTGTTATTTAGAAAAGTTTGTTTCTCTTGTTTTACTGGTAACTTCCTGCTATAGCAATTTGTGGTTCCTTAGTCCATTGATATTTTCTTTCAACTTGCACCTACCATTTGTCAAGTTTCCCCCAAGCTCTTTGGAGGTATAATTGATTGTCAATCAATTGCACACATTTTAGCTGCACCCTGAGGTGATGAAGGTTTGCACCAGCCCTAGAAGATTCTTCCTCCCTTTCATTCCCTCCTTGTTCTAGGGAACCACTGATCTGCTTTCTCTTAATGAGAATAGTTTGTGATTTCTGAAATCTTATTTAAATACTTTCCTCACTTATGTATGTTTCTGTCCAACTTCTTTTGGTATATTTTAAATTTCCTCCTTGTTGCAGGTATCTGTCATTCCTTGATTTTTAGTGTTGAATAGTATTTCTTTGTATGGATATTCTACAATTCATGTGTCTGTTCACCTAGCAAATGACATGTGATGTATGTGCAGATTTTAGCTATCACCAAAACAGTTGCTGAGAACATCCTGCATGTGGACATGCACTTGGGGTTCAACTGGATGGTGCCTATAGTTGGAGTGTCTGGATCCTGTGGTGGGTGGATGTATAACTCCAAAACTGTCAAGGTGGTCAACGCTTTATATTCTTACCGCAGGTAGGAAGTTTCAAATTTTCACTAGCACTCATGTACTTGTCAGTCCTTTTAATATATCATTCAACGTGCATTAGTTACTGCGGTCCTATGCCAGAGGTTCAACCAACCACTTCTGGACACTTGACCCAAAGCCAAACAGAAAATGTAACAGAGAAAGCAGGACGGCCACATTGGGAAGGGAACGTATTTCACTTATTGCAACATAGTCATAATATTTCACTTCTGGCATCCCCACACTGTCTTTGGGGCACTGCCATGACCTCTAAGTTTAGAGGAAGAAGACATGCATAATTGAGAGTGCTGTCCACTGCGATCCAGTTGATCATTCTCTCAGTTCTGGTTTGGCCAAGTAGCTCTGGACAAATCCTTATCTCTTGAGGTAGCAGGCAGGCTCCATTTGCCCAGGGTGTTTACCTGTCAGACCTGGGATCCTAGAAGATGGATTGATGGCATCAGTTGATCCATTGCCCTGAGACAATTGCTTGTGCTTAGGGGAACCATTTTACCATTGTCACAACAGTCCAGCCCTTGCTGTTGTTCCTTCCTCTTCTTCCTCCCCGCTCCCTAGCCATGAAGGAAGCAAGGTTAACCTATTCCCATCCTAGGCCAAGTTATCTGTCCTTTGGTTCATGGAACAGCTGCTGGAGGAAGGTGTGCAACATGCCATGGCCTTCTTTCCTCAGATTCCAGTCAGGAGGGCCTCAGAATATGCCTGGATTCCAGTGGATCTCCTGATCTTCCATCTGGAAGAAACATGAGAACCGTTTTCTTGAGACTTCAACTGCTCAGCTCTTCTATGTCTTTGTGTTATCAGGGATGTTTCCTAATAAATTTTAGTTTTTCACACATCTTGTCATCAAACTGATGCTCCTAGGATAGTCATAATATTTCACTTGTGTGGAATGTCCCTTGCAGAATCAGGGCTGGGCGTGCTTCGGTTGGAACTGTGGGTGGTCATGTAGTCCTGGGGATGCAGCAAGGGAACAGTGAGACGTCCAGGCACTCACTGAGGTCTCTCAGCAGCAACAAATGATTCAAAGTGCTTTGGGAGGGACAGGGCACTGAGCTGCCTGCGGAGCTGGAATGCAGACACTGAGACCCAACAGTGTTGCACCTGGGGACCTAAGGACCAATGGTGCCATCAGCCTAGGTGCATTCTGCCGAGACACCCACAATAGCATCAGGAAGACCTGCAAAGAAGACTGTGCTGAGAGCCCTGGAGGTGATGGTGGGGACTCCTCCAGAACAGCTTAGGTGTTACTAGTCTGCGCTCAGTTCTTTGTATTGTTCAAGGAGTTGGGTCTTCTAATGGTAATTTTTTCCCCCTTAGAGCAGTGGGGTGGGGCAGTCCTTCTAAGAGGCCTGATTCAAGAATGGGCAGTTCTGGGACTGGGATTGTGGCTCAGTGGTAGAGCGCTTGCCTCGCATGCATGAGGCACTGGGTTTGATCCTCAGCACCACATAAAAATAAATAAATAAAAGAAAGATATTGTGTACATCTACAACTAAAAAAATTAAAAAAAAAAAAAAAAAAGAATGGGCAGTTCTGCCATCCTGAGTTTCCAAGGAGTGCTGAGCAGTTGGTCAGATAACCTGGGGTCAGAGAGAGGATTTATGGCAGGAGACAGGAATCTCTTTGAATAGAGGGGTGGCTAGAAAGAGATGTTTTCCAAGGCAAGTTGTGGGTTTCCAGCTGCCAGTGTTTCCATCTTAGGCAGTGAATGTGTGGTTTGAGAAACCCTTTGGGCAGTTTCTGCATGGCTCCTGTGAGCCTAAGTCATGTCTATGAAGCTGAAGGATTTTCAGGCCTTGGCCAGCTGGGTCAGTGGCTGACCACCTCTTCTGTCTACCACTAGTCCAAACTTAGGTACACAGAAAGGGCTTTGGGTTTTGTCTTCAAGAGCAGAATATCTGCTGGAAGATTCAGTGTACAAGGACGTGTTCAACCTGTTCCAGGCATGGCTAGAGATACATGGCTCTCTCTGGGTTAGAGAATAGAAGCACTGTAGAGGAAGAAGGGATAATAAAAGGGAGGGGTGGAGGAGGAATTGCCAGGAGCAGGGAAGGGAATGGTGGAGCGGTGCAGGAGGAGAGGGAAGGAGAATACAGAGGGGTCCAATGTGGTGAGGGGCAAGAGAGGAGGGAGGAGATGTTGAGAGGATGAAGGCAGAGAAAGAAATGTGGGGGAAGAAGGATGGCATAGGGAGGAGAAGGAAGGGCTTGTGAACAGAGGAGAGAAGGAGGAAAGACTACACAAATAGGGTGGGGTGGCCCAGAGGCAGTGGCTGGAAGGCAGCCCCTGTGGGACTGTCTAAGGGACTGGCTGAATCTGGAGAGACCTTATTGGAAGGGATTTAATTAGATTTCAATTGGGAGTCATGGTAACAGAGCTCCAGTGAACACGTGGTACATCAGCTTTTGTCAGCACCTCTGATTATTTTCTTTCGTGATACACCAGAGGTGGAATTACTACGTACATTCTGGGTCTGTTTTATGGATCCTTAATGATCCAGAGTAGTGTGCCATATATAAATATTGAATGACAAGGAAGAGGGCAGGTCTCATTGCATTCATAGCACCTGGACTTGAATATTTGGTCTGAATCCTTGCTAAGTAGATAGACAAGAAGTACTATTTCATGCCAAATCAGATGCAAGACCCAAATCAGATGCCACGCCCACAGGCCCATGACTACTGTAGAATAGCTGTGGAGACTGCTTTCTCTGGGTTTTGGTATAGTTGCACTCAACAGTGGATCATTTCCTGCCACAATATTATCTTGAGGGTGAAACTAGCTATGGAGGCCACTGAACCTGTACTTGTGTGGACACTTACACTCTATTTATGGTGACTATTTATGGTTCCACTTCTCTGAAGTGTCACTTCACAACACATATAAAGAAATTGTAGAATGGACATTCCCTCCCCCTGACCACTCCTGCACAGATTCTGATCCTTGTTCTTGTTCCTCCAGGTCATTGGTGTGTTGCCTCCTTCTGCCTGAGAGCCTCAGTGCTGAAGATGTCGTGCCACCAGCCATTGGCCAGTACATCTCATACATGTCACCTTCTGGCCTGTGATCTTCAGCTGATCCCAAAGTGATGAACTTACTCAATGGAATTTATCGGATGGACTCACTCTCAAAGGACTTGAACTCTGGTAGGGAGGGGCTGGGAATGGGAGGAAGGATTGACAGAGTGAGATGTGGGTGTCGTTCTGTCTTCTAGTTGCATTGTTATTTTCTCCCTTAGAGCACTGTGTTAATCAGCTTTCCATCGCTGTGACAGTGACACTGGAGTGTTTACACTTCTGCTGGCAGGTGGGGTCTGCACACGCTCAGGTCGCTAGCTGAGAAGTGTTGCACTTCTCAGTGCTGGGCCGTGCCCTCCCGTGTTGCAGCAGACCTCAGCCGTGCACGGTTCATTTCTACTTCTTTCTGCATGCTTCTCTTCTGAATTAAAAAAAAAAAAAATGAAATCCACAGACAAGGATGAGTGAGTGTAAGAACAGGATTTATTGAAGAATAGAAACAGGAATGGTACTCTCCACTTGTGAGAGGGGAACCAATAAGAGGCTTTACATCCTCCTGTGCTGGTGTAGCACTTGGGTCAATGCTATTGTTCCATGCTTATGCCAATTAGGGTTTGAACAAAATACCATTCTGTTGACCCAAATTTATGGTGATTAGAGTTAGGAAAATGTACTAATGCTATTGCTTAGCCCTAAATCCCATTTAGATTTCCCTTACTTCCATTTTCTTATGGCCTGCTCTCTTGGCAAGAGGTTGAGATAGTGAGTCCCATAGGCTCAGTGGGCAGGGCAGGGGGTGCTGAGGTTCTATACCTGCAGCTTTGCCTAAAGCAGGGATCTCCACTGGGCCAGTTGGAGTTGGTTGTTGCTAGGATGACAGGTCACTGCACCTTGGCTCTCCTGCGGTGCTGGTCCACCATACCTCATGCCCACACTCACCACCTGTGTTCCAGCCCACCTAGGGCTGCCATTCCACCACTGTTTCCCCATTCCACTGCTAGGCTGCAACTTCTCAGCAGGGACCATGGGTCCGAGGGCACGGCTTGTCAGTTGGAGACCCATGTCAACAGTCACCTAAGATAAACCACATAGATGGAATATAGACTTAGAGATGGAAGATGGTTGGGTGGAAAGGAGGAAAGCAGCATTCCAGGCTGTGCTGTGGCTCAGGACCAAAGCAGCAGTGTGCAGCTTCTCAGCAGAGTCTGCAAAGGAGGAATTCCATCAGCCTTTCCTATTAGACACTCAGAGTGGCTTAAGGACTCAGAAATTGTGGTAAAATAAACAAAAATGAGGGACTACATCAATGATGACTTGGCTGCCCTGCAAGCACCTCTGGTGCTAATTCACCACAAACAGAGTGAGGGCAAACAGAGTTTGGGCTCAGAAAAGTCTGAGATAAAAATAATAATAATAATAATAATAATAATGATGCTGTCTGATCTTAGCTGATGCACAGACCTCAGTGTGTGCTGGTGCTTGAAAAGTACACTCTGTATCTCATCTGGCTTCTGAGAACTGAAGCAGCAGCCATCTCTGGGTAAAATCACTGCCCCAGTGACTGAGGGTCTTGGGATATCTGGGGGAAAAAATAAAACCCCAGCTGCGATATCTCGGCAAACACCTATAGAGTGACCAAGGAGTGGCGGATCACGAGTGAGAGAGGCACAAAGTGGATTTCACCCTGTGTAATCCAAGTCAGAAGGGTAAAAGGGAGCCCAGCTCATTTGTCCTTTGTGTCTGGTGGCTCATGTGACCAACTGAAGTGGACTGGGAGTCTGAGCTGGCAGGGTTAACACCCTCAGGGGCTAAACCCATGAATGCTTATGGCAGCAGTGAGTAGAGGATTGACCCCACTGCCCCACAGTTGGATTTCTAGGGAGTCTCCTGAGGACCAGACACACATCAGAGATGGGCTACTGTTTACCCTAGGTCCTAGTCAATCTAATCTCTCCCAAGGTGGCACCACCTTGCAAAGCCCATGAGGTCTGATTAGACCTAAGCTCCACCTGCTGGAACACCTCTCACAGAATGCTGCGGAAGTGGTACCCTGAGCATACCCACACTGGGTACTCACTGTGTACCAGTGACCAAACTGGTGTAAATGGACGAAATACCACTGACAGAACTTCATGAGTAATCCCACCTCATACTGGTGAGAAGGAAAGCTGAGTCTTGTATCAAACACTTCAATCTCAAGCCCTTCCAACTGGCAACTCAGAGCAAACAAAATGAAACCAAAATATATAATCCCCAAACACTTACAAGAGAATGCTAGGAAACGATAATTACATTTAAAAATGCTAAAAATGAGAGAAGTAATTGTATGTATATATGTCCCTGAACCAATCAGCACAGCCAGGATTCACCTCTTCTTTTACAAGGCCAAATTCTGTTGCTCTCTCCCAGATCATGTGCTGCATCTCTTCTGCATTCTCTGTCCACTTTTTGAAATTGAAAACTTTTTCGTAATTTCCTAGCACATTTCTTTTTACCTAATCAACTGTCTATTTACTATCCTTCAGAACTAGTGGGATTATATAACCACTGCCCCCACCATTAATGCTAATACAGTCATTATTATTGTGGATGATAGAGTTGACACCTGTGGTTTGCTTTAAAGCCAGGTCTAGTTCATGGTGATTGTTCTTATTGTTGACAATTGCTGAACCCACCATTCCTGTTTATTGGTGGTAACTAATGTTCCAGAGTTCTCCATTTAGTCAACTGGTAGGAACTCTCAGGAATCTTTGAATGAATAGTGACAGACAAATGAGTTCAAATTGTCATAGCTGAGCAGGCAAAGAATGCAGAGAGAATGATCTAAAAAAGTAAGAAGTCCCGTGGCAAATGACCTGAGGCAAAGCTGCATCTGGTTGGCAGGAATGACCTCTCCTGACCTGCTTGCTGACTTCTGATTGGGTATCATTGTTTTGAGTGACAGGTTGGACACCAACTCTCTCTGCAACCCTCAAAATTGGGTATCATTGTTTTGAGTGGCAGGTTGGACACCAACTCTCTCTGCAACCCTCCCTGATGGTTGCACCTTGAGTCTTGACCTATACAGCCTGACTGGTCACAGATCATAGTCAACCAATGTGTCCTGGGAGGATGGTCTCTTCCTATTGGTCAGACTGTAGTGATGTGACCCGAGCCTTTGGAACATCTCACCCTGCTTCCTGGTGGAGATGCCTGTGAGCAGGGTTCAGGGTGGAGACCCTATAGCCTATGTGCTGTGCCCATTTGTGCTGGCACCCCACACCTCACTCTTCTGTTCACAGAGGAACTCATGGCAGACTTCTTCCCTTCATACACGTGTTTCACTACCACAGTATAGTAAGATTTCCTGTGTGAAGGAGGAATTGGCTTTTGCTCCTGGCTTCTAGACCTGCTCCTTGTGTCATGTGACATCAGTTATTCAGTTAACAAACATTCACTGAGCACCTGTTCTGTTCAAGGTCATAATTAGTTCCTGGATCCAGGGGTCATGAGGAATGATGATGTCCCTGCTCTCCAGGAACTGAGACTCTAGTGGGACTACTGAAAAATTGAGCAATCAAAGGCAGATGGGTGAGTGCATGTGAGAAAAGTGGGATAAATAATCTAAGAGCATACATAGAAGTACAGGGAGGTGGACAGAGAGAGATCCTATGAGGAGGTCACAATGGAAGTAAGGGACAGGTCCTGTGTCCATCAGAGGAAGAGTGTCCCAGGCAGAGGGCAGCTATTCCAAAGCTTCTGACATGGGAGCAAACATGGGCTTCCCAGAGAACAAGTGGTCAACTCTTTCTTTCCAAAAGCTAGATAGTAAATATTCCAGATTGAAGGCTATATGCCCTTCACTGCAACTGCTCAACTGTCACTGTCATTGAAAAAGAGGCGTTGAGAACACCTAAATGACCAGGCATGGATGTGCACCAATAATTTTTTAAAGGACACTGAATTAGGAATTTCATGTAGTTTCTCTTGTCATCATTTACTGTTCTTTTTTGGTGATTTTAAGTAGAAAAACTCAGCTGGAAGGCCTGAAAATACCAGTGGATGGCCCAGTTTGGCTCAAAGTCTGTGATGTGCACACTCCTGTTTGCAGAGGTTTGCTAAGGTGGCTGGTGAGGTAGCAGGGCAGTAGGGAGGAAAGCAGCTGGAGATGGGATCCGAGAGAGAAACAGAGCCCACCCATTTGGCCTTGGGGGTCATTCTGGAACTGTTAGTATTCCAAAATCCCCTGGAGATGCCTGTCTGGATTTTTGGCACTTACGGTTATTCTGGCCAGCAGGTGTCACCCAGGGAGTCTTCTAGGAAATGAGCTGTGTCTGAGCAAGGAGCAGGAGGCTGATTCCAGGCCCAATCTAAAGTTCACTGTGTGTCTTGAGGGAATCCCTTTCCTTCTCTGGGCTTCTGCTTTCTCATCCATGCTGAGTTACTGGGGGCGAGGGGCGAGGAGTGATCTTCAGTAACACTTTTGGCTCTGACAGGCTGTCATTGGTCTTTGCACATTTCTTTCCAGCTCAGTCTGACCTTCAGCACCATGGACAGCGATCTGACACTCCCAGGATGCTGCTGACCTGAGGCCACAATCAGGCAGTATTGAATCTGAATCCTTCCCCCTTGCTGGCTGCTGAGGACACACAGGGCAAAAGATCTGGGATGTGTCTGTGAGTAATATCCAGGACTCTGTGTTGCTGTGAGGTACCCAAGTGTTACTGCTGCTCCCACCAAAAATCTCCTTTGAGCTACTTGTGACCCCAGCTCTCCCACCTCTGTCAGTTATGATTGGGCCTCTGAGAGTGAAGTGCAGGAGGCCCCATGGAGGGAGCAGAGGAGGATGTGAAGGCATTGAGCCCATCCACCCCCTGCCTTTCTCTCATACCTCTTCTCAACCAATCTTCTTCTGTCCTAGGTGAAATGGGCAATGGCTCTCAGGCAGTATTGACAGCATGGTGTGTAGCTAGGGCACTGTGGGATCCTGTAGAAGTAGGTCCAATGGGGAGGCCATCATTCTCTGAAGAGGAACCCTGTTCCTCTTCATATGGAACCATTTGGTTGCATGAGTTCATTCCCATGGTCACTGTCACTGACTTATCAGTTCGTTCAGGTACTCCACATCTTTTGGATTCATTTTACCTCCTTCATCCAGTGTGTGATCCATGGGGAGAGGAGCTGTTCATGCTCTTCCCTCCTTTGATGGCACCTCTCAAACCACCTGAGAAGCAGGTAGGGTCAAAATGATGACTTCAATGTGGAGAAGAAGCTGGGCGCGGTGGTGCACGCCTGTAATCCCAGCACTTAGGGAGGCTGAGACAGGAGAATCGCGAGTTCAAAGCCAGCCTCAGCAACAGCGAGGCACTAAGCAACTCAGTGAGACCCTGTCTCTACATAAAACACAATAGGGCTGGGGATGTGGCTCAGTGGTCGAGTACCCCTGAGTTCAATCTCTAGTACCAAAAAAAAAAAAATATGGAGAAGAGATTATCAGCCTCCACTCTGGAAGTTACATCATAGAAATTATTTTGGGTTTTAATGTTCAGTAAACTTTAATTCATGCTGATTGGTGGAGCCTCGACTCTCTTCTTCCTCCCTGCTCCGGGGATGAACTCCTGAAATAACATCCCACACCACAGTTCATTATTGTCACCATGAAAGGCTAGTCATTGTTCCATTCAAAAAACTATATAACCTGGGTAATACCCCATCACATAAAAAGCAACAACACTGTATGATCTTACTTTTAAAACTGAATGCTCTCAGTTTGAATGCTGTTTCACAGTTTAAATGCAACTGAGTTTGTGTTCTGTCACATTATCATAGAGAGATATGTACTGACTTCTTGAAATAATCTACTCTAAGGCAGATAACACAGACGGAGAAAAGGGAATACAACTTTTAGTAACTCTGAAAATGGGCTCAAATTTACAAACTATGAAAGTAATCATACCTTTCTCATCATTATTTTCAAACAGCAGGAAATTTGACAAAAAGAAGAGTCAGGATTGAAGGGTAGAGATGTGGAGTGAAGTAATTCATTACCTGACACTATTAGAAGGAAACATGCATCTAACTAATGTTTACATGTGTAGAGTAGTGTGGCTTGAGATTTTACTTGTCCTACCCCAAATAATTGTTTTCTACTTTCTACTTGGAATATTTTAAAGGTTTTGAAATGTTTGACTGATTCTCACATCTTTGTGCCTAACCTAAAGGTAGCTATGATACTGTAGGCAAATTGAACGGCAGCACAGCAGTTTTAAAAACAAAGCTTAAACTGACATTACTTCACAGGTTCCCCTTGCATCTGCATTGTGGCTATGTTGCTAGTAGTTTTATGATGACTATAAATCACATTTACTTTTCCATGCTTAGTAAAGTACAGAAAGGTCAGATACCTGTCAGTCTTTTACGGGACTTTCATAATAAATTTGGCTCATCGTGCCAGCCATGGTGGAACACACCTGTAGTTTCAGTGACTCGGGAGGTTGAGGCAGGAGTAACACAAATTTGAATCCAAACTGTGCAACATAGGAAAAATCTATCTCACAATAAGATTTAAAGGAGACTGGAGATATAGGTTGGTGGCAGAGCACTTGCCTAGCATGTGAGAGGTCCTTGAATCCCCAGTACTGCAGGGAGAAAAAATCATCACTATTGTATGACAAGGATATTTAACATTAGATCTAGATTATTGTTAAGGAAAATAGACAATCCAAAAATGTACTGCTCTGAGTCAGGAGTCCTCACTATGAGTCTGTGAGCAGAGTGAGTGGGTGAGAGTGTATTTGCCATCCTCACTAACAGGATGTGGTGGAGGGGTTGGGGGATACCCCACAATAGGACTTTCCCTCCTCCAGTTTATACTGCCATTTTACTAAGTCAACTAGACGTTAATGGTTTTGAACACCTGGCATATTTAATGAGACCTAAAACTCTTTATAAATATGAATCATTAATGGATTTTATCAATACTTAATATTCAGTCTTATAGCTGAATTGGATATTTATTAGGTGTCCATTAAAGCAGAAAGATTTATTCACATTACCTTTAAAATATATCTACATTTCCCTGGTGAATCAGCATAAACTAATTTTGAATAGTCGTGTATCAAATGTAAGAACAATTCTTTATTGCAGGGTTTAGGAATCCTATTTGCTGGAATACAAACATTCCTGGGATTTAGTTGTGATTACATACAAAATGATCAGCAGCATAAACCAACATTAACAGAATTCATTAACAGAAAAATGAATGTCTGATTTTTAGTGCTATTCAACATGCAGTATAAGTAGAAGTGAACAGCTTCAGGTATCTTGTTGAACAAAGATTTAAAAGGTAAGCTGTTATATTGTTGTAAAATAAACATACCAGTTTACCGTCTATCCTAAACCATTTTTCTTGAATGTACTGACCTGAATTTAGAAAGCATCCATGATCTTGATAAAATTAATTAAAGATAAGTATCAAATTAAGTATTCAATAAATGTTAGGATCCTCATAGCATTGATCTCTTATGTAATTTAAGTACACTGAAAATATCATTGAAGTTCACAGAGGTGCAAGATCATCTAAGAGATCAAATACTTGAAAATTTTTTTCTGTGATATGATGTTCATAATTATTTCTCTGCTTGACTTACATTTTGAGCTATTTTATGTGGCGTATAACAATGTCTCATGTGAACTTTATTTATATCAGAGATTGAACCCAGGAGCACTCTACCATTAAGCTGCATCCTCAGACTTTTTTATTTTTTATTTTGAGACAGGATCTCACCAATTGCCTAGACTGACCCTGAACTTTCCATCCTCCTTCCTTAGCCTCCAAAGTAGCCAGGATTACAGGATTATATATGTGTTAAACTTCACCCAGCTGAAATGAGGACCCTTTTTTTTTGGCACCAGGGATTGCACTCAGGGGCACTTGACCACTGAGTCACATCTCCAGCCCTATTTTGTATTTTATTTAGAGACAAGGTCTCACTGAGTTAAGGTAGTACCTTGCTGTTGCTGAGGCTGGCTTTGAACTCACAATCCTGCTGCCAGCAGATGCTCCAGCACTTCCTTGGGGCACAGTTGGGACTGCAGTCTTCTCTCTTGAGGCCATGTGTGCCATGTGGCTTGCCCAGATTTCAATGTCTGAAAAGCACATCTGCCACTTCCAAGCAAAACCTCAAGAGTCAGTGCACGAGGCCATTCTCTCTGCCTCTGCTACTGTGTCTGGCAATGATCGGTAGGATCAGGTGGGGAGGATGATAGAGCAGCCACCCCAAAGTGGAGCTTCAATTAGTCTGTGTCCCTACAGGCCTACAGTGAGCTTACCCACCCCCAGTCATGTCCCCCACCCCCACTGACCACATGTGTGAATAAGAGTAAAGTCAAAGAGATGCTGAGATTTGCTGTTATATTAGCACACGCCAGCTCATCTCAGTTGATACATGTGTGTTCAACTCTAAATGCAAACTCAAATACCCAAATAGATTACCTAAATACCAAATAGGTCAGAGACTTTACCTTTATGTGCAGTGGGACACCATGTGGACATAAGGAGCTCTCTAGAGCCGGGAGTTCTGTCAAGTGGGAAGACATTACTACATGCCCAGGAACAACTGACATGCACCATATTCTGAAGCCCCAGGGCCGGTTTATCACTATGTCCATCAACAAAGCAGGCTCTGCTCTCCAGCACAAGGACATGAGAAATATGAGCCCCTGAGCGAGGGAGGAGGAAGGTTCCAACTCCTACCCCTTCCTGCCTGGGGAATTCACTGAGCACCTGTATCTTTGATTACTTTGATTGCTGTGTAGAGCTGGATATTTTGAAATTCAGGTCAATTCTTTGTGTCTCCGAGAAAAGGAGTAGAATTTGGGTGCCTGTAGCCACAATGTTTGCCTATGTTTCACACTCAGGGTAGGGAAAACCCTACAGAGCACATCCAATGGGAAGCTGAGTGACAGAGGTAATCAAACCTGGAGCCCTCACGTGCAAATGTCCACTCACCTGTGTAAACAATGTCATGGGAGGAGAACACAGGAGGCTGTGCAGAGGCTGCTTCTCCAGGGACACACTGGGGCAAGCATGGCAGGGAAATTCACTTTCTCCCACCTGCTCTTATGCACACTCTCAGTGGTGTGAGTCTTCCTGCTCATGTGTGCCAATGCAAGCACATGCTGTGAAATGACCTGTGAGTGGGGGAAGGCTTGGTGGCTAAGAACTGCAGCTGCTTGGTGAGCTCATGGCTTCCTGTGCATCCATAAGCACATTCACCAACCTTTCTGTGCCAGATTTATCAGCTGTAAAATTGAATAGAGACAGGGCCTCCCCAGGGTGTGATGAGGATGTGATGATATAGTTCATGCAAAACTTACAAAAGCACCTGCCTCATATGTGCTCTACAGGCATTATCTGTTATTGTTACCTGTTCCAGTAGTAATAGTAATATAATACAGTTTCCAGGACAAAGGGAGAAGATCCATTAGAAAAAATGAAACTCTAGCACCATGAAGAGCTACTCCCTGTTTTGCTTTCACAGGGAGCAAGAAGGTATGTAGAGCAAATAATGTGGGAATGAAGCTGGGTAGTGATGAGAGCTCATCATCTGAGAAATTGAATTCAGAAGACAATAGTCACCTGCAAGTACCTGCTGCCATGCAAAAGAGATCACACCGAGTGAACTGCATCTCCGGTTTAAACAAAATGATAGGGCACAAGGGCATTGGAGAGCATACTTGGCAACATGATTTATCCCAGGAAAGCACCACCCAACCCATAACCAGTGGCTAAGGGGGATCTCAGGAAGCCCCAACAAGGAAGGGGTATGCAGACACAGTTCTAGCTGCCGGGAGCCTAGTCATGAACTTGTACAACCAGAATAGAAAGGAAACTGACCCGATCGTGGAGGGTGCTTCAACCAGCCTCCCAGTGCATCAGAGGCTGGGCCCTCTGTGGAAGATACAGAAACAAGCTGAGAGCAGAGACCCTACTGCAGACGTGCCTGGTCTATTGGGAGGGTTAGAGTACACGGGAGGGATTTTGTGGAAGAGTGGGATCATCACTCAAGGGATGTGGCATAAGCACAAGAAGAGTGAAGATGAGTGCCTTGGGGACTACAGGTGAGGTCCCTCATCTAAGTGTGTACTTGGGGAATGCAGAGCCCTGCACAGAGCTGGCCCTTCGCACCCACATTCAAGCAGTCATCTAGAGCAGGGCATTTTGGGACAACTGCCAGGGGTGGCATTCACCCCAAATGCAGCTGGTGGCCTGCACTTGCTACAGAGAGGCCCAGGGACCAGGGAACTATGTCTTTTCAGCATTGCCAGGCTTTGGGCTCCTCACCTCAAACTCCACTCCGCTTCATGGAGGGTAGGGCAGGAGGAGGAGTTGCCAGGTTCCAGTGAATAACAGGGAAAGTGCAAAGGCTAATGCATCTCCATGCAAGAATAAAAGAAGGCCTAAAGGGGCTGGGGTTGTAGCTCAGTGGTAGAGCGCTTGCCTCGCAAGCGTGAGGCCCTGGGTTCGATCCTCAGCACCACATACAAAGCAATAAAATAAAGACATTGTGTCCATCTACAACTAAAAAAAAAAAATTTAAAAAAAAAAAAAAAAAAAAGAAGGCCTAAAGGTGGAAGGCCCAGATAATGAGGTTCTGGGAGTCCAAGGAGTAAAGAAAGTGTGGACCATGGGATTTGATTGCAGCAAGAGCCTTTTCTGACAGAGAAACTGAATATAAATGCTGGGAATGACCAAGATGAGAGGTAATCCTTTTGGAAACAGCAACATGTGGAGCAGTTCGTCAAAATAACATTGAGTGGAACAGGCCAGGCTTGCTGTGTACAGGTGTGCAGGCCGCATCCTACACAGAGGCCTCCAGCTGATGTGGTCAAATGTGCTAGCAAAGGATGACTTTTGGTGGAGTTCACCTTTCCTTAATTTACACAAAGGCATCTGCTATAGTTTAGATTTAAGGTGTCCTCCAAAGAGCCATGTTCTTAAGGCTTGGTCACCAGCCTATAGTGCTACTGGGAGGTAGCGGAACCTAGAGGAGGTGAGGCCTGGTGGAAGGAAGTTAGATCACTAGGGATGTGCCCTCGAAAATAATATTGGGAGTCCAGTCTTGCCTCTCTCCTTTGCTTCCTGGCTGCCATGATAGGAGCAGCCTCTTTGGCCACAGGCTCTCACCATGATGTGCTGCCTTAGCTCAGGCCCAAAGCAACAGGGCCAATGGACCAGGGACTAAAACTTCTGAAACCATGAGCCATATTGAATCTGTGCTCCTTTAAGCTGATTTTCCTCAATTGTTTTTCATAGCAATGGAATCTAACACAGCATCTTAGCTCTGAGCAGTGGGGTGGAAGGATGAATGGCCAAAGAAATGCAGGCCCTAAGCAGAGATGATGATGCTGCAGAATGGGGAGTGGCTGCAGTCTATCATGGAAAAGCCATCAACTAGGTGTGAAAATAACCACTAGCCTGTGTCCAGGGCTTGCTCTATATCCAGGTCTATGCTAGGACTTCACAGATAATCCCATTTAATGAGAATCATAGCAATTAGAAATAAAGGAGTTCTTACCAAAGAAATTTCCTATGGCAAAATTTAAAAAGCATAACTGGAAAAGTAGCACATCTGGCTCAAAGGAAGGTACAGGAAAGAAAACAGAATGTTTCGGCCATGACAAAGTACAGGCTCTCTACAGGGGAGAAGGGGTAGCCCATCCTACCAGTAGTTGCCAGGCCTGGGCATCGTATGTGCTGCTGCCTCGTGGGTTCATGAAGGATGTGCAGACACTTCCATCTTCACTATTCAGCTCTTCCTCACCACTGGAGCTGACCATGATGCCCTGCAATTATCATAACCCCACCCTAGACCTGTAACAGGTCTCCTGTTTCCTGGAGCTCATAGTGGTCTGGTATGCACCATGTCAGGCAGCATGGTGTTGTGTAAGGTCACAACAAGACCTTAGCTAACATTCCAAGTCCTGCCACCTCCTCTCTAGAGGGCCTTGGGCAAATAACCTGCTCTCAAATGAAACCCACTGTTCCTGTGTTACAGATAGTAGAACAAGGTCTGGAGAAGTGGGGTGACTTGCAAGGCCATGCAACTGATGAGCTGAAGACTGCAAACAATGTCTCAGGACACTAGCTGAGGCTCATGGAGCACATAGGAGGTCAGCATGAGGCCCCGTGTGCTCCTGTGCCAACCTCCATCTGACCTTCCCTCAGTTATTAACTCCAAAGAATACACACACAGGACCATGTGCAAAAATGGAAGTCTAAATATCTCTGAATACAGAGCTCATTTTTCAGAAAACTAGCTTGTTAATAAATCAGATTAAAACTCTTTAAAAATTACCCAAATTGACCTAATGTTTTAGTCGTACATTTTCAGCATTGATCATAAACATGTAAGTCATTGGTAAACAAATTAGTTTCCACGTTACCAAACAAATCTAACTAAATTCTAGGGCTTAGAAATGTTTGAATAATTAGTAATTAATAAAAATTTTACATAAGTATTCAAGGTTCCTATTTAATTAAAAGGTGAATCCTTCCAACAGTGGGATTGTCTTGATTAAAGATCTTTGAAATTGTGCAAGAACCAAAGAAGTTTAGGACATATTAAATAACAGAACTAAGAATATGTCCCTGCTATCAGTGAGCAATCAGGTATCATTTTTAACAGATTATTAAAAGAACAAACTGAAAAATATATTAACAATCACAAGCAACCCTGAAGTGCAAAAGAATATAGTTAAGGATCAAGACCAGAGAACAGAAGTTTTGATGGGGGTAGGGACACTTCTTTTTTTAGAGTGCTTTCAGTGACCAGAAGGCCAGAGTAGGCTAGCCAGCATTGTTTCAAGGAGACAGATGATGTATGAAAAAGAAGCCTCCTAACAAACTTGCCCACTTACAACTCCTCTAGAATAGCTAAAGGATATGAAATATCCTGAAATATCCAGGATATGAAAATTTTGGTATCACTGTTTTGATTTTTAAAAAGTTCAATATTAAGTTAGTTAAATATATTAACTTAGCTAAGAGGTTCATCAGTGTAAGTATTCAGCAAGTATTCGCCTATCACAAACTCATGAAAGTGTCAATCCCCAACAGGGGGCTGCAGTGCTTGTTTAGCATAAAGTGTTTTACATGGATCCATTACATCTTTCTACAGATTACTATCCCCTAGTGGTGTGGAAATTGCAAGGTGAGTAAGTGATCATTGAACCTGCTTTCTCAAAGCAAAATGGGAAGAGTGGAGGACAAACCACTGAAATAGGTTAGCTCCTGACATTTCGTTTTGCCTTTTGGTTATCTTGTACAACATATTATACCAAATACGGTCCAAAGATAGTAAGCTATGAGGCCAAAGATAACACTGAGTCTGATTCATCCTTTTATCCAGCATCAACTCTTTTTTTTAAGTATTTTGTTGTTGTTGATGAACCTTTATTTTCTATTTATATGTGGTGCTGAGGATCGAACCCAGTGCCTCACACATGCTAGGCAAGTGCTCTACCACGGAGCCACAACCGCAGCCCCGCAGCATCAATTCTTAATGAGTTCAGGCTCTCAAGTCATTTTATGTCTTTCCCTTCTGGTGAATCCTGGTGCCCCTGCACGTTCTCTGTCCCAAGTTCTAGAAGTAGTTCTGCTCCCATCTTGAGACAGAACTGGGCCTGTAGCTCCTTCCTTTCCTACTTTTCCACCCACCCTAAGCGCCCAGGGACTCGTCAGGTACAGCAGCAGCAGGAACAGTCCCAGGTAGAGGTGGTGGCTATTGGCGAAACTTCCTCTGCTGGTGGTCATGATACCAGTCCCAGGTGAGTGGGGCCCACATGTTTTGCTGGAGCAGCTGCTGCCCCTGGGACACCACACCCGAGATGCACCCCGGGGGGTTCTCAGCACTCTTAAAGTTTCCCAGATGTGCCTAACATGCTCTGCGCAGATTGCATACTGCCACCACTACACCTTCATCCCCAGGACTGAAGCTCCAACTCATCTTCTGCCTGGAACTGTGGACCACGGCACTGGTGCCCACAGTTACTGCTGCCCAGCAGGGTGCCACATCCAAAGACAGAAAGATTTTCTCATTGTGCTCTGCTGCAGGTGTTCAGAGGATGCTCCCAAGGCTCCTCTTATACTCTGCCTGCACAGACCTTAAAACAAGAGGTAATTTTGTCAAGAGCAAGCCCTCATCCTCAGTCTGCGTTTAGGCTTGCTCGCTAACTTTATTCCCAGAGGTCTCTCAGTGTAAGCAGATGAGTGAAATCACACCTGCCACAGAAATGAGTGATTTGGAAAATTTATCACAGAGGTAATGCTAGCTACTGATCTTAAGTCTAGAGACCCTGATTTATAATTCTGAACAAAAAGTCAAAAACTGAAAATTGTTAAGATAATTAAGTCTGAGCTCTTGTGGCAGTGCTGCCTATAATCACATTGACTCTGGAGGCTGAGGCAGGAGGATTCCAAGTTGAAAGCCAGTCTCAGAAACTTAGAGAGGCCCTAAGCAAATTAGTGAGACCCTGTCTATAATAATAATAATAATAGGGCAGGGGATGTGGCTCAGTGCTTCAGTGCCCCTGGGTTCAGTCCCAGGAAAAACAAAAAGTTCTAAAGCTAAACACCCAAGAGAAAATGACCCCCATGAATGATGCATAAGGAAAGCAAGAGAGATGCTTAAAAATTATAATGATTGGCCTTCCTAAGATTTAAAGGAATGTTCCTTCGATTGAAAGTAGAATAACAGGCCATTATTAAAGAGGAGCAGTTGGAAGGTGGAAGGGAATTGTGGCTCTTAACAGAGCTGTGATTCTCATCTGCAAATATTTTCAGAAAATAGGGAAGGAGGAATATTTGCAACTCATTCTATAAGGCATATATTTCCTGATACAAAATCAAGAGCCAATATGACAAGAAAACCACAGACCACTTATTGTCCCTCCTTAAGAAAAGCAAAAATCCTTAACAAAATATTGGCCATCTGAATAGCCAACACAGACAAGGATTATATAATATGAACACGTAGAATTTGACCCAGGAATTCCAAGTCAGCTTAATATCCAAAAACCAGTCAGGCACTGAGGGCGACCCTAATCTGCACAACAGAGGGCACCCCAGGCCTGCTGGGCGCCTGTCACCTTCCCTCAGCTGCTGAAAAGCATGCTGCATGAAAAGGAGACAATACTCTTGGGAAGAGGAAGTCTGGGACCAAGGAGCAAGTTGTGGAAACAGGAAAGAGAAATTTCAAAAAATTCCTTTAATAACCACTTACAAAGAGGAGGCCTAGAGAATAATCCCCGCGAAGCAACCAGGTAGATTTGGAATGCAGTATCTTTAATGATTTTAGTCCATTTGAATATTCTACATATTTTGTCTTTCGGTAAAAGCATTTTTTCTAGGAATTTGTTCACTTTATGGGAGTTTCCTGCTGTGTTGCTATAAAAATTTTCATAAATATATTTTTTCTAGGAATTTGTCTACTTCATCTGAGTTTCCTGCTGTATGGGATATAAAGTTTTCCATTCTGTCCTCTTGTGGATTTTTAAAATGTATGTGAGCCATGTGGTGATGTGAGCCTTTTCATCCTCCATCAGGTCCTTGTCCTCTCACTTGCCCGGGATCAGTCATCAGGGATCCATCATCAAGGACGTATCCACTGTTTACTCTTTCCCTCAAAAACACCTGTTTGGCTTTGTAGACCTCCACAGAGGGTTGATTTCTATTTGTTAATTTATGTTCTTTGTGTTTCCCTATCTTCCACCATGTCTGAGCTTCATTTGTTCCTCTTTTTCTTACTTCTTTTTTTTTTTCTGGCTACAAGTTTATTCAAAACAAAATAATCCCCTCCAACTTCACTGAGGTGGCTGACCACCTCCATGACCAAATCCGCTTCTAAACTGGAATTCGGTTGCTGACCCAGCCCCAGCCTCGGCTTTCTTGTCAGCACCAGGGGGCACAGCAGTCTGTCTGTGTCTCTGTCTGCTTCGCTCTTTTGAGTCTTGCAGGCTGCTCACCTTCCAGACCTTTGGGCCCAGGCCTGCCAGTTTCTTGTTGGCCACGGAGTAGAGTGGCAGGCACAATCTCAGGCGGCAGGTGAAGGTAATTGCGAAGATACTGGATGCTCTTGTTGGTAAGGTACCAGTAGAAGTGTCTCCAGGCAAACTGTTCCTTCACATAGCCTCCAGACTTGAGAGACTGCATGGCCTTCATGACGTGAAGGTTGGGCACATTCTTATCTGCCAGCTCTGGGTGCTTGGGCATTGGGACATTCTTCTTGGCTACCATTACTCCCTCCTTAAAAAGGAGTTCATAAATGGCAATCTGGTTCTTCTTGGGCATCAACATCGTGGAGGCTTCAGGGTCCAAGATCAAGGCTGGTTTTTCTTCTTGAGACAGGTGCTTCTCATCTGCGTTTGCTCCCTCCATTCACCCTGTATGCACAGGAGAACCTGTGTTTTCCTCTAACAGTGGCATTAGGTCAGCCTGCAAATTTTGATAGACCTCTCTTATAGTTCAGTTCAAAATAAAATCTATATTCTACTGGGATTCTTTATATCCCTATGTTATTTAGAAGTATACAAGTACACATGAGCATTTTTAAAAATATATGATTCCTCATTGAATTACAGAGAACAAACTCTGAGTGATTGATGAAAATGTATGATGAAGAATATGATCAGTTTTGTAAATGTGCTAAAAAAAGAATGGTTTATATGCCCTCAAAGGGTGCATTATTCTCTGAATGTACATTGGTTAAATCTGCTAAAATTTGTCCCATTATTTATTTATACCAACTTTTGGTCTGCATGTGTGTACCTGTGTGTGTGTGCATGTGTGTACTGCTGCAGATGAAACCCAGGACCCTGTGCCTGCTAGAGAAGTGCTCTGCCACTGAGCTACATCCCTGGACCTGCTTTTCTATCAGACAAAAACTTCTATGTTTTACTTGTCTCTTTTTAAATTTTGTTAAATTTGTGCACATACACAAAGATATCTGCAAAATATTTTCATAATACACCAGATTCTTCAACATAAATCAAGCCTCAGTGAATTTCAAATAACTGAAATCATTCAGATTTTAGAGTATTTTCTATAGAACAAATGAGAAATCAAAAATATTAGAAAATCATATCTATGATAGGCATCTATAAAAATATACACATACACATATATGCACATTAGGTTATTAGGTTGCAACCAAATAATTTTTTAAAATCTTCTGAAGAACTGAGACTTTTGCAATCATGCAGCATCTCTTCAGTAATATTTTTACTTAAATTCTATTTTGTATGATATTACGCAGTCACACCACTGGTTTTAGGTTAGTGTTTGTATGGCTTATCTTTCTGCATCATTTCTTTTCAACTTTCTGTGTCCTTGTGTTCTAGGTTTTGTCTAAGCAACATGTACTAGAGCTTTGCTTTTTATTTAGTCTGATAATCTATGACTTTTAATTAAAATATATAGCCTCTTGCATTTAGCACAGCTATTGTAATAATTTTGGATTTAATTATATCACCTTGTCAATGGGTCCTTCTTTTTCTTTGCTCTGTTTTGGCTTCTTTTGAATGGATTTTTTGCAATTTTTCAATTTTCTTTCTATCCGCTTGAAAGTCAGAAACTCTGAAACCTTTGGTAAAGGATCAGGAACGGAAAGTGATGTGTTTCCGATGGGCATAGCTGCACAGAGGATGGGATTGTGCAGCTTCTGGAAGCTGCCCATGAGTTGGCAGCTCCGGGGGGTACAGGCAGGGGTCCTACTCTACCCTACCTGAGCCGCAGGTGATGCATCATGATGGGAGTCTCACGGGGAAAACTGGAAGAACAACGTGGAGGGAGCAGGGATTCTGTGGGCTGATCTCAGTTAGTAGGCATGAAGAGGTATGGAAATGAGGACAGGAAGACTGTGTGGGAATTCCTAATGTGTAGAATCCTAATACTTTACTCCAAGGTAATTTGAAACTTTCCCAAATGTGCTTAGCTCTGATTAAGCATAAATATAATCTAAATAACATTCTGAGTTCTTTGAATTACATATCATAATTTGTGACTAGTTTTACTTAGAAAACATTGGTTATTAGAGGAAGAAGACAGTGTAGGGAGGGGAATGGTTAGAAAAGCAGGAAGAGCTAAGTTAAGGAAGTGGCCTTTACTCATTAGTAGCACTAGAGGGCACCAGAGCACTGCTTGGAATACAATAATAGAAAAGTCCATGATCTGCATTGCAAAGAAGGGAAGGACTTCAAACAGGGTGAATTCAATACTGCACAAAACTTGTCCCTGCCAAAGGATAGCTTGGCTTTTAACCAATTAGTTTGCTCACATCTTGTGCACTCTATGTGTCTTTTCTTGGGGATTTTATTATTTACTTTTTAGGTTTTTTTTTTTTTTAAACTTCTATACAAGAAATGTCCCTGAAACAGAATAGAAATAACAGAACTCAAGGAATACTCTGATTTACAATTTAAAAATGTTTGGAGAAATAAAAGAGGAATTTACCTAGTTATTGAAATGGAATATCATGTCCCCACTCCCAAGGTGATAAAAACAATTAATATTAAAATAGATCCGAGGGCAACTGTCATCTATAATCAGAGAACAAGGACCTGGTAGACACACACTGTCCCTCAAGCAAGTCAAGAATTAAACAGCTTAAATTTTTGAGGTTTTGTTTTCCTGGAGGTGTTCACCAAATCTACAAGAGGCAATTCTACTAAGTTGTGATTTGAAGTCTATGTGGGGGTTTCTGGAATATGAAGATGTCTCCTATCTTTTCCTGGGTCCCAATTGTAAGCACCTATGTTTTATAACAATTCATTAAGCTGCATGTGTAGTGATATGCATTTTTCTCCAGAAGTGCTCAACCTTGAAAACATCATGACATTTGAAAGGGGATTAACTGATTCTGATAAAGTTATCAAAATCCCAAAGAATTTGTTGGGAAAACCGGAGAAAAAATAAAGTCACCTATAAAAGGAAAATATTTGATTTTCTTCAGAATTATATCATGTGGTCAGTTGCCAGGATTCTGCTTCAAGTCCCTTGTGAAAGATTAAGGTAGGCTTTTGCTCCTATCACAGTGGAGGGAGGATTTCTGAGGTCGTAATGACCTGTGCAGTAGTCCATTGTGCAGCCACTCTAGTAAGATCATGTATATGACTCTTTTAGTCCACTAAACACTCTTTGAAGTGGGAGCTCTAATTATCCTCATTTCAAAAATGAGAAAAGAGCCACACAGGAGTTCAATAAATTGTGTGAATGAAGGGGTAGAGGCTAGTTCTGAACCACAGCAAAACCACCACAGAGAGCCCAGCTCCAGAACTGCATGAGCACGAGCAACATGTATGACCTCAAAACACCATTTACACAGGTCTTCTTGGAAAGAACACTAAAGGATGAACTTCTGCTATCTAAGAAATGAAGTGATAATTATAACAAGAACACTGAAGTGAGCAGGGTTCATTACGTGTGACTTAGACTAGAACAGATTCATGGCTTATGGTTATAGAACAGAATGCAAATCATATCAATTCCACAGGAAAAGAAATGACTTAACCAAGTACAATTAGCAAAAGAGAGAGAATTAAAAGGTCTTTAATATGGGGCTGGGATTGTAGCTCAGCGGTGGAGCGCTTGCCTTGCATGCGTGAGGCCCTGGGTTCGATCCTCAGCACCACGTACAAAGCAATAAAATAAAGACATTGTGTCCATCTACAACTAAAAAAATATTTTAAAAAAAAAGATATTTAATATGGCTATGTCAATTAGTGGATGTGTAAATATATTAATGGATATATAAATATATAAAGGGATTACAATGAATCCTAAGAAAAATAAACTTGGAGAAATCGGGCATGGGAAAGAAGAAGAAAAAAGAATTGAAATAAACTATTTTCAAACCCCTCCATTGCAAGTAACCAACAGAAAATGCCTGAAGAATAGATTCAATGAAAATGTTACAGTAGAAAGATAACTCTAAAGCCAAAAATTACAATCCTTTCAAATTATCAAACGGTACACAGAACATAATTTTTTTAAAGCACATAGCAAAAGCTTTTTTAAAGTAAAAGAAACAAGTGAATCAAAATGGAATGCAAAAGTGGCATCGAATACATTGATAACATCTGCCATGTAAATGGCTTTAACTTGCCTATTATAGGCAAAAAGACTGGGTGTGGATCACAAAGTGAAATCCAGGCATTTGTTATTTACACACCAGAGAAAGACTATCTCAGGAAGGCTGGAGATAATAGGACGGACAAAAACACCAGACAGATGGAAAAAGACAGTGGGTGGGGTGAGGCAGGCATAGATCCTGTCACATAAAACCACTGAAATAAAACCATTAAATGAGATAAATTAGTTTCAATTTAAAAATCAATGCCCAATACAAATTTTGAAGCTCTGAATTTCTATGTTCAAAAGAAGAGAACGTCAGACTTTATCAGTTAATATCTTTGGAATTAAAAAAAAAGAAAGCAAAAGAAGTTTTAGTTCTCCTTTCTCTATCCATTGCAGATTTTAAATACATAATTTACATATATACATAAAATCAACAGTGTACTCATTTATATAGAATGTTCCATCATTTAAAACATTCTCAAGGATTCACAAACTCAGGTCATACGCTCATAAAAGCAGATCTCAGTGAACTCACAAGGGGAGAAACAATACAAATACTATGTTCTGATCATAATTTAATAAAAAGAGGCTAATAGCCCAACTAGGAAACAGCTGTCATTCAAACTTTTTTTAAAACTCACTAAAAACCTAGTCTTTTTTTTTTAAAGTGCTAAAGATTAAAATAATGGAACATCTAGAAAATAATATATGCAGTCTATCAGAACAAATCGATACTATAAGAAAAAAATGGTTTCAAGGAAAATGTGCAGTCCCCAACGAATTATGCTAGTAAAAATGTACAGAGGATAGCACTGCCTGCCCACTAAAAGCCACTGTCCCCTTGTTCATGAAGAAGAGCATGGGCTCCATTCCCCAGAACCTGTGGGTTGGTTGAGGTGGGTGACTGAACTGGGAAATGCCAGTGGAGGAGCTTGGTGCCACTTCAGGGCTGTCCTGCCAGCTTCTGGGTATTCCTCAAGGTCATCTGCTGGCTTGGTGCATGTGACAGTAGAGCAGCTGTGGAGCCCTGGGATGGGACCAGCCTGGGATTCTGATGGTGGGAAGTGGCCAACCTGCCCAACTTTCTAACAAGTCAGATTTTATTTTTTATTTTGAGACAATATCTTGCTTACCTGTCCAGTCTGCCTTATGATCCTTCTGCCTCCGTCTCCTGAGTAGCTGGGGTTATAGATTGTGCCACCTTGCCCAGCCATATTTTTCTCTTTGCTTTTCAATTTTTGGAGTTTCTATGGATATATCTTCAAGCTTCCTGAAACTTTCTTTAGTTACGTCTGGCCTACTAACAATCCCCAGAAAAGCATTCTTCATTTCTGTTTTGTTTTTTATGTCTAACATTTCTTTTTGCTTTTTCTTTGAATATGTGTATTATACTTTTATTAACCATCTGTTCTTGCATGTTGTCTTCTTTTTCTTTAGTGTCTTTACCATACATATCCTAGTTGTTTAAAGTTCCTGGTTTGATCATTCTGACATCTCTTCTCTGAGTCTGGCTCTGACACTTCTCTGTCTCTCTCTGCCTTCTCTGTTTGCCTTTCAGTATTCACAAAAAGCTGGACATGACTTACAGATCAAGGACTTCAGGCAGAGAGGTGTTAGTGATGTGATTGTGAGGTTTGGATTGAGGGGAGACAGTATTCATTGCCATCATGAAGTCGTGTGCTTTTAGTGAACCTGTGTCCCCAAATTTGTCTTTCATAAGAGCTTTTCTGTTTTGCCTGCCCCTCAAGCGGGAAAAGAAGAACCAAGTGGACTGGAGTTGGGCATTTCCTTCTCCAGGTTGGTGTGTCCCTGATTAAACCCAGTCATGTGGGGTCAGTCCAAATACTTTCTCTTGATTGCAGGCCTCATTGAGAAGCAAAGAATGTTCTAGGAGTATTTGAAAACAGTTGTTCACCCTGCTCTGCAAGCAGCATGAGTGGGTTTTCTCCACACTTCACGCTGAGGACCTGGTAGCCTCCTGGAGATGATCTGCAAAGGTGTTGGATCTCCCCTAAGAGTGAGCAGCCTGAAGATTTTAACTCTTGGACTTGTCACCTTTGAGATTCCAGCAATTCATCCATTACAGATTGGGTTTTCCTATCCATGTAGAAACTGTACCCAGGTTTGTGCTTATGGATTACAGCTGTGATGAGTTGTAATTCTGTACATCAATGTGTCTTTCTAGAGTTTACCCAGTGCCTCGTGTATGCTAAGCACACACCCTACCACTAGCTATAGCCCCAGCCCTTATATCCACCATGTTTTTGGCCAACAGTTTGCATTGAGATCTCAATTCTCTAATAGAAGTAAGAAGAGTGGCTAATTTTTGGTTAGTTTTAGTGTTTGACTTGTTATAAGGGTGAACAACTTCCAGTCTTCTTATTGGTGGAAGCAGAAGCTGAGAGTCTGCTTGCATCCTGTTTTATTCCTTTATTTCACTGCCAAAGTTCTGTTTCTGGTTGTTTTTTTTTTTTTTAAATTTTCATATTTTTTATATATATATATATATTTTAGTTGTAGATGGACACAATGTCTTTATTTTATTGCTTTGTACGTGGTGCTGAGGATCGAACCTAGGGCCTCACGCATGCAAGGCAAGCGCTCTACCACTGAGCTACAATCCCAGCCCCTCTGGTTGTTTTTAATTGCATAATGCTTATTCATTTTATTTCTCATCCATCATGTTACCTCAAGGTTTTTATTACTATGTGATTTTTTGATAATGATTTGAATTTGAGTTTGTAATTCACTCAAGTTTATTTTTGTTTTATCTGACATAGTTGAACAGTGAATTCATTCTTTTTTTTTAATATTTATTTTTTAGTTGTAGGTGGACAGAATATCTTTATTTTATTTTTATGTGGTGCTGAGTATCGAACCCAGTGCCTCACGCATGCTAGGCGAGCACGCTACCACTGCACCATAAACCCAGCCCCGAATTCATTCTTTTTCAAACCCCATATTTCTGGATTGTTGGAAACCCACAGCTTTGGTCAAATTGTATATATATATTTTTTTCCATTTTTATGCGTATGTTTATTTATTCAACAAACATCTTTTGAAGGTCTGTCACCAAATACATTGTGAATAATACAAAGATACTACTCACAGGGAGTTTATAATTTACTAGAGGAAATAAAAAGTAATGATAAGTAACAATAATACACAATAACATATGACATTCTTATTGCTCCTTAGAAGCAGAGACTAAATGGAACACGTTTGCTCCTTTTTTAATTTATTTTTATTTTTTAAATTTTATTTATTTATTCTACTTAGGTATACATGATAGCAGTGTGCATTTTGATTCATTATACACAGATGGAGCACAACTTTTCATTGCTCTGGTTGTATGTGATGTAGAATCACAACATACATGCAGGCATACATAAAGCTAGGGCTATGATGTCCATCATATTCTACCATCTTTACTGCCCCTCTGCCCCCTCCCTCCTACCCTTGTGACCAAGTTCTTCCATTCTTCCTGTGTCCTCCCCCACATTATGGGTCAGCATCCACTTATCAGAGAGAACATTCGGCCTTTGGATTTTTGAGATTGGCTTACTTCACTTAGCATGATATTCTCCAACTCCATCCATTTATCTGCAAATGCCATAATCTTATTCTCTTTTATTGCTGAGTAATATTCCATTGTGTATATATACCACAGTTTCTTTATCCAGTCATCTATCGAAGGGCATCTAGGTTGGTTCCACAGTTTGCTATTGTGAATTGTGCTGCTATAAACATTGAAGTGGCTGCATCACTGTAGTATGCTGTTTTTAAGACCTTTGGGTATAGACCAAGGAGTGGGATAGCTGGGTCAAATGGTGGTTCCATTCCAAGTTTTCTAAGGAAGCTCTATACTGCTTTCCATATTGGTTGTACCAATTTGCAGTCCCACCAGCAATGTATGAGCGTGCCTTTTCCCCCACATCCTCGCCAACACTTATTGTTGTTTGTATTTTTGATAATTGCCATTCTGACTGGCGTGAGATGAAATCTTAGGGTAGTTTTGATTTGCATTTCTCTAATTGCTAGAGATGTTGAACATTTTTTCATATGTCTGTTGATTGATTGTATATCTTCTTCTGTGAAGTTTCTGTTCAGCTCCTTGGCCCATTTATTGATTGGGTTGTTAGTTTTTTTGGTGATAAGCTTTTTGAATTCTTTATATATCCTGGAGATTAGTGCTGTCTCTGATGTGTATGTGGCAAAGATTTGTTCCCAGAATGTCAGCTCTCTGTTCACTTCATTGATTGTTTCTTTTGCTGAGAAGAAGATTTTTAGCTTGAATCCATCCCGTTTATTGATTCTTGACTTTACTTCTTGTGCTATAGGAGTCTTGTTAAGGAAGTATGGTCCTAATCCAACATGATGAAGATTTGGGCCTATTTTTTCTTCTATTAGGCATTGGATCTCTGGTCTAATTCCCAGGTCCTTGATCCACTTTTAGTTGAATTTTGTGCATGGTGAGAGATAGGGATTTAGTTTCATTTTGCTGCATATGGATTTCCAGTTTTCCCAGCACCATTTGTTGAGGAGGCTATCTTTTCTCCAGTGTACGGGTTTGGCTCCTTTGTCTAGTATAAGATAACTGTATTCAAGTGGGTTCATCTCTGTGTCTTCTATTCTATACCATTGGTTTACATGTCTATTTTGGTGCCAGTACCATGCTGTTTTTGTTACTATAGCTTTGCAGTATAATTTAAGATCTGGTATTGTGATGCCTCCTGCTTCACTCTTCTTGCTAAGGATTGCTTTGGCTATTCTGGGTCTTTTAATCTTCTAAATGAATTTCATGATTGCCTTTTCTATTTCTATAAGGAATGATGTTGGGATTTTAATTGGAATCATATTGAATCTATATAGTGCTTTGGGTAGTACGGCCATTTTGACAATATTTATTCTGCCTATCCAGGTGCATGGGAGATTTTTCCATCTTCTGAGGTCTTCTTCAATTTTTTTCTTTAGTGTCTTGTAATTTGCATTGTAGAGGTCTTTTACCTCTTTTGTTAACAAATTGTATATTTTTATTGTGTCCATTTTTCTTACACTGATCACTAAATTCTTCCTGTGCTTTAACCTATTGGTCATTTAGTATGCAGAGGGTTTGGTTTAATCACACTCTAAACAATTCAAACATCATTGTATAACTTAGGTTTATTTGGCTCTGTATTATTTTTGTTTTGAATTACTACGATAAGGACATATGGCCTATGGATCCATTTGATAGCTAGCTGAGTTTTTTTCCCATGTGTGGCCAGAAGAATGTCCTATAGGTATATTGAATTGGAGTAACAAGTGTCAGGTATAAGAATTTTCTATGACGTATGTGATGACACTATACATGTGCCATAGTGTCAAGAGGACAGAGAACAAACAAAATCTCAGAGGCTTAATACATAAAGAGTCTATTATTTTCTCTCTGCTCTACATTAGTTGACCCTGTATGAGGGCTGACTGTCACTTGTGGTCATAGATTGCAGTACTCATCTCATAACTGACCCTCTGTGATCATGAAGACAGATCAAGAGGTGACACATTGTCTTTAAAATTGTTTGGTCTCCCACCCAGATTCAGGTTGTTGTCTGAGGCATTGGTCTTTTCCTTACCCAGAAAGTAGAATGATCTTATAATGTTGCATCCAACCCGCACCTCTCCCCAAGAAGTGCAGCCCAGACAACTCTGCAGAAGCAGCAAAGTTTATTGAGGAAATAGGCACACAGGCCAATCGATTGGGGTCAGCTCTCCTTTCCTTCAGAGAGTGACCCTGAAGTGAGGGTTTCAGAGGTTATTATAGGGTGGGCTAGCTACATGACTCAGGAAAACATGATT
>CM053410.1:25284163-25316293 GCA_028644305.1 Xerus rutilus | reverse complement strand
CCGCACCTCTCCCCAAGAAGTGCAGCCCAGACAACTCTGCAGAAGCAGCAAAGTTTATTGAGGAAATAGGCACACAGGCCAATCGATTGGGGTCAGCTCTCCTTTCCTTCAGAGAGTGACCCTGAAGTGAGGGTTTCAGAGGTTATTATAGGGTGGGCTAGCTACATGACTCAGGAAAACATGATTTGGCAGATATTCAATCCATAGTTATTTACAGTTCAACCGTGACAGTGCCTCCTATGTCCCCTTTCAGTTCCTGGAACTTCAGGTAACTGGCCAGTGGGTCTGGCATCCTGTGGTTTTGCCCCCCGCCCCCCATCCGTGAGAAGCAAGCATAGAAAAGCATTAATCACAGAAGCACAAAGAGCAGGTTAGCAGATACGTGCAGGCCTGAGCCAGAGTGACTCCATCTTGAGTTGGGATTTTACAATAAGAGTCAGACTCAAGTCAACTTCAAGATAGTCAACACACCCATCAGACAAGGTGATTTAGAGAGATCCTCTGGTAACTAGAAGATGGGCAAGAGAAAGGTGAGGGAGCAGGGAGTCTACTGATGTACTTGATGGGGTCCTGGACTCAATTACTAGTCATGATAAATGGATTGTCTGAATGTCTATGTCTCTTAACCATCACTTAAATAGTTACCGAGGAGATACTTAGGTTTCCACGTGGCCCAGGTGCAGTGTTTTGTGGGAGTGAGGACATTGGAACCAAGGTGAGAGAGAAGGGACTCAGCAGGATGGCTCCACTTCCCTGAGCTTCAGTTTCCTTATCTGCTAAAGGGTCACCAGAACACCCTGGTTCTAGATTTCCCTCAATCTGACCTATGTCTGGCTTTCCATTTACTTCAGGGCCACTCAGGCCTTCTTGGACCTCCATCCCTCTGTGCTCACTTATGTCCAGTACCTTTGTCATTGCTGTTAGCTCTACTTAGAAGATGCTCCCCAGATCCTACCAAGGCTGGGTGCACTTCTTTAGTTAGTTTTTATAGATACAAAGGTGGATCCTGTTTTGTGGTCCTTCTGCCACTCCTGGTCCTTGGATTGGAGTGTTTCGTGTATTGTCGATTGAAGCAAGTCCTGATGAGGGGAGACTGCCTTCTGTCATTTTGTTGTTTCCCATGGCTTACAGCTTCTTTCGCCTTCTTTTCCCCATGCTCATTTTTTTTCTCACTTAGCTGATTATTGTGCTAAAACGTGAATTCCCATCCCTTTCATTTTTGTTCTATACTGTAATTCTTTGTGATTCTCATGAGGTTCCTTGTAACATGAGAGTGATACCTTGCTTTATGTGGACCCATAATGACATGAATTCAGTAAGACTGGAGTGCTTCTCCTCATTAGCTCCAACTCATCCCCCCACGTTACTCAAGTCACAAAGGTACGTGTGTATGTACTGTGTTTTCAAAACCATGGACTGATGGAGTTTTTCTACATAAATCTTTTAAATTATGTAGAAAACAAAAGCAGCCATGTCACTTATAGGTATCATGAGTTTGCCTTTCTTAAAATGCTGGAAATCATTTTGCTTCTCGAGGCTGCTGTCTCTTGCCATACATCCTCACTCTGACCCCCAGATTATCTAACTGCTCAGCACTCCTTAGAAACTCAGAATGGCTGAAGGGCCTATTCCTGGGTCAGGCCCAAAGAGTGACTGCCCAACCCCTCTGCTCTGGAGGGGAAAAAACATCATTATTGAAAGACCAAACTCCTTTCAGGATACAAAGAACTGAGCAGCAGACAAGTAACACCTAAGCTGCTCTGGGGAAGGGCCCCCAGCACTTTCATGACTCCCATCACAGTGTGCTTCACAGGATGTCCTTATGTTCCTGTAGGTGTCTCAGCACATGTTCGTAACATTAAAGTGGCAAAGGACTTAAAAACAACTTACTACAGTGCTGCAGCCACATCAATGTTTATTGCAACATAATTCACAATAGCTAAACTGAGGAACCAACCCAGATGCCCTTCAATAGATAAATAGATAGAGAAACTGTGGTACATATACACAATGGAGTATTACTCAGCAATAAAAGATAATAAAATTATGGCACAGAGGTAAATGGATGGAATTGGAGGATATCATGCTAAGCAAAGTAAGCCAATCCCAAAAAACCAAAAGCCGAATGTTTTCTCTGATAAGATCAGAGATGGAAAAGATATCACCATAGACCCTCCTGAAATCCAGAGGAGTGTCAGAACCTCTTTTGAAAGTTTGTACTCCAATACACTAGAAAATCTGGAAGACACTGACAAATTTCTAGATACATACGACCTGCCCAAATGGAATCAGGAAGATATAGAAAACCTAAACAGACCAACATCAAGTAATGAAACTGAAACAACAAAAGCTTTCCATAAAAGAAAAGCCCAAGACATGATGGATTCTCAGCTGAGTTCTACCGGACCTTTAGAAGAACTAACACCAGTTTTTTTGTTTTATTTTTTAATATTTTTTTAGTTATAGATGGACACAATATCCTTATTTTATTTATTTATTTATATGTGGTGCTGAGGATCGAACCCAGTGACTCACACATGCGAGGCAAGCACTCTACCACTGAGCTACAGCCCCAGCTCCCTAACACCAGTTTTTCTAAAAATTTTTTATAAAATGGAAAGGGAGATAACACTCCCAAATACATTTGATGAAGCCACTATAACCCTGATACCAAATCCAGACAAAGATACATCAAGGAAAGAAACTATAGACCAATATCCCTGATGAACATAGATGCAAAATCCTTAATAAAATATTAGCAAACTGCATTTAAAACATGTCAAAAAGATAATACACCATGATCAAGTGGGTTTCATTCCAGGGATGCAAAGTTGGCTCAACATACACAAATCAATCAGTGTCATTCACCACTTAAACAGAATTAAAGACAAAAATCACATGATTATCTCAATAGATCAGAAAAGACCTTTGATAAAATGTATCACCCTTTCATGTTAAAAATGCTGCAGAAGGGGCTGGGGTTATGGTGCAGTGGTAGCGTGCTCGCCTAGCACGCATGAGGCACTGAGTTCGATCCTCAGCACCACATTAAAATAAAGATATTCTGTCCACCTACAACTAAAAGATAAATATTTAAAAAAAAATGCTGCAGAAGCTAGGGATCAAAAGAACATACTCCAACATGGTATAGGACATTTATGACAAACCCAAAGTCAACAAACATCATACTAAATGGACAAAAACTAAAAGCATTTCCTCTAAAATCAGGAACAAGACAAGGGTGTCCACTCTCACCACTCCTATTCAATATAGTCCTCAAAACTTTATCCAGATGGATCAGGAAAGAAAAGGAAATCAAAGAGATCAAATAGTTAAAAAAGTCAAACTAACTCTGCTTGCTGACAATATGATCCTATATCTAGAAGACCAAAAATACTCCCCCAAAAGACTTCTAGAGCTTATAAATGCATTTTTTTAAAAAAATAGCATGATACAAGTTCAACACCCATAAATCAATAGCATTCCTATACTTCAACAGCAATTTAGCCAAGGTAAAAATCAAGGAAACCATCCTATTCACAATAACCTCAAAAAAATAAAATAAAATACTTGGGAATTAATGAAGAAAAAAAGCTCTACAATGAAAATCGTAGAACACTGAAGAAAGAAATTGAAGAAAACCTTAGAAAATGGGAAGACATCCTATATTTTAGATAGGCAGAATTAAAAATGTCAAAATGGCCATACTGCCAAAAGCAATATACAGATTCAAGGCAATCCCCATCAAAATAGGAACGCTGGGCACAGTGGCACATGCCTGTAATACCAGCACTTTGGGAGGCTGAGACAGGAGAATCGATCGTGAGTTCAAAGCCAGTCTCAACAATAGTGAGACACTAAGCAACTCAATGAGACCCCGTCTCTAAATAAAACACAAAATAGGACTGGGGATGTGGCTCAGTGGTCAAGTACCCCTGACTCTTCAATCTCCGGTACCAAAAAAAAAAGCAATAACATTCTTCACAACAATTTATAAATAGAAGAAACATTTGTTAATAGAATAAACAATTCATAAATTCATTGGAAGAATAAGAGACCCAGAATAGTCAAAGCAATACTAAGCAAGAGAAGTAAAGCAGGAGGCATCACACTAACTATCTTAAATGATACTGTAGAGCTGCAGTAACAAAAACAGTATGGTAATGGCATCAAAATAGACATAAAAACCAATGGAACAGAATAGAAGGCCCAGAGACACATCCACATACCTACAGCCATCTGATATTCAACAAAGGTGCCAAAAATATATTTTGGAGAAATAACAGCTGTTTTAACAAATGGTGCTCTAAAATTGGATAGCTATATGTGGAGAAATGAAACTACACCCCTTTCAAACTGCACAAAACTTAAAACAAAATGTATCAAAGATGTAGGAATTAGACCAGAAACTTTACAACAGCTATAAGAAAACTTAGGATCAACACACCATCATATAGGTGCTGGTACTGGCTTCCTTAACAAGACCCCCAGAGCACAAGAAATAAAACCTAGATTCAATAAGTGGGATACCTTCAAACTAAAAAGCTTCTCCTCAGCAAAGGAAATGATTACAAGTGGGAAAAGAGAGCCTACAGAATGGGAGAAAATCTTGGCCAGCTACTCCTAATGGGGAATTAGTATTCAGAATATACAAAGAACTTTAAAAATTTAACATAAAACACACCAAATAATCCAATCAATAAACAGGCAAAAGAAACAGAAACTTCTCAAAAGATGAAATACAAATGGCCAACAAATATATGAATAAATGTTCAACATCTCTAGGAATCAGGAAAATATAAATCAGAACTACACTAAGATTTTATCTCATTCTAGTCAGAATGGCAATGATAAAGAATACAAACAATAAATGCTGGTGAGGTTGTAGGGGAAAAGGTACACTTGTACCTGGTTGGTGGGACTCCAGATTAGTATAACCACTCTGGACAGCAGTGTGGAGATTCCTCAAAAAATAGGGATGGAACCACCATATGACGCAGCTAACCTTCCCCTTGCTATTTTACCAAAAGATCTAAAATCAGCATACTAAACAATGATGCACCCACCTCAATGTTTATATTAGCACAATTCAAAATATCTAAATTAAGGAATCAATCCAAATCCCCATCCATGGATGAATGGATTAAGAAATTTGGGTATATATACACACACACAAACACAAATACACGACGGAGTTCTGTTCAGCCATAAAAAGGAATGAAATTGTGGCATTTGCTGTTAAATCGATGGAAATAGAATATATCATGCTAAGTGAAATGAGCCATATTCAGAAACTGGAAGGTGGAATGTTTTCTCTCATATGCAGAAGCTACAGTAAAATAAAGGAAAAGGGGATGGAAGGAAAGGATAATATAAAGAGCCAATCAAATATAAATTAATAGATGAGCAAAAGGAAGTCTAGTAGAATAGAAGAAGGAAAATAGGAAAGGGGAAGGAGGACAAGAGAGAAAATGGATCATGAATGGAAATCGATATTCATGTATGTATGGGTTTATTGGAATGAACCCAAATACCATGTGTAACTATAAAGCCCTTTGAAAAAAAGACTAGGAAATGGAAACAGAAAAAAAAAAAGTACAGATTTATTTTGGCTCAGAGTTCAGTACGTGGTGTCTTGAGCCTGAGGGTGGCACAGTCATTGTGGTAGAACTTTTTGGTATAAGCTCCTCCTCCCTTTGTTGTGCCTGGGAAGCAAAAGGAAAGAAGAAAGGGACCAGGGTCCCATATTCCCTTCAGAGGCATGCCCCCAATGACTTCTCTTCCTTCTACTAGGCCCCGTCTACTAAATGTTTCATCATACACAATAGCACTTCAGGTTGAGGATGCCTTTAACATCTGGGCCTCTGGGGGACATTTCAGATACAAACTACAGCAACCACTACCAGTTGATTTGTGTCTGGGCAGGTAGCCATCCCAGACTTCAGACTCTGATATCCAGGAAGTCGCCACTGAGATCTCTCAGCCTGAGGGAATTCCCTCAGTTTCTAGATCCTTCCAGCAAGGAACAGAACACCTTCTCAATTGTATTTGCTTCAAAGCCCTCCAAGGGCAGCATGTGCAAATTTTTCCATCCCATATGGGCTGAAATGTGTGGAGAGCATGGCAGCAATCATCTGCCTTTGGGCTCCTGGAGATCACATCCACCCTCCACCTATGCACCTTCTGGAACAGACATGGGCTTCTTATGCCCAAGCCAAGTGCAGGTTGATGGGAAGAAACCCTATGAGCTCACCCACCCAAGTTCCCTGACTGTGTCACACTAGGACAACAGAGTCCAGGGGTGAAGATAAAGACTATGTCCCTCAAATAATCATGTAACCTCTGACCTTTTCCAGAAAATGTGTGGGACCCCTGACCTGGAAGTTAACCATGGTAATAGCAGTAGGCTGCTCATCTCTAGTCAGCCCTCACTAGGGCTTTTGCTGGTTTAACCCCATTTATGTGAATTCATAAATCCCAACCTTTGAAGGGAGGTTTAAGTACTTCCATTTACAGATGAGAAAAGTGAGACAATTTTGCTTTTGGTCATTTGCCCCATGAGTCAGGTTTGATCCCCAGTGCTCTGACTTCAGTGGCCACTCTGAAAGCAGCTGTCTGGGACTCTGGGCCTAGGGCTCCTCAAATTTCACAACTGGGATTCTTTTATGCAACCAAGGCTCCTGACACCAGCATCCCAGAGGTTGGTGGACTAACATACTGAGTTGTCCCGATTTGTCCCACTGAGGCCCTTGCCATTGGCTATAGCTGTCCTTGCTATTGGACATTTTACCCAGCTGAGATTTGAGGTATTTTACATAATAATTTATATATTATAATATAAAATTTATCTTTTGTACCCATTACTGAACAGTTGGTTTGTTGTGTTAGCTTTTCATTGCCGTAATAAAATACCTGAGGAATGTTTCTTAAAAGAGGAAAGATTTATTTTGGCGCGTGGTTTCTGAGGATTCGATCCATGGACTGCTGGCTTCATTGCTTTGGAGCTGAGGCATGGCAGAAGGATGTGGCCCCTCCCTTACTTTCTGCTCAGCTCCTGGCAGCTAGGAAGCTGAGAGCAAGGAAGGGGCCAGGGGCAAATTGTGCCCTTCCAGTGCACAACCTCAGTGACTCATTTCCTCCAACTAGGCCCCACCTCCTATCCTTTTCACCACTTCTCAATAATGCCATTGAGTGGCACTGTCTTCCTTGCATCCTCTATTCATCAGTCTATTGAGTACCTGCTGTGTGCACATCTTTGTGCTAACCACCAGTGAAACACAAACCAAAGAGAAAGGGTAAATATCTGGCCCCTGACAAAATGGTAGCTAATATTTTAACCTCAGGGCCAATGGACTACTTAAATGAGGGCTGATCATGGGACAGTATGTGACATATGGTAACATTCAATTAACATCCATTTCCTTCTGCTTTCCTTTCTTCTCCCCCACCATAGTCTCTGGAGACTAGGCTCCTCAAATGCCTAGGAAAGGTCTGAAGAAAACCATGTTGGCTTGAGCCATATATGCTGGTCCCAGCATGGAGGGTGCTCCCTTTTGGCTCCTTTGCATGCTTTTTCCTCTTTCACTCACATACAGATTGGTATCTGGGGCCTTCAGATTTTCAGAGCCTGTCTTCTTCTTTTGCATCTTCTTGATTGTCTGAGGTGCATCCTGAGCAATTTCGTCAGGACTGTCTTCCAGTTCATCAATGCTTTCAGCTAGGTCTAGTCTTCTCTATGGCCCATGCATCATAGGTCCCCAAGGCTCTGGTGTGTTCATCTAATTCTGGAGGAATATTGGTCCTTTACTTACACAAGAAGTAGAAGATCTTATAGGATTCAGAACCAAATAAAATCTAAGTGAACAAAACACCCAACTGACTATGTGCTTTAGAGAAACCCTCTGATGACTGTTTAGAAGATGGGCCCAAGATACATGGTGGAACAGGAAGTCTACTAATGTACTTAGTGGTGGACTGGACCAAATCACTAGTTACATTTAATCAACCTGTCTGAATATCTGTGTCTCTTGCAACCATGCCTTAAATAGTTACCTAGGAGGTATAACTCCTCATATGTGTGAGTCTGACCCAGGTACAGTGTTTTGTGTGAGGGAAGACTAAAATCAGGGTATGAGAGAATGGAGTCAGAAGAATGGCTTGACTTCCCTGAGCCTCAGTTTCCCCATCTGCTAAGGGGTCACCAGAACACCCTGGTTCTAATTTGCTCTTGATCTGACCTAATGTCTGGCTTTCTGTTTACTCCAGGTCCATCAGTGTGGTCACACGCTCAGGCCTTCCTGGACCTCCATCCCTGTGTGCTCATTTGTGCCCAGGACCTTTGCCCTTGCTGTTAGTTCTGCTTACAGAATGCTCCCAGATCCTGCCAGGGCTGGATGTGCATCTTCAGTTAGTTCTAATAGACAGAAAGGTGGATCCTGTTTTGTGTTCCTTCTGCCATTCTTTGTCTTTGGATTGGAGTGTTTCATGAGTTTTCTCTTAAAGCGAGTCCTGATGAGGGAGGACTGCCTTCTGTCACTGTTGTTTCCTATGGTCTTATTGCTGCTTTTGCCCTCATTTTCTGCATGCCTATCATTTTTCCTACTTAGCTTATTTTTGTAGTAAAATAGGTGAATTCGTGTCCTTTTCATTTTTATTCTCTACTACAGCAATTTCTTTGTGATTCCCATAGGGTTCCATTTAACATAGGAGAGTGACAACTTGCTTTTATGTAGACCTAAAATGGCATAAATTCATTAAGATTGCAAGTGCTCCTCCTGTGCAGCTCTAATCTATCCTTCCTAAGTTACTGATGTCACAAAGGTACATGTACATGCATCGTTTTCAAAACCATGGACTAATAGTTGGAGTTTATGCTATATAAGTCTCTTAAATCATGTAGAAAACAAAAGCAGCCCTGTCTTTTATAGGCATCATGAATTTGCCTTTACCAGAGCTCTTCCTCTCTCTATCTAACTGTGAGTTCCTGTCTAATGTCCTACAGTTCAACTGGAAGGACTCCCCACATGCAGGGCACCTCTAGTGATGACCCCTATTCATCTGGTGCTGTGGTTTGAAGTGTGAGTCCCTCCCAAACTCCAGCTAAAACTTTAACCCAAATGCATTGAGAAGGTGGGCCATCAGGATGTGGTTAGTCCATGAGGCTCTGACACCATGCACACAGATGGATGCTTATAGAAAAGAGCACTGTTTCACATGCACGAGGCACTGGATGGATCTCCAGCACCACACACCACACCTACACACATGCACTCACACACATTAAGCCAGACATGATGGTACAGGCCTGTCATTGGAGCTACTCTGAAAGCTGAGGCAGGAAAAGCACAAGTCTGAGGCCAATCTGGATAACTTAGTGAGATGCTGCCTCAAAATTAAAAAGTGTTGAAGACGAATCTCTGTGGTAGACCACTTTCCCAGCATGTGTTAGGTCCTGGTTTCAATAATCTGTATCATAAATAATTTGAAGGAAGGAAGGAAGGAAAAAAGGAAGAAAGGAATGGGCTTGAAGGAGTGGGTTTGGTCCTTCCTCCTCTGCCATGTGAGGGCACAGTAAGAAGACGCCATGTTAAATGGAGAAAGTGGGTCCTCTCCATACACCTAATCTGGCACCTTGACCTTGGACTCATCAGACTCCTCAAAACCCAGAACTTTGAGAAATCTATTTCTTTTTTTAAAGCCCTCCAGCCTACGGTATTTTGATACAGCATCTTGAAATGAGCGAGACACCTGGGAACATTGCCATTGCTGCCTACTGTGGGAAGGACACTTGGGCTGACCATAGGATTCTTGGCTGACAGGTTTGCCCCTCATCACTTTGAATATTTTAACCCACCACCTTCTGTGTTCTAGGGTTTCTGAGGAGAAATGCAATGAGGATCTTATGGGGAAATGATAACAAAAGTGCCCTTCCTCTTGGCCTCATAGATGTGAATAACATGGCCAATGGTATCTTAGGGAATGGAGCATTTTGTGCCAGCATCAGGATGCAAGTGAAGTACCACATTTGGACACCAATCATTTTGATTTGGGAGAAAAAGAAATTGCACGCCTTGAGTATAGGTATGATCAGTTCTTTAAAAGGCAAATGTCATTACAGATTTTCAGACTTGAAATGAAAGAGCCATTGAAGACTCCTACAGGTCTTAATTTCTAAATGGGTAAATATCAGACTCCATAACCCACTGAGGTCAGGAACTTCTTGAGTCCATCCTTGTTCTTATCATAAAGTGGAAAAGGTCCTTGAGGCCACAGTGTGAGGCAACCACTGTGGGTTATACTCAAGCAAGGGAGCCCTGGTTCTGATATGTATGATACATAATGTACATAATGGTTAGTCTATGATTATGGTTTTTGGGTAAGAAAAGCCCAGTGGTGATATTCTCATCATTTAAATGGAGGACATGTACAGTTAACATGGCTCATCACCACGTTAACATGGTTTGATCACCTTACCAAAGTAGGGTCCAGTTTCTCCACTGTCAAGTTGCATTCCCAGCCCTAAAAAAATTCACACAGGCTCTTGCTAAGTTTCCCAGGATGGCCTCAAACTTTCAATCATCCTGCCTCACCCTCCCAAGTAGCTAGGATTATAGTGCCACTGCACCCAGTTCCTCTTATGTTTCCTAAATATGCAAACTTTAGGATGGAAGGATGGATGGATGGACAGATAGATAGATAAATTTTTTTTTTGGTACTGGGGATTGAACCCAGGGGCACTTTACTACTGAGAGCAACACCCCTAGACCTTTTTATTTTGTATTTTTATTATTTTAAATTTTATTAGAAAATTATAATTATACATAGTATTTGGGTTCATTTTGACAAAATAATACATGCGAGGAATTTGATTTCAATCCCCATTCCCCACTTTTCCTTCCTTCCTCCTTCCCCGTATTCTCCCTCCTCTCCTCTGTTGATCTTCCTTTTGCTCTTTTATTTTTGTTTGGTATTTTCTACATGTACACAATAGGTGAAATTCTTTTGGATACATTGATACATGTATATAGCATGATATTGTTAAATTGATTTCATATTTCTACTCCTTTCCCTTCTTTCTTCCCTCCCTCTTGTTCCTCTTCTCCTCCACTGATCTACCCTATGTCTTCATATCTTATCCCCTCCCCTGCCACCTTCTTTCCCTTATTTTGCCCTAGCTTCCACAACTGAGGGAACACTGGGCTCTTGGTTTTCTGAGTCTGACTTATTTTACTTAGCCTGAATTTCTACATTTATATTTATTACCTGCAAATACCATTATTTCATTCTTCTTCGTGGCTGAGTAAAACTTCATTATGTGAATATATCTATATATCTATATCATCTATATCTATATCATCTATATCTATATTTATAATCTTACATTTTGTTTACACATTTATTTGTTGATGGGCATTTGAATTGATTCCATAACTTGACTACTGTAAATTGTGCTCCTCTAAACACTGAAGTGGCTGTATGGCTATATATAGTATACTGATTTTATTTCCTTAGAATAAATACCAAGAAGTGGGATAGCTGAATCATATTGTGGTTCTGTTCCTAGGGTTTTTTCATTTTATTTTTGTTGTTGTTATTGTTTTTGTTTATTTGAGGAGTCTCCACACTGCTTCCCACAGTGGTTTTACTAAGTTTTATTTTGTATCTTTAGACAATGTCTCACTGAGTTGCTGAGGGTCTCACTGAGTTGCTGAGACTGGCCTCAAACTTTCAATCCTCTTGCCACAGCCTCCCAAGTCACTGGAATTACAGGTGTGCCCCACTGCATCCAGCCTCTTATTTTGAAGTCTGGTTTTTTTCTGAATTAATTATAGCCATTCTCATTTTTATTGTTTGCATGGTTTATCCCATTCTTATACCTTTTCTCTGTGATTTATATTTAAAATGTGTCCCTTGTTGATAGCATGTAGATAGATTTTTGCTTTGTAAGTCAGTTTAGTCGTCTTTGCCTCTTAGCTGTAGTATTTTAATCTATTATGTGTCATTCTAATTATTAATATGGTTATATTTAAGTCTACCATCATATAATTTGTTTTAAATTTGTCCCATGTTTTTCGTTTTTTCTTTCACATTCTCTTTTTTTTTTTGGTACCAGGGATTGAACTCAGGTGTACTCAACCACTGAGCCACATCCCCAGCCCTATTTTGTGTTTTATATAGAGACAGGGTCTCAATGAGTTGCTTAGTGCCTCCGTTGCTGAGGCTGGCTTTGAACTCACGATCCTCCTGTCTCAGCCTCCCAAAGTGCTGGGATTACAGGCATGCGCCACCGCTCCCAACTCACATTCTCTTTTCTTATGGATTAATTTGTAAAGCATTTCATTTACTTTATCATTGGGTTGTTAGCTATAGATTATTGTTTTTTTCCTTAGGTGTTTGTTTAGAATCCAAAACATGCATCTTTAAGTTATCTAAACCCATCTTCAATTTACCACTTCATTTTTAATAAAAGTACCTTACAAGAGGGAAAAGAATGTCACTCCATTCCCTATCTTGAACTTTGTGCAACTTTCATAATACAAATTCTTACATATCATTTTTGTGTAAGTAGTGGTGTTTTATAGTAACTTAAAAATTAGAAAAAAAATTATATTGATTTACATGATTTTCTTTGTTCAAGTAGAACCAAATTTCATCTGATATTTTTGTTCTGCCTAAAGAAGTTCTTTTTAATATTTAAGTGCAAGTCTGATGCATTAAATTCTCTTGGTTTTTGCCTCTAAAAATGCCTTTAATTTTCACTTTAGTTATAGAATTCCAGCTTGACAATTGTCCTTTCCTGATATTATCCTCTGTTTTTTAAACTTTTTTTTTAGTTGTGGATGGTCACAATACCTTTATTTACTTATTTATATGTGGTGCTGAGAATCGAACCCAGTGCCTCATACATGCTAGGCAAGTGCTCTACCACTGAGCTACAACGCCAGCCCCTGTCCTCTGTTTTTTTTAAATTGTGTTTTTAGCAATTTGATTACAACCTGCCTTGATGTGTTTTTCACTGCTTATTCTGTTTGGGTTTCTTGAGCTCCTTGGATATGTGACTTTATAATTTTTGTCAAATTTGGAAATATTCAGCCATTATTTCTTCAAATGTCTTTCTATTTCCTTCTCTACTGTCCTGGGACTTGAGCTACACTTATGTTGAACTGAATGGTATTGTACCCATAGGACATGGTTTTTTGTTTTGTTTTTGTTTGTTTATTTGTTTGGTTTTTGGTCATGTTCCCAGTATGCTTAATTTTATGTAGTTTCATTTTTATACTCCAAGTTCACTATCATTTCTTTTTCATGTCTAATCTGCTGTTAATTCTATTTGTAGTGTGTGTGTGTGTGTGTGTGTGTGTGTGTGTGTGTATGTATGTGTGTTTAGTTTCAGAGATTGTATTTCATATTCCTAGAAGTTCCACTTGGGTCTTTTAAAAAATCTTCCTCTTCTCATTATGTTTATATTTTCATTTATGTTACTGAGCATATTTATAATAACTCTTTCAAGGTTCTAAATCCAGTGTTTGTTATCTCTTGTCTGTTTCTCAGGTTTGTCTCTACCCCTGGGGGAATTAATGGCAGATTGGATATGAAGAAGAAATGATATTGAACTTGGAGCATGGATGGTTGGGTTCTTTGTCTTACAAATTCAGAGAATGAAATGCATATATAGAGAGTGAGAGCAAAGTAACAAGATTTCTTAGAGTATTAGAAAGAAATCAGAGCCCTCAAAGAGAGAGGGATCCCAACAAAGGAATGTCAATTGGTGTCTGTTTTTCAGGGGTTTGGAAAGGCATCTCTGATGGGCCAGCATGAGTGAATGGTAGGGGTGAGGAATGCTAGCATGAACCAATCAAGCTCTTCAGGCTCGGAGTTTCATTAGACAATTAGAAGTGTATTAAGTTAATCACATGTTTATATAATTAAGATGACAAGTTCAACCTTGTGATTTGGCATGTCTGTTGGGGAGAGGAAGCACTTCAGGGAAGGGTAGATTTGTGGTCAGCCGTTGCTAGGGCTAGGGATGGGGTAACTAAGGAAGAGCCATTGTGGTTAAAGTGGTAGTGGCAGTGATAGGAGGTTCCCCAGGCCCAGTGTCTTCTTCTAGAATGGCATGATCTCATTCCCTCTTTCCCTTCTCTGAGGCCCTTATCCTATCTGCCTATGGGTAGTCTACCTTCCTGTCTCGTGAGTCAGGTGTTTCTTTTTTTTTTTTTGGCATGTCTAGTGAGTTTGGATTAGATATTAGATATTGTATGTTTTACATTGTTGAGTACTAGATTTTGCTGTATTGCTGTAAGTTTATTAGACTTTATTCTAGCACACTGTTATTTGAGATCCACTTGATTCTTAATTCTGGAAAGATTCACATATATATTCATCAGGAGATGACTTGTCAATGCTTCTTAACAGAAGTATGCTTGGATACTACTAACACAGGCTCACTTAGAGTTATTTTTTCAACTTCATTTTACTAGTACTACCAAGATGATATAAATAAACTTCAAATTTGCATAAATGCAAGCCTTTGGTTTAAAAATCTAAGGGCAGACTCTCCCAAGCCCCACCTCATCCACAGGAAGGGCAAAACCAGAAAGTTGTGTTTTCTCCCTTTGCCATTGGAAGGATACATATGTTTCCCTTGCTACTTCTCCATGGAAGGTTTGGAGCTTAGAGCTTCCTGGTTTTATATAGGGGACTCACTTCCTCAAATCTAAGGAATTCCAATGCCTTGTCTTCTAACTCTCTTGGTCACTTTTCAAACCTGGTACTCTATTTTTCTGGTAGTGGCAATGGCTGTCATAATTGCCATTTCACTGGTACATACTCACCTCTAAAATTTTCAGTTCCCCCTTATTTTATTCTTCTTCTAGGTTCTCCCTTTACTGTGAGCTAGACTATGCATCTAATTGCATGTGTTTTTCATCTATCTACATTTCTAGGTATTTTAAAATTAGAAGGTATCTTAGACATTTTGGTCTTTTGTATTTTATGTTGTTTTTCTTATCAGCAAATTCTAAATATTTTACTCACTGGACTTGGTCATTATTAGACCCTGTCTCAAAATAAAAAATTAAAAGGGCTGGGTATGCGGTTCAGTGGCAAAATGCCTCTGGGTTCAATCCCAAGTACCAAAAACAAAACAAAAACAAAAACAAAAAAAAAACTATCTCAGATAAAGCTACAGCAATCAAATCCATATGGTACTGGCATCAAAACAGACTCATCAACAAAGGAACAGAACCAAAATTCCAGAAATAAACCTATGGACTATGATTATCAACAAAAATGCCAAAATACAGAATGAGGAAAGGACACTCTCTTCTCTCTTAATAAATAGTGCTGGAAAAACTGCATAGACACATGCAAAAGGACAAAACTAGACATTTGCCCCACACTGTATACAAAGAACAACTCAGAAAGAGTCAAGACTTAAACACAAGCCCAATGAAAACTTCCTGGAAGAAAACATTCAGGAAAGCTCCATGACATTGGCCTGGGCAGTGGTTTTGTGGACATGACCCTAAAAGCACAGGAAACAAGCAAAAATTGACAAATGAGATTATGCCAAATCAAAAAGCTTCTCCACAGCAAAGGAAACAATAAAGAAAAGAGAAGACCTATGGATTAGAAGAAAATATCTGTAAATCATACACTAATAAGAGGTTAATATCCAAAACATATGAGGAACTCAAAGAACCAATAGCAACAAAACAGCCTGATGCAAAATTGGGGGAGGGACTGGGATTGTGGCTCAGTGGTAGAGTGCTTGCCTCCCATGTGTGAGGCATTGGGTTCGATCCTCAGCTCCATATAAAATATAAATAAAATAAAGATATTGTGTCCATCTACAACTAAAAAAAAATTTTTAAAAAACCACTTTTTTAAAAAATGAGGCAAAAAACTTGAATAGACATTTCTCAGAAGAAGTTGTGGAAATGGCCAAAAGGCATGGGGAAAGGTGCTCAACATCACCAGTCATCAGAGAAATGCAAATCAAAACCAAAATGAAAAAAAAAAAAATGAAATGCCACTTGATACCTGATACGATTCCAAAAGACAAGAGATACTAAGTGCAGGAAAGGATGTGGAGAAAAAGGAACACTTGTTCACTGTTGATGGTACTGTGAATTAGTACAGCCATTATAGAGAACAGGGGTGCCTCAAAAAACAAAGAAATAAAATTAGCATATTAGTTTCTTAGGAGATGTCTGCACTCCTGTGTTTATTGTTGCATTATCCACAAGGACCAGATGTGGAATCAGCCTAAACCTCCATCGGCAAATAAAGAAAATGTATATACAGAGTAGAGTAATATTCAGCCTTAAAAAGAGTGAAGTCCTGTCACTTGTGACAGCATGGGTGAACCCTGAGGACATTATGTTAAGTGAAATAAACAAGAAAGAGAGAGAGAGACAGTGCATAGTCTCACTAATATGTGGAAACTAAAAATGTGAACCAATAGAAATAGAGAGTGGAATGGTGGCTACCAGTTACTGGGTATTTGGGGAGGAATGGGGAGATGCTGGCCAGAGGGTAGTAAGGTTCAATCAGAGAGGAGGAGTAAGTTTTTTAGACCTATTAGCATGATGACTACAGTTAATGATAATAATAATGTACATTTCAAAATCCCTAAAACAGTAGGTTTTAAATGTTCACACCATTAAAAAATTATATGTCAAGTAATGGAGATGCTAATTAGTTTGACTTAATTGATTCATAGTGAATGCATATATCAAAATATCACCTTGCATACTATAAATATATATATAATTATTACTTGCCAACTAAAATAACATTTTTAAAAAATTAAAAATGATCCACATCACTATGAATATTCAATAAAATAATGTACACAAAAGCTTGTTTTATAATAATTAAGTCTTGCATAATAGTCAAACATTAAGGTTTAACTCAAATATTTAACATTCTACTTACTAATATCAAAACCTCTCTGCGTGTGTCTCACAAGCTGTGATATTCTGAGCACGTTTCTTTAACACCCTGTCTCATCTATGCAAGGAAGGGTAAAAAGAGTAACTCAAGTAACTAACCATAGGCCATTAGGTTGGGTTTGACATATAACTAACCACAGGCCATTTTTAAAAACAAAACACTAGAAAAAAATGTACTAGCATTCCATTGTTTTTCACTCCAAATAAACCTCCCAAACACAAAAAATAAAACATAAATCAGTCCCAGGAATATTCCCCTCCTAGAATAGAGAAAACCATCTTAACAGTTTCACCTTCCCTCAGGTGAATCAAATTGTGGTAGCTAGTCACCATTATTAGCTTCCTCCAATTCCAAAATTCTCCCCAAATCCTGCTCTCAGGTTCTTCCCTTTCTCTCTTGCTCCTTCGCCTTTCTCAATCTGTGTGTCTTTACCCGGCTTCAGCTCTCAGCTCTTTCCAATATAAATAAATTAGGTCCAGCATCTCTCAATCCTCCTCCATCACCTACCACCAGTGCTCATAGCCTGGTATCCAGAGTAGAGATGTGTTAGCTGAGTGGTTCCAGAGCTCTGACAGTCTCTCACTGTCCTGTTTCCTCTGCTCCTCTGAGGTCTTGACTCTACATGCACTAGGCTGTTTGATTTTGCTCCACATCTCTTCGAGGATGTCTTTGCTAAGCTTTTATTTATTCCCTTTTGTGTTCTCATGTGGATAATTTCTACTTGTTGTCTTCAAGTTCACTGTTTCCCTGGCTGTGAGTCCAATGACAAGCCTCTCAAAGGAACTCTTCATTTCTGTGGCTGGTTATTTCTAGAAATTCTGTTTGACTCTAAGAGTTTTCACATCTCTAAAAAGACATTCCTTGTTTGCATGTGTACATTGTCTACCTTTCCCACTAAGTCAGTTGACATGTTAACCATGGGTATTTTAAAGTTCCTGTTTGATAGTTATAACATCTGGTCTTATTCACACCTGATTTTTTTGACTGTTTTGTCTCTTAACAATGAATTGTTTATTTCTTGCTTTCTTATGTGTCTGAAAATTGTTATTGAAATTTTATATATAAAATTTTAAAACTTTTAAAACTTTTTTGGAAGCCAATTATCATGCATAAAATAGTAGATGTAGAAATGAATCTGTGATGTGAATTAGAGCACATCTCTCCTTCTGCCCTTGCTGGGAGAGGCTTGAGTCCATCTAGACTGGAGTTGAACTGAGTTTGGGTTTTACTGTTGCTATGGTTACTTTTGTGCACCATCAGTTCCCAATTCCTTTGGTGTTAATGTGAGGACCAGGCTGCTGAAGTATATTTTTTTTCCTCAATAGTCCTGCTTCACCCTCAACCTTCATTCTCCTCTGAGACTGAGGACAGTGTCTCCCCTTGTATAGCTACTTCCCAGGGTAGACGGCTGTTGCTTGTTACTGGATGTGAGCTGTCAGAGTTCTTAGGCATCTAGACTATCTCAAGCATCACTCCTAGGTAGGCCCCCTGTGTCTGGGATTTGTGGGTGGGACTTTCTCAGGATGGCCGTCCCCTCTCCCTGTTACAGACAAATCTTGCACCATGTATCTTAGTTGGCTTGGATGGAAAATTCTGGCCTCTTTCCACAAGCAGCAGATCTCTGCTTCAGTGACTTTTTCTGTTTTGTTTTGCAGTGCTGGGGATGGAATCCGGGGCCTTTGGCATGCTAGACAATCACTCTGCCACGCAGTTACCCATTTAGCCACTCTCTGCTTGGATGTGGAATAGATCTGTGCCCTACTCCTTTCCCAAGGATAGAGGGTTATGCCAGTCCTTCCCCCAGTAGCCAGGAGTCTTCACCTGTGCCCTGCCATGAGGTGTCCATGCCCCTCTGCAGCAGTGTAAGGCATTTGCTTAGAATGAGAGAAGGGCCCTGGCAGGTGGCAGTGTTAGTTCCTGTCCCACTGCCACCACCAATTACCTGCTGTCCCCTTTCCCCTCAGAGGGTGCACCCTTTAGCCTCTAGCTTTGCTCCCAATCTTTCTTGTGGACCACTAGTGGAGGCCCATGAAAAAGAGCTCGCAAGTTGGAACGAGTTCCATCTGAACCACCACCCGACACTGGGTCTCCAACTCCTGTTAAAACTCTAGCTGATTTTAGACGCCTGTTTGTGCACTTGGCCAGGATTGAGCCTATGACACCCCTACCTCTCCTTAGAGGGCCTGCATGGTGCCCTGCACCACAGCTTCGCATGAGTTAATTTGTTGTTTTTCCCTCTCACTCTGAGGGTTGGAGTCATGCTCCTGGTTTTTACATCCTAGGCAGAAGAGAAATGGACTATTGAAAGGGCCCCTTAGTTGGTTTTTCATGCTCTTGTCTCTTTCCAGTCCATTCCCCACACTATATCCAGGGAGATGAGAGTCAAGTTTGATCATGACTTAAATCCTTGTGTGACTTATTCTTAGGATGACCAAAGTCCTCTACGTGGCCTGTACCTGGCCCTTGCTTACTACGTCACCTTAATTTTTCCCAAAACCCCCTTCAATCTCTGAGCAATAAGTGGAACTCCTTTTCTCTGTCCCTGCAGCCTCTGTCTCCTTCACTCAGTTCTTTCCTATTCATTCAGATCTCAGATGTACTCCATTTACTCAGGGAAACCCACCTTGACCCTGGCCTGTCCGCACTCCAGTCCCATGCTCTCAGATTACCTGACTTGGTAGTACTTCCATCTCTCTTTAATTGTCTGGTTATTTCATTCACATCTCCCTCCCTAGCCAGTCTCTCAGACATAGGAGGGCAGGGCCTGTATTTGTTTATTTGCATGTCCCCAACACCCAGCATCCAGTTCAGTAAATATATTTGTGTTGTCGTGGTGAAACTGAGGTAGAATCCACTCTCGTTCTGTATGTGGCAACATTCACTGGACCATGGAGAGCGCTGGGAGGTGTCAGGGAGGTCATATTAGGCTACAACAGCCAACAGCACTGGTTGTAACCAGCCTCGCTCTGAGCCTGGGGTCTCAGCACCGTCCTGCTGCCAGCTGTACATTCTAGAACTCAGACGAGGTTGGAAAACAGCCTGGACCATGGTGAGTCTCAGGCAGGTTCTGATAGGAAGAAGTGCTGCTGGTAAAAATAAAATGTTTGTACTATTGGAAGAGCAAAGGGTGAGGCCTCCTGTTTCATTTCAGTGACGCTATCAACAGGAAGAGATTCTTTTTTTTTTTTTGGTACCGGGGATTGAACTCAGGGGTATTTGATTACTGAGCCACATCCCCAGCCCTATTTTGTGTTTTAGGTAGAGACAGGGTCTCACTGACTTGCTTAGCGCCTCACCATTGCTGAGGCTGGCTTTGAACTCGCGATTCTGTCTCAGCCTCCCTAAGTGCTGGGATTACAGGCATGCGCCCCTGCGCCTGGCTAATAGGAAGAGATTCTGGGGTGTTGCTTAACCAGCAATTTTTTGTCGACAGCTTTGACACACCTTCTAAGGCTCTTCTTTCTTGTGACTTAACATGATTTGTTGGATCTGAAGACCTAGCAAATGATGTAAAAGGTGCAATTATTTTCATAGTTTTGAATATTTTATTGAAATATATGTTTTATGGTTTTCAGCAAATGTCAACTGTTACTGCAGTGAATATAAAGTTCATCCTAGTTCTATGTGGTGTATGTAAATGGAGAAGTACTATCTTATGTAAAATGAGAGAACACAAGTAATATCATTGTGTACTGATAGGTCTTAGAGAAATTAAAGATGCAGTACACAAAGAACCTGACACCGTGAAAGTAACTCTACCACTGGGTATCAGCTCCTAGAGAAATAACATGTGGAAATAAGTCTTCAGTTATACTGGTAAATGTCATTTGTTATTAAATAAAATTTTGTTTATTTTAGCCTGGGAAGATATAACCAGTGGAAATGTTGATATTCATGTGCTGCCAGGAGATCACTTTTATCTTCTGGAACCTGACAATGAAAACTTCATCAAGAACTACATAACCAAGTGTCTAGAACTATAATTGCTTGCCAACTTTTAGGTATTTTTCCTTTTGTCCTTGAAATAGTCTTTTTGTTTATACAGATGTAGCTCAGTAGTTTTAAGCAACTTAGCAAGACCCTGTCACAAAATAAAAAATAAAAAGAGCTCAGTGTAAGCACCACTGGGTTCAATCCCTGGTACCAAAAAAAAAAAAAAAAAAGTAATTTGGATTGGATTTGTGCTTATTCATTTGAAAAACACTTTAGTCAACATAGTTTGCAATTAGGAGTCTCATAATGTAGCAAATGTCAAGGTTTTGGGGTGGGCTTTTTCTGCTGCCCCTCCACCTTCTGGAGGGAACGTCTACTAGGGAACAGCTCTGAGTTTCCAGACCTTCAATTGCAACCAGACCTATCACTGATAATGTCTTATCTTTGAAGGACTTGGGCCTTGACCTCATTGTGGAAAACTTCTATTTTTAGGCAAAACTTAGTAAAGATCTTGATTTTTTTAATTCAGTTTTTTCAAGGAATCTCTAGATTCCCAGGTAATTTTAATAAATAATATAGAAATACTATAAAATGAGTAAAGTATGCTACAGGCATGAATGAATATGCTACAATGAAACCCATTATGCTGTATAATTAATATGCACTAATAAAAAATTCCTCCACTCTTAACACTGTGCAAAACTATAGTAATATTACAACCAGGATATTGACATTGCGACATTCCAATACTACAGGACACTCTTGCTGCCCTGTGATAGCCACACACACCTCCTTCCTCTCTGGAAACCACAATTCTTTTTTAAATTTTTTTTTAGCTGTAGATGAACACAATACATTTGTTTGTTTGTTTGTTTTTATGTGGTGCTAAGGGTCGAACCCAGTGCCTCACATATGCTAGGCAAGCACTCTACCACTGAGCCACAACCTCAACCCCTGGAAACCACAATTCTGTCCTTTATATCTATAATTTGCCACTTTAAGAATTTTACCTAAATAGAATCATATAGCACATAAAATTTTGGCATTACTGTTTGGACTCATCTTAATTTGCTGGAAATTCATCCAGTGGATCAAGAAGTTTTTACTTTGTTTTATTCATTAGGTAAAATGAAGCCTGTCTATCCATTTGGTAATTCCATATCAAACCTGAACTCTTTGTTTTCGAGGTGAGGGGCGTTTGTTGGGTTCGTTTTGTTTGTGGTGCCGGATAGAACCCAGGGCCTCACACATGCTAGATAAGTGCTCCACCACTGAGTTCTATCTTTTTTTTTTTTAATTTTTTAGTTGTAGATGGACACAATGTCTTTATTTTATTGCTTTGTATGTGGTGCTGAGGTTCGAACCCAGGGCCTCACGCATGCGAGGCAAGCGCTCTACCGCTGAGCTACAATCCCAGCCCACTGAGTTCTATCTTGATCTCCCAAACTGGACCTCTAGGCAGGAAACAGAGAGGTACTCTTTTGGGGAATGTTTATCACATGGAATCTCAAACAGGTTTTCTTTTTTCTATTTTCTTGCAGTATTGAGGATCAGACCCAGGGCCTCGCATTAGGTAATGCTCTACCGCTAAGCTACACCACTAGCTCTTTTTATTTTTTGAGGCAGGGTCTCACTAAATTGCCCAGGTTGAACTCAAACTTGTGATCCTCCTGCCTCAGCTTCCTGAGAGTAGCTGTCATCACACCCAGCTTTCAAAGAGCCTGTGAACCAGCAAGAAAGATTCCACATTTTCACTCCAAAAAAACTGAAACCAAGGGGCACAGTAAGGGTACAGTGGATAACTAGATACATTTTAGTTTGATTCTTTCTTGTTTTAAAGGTAAAAATTTAATATTTTCATAGTGGCTTTTTTCCTTCTTGGAGGAGCTAGAGACAGACTTATAAATTTCTTCCTTCCTTGTTTGTTTGTGGTGCTGAGGATGGAACCCTGGGACTCATGTACATTAGGTAAGTGTCCTACCACTGAGCTACACTCCTGGCCCCACAAGGCTGACCTCAAACTTGTAATTCTGTGGTCTCAGCTTCCCAAGAAGCTAGGATTATAGATATGTACCACTGCACCCGCCTGCTGTTGATTCTTTTTTTTTTTTTTAATTTTTTTTAGTTGTAGATGGACACAATGTCTTTATTTTATTGCTTTGTATGTGGTGCTGAGGATCGAACCCAGGGCCTCACGCATGCGAGGCAAGCGCTCCACCGCTGAGCTACAATCCCAGCCCCTGCTGTTGATTCTTAATAAACTGTTTTTATTACCCCAGTAGCACTCACTCATTATAGAGAACAGATTCATCAAAAGAGCAAATAATCAAAGTTTTGGTATACAGGTAGGGCTGTAGCTCAGTGGTACAATGCTTGCCTAGCATGCCTGAACCCTGGATTTGAACCAACACTGCAAAAAAAAAAAAATTTTTGGTATGCATACTACCAGAGCAATGATTTTTTTAAAAGAACCTTTAAAGCCATCTGGTTTAAGCTAGTGAAATTTATTTAACTGTACATTTTCAGCATACTCCTAAGTATTACGTTTCCTGCCCATAGCCCAAATATCCATGGTCCACAGCGTTAACAGTGCATTTCCCACTAATTGACAGGTCAAGATACCATTACGAAGGCTTCAGAAGGAGCGCATGATCACCTGCTCCACTCTAAATTCCGTACTTTTCGATCAGCTCTTTTGCTTTAGAAATATAGGCACTCATGGCATCCTCCTTCGACAACCCTAGAAAGACACAAACAGATCACCTTGCTGGTTGGTGCGGTGGGAGCTAAGAAGGCTGACTTGAAATTTGTTGAAGAATTAAAACCTTTTTGGAGGCTCCACGATTCCCACTTCGCCCTGCCTTTTACATCCAACAGGGCCGGACATGCTGCCAAAAGAGGGAGAGATTTTCAAGTTGACTTCTTACTGAGCACTTTCACAGTCTTTAAACAAAGTGTGTCCTTATTTTTTAAAAGGATAAATATAAGCCAGGCGTGGTGGTGCACGCCTGTCATCCCAGCACTTAGGGAGGCTGAGACAGGAGAATCGCAAGTTCAAAGCCAGCCTCAGCAATGGTGAGGTGCTAAGCAATTCAGTGAGACCCTGTCTCTACATAAAACACAAAATAGGGCTGGGGATGTGGCTCAGTGGCCGAGTGCCCCTGAGTTCAATCCCTGGTACCAATAAATAAATAAATAGATAAATAGATAGATAGATAGATAGATAGATAGATAGATAGATAGATAGATAGATAGATAAAAAATAAAAGGATAATATAATACCAATATCAATGTCACCAATGACCGCTTGCTTGTAAAGGCCATAGATTTCCTTCAGTTCTTCATCCTCTGGTCTTGTTTTCAGCTTCCTTACATCTTCTGTGGCCCTGTCAAAATCTGCCTGAAGCCAAAAAAATAACACACACACAAAAAAAACAAAGTAAAGCCAAAGGCACACAGTGCATGTGCTAATGTTAGGAAGGGCCATTGCACTTTGCGGGTGTTGACCACCAAGGAATGGGACTCTGAGAGGAGGAGGGGGAAGGGGTCAAATAGAAATGAACTATTGCTGCTCAGGTTCCACCAGAATTATTCTAATTTATTGGGACTCATGGACATCTTTCTTGGTAATTACCTGATTCATACACATAAATAAAATTCATGACACTGAAAAAGGATCAGTCTATGTATTTTAAAAGGCACCACACTCGGTGCAGCTTTCTGGATCATCTTGTGAACACCACTGTCCTCTTCCATGCCCAGGACGCTCCTCTTGCAGTGCCCACACCCTTTAATGTCAGTGGATTTATACCTCTCTAGTGTATTAACTAGTTTCTGAGGTCAGTCAATATCATTAATTTAGTTGGATTGCTTATATAGTTTCAACACAGAAATCAAAAATTATAAGACTATCAACCAATGTCCAGAAAAGAGATGTTGTTTAGGCAACTTAGAGCTGATTAGCCAAACTAAGCACACAAATACACTTGAGTGGGAAATACTGTCTGCACCATCTCTGAATTCTTTCCGAAAACCCCAGTATCTCTGTGTGAGTCACTTTCCTGTCACCAGAACACACATTGGAGATAGATCAAATTATAAAGAGGAAAGGTTTATTTTGGCCCACAGTTCTGTGAAGTCCACAAGTGACTGGCTCCATGGCTTTGGGCCACATGGCAGCAGTGAGTAGTAAAGCAAAACCACTTTACTTATGGCTGGGAAAAAAGAGAGGAAGGGCAAGGCCCACAGTCCACTTCAAGATCATGCCGCCAATGACTTAGAGCCCTCCCTCTGGCCTCTACCTCTTTTTAAAATGTTTTTCCATCTCCCAATAGTGCCATGCTGGGGACCAATCCTATACTACAGGGACCTCTGGTGGACATTCCTGATCCAAACTACAGCACTCTCTACCTTCCAAGGCCCTCAGCCTGAGCACTCCTGGACACTTCATCTTTTTCCCTTTTTGACCTCTTAGCTGATTATTTTCCTTATTAGGATTTCTTATTCTTTTTAATAAACTGTATCTACCTTGTGGCATTTGCTTTAAGTTAGGGGTAAGCAGGAATCATCAGTAGCCCAAGTATCAAATTAGGGAAGGTGAACATGGTGCCCCAGCCCCACCCTAATCCACCCTATATTTTTCCTCTGATGTCAGTGTTCCCTTTTGGTCCAAAGGCCTGGGAGAGAAAGTGAAGAGACAGCCCCACTGTAATCTCAGAAGCCTGAGCTCAGCAGTGTTGCTGGGTAAAGCCAGTCTCAAAGACAGGACAGCAGCACAGCCAGAATTGTTGCTTTGTGATGAACATGTCATCTATAAATGGAGACCAGGGTCTTCATCCTTGGAGATGGAGACCTTGAAAATGGCCCTGCTTCCTGACAAATTTCTGTAGGAGATTGAGAAGAATGTGTGCATGTGAGAAAGCTGCCTTGCCTTTCAAGAACACTCAGTTGCTATTCTCATAACATCATGGTGAAGGACACAGGCTCTGGTTTGACTTTCAGTGTTATTACTGAAGAGCTGTGTTACCTTGGGCAAGTTACTTAGCCTGTGTCTGTTTCTTCATCTGGAATATAAGACAACAACAGCACTTAAAGTTGTTAGGAATACTTAAATAAGTTTTAACACATGTAGAGTACTTAAGAGAATGCCTGGCATATATGGTGATTATTCAATAAGCGTCAGCTATTATTAGTTGTATTAAAAGGCTCTTTGGAGGAGTGGGTAGAAAAAGTAGCTCTTGAGAAAAGCACAATTATGAAGACATGAAAAACACTTTTAGTTTATTGTTTAACAAAGAACATAAAATTGTATCAATATATTCAGCTTTGAAAGTTATGAAGAAAAATCAGAGTAGAAATAAATATGCTAAAATAGGTAGACAGTAATTTCCTCCGATTTTTGGTATGTTTTAAAAATTTCTATATGCTCCAGTTTTTTCATAATGTGCATGTAGTGCATGTACAAGGTAAACAAAACAAATGCTGCACGAGTGACAAGGACTCCCCAGGACAAGCCAGGCCAGGCAACTGAGAGGGCAGGTATACTTCTCTTCAGGTGTGTCAGCATCTCAGAGATTCTGTGCTAAGAAGCTTCACGCTGTTCTTCAATGACACCAACTCAATTCCTTTTGGCCAGCCAAGCCTTGATTAATATTCTAAGATTTCTAAAATGTGTGTGTGTGTGTGTTGGTTCAATCCTGGGTTTTGGCACCAAATATATATATATATATATGCAAGGTTTATATATCTTGCCTTGCAGGAAGGAGTTTCTGGGAAGTTATTCTGGGGCTACAGAACCACAAAAAGATCTAGTGAATGTCTTGGACCCCCTCCATGCTGTCCCTGACACACTGTCCCATGCCATTTCAGCAGTCCCCATCCGTCCCTCCTCCCTCCCCAGGTAGGGAACCCTGCTCTAAAGCAGTGCTCAGCATTCCTCTCTGTCCAGCCTGCCTCTCTGGCATCTCTATTTAGTGCGTTCCTACTTTAGGGTGCTATTCCACTCTCCCTTTCACCAAGATGCCTCTCCCTCCCCAACCACAGTGAGCAGCAGTGGAAATAATAATGGCCTTGCATGGCATACTCAGCTTTCTATTCTACCTTTTTTTAAAAAATATATATATATAGTTTTAGTTATTGATGCACTTTATTTGTTTATATGTGGTGCTGAGAATCGAACCCAGTGCCTCACACATGCTAGGCATGTGCTCTACCACTGAGCTACAACCCCAGCCCTCTATTCTACCTTTGAGGCACACTGCTATGGGACTCTGCAAGACACCAGGATCCTCTGAAGTGCAGCTTCAGAGAAAAAAAAAAAGATGCTACAGGTTGGATATCCATAATCTGAAAATATGAAATCTGAAAAGCTTCCAGGTTTGAACTTTTGGAGTGCTGACAGGAAAATTTCGTACTACCATAAGCACATCCTAAACACAGGTACACTAAAAATACATAAAATGACCTCCAGGCTGTGTGTGTAAGGTGTATATATAAAACATACATGGGTTTCATGTTTAGACTTGAATACCATCCCCAAGACATCTCATTCTGTATATTCAAATATTCCAAAATCTGAAATGCTTTTGGTTCCAAGAAGTTCAGATAAGGGAAACCTGACCTGTATGAGTCTCAGAGGGAAAGTGCGAGGACTAAATCCAATTAGGAATGTAAATATTCTTGATTTGATTCTGTGGACTCTTCCCTCCCAGAGCTCATCACAGGTACCATGCTAATCAACAGTGCACTGAACACTTAGGATGGGCCTGGCCTGTGCTAGGCAGGCAGGAATGAGCAGCTTGAAGGAGCGACCTGCTTGAAGGAGTTCAGAATCCAGAGGGAGAGGTGCACGTCTAATAGAGACCTATGAGACTAGCTATAAAGGAGGAGCCGTGCTGCTCTGGGACTGGAGGAGGGAGTGGCAGCCCAGAGGGGATCGCTGGCAAGAAGGCTTCCCAGAGGCATGAGCTTGAGGGAAGGTGGTTAGTGTTAGCTGAGTGGACAGGGGAAAAAGCTGCTCCAAGCAGCCTAGACAGAATTTACCAGGGCTCAGCACAAAGGCTGGGTGGAACTGCATTAATTTGTTTCACCACACATACATAATGGAGCACAGGCATAAACACGCCCCCTGGTGGCCACAGCTGAGTTTTACAGACTGCCAGTAGATGGCAGAAGCAGGTCTGAGTCCAGTCCATACATCTTTGTTGGATGAATTAATGAGTGACTGGATATTAGGAAGATCAGAAAGTTATAAAGGTGAGACACAGATTTAATCCTTTCTTTAAATACAGGGTTTCACTAAGTTTCTCAAGCTGGCCTCAAACTTGCAAAATCCTCCTGCCCCAGCCTCCTGAGTCACTGGATTATGAGCTGCACCACAGAGCCCAGCATGTGTACATTTCTTTTTACATTTCACCCAAGCTGAAGACAGCCTCTAAGAGTAACTCAACTTAATTCACCTTCACTTTCTGCAGCCAAAGCACATGGGCATCTCACATGTGACCGTGACAAAGCCTTTTTGAGCCATTCATTCCCACTGAGGAACCAAATTAGAATTAGGTAGATAAGAACTCCTCACAATCAAGGCAACTTCACCAATCTTAATCACACAGGTGGGTGTGGAAGAAGAGGTTAGTTATTTGCTGAATGTAAAATCATGAATCCCCCTAGACTTGAAAAGATGTACCTTCTTTTTTTTAAATTTTTATTTATTTATTTTTTTAGTTGTAGGTGGACAACTAAAAAAATTTTTATTTTATTTTTATTTGGTGCTGAGGATCAAACCCAGTGCCTCATGTGTGCTAGGCGAGCACGCTACCACTGCGCCACAATCCCAGCCCCAAGATGTACCTTCTTGAAGGAGCAATTTTCTATTTTAGCTTCACCATGAAGGAATGAAATACATCCAGTTAAGATGACTTCAGCCCTCCTAAAGCTTTGCTAAAGGAGTAAACACACTGTAATTTAAAAATAAAACTGGGGGATCATAGCTGAGTTAGGAATTCCATTTGTCTTGTTGCTTCCAGGAGTGTCTGCCAATTCTGTTTATTCTAGCATAAAACATAGAAGATTGGGGCTCCTGTGCTTACTCCCCTTCTCACTTCTGCAAAGGGAGTCACCAAGAGCATCTTAGAGCAACACAAGTGCCAATGCATTGCCTACCATAATGCCAGCTAGATTATGAAGGTTAAAATATATCAGCTGGTTATTGGTCTTTTAATTACTTTTAATTTTTATTAGCCTTTTGACACTTTTATTTTGAAATAATGTTAAGATTCAGGTAAAAGCTATAAAAATAGTATGATTGCAGTGTACCCTGTACTCAGTTTCCCCACTGTCTTTTTAAAAAATTTTTATTTATTTTTTTAGTTGTGGGTGGACAGAATATCTTTATTTTATTTTTATGTGGTGCTGAGGATCGAACCCAGTGCCTCATGCATGCTAGGCGAGCACGCTGCCACTGCGCCACAATCCCAGCACCCCCCACTGTCTTTTAAAATGGTATTTTTCTCCAACACTCTGAGTACTCAAGTGGCTTGTTAGTAGATGACATCATGGTGGGTGCTCTTAGTATTTCTTAACCTGTTGCACTCCTGTGATGTTCTTCTACCTTTAAATCCTCACTGAAAATATTTTTAAAGCTAAAGAGAGAAAACATTTTAGAAATAAAAAATAAACTAGCAACAATAGCAAAAATTCAAATTACTAAGCTAAATGGCAACCATTTAGATCTTTTTATTTGAAGGAAATTTTGATTATTCAGGGAAAAGTTCAGTATGAGTTAGGTATCTATTGAGCTTATTCTTACTGGACATTTACCCTCCACCAGGCACTGTTAAATGCTGTACCTGCAGCTCGCTTAACAGTTATTTGTCCTCTGTTTCTAAATGAGAAGACTGAGGCACAGAGATTAACTGTGTCACAGGCACAAAGGGGGTGACAGGGCCTGGGTGTGAAACTCCATGACTCTGGAGGTCGTCCATCACCCATCCATAACGTCTTGTCTGAAGAAATGGTTAAAGAAATTAGCTATGCTTATTCTATGAAATTTTACATGTGTAAACAATTACATTTTAGAAGGATTTTAATGATAAGAAAATACTCATAATATAATAGTAAGTACAGGAAGAAGACTGCATATACACAATAACATCATAACTGTGCATTGTATGCACATATCGGTGCACCTATAATCATATGCACAAACGCACTCGGAAAAATACAAAGAAGTCACCGGTTGCATTAGCAGTGGCTGTCGCCGGGGTAAAGGAGTTCCTGATGACGCTTGTTTATTCTATTTGTTCCCGTCCCTAAGTTTTCCACTTCTGATATATCAATAAAACAGTATTTTAAAGTTAGAGCCTCACAGAGCTTTGCTGTTCAGAGAGGCACTTGCCTATGAGAACCCAGGAAAGTTCCAAGCAAAGGTCTCCCTCTGTGGACGTCCCCTCCCTCCCTGAGATGCAGAGTGGCAGGAGGACGGTCCTCTAGGGCTCCCAGAGGCCTGTGCCCACTTTTCCCTTCAGGGTAGTTTAACCAGTGTCTGGGGCCCAGAAGGGTTACCACGGGGAGCCTGGCTTGTCATCAACAGGTGGCAAGGTGCGGTCTACGCTGCAATTAGGGGGCGCTGGGGCAGGTGTGGGAGTGGCCACAGGGTCGCTGTCCAGCGCTCCCGGGTGAGGACTGCAGGCACGTCTGTCTCACGCCCCATTTGAGCGCTTCCCTCTCAGAGCATCCCCCACCCCAACCCCGCACGGCCTCCCTATGCCCTGTGTTACCTGCAGAGACATGGTGACAAAGTCAGAGATGCTGCTGCTCTCTGGGTGCTCGGTGTCTGGCAGGTGCTGGGCCGCTTCTTAAAGGCTCTCCTCCGCCGGCCTCTCCCATTGGCCGCGCTGCGAGCCCGGTGGCTCCCAAGGGTCCAGGTGTTGAGAGGGCGGGGCTTGGCAGTGAGTGGCAAGGTCCCTCGGGGACCCTCAGACCTCGCCCCTTTGCTGTCAGCTTCTCTACACTGTCCCGGAGGAGACAAGGGCACTCAAGAGAGTTCCTCTCTGCCTCTGGCTCGCCCATTTTCTCTGGAGAGTGGTTTCCAGGAAACAGAGAGGCTTCCCCAGGGCGCGGACCTCACTTGGGATTCCTTCTTGATGGATGCCTTTTGCCTCTCAGGTCTCCTCCAGCCTCTCTTGTTCTCTCAGGAGCTTTTCATCACCAATGAAAGAGCGCCGGAGTTTTGCCTTTTCTTTTCTCTAAAGCAGAAACATAATTTTGAGCACGGGCTGCAACACCCGAACTCCCTCTTAATTGTCGCAAAGGACCGCATGCCTGTTCAACTTGACCCAGTTTTCCAGGGAGCAAAACCAAAGTCATTTCAAGTCTGCAGACATTCTGAATGAGGTTGCGAATCTCTCTCTTTTTTTTTTACCACATTTCCAAAATACTTGAAACACATTCCCGGGTAATATGGGGATTCATTTCCGATTCTTCGTTTAAACAGCATTCATGGAGAAAGGCGCCTGGGAGAACACACGCTCAGTGTGAAGGGTGTTACTGAGTTAGGAAGAACAATGCAACCAGAGAAGAAGAAAGGCTGCTCAACTTTTAAACTTACCTTTACATAAAACTGCGTTTTAAATATTTTGCTTTTTCATGCGAACTTTTCTCTTAGAAAAAAAATTTTTGTAGTGAGATTAATGAATTTCCAAGTGAATGATACAAATTTTAGAGAAACATTCTGAGCAGGGTGTGTGTGTGTGTGTGTGTGTGTGTGTGTGTGTGTGTGTGAGTGTCCCCTTGTCCTGGATAACAGGAATGTAGGGTGGCGTCCAAGGGCAAATGGCAGCTTCAGAACAGTGAAAGCTTTCTGTTAGCCCAGTGTGGCTTCTGTGGAGAGTGTCATTTTGTAACCTCAGTTGAAATATTTTGGCATTAGTCATTTTAAGAAAGCAAGAGAAGAGGAGAAGGAAGTTACACTGTGCTCTGTTTTATTCAGTTAAGTCTAGAATGTTCTTTTAAGATCTCTTTTCAAAGCACATTCTTTTTCTTTTCTTTTTTTTTTTTTTTGGTACTGGGGATTGAACTCAGGGGCACTCGACCACTGAGCCACATCCCCAGCCCTATTTTGTGTTTTATGTAGAGACAGGGTCTCACTGAGTTGCTTAGTGCCTCGCCATTGCTGAGGCTGGCTTTGAACTCACGATTCTCCTGTCTCAGCCTCCCTAAGTGCTGGGATTACAAGCGTGA
>CM053410.1:25249907-25284063 GCA_028644305.1 Xerus rutilus | reverse complement strand
AGCTCAAAGCACATTCCTTTTCTGAATTGCTGTCCCCCAGCCAGATGCCAGAGCCCCGGTGTGGTGTATTGTTTCAAGGAGCAGGGAAAACTCAGCTGTCTGGAGCCCTTAGGGAGTGAGTTGATCTGGATAGACCATGGAGTGCTTTCTAAAAAATGTTTTATTAAAAATAGATTAGGGCTGGGATTGTAGCTCAGCGGTAGAGCGCTTGCCTCGCATGCATGAGGCCCTGGGTTCGAACCTCAGCACCACATACAAAGTAATAAAATAAAGACATTGTGTCCATCTACAACAGAATAAAAAAAAATTTTAAAAAATAGATTATAAACCAATATACATATATTTGCATCTATGTGAAATTGGAAAATAAAAGGTGCATTTATGAACTTACCACTAGTTGAAGAAATAGAACTTAAGCTTTGAAGCTCTTTTTGGCTCTCCTCTTTGTTTCCCTTTCATCTTATCTTCCACATATATTCATTCATTCAAATATTTCTTGAGTGCCTAAAATGAGGCAGGAACTGTTCTAGGTTCTTATTCTAAGTATAATGCAACAAGTGTGTCTTGACCTCCCCACATTTTCCCTGTTCTTTATCACTGTCTCTGCTGCTCACTGTGTGAGATTTGAGTTTCCCCTTGGTTTGCTGTCTGCTTTCCAGATCTGCATGCAGATCGCTTCTGGCAAACCAGAAAAACAGATGCCTCTGTACAAACTTGAATCTGAACCTGCAGAAGGTCCCAGTGCCCTGTGCCAGCCCTAATTGTTGTCAGAGGCAGAGGCTGGGGTCACATCATTCTGTTCATACACCAGTCACAGGTGGCCAGGTGGTATTTCCTTTGGACACCGTTGGGGAAATTGCCTGGCACACAAAAAAAAGATGCTCAATAAATACTTTTGAACTAATGAATTAAAATACTATTATTCTTTCATTGAATATATATATATTATATATACATACATACATATTTCTATCACTGGATACATAATAGACATACATACACATTTCTATTTAAATGCTTCTTAACCAGTTCCACTTATACTGCTTCAGGAAGAACTCTGTCAAAAAAAAAAAAAAAGGAAGGGAGGAAGGAAGGAAGGAAGGAAGGAAGGAAGGAAGGAAGGGAGACAAGAAAAAGAAAAAGGTCAGGTGCAATGGTGTATGCTAGGGATTTGAAGCCAGCCAGGAAAACAGCAAAACTCCATCTCAAAACAACAACAACAACAACAAAAACCTTCTGTGCTAATTTAATTCACACAAATATCTATACTTTAATTCTAAAATTTTAGGGCTCATTTATATACTTCTATGACATATTTTAAAGTTAATTGCAGCCACTTTTATGTTATGGGCATACTTTATTTCCAGCATTGATGATGTTTCTATAGGATCTATGGAAAATTTAAAATTCAGCATCACATTACATTATGCCTCTTCCCTCAAAAAAGAAACAAAAAAAAGAAAAAGAAAAAAATTGCTGTGGGCCTAAGACTTCTCTTTAAAATAAAGTTGCTTAAAAAAGAAAGAGAACAGCATTCCAGACTAGCCATGTGACTATATGGTCTTTCAAATTTCTTTCTTTTTTTTTTTTACAGCTCAGGAGGTCGAGGTCAGCTTCAGTAACTTAGCGAGGCCCTAAGCAACTTGGTGAAACCCCTATCAAAATAAAAAATAAAAACAGCTCGGGATGTAGCTCAGTTGTAAATTGCCCCCAGGGTTAGTTCCCCAGTATCACCTCCATCACTGAAAATTGCTCTTTTTTAATAAATCAGCTCTGTCAAGGTCCTTGACAACTTGAACATCTCAATATAGCCATACCCTCAAGGCCTGAGTGCTCACTGACCTGAGTTTTAGCAAAATGCCCTGATACTTCTCCTGGAGCAAGTCTCCTCTATCTTCTGACACTATCCAAGGGTGTTTTCCATCTATTTCCCTAGTTTCAGTTGAGACTAAATCTATTTCCTTCTCACTTCCCTCTGAACCTATTCCAACTTGCTGAAATTCAGCGTTAGTTCCTCAATGCAGAGTCACTCACCATTCATAACACTTGTTACCTGACCTCTGGGATTGAGAATGTTGTCCCATGATGTTAGGGGTGCCAGGAGCTAACATCATGTTGATCATGGTTTTGCTATCCTGTAAGGATAATAAATGGCCCGAATTCAACAGGCTCTTTTTCTCCCTACTGGTTTTATCTATGAATGGGCTGCCATGCTGTTGTCTAGAATTGCTAGAGTGCTTGAAACTCCTCCTATTCACAATGTCTCCATGTACACAGATGTGCTTTAGAGTGTCACATAGTCCTAACTAGCAGAGCTCCCAATGGCTCAGATTCAGAGTCTTTTCTATGAATTTCGCAGTGCATCCTTGACTATTCTTAGTAACTGATTGAAAATCAGTTAATGATAGTATATGTAACAAGTGTTGTAACAATAACCCACACATAGCAAAGACCAGAATGCCATGAAGAGAAAGAAGAATCTGTTGGTTTATTCTGTCACATTCTTCTAGTGACAAAGTTTCTTACTGGGACTTCCATTTGTTTTATCAAAGAATTTTAAATAATGACACAACATAACACTCAGAATCTTAAACCACTGTTATATCATGGCAAGCAGATAAGTCTGACAATAATTTTAGAATTAATATAAAAAGAAAAATTTTTTATAAACTTTATTCAAAGTTTTTAAAAGTCATTCAGAGACTTCACTGATATTTTATAAGGTAAAATAACAGCTGTCGGGCTGGGATTGTAGCTCAGCGGTAGAGCGCTTGCCTTGCATGCGTGAGGCCCTGGGTTCGATCCTCAGCACCACATACAAAGCAATAAAATAAAGACATTGTGTCCATCAACAACTAAAAAAATATTTAAAAAAAAAAAAAAATAACAGCTGTCCTTAAAAAGTAAAACTGAGGGCTGGGGTTATGGTGCAGTGGTAGCGTGCTTGCCTAGCACGCAGGAGGCACTGGGTTCGATCCTCAGCACCACATAAAGATAAAAATAAAGATATTCTGTCCACCTACAACTAAAAAATAAATTAAAAAAAAAAAAAAAGTAAAACTGATTGTGGAATACCAGTTGATAGGAGTTAAGTTTATCACTGGAAACCTATGTTTGAGGAACATGAGAAAGAGAATGTGGAAAATAAACCAGTACACGAAATTTATATTATTATTTTTAGTATGCATTTATGTGAAATAAATTAGAAGGAAGTACTGAAAGAAAAATATTTGAGGTGATTGGGTATTGAAAGATTTTTTTAACTTTTTTGTTGTAATGTTTGTGGTATACAAATTGGAGAGAAACTAACCTTTGACATGTAGTTGTGCATTTTAACAAAATTCATGTGGAAACTGTATTGCTAGTATTAAAACACAAGCACTAAACACACACAGGCTATATTTAATTTTTATAAACTTAATTCTGACAAGGTTGTCACTGTTCACTTTACCAAGCACATACTATGTGCCAGACACTGTGCTAAGCATCTTAAAGAGATCAACTCCTCTAATCCTCATATTAGGTACTATTTTTATCACTTCATGTAGAAGGTTAATTTGCCTAGGGTCATATGCTAGTGATGAAGTTAGCATTCCAACCTACGCAACCTAGCTCCAGAGCCATGTAATGCAAGGGCTGATAATTTCCAATGGAGCAAATGCAAGCTCAGATGAATTTCAAAGTATAAAACTGAAATCTTGGGCTGGGATTGTGCCTCAGCGGTTGAGCGCTTGCCTCGCATGCATGAGACACTGGGTTCGAACCTCAGCACCACATAAAAATAAATAAAATAAAGATATTGTGTCCATCTACAACTAAAAAATATTTAAAAAAAAAAAAACTGAAATCTTAGGGGTTTAAAAACGTATACAAATTTCCTTCCATCACTGTAGCATTTTAATTAGACCTATGTGTTTCTAGTTGTCTTTAGAACTTCATTGTGCTTACTGTTTACCATCATAAATTACTGATTGATTTTTATTAAAAAAAGCCTATGAGGGCTGGGGTTGTGGCGCAGTGGTAGCGTGCTCGCCTAGCATGCGTGAGACACTGGGTTCGATCCTCAGCACCACGTAAAAATAAAATAAAGATATTCTGTCTGCCTACAAATAAAAAATAAATATTTTTTTAAAAAGCCTATGATACATTCGAACTGATTGGAACCTTGTTCTTTCTAATGATAAATAATCATATCATACTTTACTTTGTGTAACCTGCACTAAAGGCAATAGTCTTTTTCGTTGTTGTTGTTCTAGGGATTTAACCCAGGGGCACTTTACCACTGAGCCACATCTCAGCTCTTTTGTTTTCTTTTTAATGCTTAATCATTTTTTTCTATTTTTTAAAATATAGACAAACCTTTGTTTGATTTACTTTTATACGAGGTGCTGAGAATCGAACCCAGTGCCTCACACATGCTAAGCAAGTGCTCTACCACTGAGCTACAACCGCAACTCCTACTCCGTTTTTGTTTTTTGAGACTGGGTCTCACTAAATTGCTTAGGGTCTCACTAAGATGCTGAGGCTGGCTTCCAATTTGCGGTCCTCCTCCCGCTTCAGCCTCCTGAGTCAATGGGATTACAGGAGGGCACCGCCAGGCCTGACCTACAATAATCTTGACCAAAAGTAACACTCTTTTTGTTTTACTTCGTTAGATAGTACGTAGGTGATGAAATTGAAAATATAGAAGTTAGATCCAAAAATGGGGAAGAAAACGAGAAGTGAAGAGGCTGAGAAAAGGAGGATAATATGGAAAAGAGCAAAAGGGAGAGGACTCAAGTTAGACGGGGAAAGAAAAAGGGAATGTGAGGGAGGAGGCATTACTGTCAAAAGCAACCTACCGCGGTGGCGCACGCCTGTAATCCCAGCACTTTGGGAGGCTGAGACAGGAGAATCGCGAGTTCAGAGCCAGCCTCAGCAATGGAGGCGCTAAGCAACTCGGATCCTGTCTCTACACAAGGCACAAAACAGGGCTGAGGATGTGGCTCAGTAGTCAAGTTCCCCTGAGTTCAATCCCCAGTACCACCGCCCCCCCCCCCAAAAAAACCTACCGACTTCTAAGTTGCCCAGAATAGATCAACAAATTCAGATTTCTGGCCTCTCACATGTTATTCAGCTCTATTACCAATTGTCCACCACCTTCTAGCGACTCCATTCATAACCTAGTCTCCACTGGTTGGAACAGCCACAGCAGACCCATGATGGAATATTCTGGACTACTGTGGTTGAACTAAAAGCAGGCCTAATTCCTCTTGTCTTTCGGGGGATTCAAGAGTCCCTACATTATTGCGTATAAGCTCATGTTTTCCTCAACTCTTCAACTCCCCACTTATTTGATTTTCATGGTGCCCTGCAGTCTGCAAGGATTCTACCGGCAGTGGGGAAATGAGACAGGGGCTGGGGTTTTGCGTTCCTAGAGCAAGAGAGGTCTAAGGCTCCAATAATGCTGGAAGGTAGAAACTGGGTTAGAAGGGAAAGGGTGCCTTGAGAGAACCACTCCCGGCTTCACACTGGTCCCTAAAGGAGCCAGTGGAAATGGTGAGTGGCAGTTACCGTGGCAACACTCACGGTCTCGCGAGACGCATGTTGCACCTGCGCACTGCAGCTTAGAGCACTGCGCAGAACCCCCACCCCAGGTCATATATTCAGGACTCTTTTTGTGTGTTTGTTTGTTATAACCGACGGGCCTCATTCTGCCGTGTCCTTGCAACGCTGCTGGGAGCGACCAAACGCAGAGTTACTAAACATAAAGAGCCCTTTGCGATTTCGCGCGGTCCTCGGCATTCGGAAGGGGCGGAGGGTGGTGTCCAGCGAGGCAAGGGCTCTGCGCACGCGCAGCGCAGGCGCACGTGGGGTCGGCGCTGTGGTGAGTGATGGTGGTCGCGACCGTGAGTCGGAGGGGCACGCAGACGCCGGGAGAAGGTACTGCTCTGGGTGGGAGCGGGCTTGGGACGCTGCGCGGGGCCGAAGCCAGGCAGCACGCGAGGTCTCCCCGGCTTCCGGACCCCTCTTGTACCGCTGGACCGCGGACGGTAGGGAGGGATTAACCCTGGGTCTAGGAAGCTGCCACAACCGGCGTCCTCCTCCAGAAACCCGGAGTTCACACGTCTGCACCATTGGGTTCTTAGCCACTTTTCCTAGCAGCTCTACTCCAGCGACAGTGAGGTTTTTCATTTTCTTTAACTCTGCCCCCTGGGACACTGTTGTGTTTTGTATTCTTTTTGATAGGAATTCTTCAGAGGTAGTTTTTAAAGTCACTGACTGTAGGAAGCCTTCCTCTCTTAACCCCCCTTCAACTAAGTTAAGCCTCTGTGTCCCCTAGGCGCCCTGTAGTTACCTGACCGTAACTCGTGCACCGCATTACGTTGCTTTATTCTCCGCCGATAGGTCTTAAAAACTCTAGCTCACTGAGACCAGTGACTTTTTGCTTCGTGCATCATGGGTAATCCATAAATATTTAACTAAGGTGGTGGTCATGGGGCGGAAAGTGGGAGTGGCTATTCCAGGCGAAGAGAATGTGTATAAGACATGTTGCTGAGAAACTGGTGGCCTCCTTATAAATAGTACGAGTTCAGAGTTGGGGTAATAATGCAGGGTGTTGAGTAAAGAGAAAGGCTAGTGGAAAGTGTGGAGAGTTCCGGGCCCTCTATGTCACCCTAGAGTTTGCACTTGATCCTGTAGGCAGTGAAAGCACCTTGGCAAACCCTTCCTGTTTTGCTCCCTTTCTCTGAAGGGGTTTTTTGTTGTTTTTAGTTACATTCTACTTATTTGAATTACTTTCCGTTATCCCTACCAGATTCTGCAGACCAGAGAAGTTACTGCCTATTTTGCTGTCTCCTGACTACAGAGCAATTAATTGTAAGTATTCTATGCTGTTTGGATCCTGAGACCCAGTTAACTGTCTTACAGTTAAGCAAAACCTCGGTTAGATCATATTTGTCTTGCTCCTCATTTGTTACCCTATTCCTGACCACCTTCACCCTGATATCTTATACCAGTAGTCACTTCATTGGATTTAGATGAGCTACTTTCATTCCTGAGCTTGGGGAGCATAGATAATGAATGGGGTATGGGAGAAGGCAGCAGATATCTCCAGCATTGGGAATATGGACATGAACAAAGTTTTGTCCCTCCCAGGAATTTTGCTTTCTGGGGGAAGGTGATTAGGAACATCAAGAGACCAGAAGACATGAGTGGACCATTTCTCAGGGCTGTCCGTTATATAAAGACCACTTATCCCACACCTGATTTCCTAATTTTGGCTCTATATCAGATTCACTTGGGCAATTTTTTTTTTTTTTAAATATACAAGCCTAGATGCCTTGGCAGTACCGTTTCCAATTCAGTACATCTGGGGTAAGAATCAACCATGTAGGTGTTTTTAAAAGCCACAGGTTTATTTTTGAAGTGCAGCCAGGATTAGAAGAATATGTAGGAAAACTTGTGACTTTGAGTACTGCATCTGATCCACACATTGGGGAACCTGTAGTAATGTTAGAATAATCAAATAGTACATAGGAGAAAGTACTTTATACATTGACACTCTGTGGCCAGCCTTGTGTGTTGAACTTTAATAATTAGAAGAGATTTCACTTTCAGTTTTACGAAGTGGGTCCCTGTGTTTCTCACTGAGCCCCAGGAAGGGAACACTGAGGGAGAGAAAGGAAAATTTTAACAGGATATGCCCCCTAGACCTGTGGTTTATAGCATATCCTTAGTAAGGACCCTATTTTTCCTTGATTAGGATCTTTAAGTTTTATTACATTCCCCTAGTTTTCATGAAACTGTCAGCCAGAGTAGTCAGTTTGTAATAAGCATGGGCAGGAGTATATGTCTGCATATGTATCAAATGTTTAGGAAGGATATAAAGAAATCTAGGGGCCAGGGAGGGAGGGAAACTTACAAAAAGGACAGAATGAAAGTACTGTTTGAAGTTTTAATTGTGTGCATAAATAACTGTTTTAATTCTTAAAAATTATACCTGGTTAATTATGAGTCACACAGGCTTCTGGGGCTCTTATAGATGTGGAGCTGTGTGCAGGATACAGGGTCTCATTCACCATAAGCCCCAGGGCCTATAGCAACATATCCACATTGGAGATGCTCAGTGAATATATGCTGTAAGAGTAAATGAAGGGAACCCCAACTAAAGAGTAATTTATGAAATGCTAACAAATCTATAAAACTACTATATAGTTACTATATAGCAGTAGTTACTATATAGTAGTTTTATAGATTTCACTGTAATTGCAATGATGTAAAACATTCCCATATTGCTTGCATATAAAGAAAGGCAAGGTCACCTGAAAAAAATGGGGAAAAGGTGAGACCTATGTACTTAAGACTTGCTGTAGCTTCTCAAGAATTAGAGAAAATATAACTAAGATATTCTCAAGACAGGCTTTCCTAGCTGACATGAATTTTCCCATCTTGTTTTTCTATGAAGGATTTTCAAAATGCCTGTAGCCCCTCAAGCACCAGCGAGGGGATCCATTCGCAAGACAAGACCTGTGGTTGTAAAGACGTCGTTGAACAACCCCTATGCTGTCTGTTGGAGCACTCTGGAGAGAGAGGACATGCACTTCATATTACAGACTCTTGAGCAGAAGTTTAAATCTATTGGACTTCGGAAAATTGAGGATAAGAAAAAAAGGAAAAAAACGCCTTTTATAAAGAAGCATAAGGTAGAAAGATGCAGCCTAGATGTTGATTCAAGTGAGCATATGAACGACAGAAGGCTGGAAGCTAGCCAGCAAGTGTCAGGGTGGACGCCTGTGCAGGTCAGGAAGCAGCTTGTCATTGGTGTTAATGAAGTCACCAGAGCTTTGGAAAGGAGTGAGCTGCTCTTGGTTCTGGTGTGTAAGTCAGTCAAGCCTGCCATCATCACCTCACACTTGATTCAGTTAAGTGTAAGCAGAATTGTTCCTGCCTGTCAGGTTCCCCGCCTCAGTGAGACACTCGCCCCTGTCATTGGCTTAAAGTGTGTGCTAGCACTGGGATTCAGAAAAACCACCACTGACTTTGTGGATGAAGTAAGAGCTATCATTCCCAGAGTGCCCGCTTTAACTGTACCATGGCTTCAAGACAGAATTGAAGATTCTGAAGGCAATTTAGAGACTGAATCTTTGGGAGGCCAAAATAAAGAGACTTTGGAAACTTCATTTGAAGACCTCTCAAAACACAAGAGAAAACTTGAAGGTCAGCAGGTCTCTGTAGCATTACAGCCTCTTAAAATAAAGAAATTGATTCCCAATCCTAATAAGATAAGGAAACCACCCAAAAGTAAAAAAACTACTTCAAAGTAATCCTGTATAAACTTTTCATTTCATGCAATTGATAAAAGGACACCTCATAAAGAAGCCTTGAAACAAATAAAGTGAAATATATTTATGTGTATTAGGGTCTTGTGGAGTGATGTTTCCTTCAAGTGTGTACGAGTGTTTGAAACTGGCACAGACATGCTGAAGCCTAAAAACACTTAAGTGTAGAAAATATTCAAAAATATGAATATGAAAACAAAAGTTTATTGAAACTAATGTCCATGCTTGTATAAATTCACTGTTTTAAAGGCTGGTACAATGCTTGTTAGCAAGAACATCTGTAGCCTATAACACCTAACATTTTCCCATCAAACTTGGAAAATGTGCCACAGTAGACATGGTTCTAGTAAGTAGGGTCAATGAAACTAGATTGGGAGCATTGAGTTTCAAAGGAAAGATACCAAATGCCAAGCAATACTTTGTTTTAAGAAGGAATACATTTTTTTACTTCAATTTGGCTTTCTTTGTAGGTAGGCATAGATGTTAGCTTGGGATAAAGGCCCAATGGTGATAGAAAAAAGCCGGATAAGGTGTTTCAGTTAGGATTCACTTTCCTGTACATGGTTAACTTGGAAACTTTTAACATAAAAGTATGTTGGGGGTTGAGGGCATAGCTCAGTGGTAGATCCCCAAATTTAATCTCCAGTATGTGTGCTTGTGCATGTGTGCACACACATAACCAAACAAAAAACAACTGATGGTAATTAGGTGAAATGTGGCAAGAATTTTTTTAAAATTGAGGGGATTCTCAGGTGAGATTTTGTGATGATAGGTTAGGAAATGCAGCATAGTGTTCTGTGTTGTGTCTAAAATGTGCATTTGGAGCCGGGCGCGGTGGCTCACGCTTGTAATCCCAGCACTTAGGGAGGCTGAGACAGGAGAATCGTGAGTTCAAAGCCAGCCTCAGCAATGGTGAGGCGCTAAGCAACTCAGTGAGACCCTGTCTCTACAAAAAACACAATATAGGGCTGGGGATGTGGCTCAGTGGTCGAGTGCCCCTGAGTTCAATCCCCAGTACCAAAAAAATAAAAAAAAATAAAATGTGCATTTGGGAAAGTTACTTTTGGTAATTTAGAGGAAGATAATGGTTTTGCCAAAATTTCAGCCTAAAATCTGGTTGACTCAATGGATTATGCCACCTGTTCCTTTAGATTTTACTTAGTGCCATCTTGGCACAAATTAAAAAGACACAACATTTTCATATAAAACAGTACAGGACAATTTTTTAAAAAAATTCTAAATACTATATTGCATTTAAGTCATACTAATTATCTTAAAATGTTTACTGGTAATCTGCTTAAATTATAAAGAGGACAATGTGATATTAATTGTATTTAAGAATCAAGTAAAATAACATGAATTCTATAACAACTGGAATATGTAAATGAATCTTTAAATAAACAATGTAATGGTAAACTCATGACAAAATTTCTGACTAACAATTCTGCAATTATTTGAACACCTATTTGTATAACACTAAGCCATAAAAATGAATGGGATGTAATTCCTAACTAGAATCTTGACTCCAGATTGCGTAAATTCTTATTTTATTAATGCTGGTGTTCCCAAAAAGTGTTCCAGTGAATCAATACAATTTTGTCTCGACTCTTTTATCCTGTTAAGAATAGTAATGCAGCTGAGTTTGAACCATGTGAAATAAGAAGTCTTCCATGTGTCTTTAAGAACATTGCTAGTCCCAATTATGTACTACTGTGGGGCCCAAGTGTCCCCTCTAGTGGCAGGATTGGGTGCCACAGCTGTGATTTTCAGCTCCTTAGTAAATCACTATCCACAGAACTGTAAAGGGTCAGTTAGCAGATATTTTAGGCTTTGCAGGCCATACAGTCTGTCACAAATACCCAACTTGCCTTTGTAGCATGAAGTGGTCACAGGTGAGACACAAACAAAAGGGTGGCTGTATTCCAAGAAAACTTTTTATGAATGCTAAAATTGGAATTTCATGTAATTTTCATGTCACAAAATGTCACTGTTTTGACCATTTCCCTTCACTCAAAAATGATAAAAAGCATTCTTAGTTCATGGATTGTACAAAAACAGGTGATGGGCCAGATTAAGCCTAGGGGCCATACTCTGATGGCCCCTGCCTGGTGTTAAGAGACTGGTTTTACTGGACTGCTTAAAACATGAAGGGAATGCCATTATGTTTTCTAACATAATTAACTTTTTCTGGACTGAGCAGCTGAGGCACTGGTACGGTAAAGGCAGGAAGAAGTGTCTACTTTGTGGTACTTGAGTAAAGGCCAGTCTGCAGCCTTGTTTAGCATCTTATTTATCCCTTGGATTACTGGTGATATATACACATACATGTACACTATGAAACTTTTTTTTCAAATTCTAGGTAAAAACACCATCAGTAACAAAATTATGAATACTTATTTACAAATAAGACATTTTCCATTAGCATGACAGTTCATGATAAATTAAAAGTCAGCATAAAGGAATATGTGCAATTTTGCATAAGTAATAAAAACATTCAAACTATCAATGCCTTATAGCACTAATAAATCAACCCGGCATTAGTTTTGACCTTAGAGCTTTTATTTTCTTTCCCTCACGTATCCTTGATGTTGCTGAGAAGAAACTGGTGCAGCAGTGAAAAAAAGTCTGGTCATTCACAGATGTGTGCTCTTTCAGAGGGCACACTTAATGTTTGCCTCAAACTTTGCTTTTGAAACCATCTACTGACCTGCCGAAGATCAAAGTACAAACCTCTGTTTACTGATTTGGCAACTTTGCCTATAGAGTAACAATGTACTAGTAATCAGTACATTTTCATTTTGCTCCATACTCGTCATTCCATAAATGTTCCCAGTGATGTCATGTAAGGTGATATACATAAAAATTTTCCAAATGGATACTTCGTTCTATTATACAAATACACCACCACTTAATAAATAGAAATGCAGCAGCTTATCTCCACACAACAGCAGAGATTTTCTTACACGATGCTGTGACTTCTCGTTAGTTCATAGAAAAACAGTTCCCTTTCTAGAGAGTGGAAAAGTACCCTCACTTTACCAAGAAAGCCAAAAGTTTGAAAACCAGAGAAATGTGCACTTTGTACCCTTTCATCCCTCCCACAAGTGGGTAAACAGCAAAAAAAAAAAAAAAAAAAAAAAACAAAACCCAAAGATGCATTTTTAACGTTCTAACTAGAAATGTGTACAACTGGTCATATACGGGGTGTTTTTCATCTTTGCTGATTGTTACCAACTACTTCAATTTCACTTAAGTTGTGCTTTTATTCTTCTTTGGAATGGCGGTTCCAGGAATCATTAAATAGGATATGAACAAATGAAGATGTCAGAGTTCTAGAAATCAATCAATACAGCTATCTACTGTAGTACAAGTCCAACCTGAGGAAAGAAATGAAACAGTAAGAACAAGTAAATTAATGTATAATGTAGTACAAAAGGTCTATGATTTTAAAAGCTATTTGGAGTAATCCAAAGGGAAGCAAGGATGGAACTGTTTAGACAGACTTATTATGTTTACAAAGGCTTTGTCAGCATCACTTACCTTCTCAGAATCTGTTCCTGGACACCTCCAGTTGTACAAGTAATACTGCAAACTACCATCTCCTATACCAAACTTGAGTTTTTCCAAGAAGGTCTTATTTTCCATCAAATCTAGTGCATTGAATACATCAAATCCTTTCTGCCAAAGGTAAGAAGGATTTAAAATTTAAAACATCAGACTATCTACAGAAATTACATGTTTTGGTATAACATTTAATTCCTCTACTAATAGCTTGGATATGCATTTACAATAGGGCTTAATGTCTGCAATGTATAGTATAGGTTAGGAAGTCTACACAAAGTTGTCTTAAAAAGCTAGCAGTGAGCAAGATATTTCAAAATGCTGAATTTTAGGGGCTGGGATTGTAGCTCAGTGGTACAGTGCTTGCCTCGCATGCATGAGACACTGGGTTCAATCCTCAGCACCACATAAAAATAAATAAAGACATTGTGTCCACCTACAACTAAAAAAAAATTTTTAAAAAATGCTGAATTTTTAAAGAATGTAGTCTGATGGCTGGCACTGACATAAAAATGACCTATTAAGATTTCAGAAAATATTTTGTTCCTAATTCATAAAGGAGCATGTGTCTAGATGGTTCCATTTCCAGGATTATTTATTACTGGCCTAGGGCTTGACTCAAGTGAAGCTATTGCTAAGAAACCAAACTTGTGGAGAATTTAAATAGCATATTTATCTTGGATTGATACAGAAAAATAAGTTTAACATTTTAGTGGTAAAATTAAATTTCTTTAAAATGTTAGATAGTAATACTATGAAAAATGTGGTATAGAAGGAGCACCTAAATTTTTATTTCTCAGGGTTTTTACTTTAACTTATTGACCACTTGGGAAAAGTCACTGAAAATGAGCAATCAGGGTAATGCTGATTTGGAGATACAAAAGTAGCAAATTTATACAATGTTTTTAATGATCAAATGCCAGAGAAATGCAAGGAAGACATTTTTGAAGTATTGTTTCCAATTTCTCATGAGCAATTATTTTCCCAAACCCAGTGTGCAACATTAAAATGTATGTCAGCTGGTTCAAATTTCTTTTTAAAGGAAAGATGTTTATTTGCAGCAAGAATTTAATAATTATCTGCATTTCTACACTGAGGAAATAGAAAAATAACAGAAAAAGTCAAATATGCATTTTCTTTTTTTTTTTGGTACTGGGGATTGAACTCAGGGGTACTCGACCACTGAGCCACATCCCCAGCCCTATTTTGTGTTTTATGTAGAGACAGGGTCTCACTGAGTTGCTTCGTGCCTCGCCTTTGCTGAGGCTGGCTTTGAACTCACGATTCTCCTGTCTCAGCCTCTCTAAGTGCTGAGATTACAGGCCTGTGCCACCGCGCCTGGCTAAGATATGCATTTTCAAGTTAATTCTTTTAACACTCAGAGGCTGTTCAGTTGAATCAAAATTTACTACGGCTAAATATTCACTCAACACCAATACTTACTCATGTAGTTTTCCTTATATTATGAAATTATATCTTATATTCCTTATGAGTTTTGTGTATTATTATATGAAGGTTAAAAATTTCTAATTTGTACAATATTTCTTTTTTGTTAAATTGCAATAAAATCTATGATGAAAACAGCCACTGATATGTTTTTTTTGTTTTATTTTGTTTTTTAATTTTTCCAATATTATTTTAGATGTTGATGGGCCTTAATTTTATTCATTTATTTACATGCGGTGCTGGGAATCGAACCCAGTGCTTCACACATGCTAGGCAAGTGCTCTACCACTGAGCCACATCTCCAGCCCCCATTGATATGTTTTTTTAAATATTTTTTAGTTATACATGGACACAGTGTCTTTATTTTTATGTGGTGCTGAGGATCGAACCCAGTGCCTCACATGTGTGAAGCAAGCACTCTGCCACTGAGCCACAACCTCAGCCCCTAGCCACTGATGTTTTAAAATAAATTCAGCAAAATTCTTCCATTGTCAATAGTGGCAGGGGGTGGGGGAGGCTTGCATGAGTTCCACCTGGGTGGAAGAAAACACTATGAGATGTTGTATACATTTTGGCATACACTCTTGAAGAACCAAATTGCACAAAAATGAATGAATGAGTTACTCACCAACTTAGCTATAATTAGTGCATCGTTCATGAGGTCTAGTAGGGGTGTCTCCGTGTGAATGTTATAGAAGGAGTAGGCAGCTTTGAGGCTCTTATGAGCAGGGTGATGCATGACCGTGGATGGGAGCGTGTAGAAGCTCAGGAAGTCAGTCAGTTTCCCACTGGAGCTCTAAGGGACAAAGGTAACACCAGGTAAATGTCTACTTGAACAAACTGCATGCAGCTAACTCTGATCTCTGACTTGTACTATAACTTTCCGTCTGGACAAAAAGCAACAAGTGAGACTTCTTTCTTGGCAGTCCAGTTTGAGCCCCTTATATTATGCGGGGTGGTGGCCAAGAAGAGCAGACAGTTGGAACTGTAGCCGAAGTCCTAGTCAGTGATTTGCATAAAGTTCTTAGAAAGCAAAACGTCCTATCAGGAAAGTTTCCCTTGGGCTGACTGAAGAATCAATGCTCTACACTATGAAACAGTAATGAAAGATTCGTTGGTTTTGCGGAAAGGAAAGCTCTAGGTATTAGAAGGCTGCCATCTCCATTCTGAAACATATAGGCTTTCCTCCAGGAGAACACAACTTGGGAGCGGAGCTAGCCACTTTTTTCATGGAACACTACTTGAAAGTAGAACTGGCAAAAACTATGGTTGTTCAGACTTGGTGTATGGCACCGTTTTTTTGAGAATGAATAATGAGAGCCTGTCAGTTCCAGAAAAAAAAACTGGCGGGACACATTGCCAGTGATAAAATGTGAGCTTTCAGGTGGAACTTTAATTTTTCAAAAAAACTGTATCCTCCATCATGAGCTACATTATGGCCTTTTCTGATAACAAAGGTTGTGATATCCACAAATGTGAGTTTTTGATATCACAGGATGTAATGTAACTTCAGTGAATCTTTTTTTTTTTTTTCCAAATGACCAATGTAAAATGTTACAAACTCATACATGGATAAAAGATTCATTCAAAGGACAAGACAGCTCAGTGGCAGAGCACCTGCTTAGCATGCGCGAGGCCCAGGGTTCAAACCCCAGCACCAAAAAGGGGGCGGGGGGGACCCACAAGGACAAGACAGACCAATGGATTTTAATGTAATAAAGGATAAAAAGCTTACAGATAGGATTTAAGAGATCTATAAATATCTGAAAAGGCAATTAAAATATTCACTTTATCCAAATCTTCAATACTTTATGTGAAATACTTAGCATATCACAATAGATTGAAAGCAAAAGCAGATAATGAGTTCCCAGTTGTCTTCTATTAAGTCTGACATTAACAAGATTTGCAAAAATGCAAATGATACTATCTTTCACTAATCTTGTGGTTTGGGAAAATAGTTATTTTTCATACCAAATATGTTCTTTACATAACATGTAATGAATTTATTACTATTACATTGTTACTATATGGAATAATATCAAATGTCTCAATTTTGAATAAGTAAATATCTATAGGTGTAATCCATAAAATATAGGCCCTTTGGGGTCCTCAATAATTCTTCAGAGAGTAAAGGAGTCCTGAAACAAGAAAGTTTGAGATGAGCTGCCCTGAGAAAGTTACACAGGTGCATAAATACTTTTTAAAAAAAAATAAAAATGGCAACTCTTCTTCTGTTACTTTGGAAATAAAAATTTAGAAATAGACTGCTGCTCAGCTGTTCTTCAGAAATGTGAGTTACCTCTACCATGGCTCCCCTTCATTACAGCCTTAACTGAGTGTTATGGTTTGGATCTGAAATGTCCCCCAAAGGCTCATGTGTTAAATGCTTGGTCTCCAAAGCAGCCATGTTCAGAGATGGGGCTTTGGGGAAGTGATTGGATCATGAGGGCTCAAAACTCATCAGTGAATTAATCCATTAACGGATTCACTATATGAAGGCATTATTGTGAGGTCGTAGAAATAGGAGATTTGGAGGAACTAGGTCACTGGGAGCAGGCCCTGGAATGGCATATCTTATCCCCAGCCCCTTGTTCTCTGTTGCTTTCCAACCACGATGTCCTTTCACCATGATGTTCTGCCTTACCACAGGCCCCAAAACAATGAAGCCAACTGACCATGAACCAAAACCTCTGAAATCATGAGCCAAAGAAAATTTTTCCTCAGTTTAGTTGATTTGCTCAGATATTTTGTCACAGTGACAAAATGTTGGCTAATACACTGGGCCTGCAATCCCATACTCAGACAATGTGTGACTGCAATGAGTGAACGTTTTTGTATACAACTAATGTAAACAAACCCCTGGAGTCGCTTCTCACTGGCCCTCTCCACTCCAAGTATTTACAAGATTAAAAGCCCAACTTCTCAACTCAACCCCAGCTTCCAAGTGATTCATCTAAATAAGAATTCAGAAAATCTGGACTGTTACTTTTCCTTCCTTCCTTCCTTTCTTAAACAAGGGTTAAGTGGCTGAATCCATGGCATCTCAACCAAAAAGTTCAGTTATTCCAAAACCAAAAGAATTAAGCCTTAGGATGCAGCCACTTGAGATGAGGGCACCCAAAATAACCTTTGAAAAAGGAGAAAAGCAATTAATCACACAGGTAACAACAGAAAAGCATTAATATGTAATCAAAGTACCCTTTTATCCAGAAATGGAAACTAAGAAGAAAATGCAGTTCCATCAGGGTGAGCAGAAACCTAATCCAGAAGCACTGAGTCATGGAGGAAGAGGGAAGAGATGGGTACTCTGTGATCTTTCTGGAAAATAAACTTTATCATACAGTGTACATACTTCTCAGTACCATCTTATCACCTTATCTTTACCTCCACTACAAACGTGTCGATAATGTGCTCCTGGGGAAGGAACCAGTGGGCTACTTCCTCTTCATCCATCACCGGGGCTAGATGGAACTGCTTCAGGTAAGTGTTGATTAATTCTCGCACTGCTTTAATATCTTTTGGTTCCATCGGTCTCAAACCTGAAGTCTTGGTAACCTTATTAGAAAGAAAATAAGACAAATCCCAGAAGTTTAAATGTGAGAGGGGTAAAACTACTTTGTGCTCATTTGTTAGCAGACCCACAGAATCTGCATCACATAGGAGCTTGTTAGAAGAGCAGAATCTCGGCCCTAGACCTAGTGTATAGAAGCTATAATTGAACAAGATTCTCTGGTGATTTGCATACATGTTAAATTTTGAGAAGCACTAGGTTAAAATACATGCTAGGAAATGTTCTTATTTCTGTGTGGAAAGTCTTTGGTCAGTACTGCTCATGACCCAAACAAATCAATAGGACATAACAATTGCCTGACTTTTGGGAGTATCTACTTTAAACTACCAAATCTAACATTTGAAAACACAGTTGAGAAACTTGTCTTATTCAACAGTCCATGAAAAGGATGTTGTGATTTTGTTTCCTGAAACAAAAACAATATAAGAGCAAACCATATTGGTCAGGATGGGAAGGCATCCCCTGAACTCCCCACTGCTAGGGATCAAACCCAGGGCCTCACACATGCTAGGCAAGTAATCTACCACTGAGCCACATCCCAAATCTATAGCCAGGTATTTTCTAAAGGTGCAGGACTGTCAAATACTGGGCCTGGATTTCATGACATATCTTTTGATTAAAAGGTAATCAGAGGGACTGGGGTTATGGCGCAGTGGTAGCGTGCTCACCTAGCACGCGTGAGGCACTGGGTTCAATCCTCAGCACCACATAAAAATAATATATTCTGTCTGCCTACAACTAAAAAATAAATGTTAAAAAAAAAAGGTAATCAGAGTAAGGCATTTTAACACCACTGCAGAGCTTTATCATTTTAAAATGATAAAGGAATAAAAAGCCTACAGATCAGGACAGATCCCCATTTTGTTTTGTTCAACTGTGGTTCTCAAAAGACTCCTGACATCATTCTAGTTCTCTAGAACTACCCAGACAACTAAGCACTTGAGACTAGACATGAGAAAGCCCAATAAAAAAATAAAACTAAAACATACAGTTTAACTTCCCCCCAATAATTTGATTTCCCTTCCTTGGAGAAATATTAGATAAATTTTAGGAAACAACAAAAATATTGCTTGTCTACCTTTCTGCCCTCAATGGTTTATATATATTTTTTCTTTCTGTGGTACTGGGGACTGAACCCAGGACTTCACACGGCACACTACCACTGAGCTATACCCCCAGTCCTGTAAATACTTTAAAATAAAAATTTACTATAGAATTAGATCATTATAATTTCTGCAGGTTCCCAGGTAGAATCTCATGAGGGAAAATAGGTTTTTATCTTGAAGGCTACCACTGATCTACTATTACTAGTTGTGCTGAGGTTTCAAGGGTTCAGTGACAGAGTGCTGATTAATTATTGATCAGTATGGGGACAGAAGAATAGGAGATGCATGCTTACATTTACAGATCCAAAAGTTCTCAGCTGAGTACTTACTATGGGGCCCTTCAATGATGATTTATGTAATCTACACAGTACTGCAGTTAAAATGACATTTAATAATCTAAATTTAGAGAATTTGAGTCCTTAACATTTAACGGGCAATTCATATGTTTTGTTTTTTGTTGCTCTGAAAGCTGATGAGTCAGAAATATCTAGGTCCCAGCTGAAGTAAAATAAATAAATATGCATTACTAAATGCTAGTTAAAAGACCAAAAGCATATAACATATCTGTGTAAACCATGGTCAAAAATTATTTTCTGCTATAAAGCAGACTTTCTTTGCTTGACTAAATAGCCACTTTTTCTTTTATTACTGAATAATATCAAGCAATTAGATTAATTAATGAAAGCAACAGGATATATGACATCTATTAAGAAGAAAAGATTCAGAAGGGAGAAAACTGCCTACTTCTTTCTAAAGCAAAATATTCTCTGGCACACATTTCTCACTGACTGAATATTCACACTGTGAAATCACTAAAGCAACACACCTTTAGCCCAGCAGCCATCCTTAAACAGTAGTTCTCAAATATTTCAGTCTCAGGACCTCTTAGTACTAGTGATTATTGAGAACCCCTGAAAGGCTTTGCTTATGTGGGTTATATATACCCACATTTATCATATTAGAAATTAAACTGAGAACACTTAGAAACAAAAGCTGACATAAGCACATATTCTGTATAGCCTTTAGTATGTACTAAAAATACACCCTGGAACACTTTTTAGTATACTTTTAAGAGGATGAAAGTAAATATGCAAATTATGTTTAAGTGTTATTATAAAAATAGTGTTAATTTCATGGATTCAAATCCTAATTCTAATTGCATACCAATCATTATGACATTCAAGGGTCCCTGGACCACAATGCTATCATCCATCTCAGAAGGTCAGAAAAATAGATAGTAGAATTTAAAGACTCAGTCAAACGGTATGTTTGGGCAAATACATCCAAAGCATCATAACTTTGGCAATGTATAAGCATTTCAAAGAAGTATTTATAGACACACTAAAGCAAAAGAGAACAGAGTGTACCTGGCTATAAAAAGCGGGAAAGACTAGAAAATACGGGGAAACTATTCACCTGTGCTGACCAGCAATGGCTAAAAAATACCATGGAAGAATAAAACAATTTTTAAAATGTGAAATAAACCAACCTTAGCTATTGTCTTCAGGAAGAAGTGGGAAGACTGAAGCTTTGATAAAACAGTAAGTTTTTGTATAACGAGAGGAAGTAAAGGGGCCATGTTTCCTAAGAGGTCAATGAAAAGAACAGTAACAGAAAATCTGATGTGTCAAAAGAAAATCCTGTATCTGAGTCAGATGTACTTTCCAAGGTCCAACTAATATCCATTACTTGCTGGACTGTATGTATACTGAAATCTGTGTGAAATCTGCCTGCTAGTGCATACGGAAATAAAGCTCTGAGCTCTGTCAGAAAATAGTAATGCTTCCATTTGACAAACTATGTGGCTTAAGAGCCAGGATTCCAGGGCAGATGCAAGCAATGATTATGGTTATATGATTTTAAAAGGAGCAGCAGGATGATGAACACTAAAAATCATCTAATGCTACTACACACAGAACACCTCGTATCTTAGAGTATGTCTTAGCAAGGATATCCTCCTTGTGGCACAAAGTTAGACCCCTGGTAGTTTAGCCTGACTCCTGCTTTTTATCTACTTCATATTGACCTTTACCTTCAAAGTCATTGACACACACACACACACAATCCAATCTGATTTGGAAACGCTCAACTCCAAATTAAAAAAACAAAAACAAAAACAAAAAACAAAAGCACCTTGAAGGGTAGGGAGATATGGGAAGATATGTTTCTTCTTGGGGAAACCTAGTATTCTGTAGAGAACAGAAGCTACTGGTATGGGTACTGGGAGAGCTCTACACCTGCCTGGGCCCATCAATCTTGTGTTTCTTTTTTTTTTTTTTTTTTTTTTTTTAATATTTTTTTAGTTGTAGATGGACACAATATCTTTATTTATTTATTTTTATGTGGTGCTGAGGATCGAACCCAGTGACTCATGCGTGCAAGGCAAGCGCTCTACCACTGAGCCACCGCTCCAGCCCCAATCTTGTGTTTCAACATCGGCTTCCATGATATGGGGATAATGACCTGATCTCCTCTGACTCTTATGAATAATAAATGAAATTACAGAAGTTGAATGTCCAGTGCAATGCTGGCCCAATAAATATTAACTGCTCTAATCAAAAGTCCAGGAAAAAGATAAAACAAGTACTATAAGCAGCAACAATAATGATAAATCAGAAAATGACACTTATCTATAGAGCAAGAATTGCATTCAATAAGGCTCTTTTTATGCTAAATGGTACAAAAATGTTCTCAACTGACTAGACTGCTAGCAGTGATCCCATCAATCTGGATCCTGGAGAGAAAAAGGACCTTGCATATGCTGCACTGTCCATCTTTTACCATAAGAGGCAGATGACTGAGTGGCCTGTTGTTGGCACCTTCCATTTTTCTTCTTTCTCCCTTCCTCCCCTCCACTTTTTTTTTTCCCCTTTTTCTTTTTTGGCACCAGGAATTGAACTGAGGGGTACTTTGCCACTGAATTACATTCCAAATCCTTTTTATGTTTATTTTTTAAAATTATGAGACAAGGTCTTGCTAAATTGCCCAGGCTGGCTATGAACTTACAATCCTCCTGCCTCAGCCTCCTGAGTCACTGGGATTACAGGTTTGCACCCTACACCTGGCTCAATTTTTCAACATCTGTACTTTCATCTCTTTTACTCACTTTATCCACTCTTCTTTTTCCATTAATTATTCATTTTCCTTTTCCATGTCTTAGAAGGAGGAAAGGAGGCTGGAACATACCAATGAGAGCTGCCTAGACTGTGACAACTATCCTCCTCTGTGCTAACCTGCACTGCGATGATTGTACAGCATGGCCTACGGTGGCCTTGGTCCTTGGTGCCCCTCCCAGGGGCATGTGAGAGGTGACAGCAGAAGCAACAGGGTTGAACAAAGGAAACACTAACGTCTAGGGCTTGTATCTCAAAGTGTCCACTTACTGGTGATATGCCCTTGCGTGAGTGTTGGCCTTCATAAGTCTGTTTTCTCATCTGGATAAAGGAGGAAAGAAGTACTAACTTCAAAAGGATGTGAAACAAACTAAATAGTTTGAAGTAGTATGAAAGCATACTATTAATTTCAATTTATTGGGGGAAAAGGCAGTCATTATAAAATCCGGTTTCACGACCAAGGCCTGACCTGTGAGTTATCACCAACCAACCAAAACTTTATTGTCTATGGAAAAATTGATATCTGTACCAAAATATGAAGGCCAAAAATACTTTTAGCATCTTCAATTCTAATCATTCTGAATAAACCAATGACAGGTAACAAACCTTATTCTTAAATCCATTTTATGCAGCCTGTGTCCATGTGGGTCTTCTCCCTATACATAAGCTAGATTGCTTTAGGTTCAATAAAGTGAATCTTAGACGAAAGTAGAACACATTAGCTCCTAGTGAAAAAATAGACACGCCTGAAGTTTTTATTTCAATTCACAGAGAAAACTTCAAACAAAAGATCCCATCTGCAGTGGCTAGATTCTAAGACGGCACCCAGTTTTCACACCTTCTGGAGTTAACAAGTTGTGTGATCGGCTCTTGTTGTGTGCAGGCAGGGCCTGAGATTTGCTTCCATTCAACAGAAATGGGACTATGACTTTTATCTAACCAACAATTGTGGGATTTGGGATTTACTTCCAACCAATAAAAATGGCAGCTTTCATGAATTGATTATATAAAGTTCTAAATTCCATCTAGCTGGTGGATTCTCTTTACAGATTTTCTGCTTTTCACTGGCTTTGGTCAATAAGCTTCCATGCTGTGAGCTGCCCTATAGTAAAGACCATGTGGCCAAGAACTGAAGCTGGCCTCTGGCAGCTTGCAAAGAAGGAACTGAGGCCTGCAGTCAACCAGTCAGCAAGGAAGCCAATCCTGCCAGCAACCATGGAAGCCTGGAAACAGGTCTTTCCCCAGTCGAGTTTCAGATGAGAGCCCAGCCCTCGCTGACACCTTGACGACAGCTTCATGAGACCCCAAAGAATAGGACACAGCTAAGTGGTACCTGGATCCCTGAGCAACAAAACTCATGCAAGAATGAATGTGCTGGGGCTCAGGTGGTGGCTCAGTGGTGGGACACTTGCCTAGTACAAGTGAGGCACTGGGTTCGTTCCCCAGCACCACATAAAAATAAATAAATAAAATAAGGGTATTGTATCCACTTACAACTAAAAATTTTAAAAAAATAAATAAATGTGCTGTCTTAAGCTGCTCTGTCTGTAACAATCTTTTGCAGATCAAGTGATAAATAATACACCATCTATGTCTCCAGTAAAGCAAAAGCTGAAAGGCACATCTAAATTTTCCTTAGTTAACTTTAAATGTGTTTAACTTTTCCTATTAAGAGAGATAACTTTTCATACTGGAAATTCATTCTTTTAAAAAAGAAGATAATTTAATGAAACATTATTCCATCTCCCTTGGTCTCTTCTCTAAACTTGACTCCTCCATTCTATGATATCAAAAAATCAGTGGCAACCTGAACTTTATTTCCCTCTTACTTAACAGACCATAAATACCCAAATGCCAAAACTTCCTTGACTTGCATTCAATCTCACCCAACTGCAAACTGAAGGACTTAAAAAAATCTTAAAAAGAAAAGAAAAGAAAAAAAAAAACTGGTATTTCCAAATGAACTCCCCTACTTTCCTAGCTCCAGAATTCTGTGCACTCTTTTTAGTTACATATTCCCTTTCACGGACACACAGGTCCGTTTTTAGACTGCTGCAAATACTTCTCTCCTTTTAAAAGCTTCAATTGTTACAGCTTCAAAAACTGCAAATCATTCTTACTTACATCCGGAAGTCTGTAAAGCTTCATTGTTCTCTGTAATGTCATATTTCTACTCAAGTGAGAAAATTTCACTTCTACCAATTTTCTGGGATTTAGGGATCGATGCCAGTATCTGGAATACAATAAAGGTTTTAAAATCTAATTGATTTCTAACTCTATATGTTTTCACTCTGCCTCAGCCTGGCTGCTCCATACGCATTTACTAAATACTTTTGCTGTGCCTGGTACATTGCTGGATGCTGGTTCTCTTTCTATGCGATAGTTTTATTAGGCAATTTTTCATCTTTAAAATTTCTTGCATTCCTCCTTATTATGTTCCTTTGGAGTTTGTTACCTTTTATTTCTTTCACTGAAGAGAAATCTTAAAACCTCAAAAGAAATATTAAGTATGCCCAGGTTTGCGAATGTTTAAGGGCCACCACTGATTTTTATCAAAAGCAAACCAACAGGTTTAAAAACATGAAACTATTTCCTCTAAATAAGTAGCTGTTTAGTCAGATACACACTGAAGAAAATAACTTTTTGAGAAACCAGCCTAAATTTCTTAAGCGACTCCAATTTAGGTATTGGGATAAAGGATTTGTATTAAAAATATACATGTGAAGTCTTTTATCCTGTTTATCTTTTAATGCAATAATTTAATAGGTGACAGTAATTTTTCAGTTTTATCTTCTATATTATGTTTACTTGAACTTTTATCCTTTTTGACTCAATAAAAATAGTGGAGGTGATAACTCATATCTTAGACACAGGTTAGTTCAGTTGACTGTCCTCTTGCTGGAGCAGTTCTTAAAAGTTTGATTAGAACTAATAAGTCATAAAAACAGAGCTTAAGCCTTCTTTTTATTCTTAGCAAACAAGTACATCTGGGAATTCTCAACTGATGGTTATCAGACTTGCGGAATGGTCCAGTAGTGCTGCAAAGCATGGAAGAAAACTGAATTTAGGGGTGGAGAGAAAATAGCGTAACAGTGGACATTTTGAGATCACAATGCCCTGGGTTTCTCCATGCAAAGACAGAACTAGTCTCTTGAATGCAAGAGAAAAAGAAATAACAATCATGTATCAATAGTGGGGAAATGTTAAAAACTTTTTTTAAAATCCCTCACCTGAGGGAACACTTCTAGCAAAATGGTCATGATGCTCGAAAGGCTTGGTAAAGGGAAGACTCAGGGTAGGGATATGGTGCTATCATTACCTGCACGTGGCCACTGGCTTAGGAAGAACGACTCCTGCGGTGTACACAGCCTGAAAGATTCCTTCCAGGTTCACTCTTCTAGTTATTTCTCGAATTAACACTGGGGCTACCCGTTTTGATCTCAATTTCTTATGAACGCAAAGGAAGTTGATTTCTACCATTTTCTTCACACTACGCAAGAAAGATGTTGAAAATTAGAGCCAACACAAGATGAATACATTTTAAAACTTGAAGACAATGCTCATAAAATTTCAAAGAATAAGAATGTGGAAGATATCCTTTAACACAATACTTAAGAAATGTGTTTCTTCATTTAGATGTTTCATAAATTCAGATCAAAACACTATTTGCTACACATCCCTGCCAAAATGATTATAACTCTAGGCCAGGGAGACTCAAACCCTTCATTATAAATAAATTTTAACACTTTGGTCTTTTGTAAGTTTTCATTTTAGAAGTTGGTTTAGATGTGCCTCAAAGGTTCCTTATCTGTTTGTCCTGTAATATATACAATCATGGCAATAATTGGGTCACCCTGGTGCAGAATCTGGTAAGATGTTGCTTTGAAGCATGATACCCATCCCCAGGATCCCTGAGAAGGGCTTGACCAGACCAGAGCCAGTGCTTTTCTAGGCTACAATAAACCTTCCAGAGCTTCAGTCCTGGTCCCAGCTCTGCTTCCAGGTATGGAGGCATCTTGTTTAGCACATGAAATTCCTTGAGATCACACATTTTTATCAGTAAATAAACTAGCCTAACATACTGAATGGTGAACAGACCTTTCACACATTAGATCTTTGATTTTTATAGTTGGAGCTTCAATTTTCAGGGTTAGATAGCAAGAACAAAAATGCTTATCCTATGCAGGGAAAGGTTTTATCTCTACTAAAATTTGTAATTTTTTCCAGAAATAAATCTGAGATGCCAGTATATGGCTTTATTTATTCTGAAACATTCACACATGTGTACATGCATGTATATGGACATAACACACATGTGTACATGTATGAGACTGAGCGACAGAGAGAGAAAAGGTAAAAGATGATAAAGTGAATGGAAAAGAGAGGAAGGGAGGAAGAAAAGAAGGGACGATGGAGGAATGGACAGATTCTGTTGTCCTCCTCCTCCTTTTAGTTCACACCCCAAGCTTTCTTTTTTCTTTAACTAATTAATGAACTTAACTTTAAAGTGTTCAGGATCACAGAAAAATTGAGTGCAGAGTTCCCATATACGCCCTGTCCTCACACACACAATCTACCCCATCACTACTGAAAACTCACAATGACTAATTTATAAAAGCCTACTCTCATTGCGATTCTTGGGGAAAAAACACAAAAGCTGACATGGACACAGTTTAAATGTACCTGTCATAAATGCGGATGTTTGCTGGGATGGCACTTATGAATCCTACAAGTTTCTTATTTGAAGACACTCTGACCCCACAGTGCCACTGCAAGAGCCAGCCTGGGGGACGCAGAGCCCTGAAGACAAGAAAAACAGGCACCGGTTAGTGTCCAAAAACACAGGAACAGACATGAGACCTCCCAATCTAACAGTCCAATCCCTGACACCCTGAATAGCAAGACGTACCACAACAGGAATTCAGGAGAATAGTCGAAGCGGAACATGTTGTCATCGTCTTCTACATAATTCTCGTTTAATAAGGTGTATAACTCCTTGAGCTACAAGAGAGAGCAAGCATCCTATCTATGGTGCTCAGGACCAATGCAGAAGCAATTTTGTTAAAGCACATGTTGAATTAAAGAGTTTTACTCACCACTTCAGCATTACTCAAGTCTAAAGTGTCCCACATAAAACCCTGTGGCAAAGAATATGGTTCCTGACGTACATTGTCCTTGTCTGGTTCAATTGCACCATGAGATGTTATGACTTCATCTGGAGAGAAAGACAAAAAGACAAAGGGAGAAAATTACCAAAGCATTCCAACAACCTCAAATGGCCAGCAACACAGACAAAATCCAATTTGGGATGCTTGAGTTTAGTACAGTCTAAAAATATGCTATTATTTCAGCTTCCTCTGGACTGAAACAGGAAAGTCAGGTGGTGGAGTGGAATAACTGTCACTTCACCAGTTAAATCAAAGGACAAATTCTTTGTCACTCAATGACAAAGGTGACAATATGAAATGATAGTGATTTCAAAGCCTCCTCAATTAGGTTGCAGATTCACCACAGAGCACCACCGTAAGCAACACAGATTCGATACAAAAGCTATAGAGCTGTTCTCTTCTTAATCCACAGTTGCACAAACTGGGGGAAGTGTGTGTGTGCGCGGGTGACCTCTGACCCCTCCCAGCAGCAAAACCTAGACCTAATTTCAAAGACTGGTGACCTCTCTCCAACTGTTCTACTAGCAATGTAGTCCACACCACCATAAGTCTCTACTGATGTCCAGATTCCTTCCTCCAATTCATCCTCCGCAGAACATCCCTTGTAGCTGGAATAAAATGCAGGCTTTCTCATGCTATCTTCCTGCTCCACTGCACCCCTCTCTGGCCCTTGCTCCCAGTGCTCTGGCCACACTGACCTCTCTCAGGCTTGCCTCAGCTCAGGGCCTTCCTGTTGCCTTTGCTCTACTGAGGCCCTGCCTTGGTCATCATGCAGATGGGCCCTGGGACTCTCTCGGATAGACGTTTATGCATCACCTTCCCATGGCATCTCTCCCTCACTAAAGTTTTTCCTACCTAAAATGTTCTCCATCCTCACCCTGCCTGGCCACCATTTATTTGTCTTGCTTTCCCACCACTGGTTCTGGGGCATGTGCTCCATACTCTGCCTGACATTTAATAACATTCAACAAACAATTGCTGAGTCAAAGAAGCTTAGAGCCTGGTTCTTCCCATCACAGGACCTTTCTGCAGGTAGAAGTCACAGGGTTTGTACCAGCTCCCCTCCCTTGTCTAATCCTTAACTTATCTCCACTTTACCAGTTCATCTCATAGATTTCCTCAAGTCAGCCCAGGTGGCCAAATTCCCAGTCCTTCCCATATAAAGTCCCTGACGACTGTTTGGTGATTGGCTCTCACACTGTTTCTATGACCATCCCATGCAAACAGCTCCAAACAGCTGGGTTCAGCTCCAAACTGACCACCTCCTGGATGGACAGAAATGGAGAGGCAGAGTCTGACTCCCAAATGTCCTCCTCAACCTCAGGCTCACTCTTTTTCACAACCTGGCTTCCTTCACCTGATGGCCTCTGAACTGAGGTGAGCACAAAGAGTTCTAGGAACTGAAGAACAGTGCAAGGATTTGGCAAAGGGGCAAAATCACGAGGGAGATATAGAAGGGCTTAGGCAGTCAGAGCAAGATGGCAAGTGAGGAGGTCGGGGGCAGGGCCAGAACAAAGGAGCATGGAGAGGGCCTTCTGACAGGTCAACTTCCTGGCTGATCAAAGTGCTCCTGGGCACAAGCGGGGAACCCAATCAGACAGACACTGCCCTACTTGTACTCCTAACTTGGGGGACCCAATAGAAAAACTAAAATGGACACATGGACAGATGGGGCACCAATGAATAATAGTGAGGAGAGCTTGCACAGAGGAGGAAATAAGGAAGAGAGGAAATTCCAGAGAACATAAAAAGAACAAGCCAAAACTCCCCACTGGATTCCCAGTTCTGGGGTTCCTTCTCTCCAGAGAAGTGTATCTCTGTCACTTTTGCAATAAACCTGCTGCTTGCTTGCTGTCTGTGTCCTGTTCTTCAATTCTTTTTATAAACGGAGACAATGAACCTAGCACCCCTAGACAGTAACAATAGCATGAACCCCTGAGTTATCTTCCCAAAAAGGTGGCCTAGAGTTGGTGCTGGCTGCAAGTGGCTTCCTTCTCTGCAGGATTGGAGGGTGGCATCGTGAGTAGCATTCAGCTTAACCCAATACATCCAAGCCAACAGACCTAGCTCCCTTAGCCAAGGTCCATTCAACTAACTAAATACAATTAAGATTCCTAGCTGGGCGTGGTGGCGCACACCTGTAATCCCAGCACTTAGGGAGGCTGAGACAGGAGAATCGTGAGTTCAAAGCCAGCCTCAGCAACAGTGAGGCACTAAGCAACTCAGTGAGACCCTGTCTCTATATAAAACATAAAATAGGGCTGGGGATGTGGCTCAGTGGTCAAGTGGCCCTGAGTTCAATCCCCAGTACCAAGAAAAAAAAAAAAAGAATCCTGTAAATTAATTTTAAAGAATATTTCCTCCATTACTAAACATATTTCTAGAATTCAAAAGAAAAAAGCAAGCAAAGATGATTTTCTTCTTCTTCTTCTTCTTCTTCTTCTTAATTTTTGTACTGGGTATAGAGCCCATGGATGTTCTACCACTAAGCTAAATTCACAACTCTTTCAATTTTTCATTTTGAGACAGGGTTTTACTAACTTGCCCAGGCTGCCTTCAAATTTGTTATCCTCCCAAGTAGCTGGGATTATAGGCATGCTTCTGTTTTGCAGTGCTGAAGGCTGACCCAGGACATTGTACATGCTACGCAAGTGCTCCATCACTGAGCTACATCCCAGCCCTTCTTTCTTTACCACTCAGGAAGTCATGGCCTTTTAACCTTTTGGGTAAGAGTGGGTGGGAGAGAAGTAGCAGCTTTCGAAAGTTTGAAAACTAATATGTGAAGGCATAGAAAGAACTGCTTTTTGATTTATATTTGACAAAATGAACTATTTGTATACAGCTGAGTTATTTAGAGTTTTGGCTGGCAATTCTTTATGATACAGACTCAAAACCTGAATTCACAAGAACAAAAGAAAGTAGAAATAGTTATATGACAATTATTGTCATATACATAATACAAAGTAGGAAATTTATATTGTGTATATTTTAACATTTTTATGCCATTTATAAACATCATCTTTTTTCCATAAAGGAAAAGAGGAACAATTAAATTGTTTATGGTTACTTAACTGGTAAAAGTCTAATTGAATCTAATAGAACAGGGAAGCACCAGAGGGTGAGGCCCCACAGCAGTTTCTTAGTATACCAAAGCATGAGATCTTAACCTTTATTACATGCTCTAATTCCCACGTGATGCTAGGATGCTACTGAACTGCTACTAACACCTGCAGTGAGTGTTCAGAATCCTATCATTTAATGGTATAAAACTGTACATTTCAATATGATATTGTAGGGAAAAGCTTTAGCATCGTATAGAATAACTGAAGAGTGAAAATGCTAAAAGTTTATGTTTACAAAAAACAACTCCATGGGGGCTGGGGCTGTGGCTCAGTGGTAGAGCACTTGCCTAGCATGTGTGAGAACTGGGTTTGATTCTCAGCATCACATATAAATAAATACAAGTCCATCAACAACTAATAAAAAAAATATTAAAAAAAAAAAAACAACAACAGCTCCACAATTGAGAAGAATAAAGGTGACAGGAGAATCACACATACACTATAATATATATAATTTGATATCATATTTCAAATGTGGGGAAATAGAATACTGTAATAGGGATACAATTCAGATAAAATGATTGTAATTGAAAGGTAGTATCACTACCTAATATTTAAATTTTAAAAAGACAAATATTATCTATGGTATGGAACAAATGACATAAATGAAGTAAAATCTATTTTACATTTATGTTTTTAATTTTTCTTTTAGATGTTGGTGGACCTTTGTTTTATTCATTTATTTATATACAGTACTGAGAATCGAACCCAGTGCCTCACACATGCCAGGCAAGTGCTCTACCACTAGGTCACAACTCCAGCCCATATTTTATATATTTTTTTAAAAAATATTTATTTTTTAGTTGTAGGTAGACAGAATATTTTTATTTTATTTTTATGTGGTGCTGAGGATCGAACCCAGTGCCTCACGCGTGCTAGGCGAGCACACTACCACTGCGCCATAACCCCAGCCCATATTTTATATTTTTGATTGTTGTCAATCAACTCTTTTATTTTGGGAGCGGGTAGGAGAGCTTACTTAGTTTGGGTACCGGCTGTGTATCCCAAAACTGGTATCGGCGTTTTGCAGCCTCGTCAATGTTCCTGGCAGGGCCCTGGCAGGCGGAGAGTAGCTCCATTGCTCTCTGGATATCCTGCAGCTTCTGCATGGGGATGGTGGGATTCTAGAACAGCAAAGACACAGAGACACAAAGTATGAGGAAGCTGCTGCTGCTGTTGAACCTGGGGTAGACGCATACTTATGTGCCTCGGAGACTGCCATCCCTAAACACTGCCCAACCTCCTCGAAGTCTGCTGGAGGCTGCGGCTCCAGTAGGTTAACATACTAGGATATAAACAAACGTATTCTGTTACGGATAACAACAGCTCTGTAGTTCGAATGGGGCTCTAGTAGTTTGGAAAATCTAAAGTAAATGGAAATACCCTTTGTTTCAGGTTCCCACCCATCTGCAATGGTCCCACCACTGCTCCTCTGGGAGGAGAAATCAAAAAGAGTGACATGCGGTGCATGCATTACTGTCATACAGCAGCCAGGCAGCCACAAGCCTTGGTTACACTGTCAAGTTTAACGCTCTGCAGTAGCAATGGGGGGACGGAGGAAATAACTTCTAGAACAAAACTAGGCAGACAAGGGAAAATTTAGATCATTAAATTAAAAAAAAAAAAAAAGAGGGAAAAAAAAGAAATCTGGAGTTGGTGCTAAGCTGAGAAGGACATGATTAAGAAAGGAACCCTCCACCACGCCCCTTCCTCCTGGTCCACATCTAGCCCCTCACCTAGCCCTAGTGCTCCTCTAGGACAAGCCTGCTGACAGAAGGCCAGCAACTCTAGTCCTCAGCATTTATCACCTGTCCCCCCCAATCCAAATTTATGTCCTATCTAGTTAGCATCATCAAGTGTTGAAAAGTAGCCTCCCTTTCAGGTAAAACATATTCTCAGTCTGTAAAATGAACAATAAATTCTAAGGCTCCCTTTTCGAAGCCAGTATTCCTTCCTGTCATCTCTTGGGGATTCTCCAGCTCTTTTTTTTAATTCCTCCAATAATGTGTTAACACACAGAACATGGGCTACAGTTAAATGAGACGGCAATGCATACGACTGAATATGGAAATCAGTGACTTTTTCTCAGTATGCAAACCGAAAAGTTTCAGAATCCTGATACCACTCAAGGAATATTCTTCACTGCAATTCTGAAGTAGTTAGAAGAAATTTCAGAGCCTTTAGTTTTGCAGTATGTCAACATACTGTGGACACAAAGAAAAAGTGATTGACCCTCACTGGTTTATAAACAGTACCTTTGGACTTTTGCTCGACTTTGAAATCTGTGGTCTGAAGCAAATCATTTTAACCTGGGAAGCTTATCCATTTGACACAGCACAAAATAGGTTTTATTAAACACAGACTATCCTGTGGCTGCTTTATTCACTGGTTCTTTAGGGTTCTTGATACTAAAATGATTCAGGAAGCAAAGTCCTAAAGTCTAACTGGAGGCAGGTTAAAGGTTTAGCACCTCCACTTGGAAGTCTAGTGACATAATCCAGGGATTGCCATGATTTTTGTAAGCTGTTTATCGTACATATTGATTAAGATCTGAATCATAAGGACCAACTTAATGACACATAGAAATTTACCAAAATATTTTTCCTGTTCTAATTTATTGTATTTTGGTATTATTCCTTTTGCTGCACTCTCTCTTGATCTTCCAACATTTCAGTAACTGATTTCTAGGTAAAAAAAATTTACATCCATTCGAACCCCAATAACACAATCTATTAAGAGACTATGACTTCAATAGGAATTGAGAACATAGCACATTTTGCCTAACAATGCTTGAACATGCATTTAAATTTAGCTTAAAAAGGCAAAGTAGAAACCAGGCTTACAAAAATATATCAACAGGGTCTGCACTAAATTTGTCTTGGTCATTTTTATTTCCTGATAGTCAAGTCTTCTAGCACTAATTAATGTATCAAAAGCAAATTATTTTGCAGTGAACATGAGTTGGCATCTTTGTTCCAAAGGAGCCCATGATAATCCCGACTCCATGAGGAAGGCCTCACAGTGATTTATGTCCTATTTAGTTAGCATCATCAGGTTAACCAGCACCCACTACATGATTTGTAAAATATTTACATCTTGACGTTCACTATTAAAATGCTTTCTCTTTTGTTTTGTCTTTGTGGTATTGGGGATCAAACCCATGCTAGGCAAGTGTTCTACCATGGAGCTGTACCCCAGCCTATTTCAGTGCTCTCTGAAAGATTTAAGTAAGCAAAAGTTTCAAATCCACAGTGACAGATCAATAAGGAAAACTCAGCTATGACAAATTCTTTTTTATTTTACTGTTTTCTTTCCACAGTCTAGCACATGTTAAGCAAATGCTCTATCGTTAATCTATACCTCCAGCCCTATGATAAATTCCTAAACATCTGTGTTCACCTTCCCTAATAGCACAACCTGGAAATGTAAGAACGTGTATTAGTTCCATATTAAGAGCCCACTATTATATTCCTCTGTAAAATGCAGGTATTCCTCTTTTCTTCTACATTTGCTCCATATGGAACACTAAGCATCAATAATATACTTTACCCCTTATTTGCTAAATTCAATGCCTTGGGGAAAATGCCCAAGTCCTCCATCACTAAAATGTCTGTAAGAAGGGGCTGGAGATATAGCTCTGGGGTAGGGCACCTGTTTGGCATGCACAAAACCCTGGTTCAATCCTCAGCATGGAAGGAAGGAAGGAAGGAAGGAAGGAAGGAAGGAAGGAAGGAAGGAAGGAAGGAAGG
>CM053410.1:25239273-25249807 GCA_028644305.1 Xerus rutilus | reverse complement strand
CCACATTACAACACTGTTGACCTGCTCCTGATTTAAAAAAGACAAGAAACTCTCTCCAAGATAACGCTTACATAGTTCCTCCTGCCTGTTTGGCTCCAGTTTTGCATCAGTGATCAAGGTGAGCACAGGGCTCAGATTCACTAGGGTGGAGGGTGGGTGGAAGCTGATGGGATGGTATAAGCAAAAGGAGGCGCCACAACTGCAGGTAAGTGATGCTGCGTTTATCTGACAAAGCCACATTTAGAAATAGGAGAAACATTTTGCAAGCTCATCGTGGTATTCTCCTATGAGTTACCTTGGAAATTATGGCTAGTGGACAGAGTAGTTATTACCTGAGAAGCAAGTTGAAAAGCTAGGGAGGAAACTCCACTTTCTTCTCTCCCCACAAAGTCAGTCAGGGCAAAACTGGGGCAAGTAATTTCCTTCTCAGTGATTCCTGGTTTTGTGTAAAGCAGGTAATAACAACAACAACAAAAACAACAGCAAACTGCCCACAAGATTCATTTTATGTGACAGAATGTAAGTAAGCTCTGTATAAGGAAAACACACACACACACACACACACACACACAAAATCTGCATAATGGTAAGACCTGCTACATATGCAGTGCTTTGTAATACAAACTCTTTAATAAAAATTACTTCATTTTAATCTCATGACAACCTGTGAGCTGGGGAGAAGGAAACACACTCATAGATGAGGAAATAGTCTTAAAAGGTGTGATGGAGCCAGGCCCAAGCTCAAGGTCTTGGACCATTGCCATGACATCACACACCACCTAGGAAAATTTATTTGGAGCTACAACCAGCAAAATCATCTTGATTTCATTATACTTCTAATTCTGTTCCCTTGGGCTCTGGGTGCTCTGTATCAAGAGAGCTCTGTACTTCCTGGGAGCCCTCCCCACCACCACATAGACTGTATTCTTTGCTAGCCAGAGGGGGCTGGCTCCACGGGCAGGGTGGCCACCATTTGCACCACCAGACACCTGCACTGCACAACCAACCCTCTGCTACGCCAGCAGTTCACCAATAGGGGGCCCAGCTGGACAACTTCTGGTTTAGTCTAAAATGGGTGTTTCTTCAGGGAGAATGTTAGGAGATATTTCCCGCCCTTGACAACAGAATGAGAAATGGTCACTGACACTGTTCTGATTCAAAGTCAACATAAGACTTACCCATGGCTGTTCCCGCTGAAATCTGATGCCAGATGGTGTTGTGCTAGGCGGGTAATTAGACAGACACCCAGAAAAATTAAAATGTGAATATCTTCTGAACTAAAATAATCAAATATTAAGTGTAATTTCAAAAAACCTTGCAAGCTCACACTGAGACTTTCTTCTACAACTACAATCTAAATACTAATGCACTGAAAAAGGGAAGGTATACACACACACACACACACACACACACACACAAAAGCACAGAAGTATCTCTTAGGTGAGTTGTCAGAGTCTGTTTTAAGGAGGCTGTAAATACCATCCAGCTACTATGCCATTCAAACACAGTCACAGCAAAACACTAACTACAGAGTATCTGGTCTGGCAGGGTGCTATGCTGCACAAACCCGCTCTCGTCTGCATGAGGAACCACAGAGGTGAAAAGAAAATAGGCTCTTACTTTTGAAGGCGGCTGAATTTTAATCTCCTGGGAATCAGATGCAGAGTCAGACTTGGTGCCTCCAGAATTAGGCTTCTCCTTTTTCCTCTTCTGTTTCTTCTTTTTCTTTTTGGCTCCCAAATCCCCTGCAGGACTTCTGTAAGAAATGCCAGAAGGGTAAAACAAACCAAAGAAAGAAGTCATTATGTACATTTGAGTTACACGAAATTTATTCCTTAGAAAACACACGTTACACACAGTAGAAAATAACTGTTAGGGTGTAAATGGGAAGTGAAAGGTAGTCAGATTAAGATGTCAATGAAGAAAAATACGAGTCCACGAAGTCATCCTTTTAGGTGCTTAGAAGTCACCTAAAGCAGGAAAACTTTCGATATAAACTACATTTTATAACTTAAATCAAACAGCTTTCATGGTTACCACTGCCCTATTAATCTATTTTTTACTCACCTGTTTAAAGGAGAGATATATGTAAAAAAAATTCCACTATAAACATCTCTTGGGGACAACAAAACACCAATCTTTTTTTTTTTCCTCCTGCAGTGCTAGGAACCAAATCCTGGGCCTCACACATGACAGGCATAGTGCTACAACCCTAGCCCACCAAACTACTCATCTTGCAGCAACAGAAAGGAAAGAAACTGTTTTTCTGTAGATGAGTCAATTTCTCCTGATCAAGATTTTTACTAGGGCGGGTAACAATAAAAAACTTGAGTGACAAAAACATTAACTGGTGAGGGGCTGGGGTTATGGTGCAGTGGTAGCGTGCCCGCCTAGCACACTTGAGGCACTGGGTTCGATCCTCAGCACCACATAAAAATAAAATATTCTGTCCACCTACAACTAAAAAATAAATATTAAAAAAAAAAACATTAGGGCTGGGATTGTAGCTCAGCGGTAGAGCGCTTGCCTCGCATGCGTGAGGCCCTGGGTTTGATCCTCAGCACCACATATAAAGCAATAAAATAAAGACATTGTGTTCATCAACAACTAAAAAAAATTAAAAAAAAAAACATTAACTGGTGAAACATTTCCAATAAGCACCCTTTTCGTCTTATCTGTCTTCCTCTAGAAGAGCAAAAAAAAAAAAAAAAAAAAAAAACACACAAGGAGTAACTTACTCAAATTCCCAAATACTCAGAACATAAATTAAAATTTAGCATCAGTGATTATTATTATTACATTATTGCCCATCCCATGTAGAGAAAAATGGGAAAAAATGGTTATGATCTATTATTCTAAATCAATCTGCTTTATCTGTCCCTAATTATTTTCTTTCTTAATTTTTATTTAATTATCATATACATTCATCATATAAGACTCAAATGTTACTAATATGTATTAGAAACCTTACTCAATGTTACTAATATGTATTAGAAACCTTACAATATTGTCCCTCAAAGGCAATCAATAGTGTTTCTGATATGCGTGTTTCCAAAACTGTCTTTCATCTCTAAGTATGTTCCTCATTTTCACTATGAATAACTTTTTTAGAACCAATTGATTTTTAAAAAATATTTTATTCAGTTGTAAGTGAATACAATACCTTTTATTTATTTTTATGCAGTGCTGAGGATCGAACCCAGTGCCTCCCACCTGCTAAGCAAGCGCTCTACCACTGAGCCACAACTCTAGCCCCTCACTATGAATAATTTTTAAACAAAAATTTAATCTTAAACATAACATTTTGAAACTTGCATTCCCCTGCTTCCACTTAACAAGTTATCTTGGAGTTCTTTCCACATCAAGACACCCTGAGCTACACCTCATTTCTCTTCAGCAGCTGGCACACTCCAGTGTGGAGACAGACCACATTTTATTGAGCCATTCCTATGTTAAAAAGGCTGCTGCAAGAAAAATATTCAGGTACTTACATATTTCTGCATGCAAACCAGTATGCTGGAAGGTGGAAAGGCTAGGTGAAAGCGATTTTGGTTTTATTAAACAGTTCATACTCTTCCCTAAATGCTGCACTAAATAAAGTGTCCCCTAGCAACAGAACACCAATCAGTGTCCATCCACTTGTGCACCAGCCCTGCACTAGTGTTACTCACTCCTCACCTGAAAAGGGAGAACTTACTATAGGTAGAAAAAAGTTTCACTGTAGACTTAATTTTTTAAATTTAATCAGAAGTGTGGCTACACATCTTCTTCCATGTTTACTGGCCATTTATATTGTTTCATGAATTATTCATTTGTATCTTTTATTAGTCATCTTTTAAAAATAATTTGTTTTTAAATTCTTTTAAAACAAAGCATCAGGTATCAGTAGCACCTACATTAAGCATTAACTTTGGGCACTTACTCTCATTTAAGCTCCATGACAGTCCCATGACAGCAATATGACTTTATGCTTGGATCACATCACCACGTTTGGGTCTGTTATTTAGATCACAGATATTTTACTTGTTTGTTTTTTAGCTTTAAGTCATATTTATGGTATTCTTTTTTAAATTTTTTATGTAGTCTAATATTGAATTTTTTTTTTTTTTTTTTTTTTTTTGTACTGGGAATTGAACTCAGGGGCACTCGACCACTGAGCCACATCCCCAGCCCTATTTTGTGTTTTATGTAGAGACAGGGTCTCACTGAGTTGCTTAGCACCTCTCCATTGCTGAGGCTGGCTTTGAACTCGCGATTCTCCTGTCTCAGCCTCCCTAAGTGCTGGGATTACAGGCTTGTGCCACCACGCCCGGCTTAGTCTAATATTGAAATTTTCCCCCTTGTAGCTTCTTGGCTTTTAAAGCTTCTTTACAAAGGTCTCTCCTATTCTAAATCAGGTAAATATTTTTCTATGACTTTTTCTTCTATTATTTTAATTATTTTTGAGAAAAAGTTTGCTTTCTAAGCCATTTGGAATAAAATGTGCCTATGTGATGTACCATTTCTCTGCTTTCCAAAAGTATATTATAAATGCAAGCAAGTCCCATTATAACCAGGTGCGACGGCGCACGCCTGTAATCCCAGCAGCTCAGAAGGCTGAGGCAGGAGGATTGTGAGTTCAAAGCCAGCCTCAGGAACTTAGCAAAGCCCTGTCTCTAAATAAAATATAAAAAAGGGCTAGGGGAGGTGGCTCAGTGGTTAAACGTCCCTGGGTTCAATCCCTAATACAGAAAAAAAAAAAAAAAAGTCCCAATATAACACAACTTGTTAACACAGGGGTCAAAATATATTGTCCAAAGACTAAAAGCAGATGAAGAAAGGCTGACATATTCCTGCTTACTGGACACTCATTTGTTTCACAATTACAGTGAGGTCCATTTCTCTTTGGGGTGGGGGGGTTGTTATTGTTTATTTGTTTTGCTAGACATTGCTACAGATGCAAGCGGTTTTAGAACATGTCCATAATTTCTCTGAAATGTCTTTCAAGGAGAGGTGGGGTCCAAACTCCTCTCTTTGAATCTAGGTGATTTTGTGACTTGCTCTGACCACAATAGGAAATGACACTGTGACTTCTGGGTCACAACAGCCAGGCAGCTGCCTTCACCTATTTCTCTTAGAATACACTTGTAGGCTGCCTCCATTGAGACCTGCCATGCTGATGGAACCATAGGAGGATACCCTGGTTGAGACAGACTGAACCCCTGGCCAACAGCAGTGTCAGCAGCCAGTATTATGAGAAAGCCACCCAAATCAGATTGCAGCTGTGAGACCTCAAGTGAGAACCTTGCCCAGCTATATCTTTTCCAAAACCATGATACACCAAATCTGTGAGCAAAGGCACATGGCTGCTGGTGTGTTAAAAAGCCACAGCAACTGAAACGTGGAGACACAGCCATGAGCACAGCAAAGCCCTGTCTTATGGAGCTTACATTCATTTGTAAGCCAACACATAATACGCAAATGCAAGGCCTATGGAAAATTAAATGAGACAGTGATGGTATGTGTAGCCTACTGGCTATCAGAGGAAGTCACCTGGTAAAAAATCAAAACTTACTATAATCAGGCTTTGTTCTCTGCCAGGACACCCTTCTCTCCTTCATTCTCCTTCTTACCTGTGGGTCACTCAAGATTTAGGTCAAATATCACCTCCTCTGAGAAACCTTGTTGTTCCTCCCCTTCTCCAAGTCAGGTGTCCCTAACTCATGGCTCCTGCTGCGTGCCAGGCATCCTTCCCTCCAGACACTGGCCACCATACTCTTGGTGCCATTTGCTTTCCCACTGGAGAGTCTGCTCCTTAAGACACAGTGCTCACTGGCATTTCTCAATCTCCTCTCCAGCAGGCTCTGGAGAGTACCAGGAAGGACATTTCCACAGCCCACATACAAGCAGGCAAGTCACATAAGCCAAGGGGCTGTGGGGAGTGCTGATGCCTTCCCCCTGTGCAAAAGCATTTCAAAGCCATTACGCTTTCTCTTGCCCTCTCTGGTGTCCCTGCCAAGCCTTGCAACCCTTAATCAAAATGAGCACTGACTGATGGAATCTCCTTCAGCCAAGGTACCTGGGTAATAACTCACACACAAGCCCCCGCCCACCCCCAGGAAGCAGGAGAAGGAAACAGACCTTTGCTGACTTAAGTAGCAGAACTACAAGGTGGTTTTTTACTACTTCATAACCAGGAGCACTCCAATTGATAAAATGCTAGCCTTAGTGCCCAATATCTAGGTTCTAAGGGACTCCCTTCCCATCAGTTATTCATGTGTTAAAGTAATAAACTTTTTTTAAAAATATTTTTGAGTTGTTGTTGGATCTTTATTTTATTCATTTATTATTTATATGTGGTGCTGAGGATCGAAGTCAGCGCCTCATGCATGCTAGGCAAGCGCTCTACCACTGAGCCACAGCCCCAGCCCCCTAAAGTAATAAACTTATACATCTAAAATGGGTAATTCATTCCTCTGTAAAGTCAAAATATGAAATGTGTGTTCAATAGTGAGAGAAACTGTTTAAGACACAAGTGTGTGAACTATAGATTGATATTTCTCTGTTCCTAATCCAAAATTAGAAAGCAGTGCTCATTTTTGAAGACACATTCAGACCTTGTCAAGTGGTGCCCTAGTGGTCTAAAAATAGTATTGCATTCTCAACCCAAAATGAGCATTTACTTTCATCAGTAGAATCAAATTTGTACTACCATGATGTTTATATTTAAAATCATCTGGTGACTAAGGATACCCATAAAAATCTGACTAGCAATCAGGCTTAAACAAACATCACAACCAGGTACTGGTGCTAGAAGTATGCTATGGATTTATACACCTTCGTATGTTCTCTGATTTGGGACCAAGAATATTTTAGGCTTTCCTTCATGTTCCCAAGGCTCTCACTTTATAAATGATCAATTTGCTATCCTGTTATTGTGTGACTTACGCATGCAGTTATGTGTATATGCTACATAAGAAATCTATTTCACACTTGCATCTCTTAGGTCTCTAATGCCTCACACAGGTCAATATTAGTAACAAATGCCTGTTGAATAAATGAGTAAGTGAATGAACGAATGATTCTGACTCTTGAGGTGACTCCAATCACATACTGCCAGGCAGTAAAACACCACAGAAAGCTACAATTTCCCATACCGTAATGGCAGAGCATCTTGCAACCTATTCTCAAGTATTTACTGAACATCTACTATGAGCTGGGCCCTGGGTTGGGTGCACAGGGAGGCTGACATCGTTGAGGACATCCCTGGGCTTCACAGTCCAGAGAACTATCCTTCTTCTGCCTTCATCTATTATTTAATTGTTGGTAGGTAAGGCTTTCCTAGAAACCACTACGCTCCCAGGACCAGGCAGCTTTTCTATATAATACACCAAGTTTAAAATATCTCCAAATTCCTGAGAAAATTTCTTAGAGAGGAATAAAGAATGATTGTGACTGGTTCAGATGCTTTGAAACAAATGCCTATCCAACCGGATGAAAATTCCTCCTTCAATGATCCAAAAGTCCTTGTTCTATGTGGATTCATTTTTTCTAAAGCAGATAAATTAAACTCATGGAAGCTGGAGTGGATATAGAGATAATAAAAACAAAAACACCAGAAAGTCCTTAAATAAGATCACATCATCTATTCTATCATTTTTAGGACGCTTGTATAATGAAATCTTCTATTAATTACACTTTGGGAGTTAATTACCATACTTACCAAAACTCCCCCACCAAAACTCTACTGCTAAAATTATACTTTTAAATTTTGGCATAATGGAGAAACTATACTCATTTTTTGTTAACTAATTCAAAAGGGATTCCTTGCCCTTCCCTTTCTCATCCAAACATTAAAATAAATTGGCAGGGAGCTACAAAAATGGGCACTAAATGAGTCATCTCTCCTCCAAACTCCCAGACACATGCCCAAACTTTCCAACCCTTGAATGAGGAAGAGCTATTTTTCATTTCTCAGAAGTGTTAAGGAAATCAGAATTGAGAATAAGAGGTAACAGGGAGCTGGGGTTGTGGCTCAGTGGTAGAGTGCTTGCCTAGCATGTGTGAGGCACTGGGTTCGATTCCCAGCATCATATATTAATAAACTAAATAAAGGTCCATCAACAACCAAAAAAATTTAAAAAAAAAAGAGGTGACAGGGATATCTCTTCACATTACTAAGATAACTAATAAAAAAGATAACGGGCTGGGTACAGTGGTGCACACCTACAATTCCAGCAATTCAGGAGGCTGAGGCAGGAGGATCACAAGTTTGACACCAGCCTCAGCAACTTAGCGAGGCCCTACGCAATTCAGCAAGACTCTGCCTCAAAATAGAAAATTAAAAAAGGCTGAGGACATGACTCAGTGGTTAGGAACCCCTGGGTTCAATCCTTAGCGCAAAAAATAAATTAATTAATTAAAAGATAAAAAGTCTGGTGAGGACAGAGAGAAATTGGAACCCCTGTACACTGCTAGTGGGAATGTAAAATGGTGAAACTACTTAGGCAAGCAATCTTTGTTTGTAGGTCCTGAGAATATTAAATACAGATTCCCAATATAACTCAGCAATTACACTCCCAGATATTCCCAAAGAGAAATGAAAAACATATCCATTTGGTAAACTTGAATATGAACATTCATAATGGATTTCTTTTTTTCATTGTATCTTAGTACATTACAGTATACATACTAGTGGGATTTATTTTGACATATTCATAAATGCACATAAAATAGTTTTCTCCATTTCAATCTCCAGTATTTCTTTTTTCCCTCCCCTCTTCCTTCCCACGGATCCTCTTCCTCTATTCTATTGGTCCCTCCTCCCTTTCCTTTACTGCCCCCACTTGTACTCTGATCTCCCTTCTGTTTTCATGAGATCCTCTTTTTCTCTCTAGCTTCTGCATGAGATAAAACATTTGACCCTCGACTTTCTGAGTCTGTCTTATTTCACTTAGCATGATGTTCTGCAGTTCCATCCATTTACCAGTAACTACCATAACTTCATTCTTCTTTATGGCTGAATAGAACTCCATAGTGTATATATACAACACTTCTTTATCCATTCATTTATTGATGGGCACCTAGTTTGGTTCTATAACTTGGAAATTGTAGATTGTGCTGCTATAAACATTGGTATGCATGTATCACATAATGGCCTTATTCTTAATGGCTCCCCCGCAAAATGTTCATAGGCTGAAGAATGCATAAGAGAATGTGGTATATCTATACAATGGAATATTATTTAGCAATTAAAAATGAAGTGCTGCCGGGCGCGGTGGCTCAAGCCTGTAATCCCAGCACTTAGGGAGGCTGAGACAGGAGAATCGTGAGTTCAAAGCCAGCCTCAGCAATGGCGAGGCACTAAGCAACTCAGTGAGACCCTGTCTCTACATAAAACACAAAATAGGGCTGGGGAGGTGGCTCAGGGGTTAAGTGTCCCTGAGTTCAATCCCTGGTACCAAAAAAAAAAAATAAAATAAAATGAAGTGCTTATACATATTACAACAAGGGTGAATCTTGAAAACACAGTAAGTGAAAGTTGCCAGTTAGGTAAAGGACCCTGTATTATTATGATTCAATTTTTTTTTAAAAATATTTTTTTGTTGTAGATGGACACAATATCTTTATTTTTATTTATTTTATGTGGTGCTGAGGATCGAACCCAGTGCCTCACACATGCGAGGCGAGCGCTCTACCACTGAGCCACAATCCCAGCCCCTTATTATGATTCAATTTACAGAAAATATCCAAACAGGCATATGCATAGAAACGGAAGGTAGCTTTGTGGTTGTCAGGGGCTAGGGAGCTGGAGGGATAGGGGGTTGATGGCTAAGGGATGTGGGTTTCTTTCTGGAGTGATGAAAATGTTCTAAAATTGATTGTGGTGATGGTTGCACAACACTGAATGTTCTAAAAGCCACTGAATTGTACAATTTAAATGGATAAACTGTATGGTATGTGAATTATATGTCAATGAAATTGTTTTAATAAATTAATAAGTGATGAGACAGGAGAATCGCGAGTTCAAAGCCAGCATCAGGGGCTGGGATTGTGGTTCAGTGGTACAGCACTTGCCTCGCATGCGTGAGGCACTGGGTCCGATCCTCAGCACCACATAAAAATAAATAAAATAAAGATATTGTGCTCATCTACAACTAAAAAAAAAAAAAAAAAGCCAGCCTCAGCAAGGGCGAGGTGCTAAGCAACTCAGTGAGACTCTGTCTCTACATAAAACACAAAATTGGGCTGGGGATGTGGCTCAGTGGTAGAGTAACCCTGAGTTCAATTCCCAGTACCAAAAAAAATTGGTACTGGGCGTAGTGGTACACGTCTATAATCCCAGTGGCTCCAGGGGCTGAGACAGGAGGATTGCAAGTTCAAAGCCGGCCTCAGCAACATAGCAAGGCCCTAAGCAACTCAGCAAGACCCTGTCTCTAAATAAAATATTTTGAAAAGAGCTGGGAATGTGGCTCAGTGGTTAAGTATCCCTGGGTTCAATTCCCAGTACCCAAATTTTTTTTTTATTTTAAAAATTAAAAAAAAACTCCTCCCT
>CM053410.1:25211015-25238773 GCA_028644305.1 Xerus rutilus | reverse complement strand
ATGAGCAGATGCAGAGCCAGCTATAGCTACCTGATTGGGGGGGTCTGCTCTGTACCAGAATCCAGGTCTCTGAAGAGAGATATGCATAACAGAGACGTCAAAATGCCTGGGTGGAGGAGATGTTGAGCAGGCTTCAAGATGATAAAGGAAAATTCTTGCTCAGGAAATGATTCCTCTTATAAATCCTATGAAGAGTCTGATTTAGACTTTAGTGCTTGAGGCCAATTACTGAGTTACAGAAATTCAGCCATGGAAATCATGTCACCCTTTCTAGAAGTCTCTTGAGCTTCAAGAAGAGAAGTTCCATTTTTTTCTTCCTGAAGATTTCATATGAAAGAGCCACAAAGAAAGGTCCTCAATTTTGCTACCTCAGAAAGTACAGATACTTCAGTGTGTCTAGAAGAATCTCTGGGAATATTCAAACCTCAAGTGAAAACCAATATATATACTCCTTTCTCAGCTGTGAAAACATCAAATATTTAATGTGACACATCAGAAAATTTTGAAGAAATATCCCTGGAATCTACAGACAGGACTTAAAGCAAGAGCCAATGTAACAGAGCCATGGAAACATTTCACACTTGGTCCAGAAGAATTCCAAAAAATCTATTTTCTTTTCTCTCTAGGTTCACAGCTGGACAATTCCCAGCTCCCTGGCAGTCAAGTGTGGTCACCAAGTTCTAGTCACTGAAAAGTGTCTGCTGCTTTCTTTTGGCATGGAAAAAGAATCTACCCTCCTGGGTAGACTTTGCCATGCTCTTCCTTTCCCTTGTACTAACCAGATGCAAACATAGGATAAGATACTAGAGGATGGCAGAGCCACACGATGAGGGACACCTAGTCTCTGAATGACCAAATGAGTATGATCATCTGAATACTTTACATGGACAAGGAGGAAATTTCCATTGTGTTGAGCTATCACATATTAGGTTGTGTTGTAGTTTAAATCTGGAATGTCCTTCAAGGCTCATGTATAGTTTCCAATGCAGAAGTGTTCACAGGCTCTATCCTTGTCAATGGATTAATCCACTAAATGAGTCACAGCAAAATGGACTATTGAAAGGAAGTGGAACTCTTAGAGGCGGGAGCTAACTGAAGGAGTGGGTCCTTGGGGACATGTCTTTAGGGACTATATCTTATCCTCAGCCCCTTTCTCTTCTCTCCTTTCTTTCCCTTCCCCTTTCTCTCTGTCTCTCCTTCCCAGCCACTGGGAGGAGGTAAGCAGGGTGTTGTTCCACTACACCCTTTCACCATGATGATCTGCCTAAGCTCCGGCCCAAAGCAATGAAGGCAGCCAATCTTGGACTGAAACCACCAGGCAAAATAACTCTTTCATTCTTTTGGTTGTTTTCCTCAGGTATTTTGTCACAATGACAAAAAGCTGACTGACAGAATCTACAGCAACTCAACCAATCATAACTTATACATTAATTTTAAGAGTCACCTGCAACATGCTCAATTTACAGAATATGAATTCCAAAGATGAGAAGCAATGTTAGACTTTACAGGATAAGTAAGTGATCACTCAGCTCTTCCCCACTCACTGTGCAAAAGAGGAAACATCAGTGGTTTGATACAAATATTCTCTCTTGATTTCCAATTACCTACATAGAAAACGGTAAGACTGCCAGGCACAGTGGTGCATACCTGTAATCCCAGCAGCTCAGGAGGCTGAGGCAGGAGGATAGCAAGTTCAAGGCCAGCCTCAGCAATTCAGCAAGACCCTTAACAACTTAGTGAGACCATGTCTCAAAATAAACAATAAAGGGGCTGGGGTTATGGCGCAGTGGTAGCATGCTCGCCTAGTATGCGGGAGGCACTGGGTTCGATCCTCAGCACCACATAAAAATAAAATAAAGATACTGTGTCCACCTACAACTAAAAAATAAATATTAAAAAAAAAAAACAAAAACAATAAAAAGGGCTGGGGATGTAGCTCAGTGATAAAGCATCCCTGGTTTCAATCCCCAGTACCAAACAAACAAAACTGAAAACAACAATAACAACAAAAAGAAAATGGTGAGATTAGGGCTAGAGATATAGCTTAGTGGTAGAACATTTGCCTACCATGTGTGAAGCCTTGAGTTCAATCCTCAGTACTGAAAAGAAGAGAAGAAAATGGTGGGATTATAGATGAGTAATCTTCCATTTTAATATATTTTCTGATCTGTCCTTAAGAAACACAATGCCAGCCAGGTGCAGTGGTGCACGCCTGTAATCCCAGCACTTTGGGAGGCTGAGAAAGGAGAATCGTGAGTTCAACAGCGAGGCACTAAGCAACTCAGTGAGACCCTGTCTCTACATAAAACACAAAATAGGGCTGGGGATGTGGCTCAGTGGTTGAGTACCCCTGAGTTCAATCCCTGGTACCAAAAAAAAAAAAGAGAAGAATCACAATGCCTTTAAAACTAAAACAATTTTAATATACAACAGAGACTAAGACTAGAGAAAAAGATCACTGAAATGTAACAGACATGCCAGTAACAACTCAGGAACTAGATATATGATAAAGATTACATCAAAATCAGCAGAGCAAACATGAATTCTTTAAATCAGAAGCATTAGAGAAACTGAATTCTCATAGAGAAAAATGAAAATAACTGCTACTTTCCCATAATATTCAAAAGCAAATTCCAAATAAGTTAAAGACCCAAACTTGGAAAATGAAAACTAATTTTTGCCCACTTACTTCACAATTGTCCAATGCCTAGAACAGTGTCTGGCACATAGTAGTAAATTAAATATCTCAAGTAATGTGCTAAAGTAGGAATGGAAGGAACAAAGTGATCCCTTTGTAATGTTAGAAAAGGAAAAAATTCCGTAAATGAGGACCTAGAAGTACTAACTATAGGATAAAAGATGAAAATTTGGGCTATATCAAAATTAAACATTTCATGGCAAAGTAATTATAAACAAAAATCCAAAACAACTCAATGAGGCAAGATATTTATAAAACACATGACAAAGTTCTAATCGCTAAAATATTTAAGAAGCTATTTTCCCCTTCACACTTTATCTCTAGTTTAGTTTTGCAGCAAAATAATATCCTGGCCAGGACTGCAGGCATTAGCTAGGATGGGTTTGAATCTGGCTCTCTTATTTCACAGCTGTGTTACTTAAAGTGTATTATTTAACTCTCAGCGCTTCCATGTCCCCAGGGGTAAAAGGATAAAGTTTTCATTAAATACTATGAAAAATTGTAAGGATAAAATGAGTTAATACCTACAAATCATTCTGCACATATGTTAGCTATTATGATTCTCCTACTTTAATTTCCTTCATTTAACATATTACTAGCTGAAATTATTTTTTGTTTCCTTCTAACTGGAACATAAGATCTATAGAAACAGGGTTTTCCATTGTACTCCTAGCATCCGACATATTAAAAGTCTTCAATAAATATTTGCTGGATGAATGAGAAATCAACCGAAACAATCAATATGAAAACGACAAAAGACTGGCAGAAGAATGGGCTGAGGATATGAATAGGCACTTCACAATAAAGGATGCCCTAACAGCCAATGAACTTTTAAAAAAGATGGCATTTTATCCACTGATTTCACAAGGCTGTTAGTCTAATAATAGAAGAATGTGAGGAAAGAGAAAACTAATAATACACTCCTGGTAAATGTAAACTGAAGCAACCATGGGGAAGAACAAATTACCACCATCACCATGATCACCTCCACCATAATCAGCATTGCCACCACCACCACAGCCATTATCTCAATCACCACTGCCACCATTACCTTATCTCCACCACCACTGCCACACCACTACCATCATCACAATCACCTCAGCCATCATCACCATAATCTCCACCTCCACCACCATCATCAAGATCATTATCACTGTAGCTAACAATTTACAGCACTTACTATACAGCAGGCAATATAAGCACCATAGATACTGACCTTGTGCACTGTCAACTGGGCAACTTTGAAATAAGTCCCATTATTATTATTCCCATTTTTTAGAAAAGCAACTGAAATATACAGAGATTAAGGAACCCACTAAAAGTCACATAGCTATAATGGCAGGGGCAGGACTCAAATCCAGCCAGTATGGCTCCCAAATCCATGTAATTATATAATGTAATGCTTACTTATGCATTTTTACTGGTTAACCATCCTTTTAGATATTTATTGGCAATTTTTAAATCTTCTTTTGTGAGCTACCTACTCAAAATCTTTGAATATTTTTTCATGAACCTTCATTGTCTTCTATCAAATCACAACAGATCTTTAGTACCATATGCATGTGCACATACTGGTACCCTAGTGAGGATATCAAATCACTTCCCTAGAAGGAAAGGGACTACACTAGAAAGAAAACGAGAGGGCCAGGCCTGGTGGTGCACACCTGTAATCCTAGCAACTGAGGCAGCTGAGGTAGGAGGATTTATAGTTTGGGGCCAGGGGCTGGGGCTGTAGCTCAGTGGTAGAACACCTGCCTAGCATGTATGAGGCACTGGGTTTGATCCTCAGCACCACATATAAATAATAAATGAATAAAAATAAAGATCCAACAACTAAAAAAAATTATTTAAGAAATAAATAAACAAAGTTTGGGGCCAGCCTGGGCAACTTAGACTCTGTCTCAAAACAAAAATATAAAAAGGCCTGGAGATGTCATTCAATGATAGAGCACCCCTGATTCAATCCCCAGTATGCAACAGAAAAAGCATGAGGAGGTCTTGGTTCAGTTAATTAAAAACAGTAAAGGTCACCCCAAGGTGCATCACATTACCCTGTTGATGAAAGATAATTCATATCCACAGCTGGAGAAGTCAGCTGAGGATGACTCAAATTATCAGTTGTACTTGCCACAAATCTGTCCCCATCCTGGATCAAGAGCACCCATCTAGCCGGGTGCCTATAATTGGGAGGCTGAGACAGGAGAATCGTAATTTCAAAGGCAGCCTCAGCAACAGCGAGGCGCTAAGCATCTCAGTGAGACCCTGTCTCTACATAAAACACAAAATAGGGTTGGGGATGTGGCTCAGTGGTCAAGTGCCCCTGAGTTCAATCCCTGGTGCACCCCCCCCCAAAAAAAAACCCCACCCATCTTAGATTATTACGAGACCATCCAATTCAATAATGGATTTTAACTGCAATTCAGGTTCTTGAAGAAATCATGTGACTTTTGTCTGCGGCTCATCTGTGGAATTCCACTATTGAAGAAATCAATAGTGAGGCATTGGGTTTAATCCTCAGCACCACTATTTATATGTGGAATTATTGAAGAAATTGAATAATTGAATAAACTGAATAATTGAATAATTATTGGAATTATTATTATACTCTTATCCCCAAGTGTAACCACAATCCAACCTTCCAGCTGCCGTCAGGGGGTTGCAAGTTCTCCATAATGGCTGAATAGGAAGCTCAGGATTCAAGCCTGCCTGGAGTAGAACCTGACAATCCCCTGTGCTAGTACCTTCCAGTCTGTATTGTTAAACAATCGCTTTTCATAGATACTGGGTTACTTCTAATTGCTGGTTCATTTAAACTCTTACCAAGTTCTAAACACGGGGAAGTATGGCCTATCCTATTAGCCTTCTCCTACATTAATCCCACTATTATCAATCCATTTTGGTGCCTTACTTCACATAAAAACCCATTTCTGATAAGAGATAATGTTAAACTATAATATAATTTTATTCAACACTCACTGGCCAGAAACTAGTCTAGTGTGAAATTTAGTTTGTGAAGTGAGATCTATCTTTGAAAACAGTCCAATATTAGACTAGAAAAGGAAATGTTTTAAAAGGTTATAAAAAGTATATATATATATATATATTAAGATCAATATATATAACTGAAAGACTAAATACAACTGTTTAGCTATTCAACAATAGCAAAAGGCGGGCTGGGATTGTGGCTCAGTGGTAGTGCGCTTGCCTCGCATGCGTGAGGCACTGGGTTTGATCCTCAGCACCACATAAAAATAAATCAATAAAGATATTGTGTCCACCTACAACTAAAAAATATTAAAAAAAAAAAAAACAATAGCAAAAGGCTTACTTCTGTGCACCTTAGGTAAAACTCTTCCTAAAAATGAAATGAACAAAACAAATAGAAAAATCAAATTTAAAAAAAGGCTTGAGAAAGTTGGCAGAATATATCTTTTACAATAGTCCTAATTAGTGAAAAGTTACCCATTTTTAATAGCCTTTTCTCACCTATGCTCACAAATGTTTTTGGGGGTTTTTTTGTTTGGTTGTTTGTTTTTTCTCTGTGATAGAACAGCTGATCTCTGCTAGCATCTGGCTTTTCTCATTTCTGGTCCTTTCTTAGCTTACTGAAGTCAGATAAGTTTAAAAAAAAAAATTCTTTCTGGCTAAGGTTCATTTCAACATTGTACTACTGCAGTTATATTTAGTAATATTAATGTGTACTAGCAAAGTTTAAATTTTGATGTGCTTTTTAAAAATTATATTCCTACTTCTAAATTACCTTGCATACAAAATTTTCATTTTTACTTTTTTCATTTTTATTTTTACATTTTTCATTTTCATTTTTACTTTTTTTGTATGTCCCAATGTTAATCAAGGAGCAAGGATATTTATCTATTTATTTATTTGTTTTCATACTGGGGATTGAACCCAGAGGTGTTTTACCAATGAGCTATATCCCCAGTCCATTTTTAAAAATTTGAGACAATCTCACCAAGTTGCAGAGGCTGGCCTTGAACTGTCAGTAAACAGGTGGACACATATTCCGTGTTTTGTAGACACTTTTGGAGGTGTGCCTTACATCCGCTCAGGCTGCTATTAGAAAATACCAACAACAGAGTAGCTTAAACAACACTCATTTGTTTCTCATAGTACTGGAAGCTGGAAGTTCAAGATCAGGGTGTCAGTATTGCCATTCCTTACAGCATTCTAGTGAGGAATCTTCCTGGTGGAGAGACAGAGCTCTGGTCTTTTTATCTCCAAACCCATCATGAAGGCTCCACTCTCAAGACCTAATGCCATCACACTGGAGATTTAGGCTTCAACATATGAATTTGAAAAGACGCACAATTTGATCCATAGCCAAGTGTCCACCATCTTCTCTGAAAACTACTATTGAACACTTTATCAGTCAACTTTCCATAGTTATAACAAAATATTTGAAATAACTAACTTATAATGAAAAATGGTTTCTTATGGCTAACATTAATGGAGGTTTCAGTCCAGAACTGGCTCAGTTGCTTTGGTGAGGCAGCAAGTCACAGTAGATGTGCATAGTGGAGCAAAACTGCTTATACAACAAGCCCAGGAGCAAAAGGGAGTGAAGAGGGGAGTCAGGGCTGAGAGGGAGGGAGGGAGCAGAGGCTAGAGATAAACAAACCTGGGGTCCCTAATTCTAATAAAGACTAGCTGTTCTTTATTTTGAAATCACCTATTATATGTTTAAATAAAATTCCCTTTTTCTTGAGTCAATCTGTAGACGTACCACACACATTAAACAATAGATGCAAAGAGCTATTTCCTACTTACCAGCCATGTGACCTCCAACAAGTCACTTATCTCTAAGAGCCATGTCTTCCTTGGCAATAGAATGAGGGTCTGCATTGAGCAGATGACTGGGGAGACAGGGTGGGAGAGACTAGTGGGAGGGTAACGTGGAAAGGACACATTCGTGGGAAGGACACATTTGTTAAGGGCTCCAGGACTTCTGACAGGGGTCATCTCATCATCTTTGGCTTCATGAATGAGAGGACATTTGGGTTGACCTTGAATTTGAGGTAGAGATAGAGAAAGATAAGAACACCCTCAGAGGAAGAGAACAGGAGGGGAAGTCACATATTATGATCTACAGAGGGGTGTGGATGGACAAATTCCCTTGGTGAGCAATGATGTCTGGCACTAAATTTGAAGTTGTTTTTGGCCCCATGCTATAATCCTACCCCTCCCCCATTACCTCAATACCTTCAGTAAATGGTGTAAACAACAGCCCATCAGTGAGGTCCTAGGGGTAAAGTGAAAGGGAGACAACTGCATTCCACCCAGGGTCAAATGCTGAAGAATAGTTAAAGGAACCAAACAACGGAAATAGAGTGATAGGGGGAGTTGGAGGCAGGCTTGACATGCTTGAAGACCATGACAATTTAAGTCCTAAGAAGCTCCTCAAAATATGTACTAGCCTGACTCATTTTCTTTAACTACTAAAGGACAGTGATCTTAGAAGGTAAAAAGGACATGGAGACCCCTTGGCTATAGGATAGGGATAAATCCTAGAACCTTTTAGACAGAAAACAAGACAAACAAGGAAAAAGAATAAGGTTACCTAAATAAGAAAGAAGCAGACTGGCAGAGAAAACAACCTCTGTACCACCAAACACTAAAAAACAAAAAAAATGATGTGTGTAGAGTTTAAAGAAAAATAATTGTTGAAATGAGAAGAGCTCAGTTGCAGAGCGCTTGCCTAGCCCACATGACGCACTGGGTTCGATCCTCAGCACCACATAAAAAGAAACAAACAAAATAAAGGCAGGTTGTCCATCTACAACTACAAAAAAAATTTTTTAAAAAAAGAAAAGAAAAATAATTGTTGGGATGGCATTGTGGCTCAGGGGTCAAGCACTTGTCTAACTATTTCAAGGCCATAGGTTCCTCCTCAGCACTGCAAAATAGAGGCTCAAAACAGGGAGGGAGAGAGGAGGGAGGAAGGGAAGAAGGAAGGAAGGAGTATTATAGAACTATATGCACATACAAACTGAAGTTTATGTGTGCAGGTAACAGAAACTTCAGACATGTAATAACTTGCCACATCCACAACATAAGAAGGAAAAAAAAAAAAAAAGCTGGCTATGTTGGCACATGCCTAGGATCCCAATGATTTTGGAGGCTGAGGCAGGGTAAGTTTTAAGCCAGTCTGGGCAATTTAGAGAAACTCTGTCTCAAAAGAAAAAATAGCAGGGTAAGGTTGTGGCTCAGCGGTAGAGTGCTTGCCTAGTATGTGAGGCACTGGGTTTGATTCTCAGCACGGCATATAAATAAAAGGAAATTCATTGACAACTAAAAAAAAAATATTTAAAAAAAAAGAAAGAAAGAAAAAATGAAGAGCCAGGGATGTAGTTCAGGGTTTGCCTGGTACATGTGAGACCCTGACTTCAATTCCCAATACGGCAAAAAGAAAAAAAAAAGCAAAAACAATTAAATTAGAAAGTACTTAAAGAAGAAAGGAAAGAATGTATTTTATAAAGAAGAGTGGTAAGCGATAAAAACAGCAAAGCTGTCAGAGAAGTCTAAAAAAGTTTTTGACAACATGGATGTGAAATATAACAATAGTTAAGAAGAACATTTTTAGGGACAGAGTAGATATTAAAGAAGTCATATGGAACTAAAATTCCATGTTATTTCAACAAAAGTTAGGAAATGAAACAAAACCCCCTCCCCCTTGTATCTTGGGAGATCATGTAGTGTTTTAGATTATGGTTAATTTTGACACTGACAGGGAAACATGGGTTAAAAACATGCTTATTCAAAATTTAAAGATAAGCCCCAGGATTAAAAAAAGAAAAATTTAACATTTCTGCAAAGGACAAGAAAATAAAGAAAATTTTAGTGTTACGAAAACATAAAATTCATAGGTAGGATACGACTTAAGCTGTCTAATATGATGGCCACCAGTCACACAAGGATATTTAAATTTAAATTACTTTCAAATAAATAAAATAAAGAATTCAGTTCCTTGGTCACACTAGCCACATTTTTTTAAAATATTTTTTTGTTATACATGGACAGTGTCTTTATTTTGTTTACTGATTTTTTTTTTATGTGGTGCTGAGGATCGAACCCAGTGCCTCACACGTGCGAGGCAAGTGCTCTGCCACTGAGCCACAACCTCAGCCCCACACACTAGCCACATTTTAAGTGGTCAATAGCTTAGGTAGTTAATGACTACCAAAATGGGTATTTCTATTATTCCAGAAAGTTTTAGCAGACAACACTAACAGTGAAAAATACAAGGTAATGAATGAACACATGGAAGTATTTTATCATGTTAATCACATATACCCACATATTAAAATGTGAGTTAATTAAACTGTTAAAATGGCATTTCTACGAATTTCTAGGAAACCAGGGACTTTCACTAACTACATACTTTATTGTTTAAATTTTTTGAATAAGCATATTTTTACTCTTTTAACCTGTAAAACTGATTAACATTTTCAAGTGGAATAACAACCTATTTCCTTTCCTAAAATTGGAACAAAGCTTTAGTTCTGTTAAAACAAAGTGATTTTAACTAGTATAGATTTATAGTATACACTGGTGCTAATTAACAAAGCTGGCAAGGTACATGTTCTATACTTAGAAATTTTCTGTACTTTAGCCACCATGGGGACAAGGAGGAGTCTGTTCTGGGCCAAAGGGTGATATCACTGTCTCAGACACAAGTTTAAGCTGATATTTGATCATTTAAGACTGTATTTCTTGAACTGAGGAGGTCTCGTGGGAAATGGCTTTTAATGTATCTTTCTATTTCGATTCTTGCAGCTGATAATAGATCAAATTTCAGAAAGGGTAACTTTGAATTATGTTATAAATTTCCCATGACAAGGGAACTCTATTGAGATTATAGTCAGTTTCTGAACATTCCCACTGATCCATATAACTAAGGAAGTTTCCACACTTAATCTCAACAATAAGTTAAGTTAGATATGCTGCCCAAGGTAATTTCAGTTTTTTTCCCCTAAATTGGGAATGGTAAAAGAGAGGTCATATTCTTTGTTATAAGAATTACAAAGCTTTCATCTTTGTCAAATACCAGATCTTTAATTTTTCTGAGAAAAAAATCTCCTGCTAGGCGCAGTGGTGCACACCTGTAATCCCAGTACTTTGGGAGGCTGAGACAGGAGAATCGCAAGTTCAAAGCCAGCCTCAGCAACGCTGAGGTGCTAAGCAGCTCAGAGAGAATCCTGTTTCTACATAAAACACAAAATAAGACTGGGGATGTGGCTTAGTGTTCAAATAGCCCTGAGTTCAATCCCCAGTACCCAAAACAAAACAAAACAAAAATATATATATATCCTTAAAAAAGTCTTAACTCTCACCAGACATGGTGGCATATGCTTGTAATCCCAGTGGTTTTGTAGGCTGAAGCAGGAGGATCTCGAGTTCAAAGCCAGACTCAGCAATTTAGCGAGCCCCTAAGTAACTCAGCAAGACTCTGTCTCTAAATAAAATATAAAAAAGGGCCAGGGATGCGGTTTAGTGTTTAAGTGCCCCTGGGTTCAATCCCTGATACAAAAAAAAAACAAAAAAAACCTCTCAAATACTAAAATTATATCACATTATTACATCTACCCCTGGGACTTAGTCACTTATCTGCCAACACATACAAATATGTTTATTTTTATTCCCTACATAAATATTGTTGGTATTTCCCCCACAGAATATACTGAGGGAGAAACTCTGAGTGGAAAGGGAATGAAAAATATCAATTTGTGTAGGGCATATGCATTCGGAAGGTTAGTGTTGGCAAAGCAAGGAGAGAGACTTGGTTTTGTTATCAACTTAAACATCAATTTTATTTAAGACCAACCATGTGACTGTTTTCAACACTGGACAATGACTGTGCTTAATGTGAGATGGATGTTGTTCACAAATGGAGAAGATGCTCACGGATGGGGCAAGAAGATGGAGAGTTTTAGTCAATGCTTCAACAATTTACCCGGTCCTCAACAGTTTCCCAAATTCCTTCAGAAGAAAATGACAGAAGGCATAAACACATCAAGAATGAGCACAGGGTTAAATATTAAAGATTCTTGATTATCTACCTAACCTCAAACCCAACTGTGAAAGTTCCTATGAAATTCATCCTACAGGTAACCTCCTCTGGACAACTATAACAAGTATCTTCAGTCACTTGGACCTATTTCTAATAATTCATATAGGAAGCTGAACTGAAGGTAATTTTTATCCATGTAGAAAGTTTTTGTAAGGAAATAACAGTATAAACAAGACCATCTTAGAACTTTTAATTTGCTTGAAATTTTTCAGGCTCCTTCAAGCTCTTCACTAGGACCTACTTTTTTTTTTAAATATACACTTTTTTTTATACTTTTATTTTATTTATTTTTATGTGGTGCTGAGGACCGAACCCAGTGACTCATGTATGCGAGGCAAGTGCTCTACCACTGAGCTGCAATCCCAGCCCCAAGATCTACTTATTTTTATCCAATTGTTCAAGCAAGTAACAGAATCTTTCTAGGCAATCATCTATTAGCCTATTTCTAATTTGCTGCATACTGTTCAAAAATAATAACACTAGACTTCTCTGAATAGAGTCTCACTAAATGAAACAATCTCTCCCTATTCCTATTTTTGAGGATTCATGAAGTTTTTATAGTATATGCCACATCCACACTTGTATGAACCAAAAAGTTAAAACAATGAGCTAATTTACCATGAAAATAAGACATAAAGCTAACAGGATTCAAGCATTCTATAATATCTATGCTACTGTTTTTAATTAAACACCAAATATCTCACATTTCATTCATGCGCTTTCAGCATTATCCATAAAATGAAATACTCTTTTTAGTCCATAAAATTCTATTGAAAATAAAAGCATATGCAGTAATAGATTTTAATACAAAATAATAATCTCACTGGGCATTTTTCTTTTATCTGAGGCTATAGTGTCAACTCGATATATTAAAATAACTAGCAAATACATTACCCTGAATGATGAGGTGAATTAAATTTTTCAGGCCACAAGGAAACTATTGTAAATTACTGCTCTGTGCACTGACCACCACCAATTGGCCTCAAAGTGATAATCTGTCTTTTAAAAGTGAAGCATTAACCTACTCATTCCTCTAAAGACTCACTGTTTGTTGCTTAAACTGGTAGAGAATGAAGAGACTAAGTATAGAAAAGAGGACTCTTTCAAATTTTAACATTTACAAACTTGAACTACTTTTTAAAAAGTCCTAGGTTTCTACAGAGCAGTATCATCAGTGCAGGAGCCAAATCAAACACAATCACTCCTCCAAATCTGGCACATACTGTCTAAATTCAATCCAAAAAAGCAATCCAACAAGAGCAGCAACTTGGGAGTTTTACGAATCTTCTTACACGTTAAAAGACTACAATAAATCCATTATATTAATCTTTTTCCCACTAGAAGTTAATATCACATTACCTGCTTTTGGTTAAAACATTTCAGTCCATGGGGCATCTCTAAATTTTGATTAACCATGCTAACATGTAATTAATGTGTTAATGTACAGTTTAAAACTGGAAACCTCTGAAGAAGGCTCCAAAGATGCCTTTGAGTGTTATTTTGGGAACTTCACACAGCCTACCAGCAAGGTGTCAAGAAATAGTCCCAGATCAATGGGCACACAGATGAGTAATTCTCGGTACCATGAACATTCTTGACTGTGTAAGCAATGAAGCCCTAATTGAATTCCCAACCCAGAATATCAAACAAAGAAGAATATGCAGAAATTATGGGGGCGAGGGGGGAGCTCCAGGTTCGCCCCAGGAAGATAACAGGTGAACTTACGTGAGTAATCCATCAGCTTGCACCTGGAACCATTTCTGGCAACAGAGCTATTGTTTCAGCAACATATTTTATTCAGCTATCTATCACAGGCAAATTTCTATCACTGCATAAAGAGAATACAGGCTCAGATTTCTGTACAATTTCCTTTCCTCTCTAAAATTTTTTCTAGACTTGAATGATAACATTCAGTACTTGCAGCTGCCACTGAAGTATTCGCTGTTAAAAAAAAAAGCAGCTTGCCAATGGAAGATACATGTAGTCAGCTTTTCTTTTTCTTGATCTGTCATTTAATATTTTCTAACGCACTGAAGGTCAATAAAGGTTCCTTTCTTAAATAAATCTCACAGTAGACTTTAAATAGAATGCAAATACACTTTCAATCATCAATCATTTAAAGAATATCTTCATGAACTGAATAAATAAGCCATCTGTGACTCAAGCCTCCCTAATCGTGTTTTTAGGCTGACCCACTTATACAGTCACCAAGGATCACATAAAATCTCAGTTCTAAGGGGATAGCAATAACTGCCCTGTGCGAGCGCATAATTTGAATCCAACATGGCAAAAGGATGATACAAACACCTATAAAAGGACACGAGTCTTTAAAAAGAGAACTTCAATACCAGCCTTAACCAGAAGCAATCTTTTCTCCAACACAAGAGCAAATCAAGTCTGCAGGGTAGAAAGGAGGGCAAGCGCAAAGGATGAAGAAACTGGATCAAGTATTAAAACACTTGGTGCATTTGACTTTGGAGAGCAAACACTGGGTTTGCAAGCAGGATGCGGTCAGGTCCGCGGGAGCTCGGTTCAGGGATCAGTCCTGCTCTTTACAAAGCTCGGTGGACCCGCTGGAAGATGGCAAAACTGAGTATCCCCAGGAGCCGGCCGGGCCGGGACCCCTTCGGCGCCCCCTGCCCGGCGGCGGAGGCAGAACTTTGCGCAGTTCGCCGCCAGCAGCCCAGAAACCTCCAGGGGCATATCTCGGTTCCACTCTCCACATGGGTTTTGCTCGTTTGTACTTCACTGGGGATAGTGGTAGGGGGAGGGGGAGGGTGTGAAAAGACTCAAGGAAGGTTGGCAAGGAACGAGGAGGACCACTTTCATCCCACGCGCCGCGGACTGTCGAGGACGCCGCCGCCACAAAGGGAAGGGCGTCGCGCCTCTCCTCGGTTCCCACCGAGAGTCACTCGCTAGCAAGGGCAGCACGCAGCCCCCACGGGGCCAAAGCCAACAGCGGGGATGGGCGAGGCCAGCCGGCGGGGACGCGCGGCAGGTGACAACCGCGTCGCCGTCCCCGGCCCGGGGTCCCCTCCTCCCCGCCCACCCCGGGCCTCCCCTCTCCTGCGAGCCCTGCGACCTGGACTTCACAATGGTCTCGAGCCCAGGCAAAATCACCGCGGAGCTGAGCAACTGAGGGGCCCCACACCCCGGGGAAACGAGCCTGAACGGAGACCCGAGCCGCGTGCGGTTTCCGCCCTGTCGTTCCCGGTGGCGCCCGCGCGCCGCCTCCTACCCTTTGGCGTGCTCAGTCTCTTCCTCATTGTCCCCGTCTATCCCGCACGTGTCCTGGTCGTCCAGCTCCAGGCTCTGCTGGCTGGCCGCAGACTCGCTGTCCTCCGCCATCGCGGCGGCGCGGACTGAGGAGGCGGCGCTCGGAGCGGCGGGCGCGGCGCGGCGGGGCGGGCGCGGCGGCAGCTCCCTCTAGTGCCGCCCGCCGTCCTGCTCCAAGTCGGGAGCTAGGCGCCTCGCCCGCCCCGCCCACCCCGCCGGGCCCGCCCCGCCCACCCCGCCGGGCCCGCCCCTCATGACCCCGCCCTACTTCCCCGCCCACAGTTTAGCCTCGCCCTTCCCACCTCCACTGGCTGGAAGACGCGGGTTTTCCCCAGCCCCGCGGGGCGGGAGTTTGTGGGGAGGATGGATGGAGCTGGGGTACTCCCAGCCCGAGACCTCGAGGAACCCGTCAGCTGTGCACTGCGAAGCCTGACCGCTCCACTGACCGAGCCTGGACTCCCAAGACCACAACGTGTAGACCGTGCTATGCATCCACATTTTGGGAAGACAAACCACGCAATTTTACATCTCCCCCTGTTTCGGAGAGCTTCGGCTTTTGCAGGGAATTTTGCAAAGGTGTAGGAATACTTAGGCCAGTGACTTCTAGAAGCTCTTCCCGCCCCCTCACACGCATTTGCTTTTAAAAATTCCATTTCATATATCTATATCTGTGGATTGTAAAACCAAAGTCAAAGTCATACCAGGCTGCCTTCAACTTCCCATCTCCCTGTTCCAACCATTCTCACAACCATAAAACTCGACAGAAAAATTCTGGAGCTGCCCCTATTTGGGCTGAATACAGTTGTCTGAGACCAGAACAAACACTTTGAGGGAAATGGGGACACAGTTTCAAGTGAGCCACTCTGCCATCCCCAAAGTGAAGGTCATGACCTAGATTGCCAAAGAAAAAGCAAGTGAAGTTCAGATTCCGTTTGTTGTCGTTCTGTACACAGCAGTCTTTTCCTTTGCTTTCCTGAGGTAGATAATGTTCAAAGTTCCTGCAGGATCGCCAGAAGTCTACGCGGTGGTTTTCACAAAGGCAGAAATGGTGCAATGAGAAAAAGACTTTAAAAGACCACCAGAAATTTGAGGTGTGGGTCATTTATTTGCAGAAGGTATTGAGACCATTTTATGGCTTCTTTTTTCCCCCAGAAGGGAGACTATGTCCTTAAAATACAGTAAGATAGAAGTATCTAAAAACAAAAATTGCACAGCGATTTCAAAGTCCATTAGCTGTTTGATGTTGATCCAGCTAAGGTTCTGTAAGAAGTGCAAATGGGGCCAAAACATAGAGGAAATACAGTATTACTTTTAACAATTGCGATTATTCCCGAAAGAGTCCTAGTGGCCTCTAGCTTCAAATTTAAGGATAAAGGCAAATACAGATCAATGGAGTTCCTGCAGCTCATCTCTAGGAACATGAATAGTTGGAAAACTGTAACCTGCTTGAGTTACCAAAAGGAACCTCACTAGTCCAGACAGATCAGCCACAATAGACAGTCAGAAAGGTTCTCTCAAAGTTTTTTTTTTTTTTAAATATAAGGCAAAGGAAACTCGGTAGACATATATTTATTTGAATTTTCAAGCATTGACTAAGAACATCTCAAAAAAAAAAAAAAACCAAGAAAACAAATAATCTTGGAGAAATTAAATGAGGACATCAAAACACCAGAAAACAAAGACAAGCAGGGAACATCTGTTCCCCAGAATGGAAATAAGTTTGCTCAGACATTTGTACAGTACTGGATTGAAGAATTATATAATACAAATGTTCTCAGCATTAATCTTTTGAAGGAGGAAAACATTTGCACATGACCCTGGGGGTTCCTAAATCCTATTTTCATGTATAGAATATATTTCTAAGAATTTTTACTTCGTTCCCTGGCTTAATCCCAGAGTTTGGAGATTGGGAGCCAAGTGGCACTTCTGGACTCTCAGATCCAAAGCTTATTTGGGGGGAAAAGAGTTCTGTAGAGTGGTTGCCAGTATGTTAAAAAAGCTCTTGGGAATTTCCTGTTCTGCGTCGCTCATCTCCTGTTACAGATGTAAGATCATAATTGTTGTATAATTGGTCTTGTTTTATTTAAAATATTGTAACTTTTTTTTTTTTTGTGGTACCAGAGATTCAACCCAGGAGTGTTTAACCACTGAGCCATATCCCCAGCTCTTTCTTATATTTTATTTACAGACAGGGTCTCCCTGAGTTGCTTAGGGGCTCACTAAATTGCTGAGGCTGGCTGGCTTGGAACTCGCGATTCTCCTGTCTCAGCCTCCTAAAGTGCTGGAATCACAGGCATGCATCACCGCGCCCTATAACTTCTTTGTTTTTTTTAATTGTGGTAAAACACACAACATAAAAAAGAATTTCCTATCTTGGCCATTTTTAATTGTATAGTTTGGTTGTACAACAGTGTGAGTATACTGAACACTACTAATCTCCTGAACTTTTCTTTCATTTTGCTAAACTGAACTCTAAACTCATTAAACATTTCCCCATTTCCATCTCCTTCCAGATTCTGGCAACCACCATTCTACTTTGTTTCTTTGAGTTTGACTGCTGTCAATACCTCATATAAACTGTTCTGTCTTTTTGTGACTGGCTTATTTCACATAACATAATGTCTTCGAGTTTCATCCATGTTATAGCATGTGTTAGATTTCATTCCTTTCTAAAGCTGAATAAGATTTCATTTTATATATAGACAATGTTTTGTTTATCTATTCATCTACTGATGGATGTAGGGTTTCTTACACCTTTTGGCTACTGTGAACAATGCTGCTATGAACATAGGTGTACAAATGTCTCTTTAAGACCCTGTTTTCAGTTCTTTTGTATGTATACTCAGAAGTGAAGTTGCTGAATCATATAGTAATTTTGTGGGTTTTTTAAAGAATTTCTGTATGTTCTTGGTAGCAGCTACATTTACAGTCCTACCAACAGTGTGCAAGTGTTCCAATTTTTCCCTATCTCCTTCATTGTTTGTTTTCTTCCTTTTTTTCCTCCCTCTCCCTTTCTCTTTTTTTATTCCTTTTTTTATAGCAATCCTAATACATATGAGAGATATAACTTCTTAATATAATCAGAGACTTACATATAAGACTGTTTTTACTTATAAACTACATTTTTAGGTGAAAATATGATAAAGATTTTAAAACTACATACAATACAGGGAGAGAGTAGGGGTAGTTCCTCTTATCTATAGAAGAATAGGCAGTTACAAATTATAGATGTCTTAATTACAATGTAAATTTTACACAAGTGATCTATCTTTGGAAGAGTACTATGCATTAACTGTAGAATAATACTATATAGTACTTGACCTCCAAACATACTTGAATATTCTCCTATATATTCTTTTCTGAATACAACAATGTGAATAGTAAGTGAGGTTAGAGGGTGAGTAGGATTATAAAAAGAAGCAATTAAGAGATTTTGGCAATAGGACTCCAAAGGCAATTTTGAATTAATATATGAAATATAAAGATTCATTTTGAACCTATATATGCTTGCCAAACTACCCTTTTCTGTTTCTTCAGAGGACAGTAAATATTAGACATAGCTGCAGAGATATTTAAGGAACTGGAATATAGAATCTGAGAAAATAGTCCAGAATGAAGTTTAAAGAAATAAAAAGATGGACAATTCAAAGAAGTTAAGAAATAGAGTGACAGAATGAGGCCTTGCATGATTCTATTCTTGGATTAGCCTCTTGTCTGGCTGTGAAGCAGAGCAGAGCTGAGTCAACTCAGGTCCTTGTACGCTTAGTCCTCAGTTAACTAACAACAGACATGTGAGGGAGTCCAACTGAGGTCAGCATAAATCACCATAAGACACACAGACTTCTGAAAAATAATAAATGTTTATTTCTTTAAGCCATTAAATTTTGGAGTATTTTATTTTATTTTATTTTATTTTTTTATATTTATTTTTTAGTTGTAGGTGGACACAATATCTTTATTTTATATTTATGTGGTGCTGAGGATCGAACCCAGTGCCTCCCACGTGCTAGGCGAGCACGCTACCACTGCGCCATAACCCCAGCCCCTGGAGTATTTTATTATGCAGCAACAACTAACTGGCATCCCAAAGAAAAGCAAACACCAAATGAAAAAAAATTTTTTTTTTTTTTGTAACTGGAGAGTGAACTCAGGGGCACTCGACCACTGAGCCACCTCTCCAGCCCTATTTTATGTTTTTATGTAGAGACAGGGTCTCACTGAGTTGCTTAGCGCCTCGCCATTGCTGAGGCTGGCTTTGAACTCGCAATTCTCCTGTCTCAGCCTCCCTAAGTGCTGGGATTACAGGCTTGCACCACCGCGCTCAGCTCAAATGAAAATCTTTTAAAAACTTGATTCATTTTTTACTATCAATTATGATTATTACCTGTATACTTGGGGATGTCTGAAAAAGACTCATGCCAAAACAGTTGCACTGACTATTCCCAATAGCTGACCTACTTCAGCCTCATATTTGGCTTTATCTTTTTTTTCAAGGTGACTTCATTTCTAATTATTGAGTAGCCCTATAACCACACTGAAGTTTTTGAAATTATGCATTTGAAAGCACTTCTAGTGGTCATTCTAAGTATAATTTCACCTCTTGCCTCTTATTATTCTGCTTATAATTCTTATTGTTCAGACCAGCAGGGTGGGGCCACAGTGGGTATTGCAAATTAGCAACATTATAAAACTTCACTTTTGACGGGTGTGTCTTGCCTCTAAGACAAGTTGCAGCTTGAGGATAATGACTGAAAATTCCTCTAAGACAAGTTGCAGCTTGAGGATAATGACTGAAAATTCTAGAGGACTCTGAAATGATGCCAGCTAGATGGAAGCATGCATTTATTTAGGAGCTGGAAGATGTCTTAATTCTATAAACTAGGTCACATGGAAACTTCATTGCTTGCCGAACTCCTTAAATATGTACAGGTTTATCAACAGTGTATCATTTCATACTGTATTTCCAAGTTAATAAATTTATTTATTAATAAATATGATAAATGTTCCAGAAGCACACTGTTGAACCAGAAAATTTTGCTAGAACTCAAGGAAGCAAAAGGATCTATTTCAACCTGTCCAAAATCAGAGCTTCTGAGCACTCCCAGGAAGAATACTTGGAGAAAGGAAATGGTAAAGTGAAGAGAGTAGGTATGGAAGAGAAAGGACATAAAAGAAAAAGGGAAAGAGGAGGAAATAAAGGAAAGTAGAGAGGTGAGGGGAAATGAGCAAAGGCAAAGGGAATTGGGGGCATCCAACCCCCTAGCTCCAACAGCCTTCCAGGTGAGTGGTCTCTGCTTCCAGGCCCTTTCCAACAGCACTGCTTGAAAAATCCTTCCATAGCAAGTCAATCATGCCAGTCTCTTGACTTAAGACCTTTGTAGCTCCATGCTTTTTGCATTGAGTCAAAGTGGCCCAGGTTAGCATTCAAGGACATTTACAAACTAGTTCTACCCTGCCTCAGCCTCACCATGCCCTCCATACTCCCCCAGATTTGCTTCTTTAGCCTCTGGATGCACCAAGCTCTTCCTCTGCACCTTGGTCTTCAGCCTGGAATGCCCTCCTTACTTTCCTCTCAGCCCAAATGACACTCTACTAGACATTTATATGCTTGCAGCCAGCTGACACTAGACCATCACCTCCTGAATAACCCATTTATTTATCTCTGAATCCATATCATCAATCAGAACCTGGAATGTAGAGATCCTTCATAGAAAGCTGCTGAGTGAGTGAATATACTTGTTTGCAAACCTTACAATATTCTAGTTGCAGAAAAATTTCCCCTTACCGTGGATATTCATAAAAAGTCAAAGGCACAGTGATAGAAAGGAGAGATACTAGCCGGGCGCGGTGGCTCAAGCCTGTAATCCCAGCACTTAGGGAGGCTGAGACAGGAGAATTGCGAGTTCAAAGCCAGCCTCAGCAATGGCGAGGCGCTGAACAACTCAGTGAGACCCTGTCTCTACATAAAACACAAAATAGGGCTGGGGATGTGGCTCAGTGGCCGAGTGCCCCTGAGTTCGATCCCTGGTACCAAAAAAAAAAAAAGAAAGGAGAGATACTGTGTACCTCATTTCTCTTAGGAACAGAGGTTTTTTTTCCAGGAATTATATGGGAGCACATGATTCACCTTCCCATTCCTTCAAAAACAAAATGTGCGAGGGTTGGAGAGAGGGAGAAGTGAGTCTAAAAAGCAAGAGGGAAGAGTACTTTCTCCTTGCTAACCCTTAATTCTCTCTATAAGACGTTTTCTTCTTCTTTTTTTTTTTGGTGGGGGGAGGGGTATTTTATTTAGAGATGAGGTCTCACTGAGCTGCTCAGTGCCACACTCTTGCAGAGGCTGGCTTTGAACTCTGGATCCTCCTGTCTCAGCCTCCTAGGCCGTTGGGGAGATTTCCTTCTTTGTAGTTCTCCTATGCACTCTTTGGGGTTGTGTTTATTTTTTCCCTGGGGGAGAAGATTCAGCCTGCCACACACTTGAACTGCATAGAACACATGAGAATTTCAGCTGTCCCCTCTAGATTGTCTTAAAGGTGGAGGACACCATGAATGGGAGGAGGGGAGGAAAATCTTCATTTGAGGCACTAACTTCAGTGAAAGTAAGAATGGTAAAAGAATGAAAAAAAAAATGAAATGTTTCTACAATGGAGCACTGAAGCTGGCTCACACGAGCTTGGGAGAGTCTGTTATGAGCACCTCCTCTCGATTGCAAGTTCAATGCTATGACTTTGGTGGCCGGATATTGACAGTCGCAAGAATGCTCACGTAACCAATCATGCTACAAATCAGGGCTTCTACCCCACCCTGAGGTAGGATAGAAGAAGTGAAAAACAGGTAGAAAAGGAGACTGTAACTTTAATCTGAAAGCCTTGTGCTAAATTCCCTTATACCTTCACTCCAAAGCCACTATCCCTCCTATGCCTGTCACTCCCCAAGCCAGTTTTTTTTTTTTGGTACTACAGATTGAACTCAGAGATACTTGACCACTGAGCCATATCCCCAGCCCTATGTTGTGTTTTATGTAGAGACAGGGTCTCACTGAGTTGCTTAGTGCCTTGCCATTGCTGAGGCTGGCTTTGAACTCTCAATTCTCCTGTCTCGGCCTCCCAAAGTGCTGGGATTACAGGCGTGCGCCACTGCGCCTGGCAAGCCAGTTTTTTTCCTACTCTCAAATCTAAAATTCTTCACTCACAATCTTAGACTTACTAGAAATTCACCCACTTATAAAAATTGCCCTATGTACTCTTGATTAGCCCACTGAATAGATTGTGCAAAGGGAGATACAAAACCTATAATACAGGGGACTTTCCCAATGTTACCTGTTAATCAGATAATGGAGAAGATATCAATATGAGGATCCTGAGAACAGCCAGATCACCATAAGCTGTCTTGTGATCCCTAGGCTAATGCCATCCTTACTGTTATAGTTTGGATATGTGGTATCCCCTTAAAGCTCACGTGTGAGATAATGCAAGAATGTTCGGTGGATTAATCCACTGAAATGGATTAACTGGTGGTAGCTATAGGAAGGTAGGGTACTGCTGGAGGACATAGGTCGCTGTGGGTGTGCCTTTGGAGTTTATATTTTTGTCCCTGGTGAGTAGAGAGCTCCCCCGACCCTCTCCTTCCTCGTTGCCATGTCACGAGCTGCTTTTCTCCACAATGCCCTTTTGCCATTATGTTCTGTCTCCCTTCAGGCCCAGACCTATGGAGTCAACCAGCCACTGGCTGGATCTCTGAAACCATGAGTCGAAATAAACTTTTCCTCCTCTAAGTTGTTGTCTGGTGTTTTGGTCACAGCAGTGCAAAACTGACTAACCAATCACATACCTTCTCATGTCCACCCCTCATGAAGTTTCCTTTAAAAAGAAGAGGCCAAGGCTTCAAAAGCATCTCACTCTCAAAATAGCCTGTGTTCTCCCTTGAATGTGTACTCTTTGCTTTCCTTAATAAACTTGTTTGTGCTTCTACCCGAATCATCTTGAAATTCCTTTCTGCATAGTTTGCTAAGGACTCTGTCACCCTGAGTTGAAGTTCCCCCTGCCCAGTACCTCCCTGGTGACAACCTCATGAGAGCCAGTTGTTAAGCATTTAACAACACCACCACTGCTGTGTGTTTTAAAATCATTTGCTCATGGATAAATGGGATGGAGAGATGGATAATTATGTGATAAAGCAAGCACAGCAAATATGTTTCTTGTAGAATCTAATGTGTGGATGTACAGAAGTTCACTGGGCAATCAGCCAAATTTTTCTTTCTTTGAAAATATTCCTAAGAAAAGTGTTAAGGGAGAAAACTTGAAAATGTGAAAAAGCCCAATTAACCAAACTCTCAACTCGCTCAGGAGCAAATAAACCCCTTTATGTGAACTTTTCACAGTTACATTCTTGGTGTTACTAAGGTTCAAATTCAGACTGCATGGTGTCCAACTTCCTGAAGGACAAAATCCCAGGAGGAAGCTCTCTATAGTGGACATTCTAGTTGAGCCTCCTGGTAAACTATAATTTAGGAAGGCTTGTTTCATCTAATTTGTAATCAAATCAGTCACTTGCAAAATCTGGAATAAGCAACAGTTCCCTGTCCCTCAGTTTGCAACAGAGAATCATGAAAAACCAGAGTAATTTGCTTAACTTAGCATTACTTTCATTAAAAGATAAGTAAAACAAACAAACAAAGGTACTATCCAGTTTTTGTTTTTGTTTTTGTTTGGTACTGGAGATTGAACTCAGGGGCACTTGACCACTGAGCCACATCCCCAGCCCTATTTTGTGTTTTATGTAGAGACAGGGTCTCACTGAGTTGCTTAGCACCTCACCTTTGCTGAGGCTGGCTTTGAACTTGCGATTCTCCTGTCTCAGCCTCCCTAAGTGCTGGGATTACAGACTTGCGCCACCATGCCCGGCTACTATCCAGTTTTTAACAACATTAATAAGTACCACTAATTAAAATCTCCATGTGTATCAGATATCTGTTTTATACATATTGCCATTTTAACATTTTTTATTGTGGTTAAAAACAATCTAAGACTTATCCTTGTTTTAAAATTTCTTTTTTTTAGTTGTTGATGGACTTTAATTTAATTATTTATTTATATGTGGTGCTGAGAATTGAACTCAGTGCCTTACACATGCTAGGCTAGCTCTCTACCACAGAGCTACAACTCCAGCCCCAACTTACCTTCTTGATAGACTTTAAAGTGTTCAATGCAATATTATTGTTAACTAGAGGCACAATCTTGTACAACAGATCTCTAGGACTTACTCATTTTGCATAACTGAAACTCTAAACCCATTGATTTTTTAAATTTTTTTTAACATTTTTTAGTTGTAGATGGACACAATAGCTTTATTTATTTATTTTTATGTGGTGCTAAGGATCGAACCCAGGGCCTCACACATGTGAGACAAGCGCTCTACCACTGAGCTACAATCCCAGGCCCTAAACCCACTGATTTTTTAAAAATAATTTTTTAGTTGTTGATGGACTTTTATTTTATTTATTTATATGTGGTGCTGAGAATTGAACCCAGTGCCTTACACATGCCAGGCAAGCACTCTACCACCAACCCACAAACCCAGCCCAAAACCCATTGATTTTTAATCCTCACAACAGTCTGAAAAGAATACTTTGTTCTTCCCAGTTTTTAAATGAGAAAATGGAAAGCAAATGAGTTTGAATAATTCACCCAGACTTATTCAACAACTGCCTGAAACTGGATCCAAACTTGTCTGTGTACCCATAAAGCCAGCAGTATTCTATTTTGCCTAGTGTTTTCTCAAGAGTCCTAAGGAAAGAAAATGTTATTTTTCAATGTTATTAAGTAAAATTCTTTGCTATTAAGATTATTGCATTGTCCTGTATGTATTATTGTATTATTATAATAATTATATATATTACATTACCACATACTGTATATATTGTGTAACAATACAATTAATGATAATAATTACATATAATCATTCCTTTAGTAATTAAATGTTTATTTTCCCCCTAAATATCTTTCCCTCTCTGGCTGTGTTCTTACATTTCTCCTGTTATATGGCTCAAGTAGTTATTAACACTTCCCCTAATAGGTGACACTAAGTTTAGGGGAAGTCACATCAGTTACCTAAGATAAAAACTGAAACATCATTGTTTAACCAGATCCAGACTCGGATCCTGACCCCAATGCCACACTCTCTCCACCAACCCAACATAGTGTTTGTAGCCCTCAGGTCTATTATCTGGGATCTACTGATCTATATGAGTGGAGTTCTTTGACCTTGCTAATTATCATTTCAGCAGTGCTAACAAATGCAGTAACAAAGAAAAAGTCCTACAAGTTCAATGTCCCTTAATCTTGAATACACAGTGAATTTCACAGTGCTTAGATTGACTAGCTATAAATTCACATATATTCAAATAGTCCCTTCAAGGGACTTGAGTTCATAAAACAAGAAGGTAGGAAGATAAAAATGAAAGCACTTAGAATAGAGGGACAAAGTTCCCCTTTAGATAATGCTAATGTTGGTTTGGAAAGGTAGCCCTGGGACCTTGGAACATTATCAGTTGATATAGACACATGACAAGATTCCATGAATGAGTTAAGGAGGGGTCCTGGGTGCTTGGAGAATATAACAGATCCCACATATTGACAAATTCTGGACACACATTTTGCTCAAAAGTTGCCTTTCTTAGTGTGGTGAGAATATTTTACACACGCTATGATGGGCTCTGTGTGTCATCGCCATCTTGGAAAGCTAAGTGTCACCGATGGAGATCAGATTAGGAGGTCTCAGTTTTGCCACAGTAAACAGTGTGGCCCAAGCCCAGGCAGGAGCTCAGTTTCACAAACCAGCACCCTCTGCTCTAGCCTCATCCTGACTGTGTTAGTCAGCTTTTAGCCACTGGGACAAAATATCTTAGAAAAACAACATGAAGAAGGCAAGATTTATTTTGGCTCCTGGCTTCAGAGGTTTCAGTCCATGGTCAGCTGATTCCATTGTTTTTAGGCCTGTGGTGAGGCAGAGCATCATGGCAGAGGGCCATGGCAGAGGAAAGCTGCTTACCTTTTTTTTTTTTTTTTTTTTTTTTGGTACTGAGGATTGAACTCAGGGGCACTCGACCACTGAGCCACATCCCCAGCCCTATTTTGTGTTTTTTTATGTAGAGACAGGGTCTCACTGAGTTGCTTAGCACCTCGCCATTGCTGAGGCTGGCTTTGAACTCACGATTCTACTGTCTCAGCCTCCCTAAGTGCTGGGATTACAGGCTTGCGCCACCACGCCCGGCTAAAAGCTGCTTACCTTATGGCGGCCAGAAAGCAGAGAAAAAAGGGGAGGGGGAGTGGTGAGCGTAAAATACACCCTTTTAGGACACACCTACAGTGACTTGCTTCCTTCCACAAGGCCCAGATTCCTACAGTTTTCACCTTCCAATAATACTATCAAATATGAATCCCTCAATGGATTAATCCACGAATGAGGTCAGAGCTCTCATGATCTAGTCCATCCCTCTGAATATTACTACATCAGGTACCAAGCCTTCAACACACATCTTTGGACGACACTTCATATATAAACCACAACACTGGCTAATAGGTGATTAGAGGCAAGATACAATAGTCCATTAGATGTTTTTTGTTTTTTTTGGTACTGGAGATTGAACTCAGGGGCACTCAACCACTGAATCACATCTTCAGCCCTATTTTGTCTTCTATATAGAGACAGGGTCTCACTGAGTTGCTTAGCACCTCACTGTTGTTGAGGCTGGCTTTGAACTTGCAATTCTCCTGTCTCAGCCTCCCTAAGTGCTGGGATTACTCATTAGATGTATTTGAAAATATTTATTCTCTCCCCTTCCTTTTCCTCCTCAACGCTCTTCATCCCCTACTTCTTATCTCCTCTCCCCACCTCCAGAACAGCTAGACATTTGCAGTTTTTAAATGTCTAGAACGGTGCGTTCACTTGATTTTTTTGACCAAGCAAGTTAGTTTTTCTAGTCAGAGCCCTGGGCCATGGTTAAGGTTGAGGAATATCTAACTGGTGCTGGTGTGTGTGTGTGTAGGGAAATGAGTAGGCTCCTACACTGTTGGTGAGAGTACAAATTGGTGTGACCTCTCTGGAGAACAATTTGGCAACATCCATGGGGAATTTACCCTTTGGGCATACACTCAATCTGTTGTATCCAGAGGTTCTACATGCACAGATTCAAATAACTGAAGATGGAAAGTATTTGAAAAAAATTGTATCTGAGCCGGATGCAGTGGCGCACGCCTGTAATCCCAGTACTTTGGGAGGCTGAGATAGGAAAATCACAAGTTCAAAGCCAGCCTCATCAACGGGGAGGCACTAAGCAACTCAGTGAGACTCTGTCTCTACATAAAACACAAAATAGGGCTGGGGGTGTGGCTCAGTGGTTGAGTCCTCCTGAGTTCAATCCCCAGTGCCAAAAAAAAAAATTGTGCCTGTACTGAAAATGTACAGACTTTTTTTCCTTATCACATTACCAAAACAAGAGTATAATGACTATTTACATAGCATTTACATTGTATTAGGTATTATAAAAAATGTAGAGGTGAGGTAAAGTAATGGGAGCATATGTGTAGGTTATATGTAAATATTATCATTTGTTTTAGGGGATTTGAGCATCTATAGATATTGGTATTTGCAGGGGGCCAGGGGACTGTCCTGGAACCAATCCCCCATAAATATCGAGGG
>CM053410.1:25194171-25210915 GCA_028644305.1 Xerus rutilus | reverse complement strand
TGGCTCACGCCTGTAATCCCAGCACTTAGGGAGGCTGAGACAGGAGGATCGCGAGTTCAAAGCCAGCCTCAGCAACAGCGAGGTGCTAAGTGACTCAGTGAGACCCTGTCTCTACATAAAACACAAAATAGGGCTGGGGATGTGGCTCAGTGGTCGAGTGCCCCTGAGTTCAGTCCCTGGTGCCAAAAAAAAAAAAATATCGAGGGACAGTTGTGCTCTCAAATGCTCACAAAGACATGTTCAAAGACATACACTGCAATACTCTTTGAGTAACAAGATGTTAATGGTTAATGGGACAATTCATGCTATCTTAGGAGTGAGGCTATAGGGCTAAGGATGTAGCTCAGTAGTAGGGTACTTGCTAGCATGCATGAGACCTTAGGTTCCATTCCCAGTAGTGCGCGCGCACACACACACACACACAAACACACCAGAGAGAGAGAGAGAGAGAGAGAAAGGAGGAGGAGGAGGAAAAGGAGGAGGATTGGTGGTGGGGGTAGGAGAGAGGCCATAGCCCTAAAGCTAAGAATAACAAAGTGCTGAATTCCCATCCCAGTATCTAATGGACCAGTTAGGAGGAGGCAGGACCAGTTCAGGGAGCAATAGTCTCATAATGGAAGTCATTGGAAGACCACCAGGAGTTCAAAGTTAGTGTTCTTCTTCTTCTTTTTTTTTTTCCCTACAGTCACATGAGTAGGGCTTCAGGAGAACCTCAGAGACTGATGTGCATGCAAGAAAGGAAGACAAATCTCTCAATGCTGAGATAGAAGCTTGCCAAGATTCAGACACTCATGGGCCCAATTCTGGAATCTGCCCAAGTTGTTACCCTAGGTGGGAGAAGGGAGATTTTTAAAATTATGATGAGAGCTGAGGTTATGGCGCAGTGGTAGCGTGCCCGCCTAGCACGCTTGAGGCACTGGGTTTGATCCTTAGCACCACATAAAAATAAAGTAAAGATATTCTGTTCACCTACAACTAAAAAATAAATATTTAATAAATAAATAAATAAAATTATGATGAAAAACAGTGATTAAAAATATGTATGTAGGGGCTGGGATTATGGTGCAGTGGTAGCGTGCTCACCTAGCACGCATAAGGCACTGGGTTCGATCCTCAGCACCACATAAAAATAAAATAAAGATATTCTGTCACCTAAAACTAAAAAATAAACACTTTAAAAAAAATATGAGCCGGGCGTGGTGGCTCAAGCCTGTAATCCCAGCACTTAGGGAGGCTGAGACAGGAGAATCACGAGTTCAAAGCCAGCCTCAGCAACGGCGAGGTGCTAAGCAACTCAGTGAGACCCTGTCTCTACATAAAACACAAAATAGGACTGAGGATGTGGCTCAGTGGTCGAGTGCCCCTGAGTTCAATCCCCAGTACCAAAAAAAATAAATAAATAAATAAAATTAAAAAAAATAAAAAAAAATATGTATGTAGCCATTTTGTTTTATTAAAATAAAAAACAAAACAAACTCCTTTACATTGTCTTATTTATTTGTAAATAGGGTCTCCTATCATAAATTTTAGTGTGGACATTTTCAGAAGGAATTATAGATTCAGAGTCCTCGGCCTTCTCTACTTACACTTAAGGCCAAATAAGATTCATATGTATCAACCTCAGTATAAAAATTGGTTGGGAGTTATAGACTCATTGAATTTATGAAAACTCTAAGTTCGAGAACAGTTTCACAGAAATTGTGGAAGATGATTCATTTTATATATTTTAAAATATTTTTTAGATGTTGATGGACATTTTTTTTAAATATCTTTATTTTATTTTTATGTGGTGTTGACGATCGAACCCAGTGCCTCATGCATGCTAAGCGAGCAAGCTACCACTGGGCCATAGCCCCAGCCCTTTATTCATTTATTTTTATGCGGTGCTGAGAATCAAACCCTGTGCCTCGCACGTGCTAGGCAAACGCTCTACCACTGAGCCGCTACTCCAGCCCAGATGATTCATTTTAAATAATATTTTTTTCATTAGACATTCATTTATCCACAACTATTTAATGCTATCCTTCTTGCTGGTGCAGGGTGGTCACTTCAGTTATTTGTCTGCAGAGGGAATGAGTTGGGGCTGATGTTTTTCTCACCCTCAATTGCCTCAACCTTCTTTCCTTTACTTAACTAGAAGTTCTCCTGTTGGGGGTACAGTTTGTGACCTTCCCCAGAGTACATAGATTTTGTTAGGCCAGGCCATGGTCCAGGATGTTCAATTAGGGGAACCTGTCAGTAGCTGCAGAATGGAGCTGCCAGCCAGAGGCTGATGCCACCAAGTAGACACACCTCCTGTCAATCAGCGGGTTTTCCTGACCTATCCAGGAAGGACTCTGGCCTTCTCTTCCTGCCCCCAAGCCCTCCCCTTCCTGACCAGGCTTTCTTGAAATTCTCTGTGCTCCAAAACCCCAGTGCCATTCCTCCCAGACACACTCTGATGGACTAGAGGATTTGGCCCGAGAGCGTGTATTCCAATAAAGTCTTGCCAAGCGGCTTAATTCATCTCCTCCTGGTCATCTAGTCTTTACAGATTTGACCCAGGAGAGAAGTGTATCCATAATGTTGGAACTAATTTGTCCCTATAGTCTAGTTTATAGAAAAAGAAACAAATGAGTGAAAAACTTAAAAGCTTGTTTTTTTAAAAATATTTTTATTAGTTGTTGATGGATCTTTATTTATTTTTATGTGGTGCTGAGGATCGAACCCAGTGCCTCACACATGCTAGGCAAGTGCTCTACCACTGAGCCCCAGCCCCAGCCCCCAAAAGCTTGTTTTTTATAATAAAGTCCTTTGTATTTATCCTCTTTACTCCTCTCCATTTGCAATCTTTTGTGGGTGTGTATGTATTTGTGTGTTTGGTTAATAGTCTTTTTGAATGGACAGAAGTTGATCCTTCAAATTAGTGGACCTATTCTTTAAATACTGTGCCATGCACAGGAAAGAGTATGTTGTTTTGTAAGGCACTGTTTAATACAAGGATTAGATAGTTTGGACATATCTGTGATAACCATTGTAGCTGATAAGGTACATTTAGAGTGAAGAGAACTATCTCCTAATAGCAATAGAACAAATAAGCTAGAGAGACTGGGAGGAAACAATGAATTTCATTCCAGGGAGGATGATTAAAGAGTATCTGACTATCCCTGGAAGTCTTGCCTTATGTCAGATGTTCTGGAAATAAAAAGCCATGGTAATTGTGATAAAGTAGACATAATATAAAATTTACCAAATTAGATTTTAAGGATAGAGTTCAATGGTATTAAGCACATTCACATTACTATACAGTCACCAACCACCATCCATTTCAGAACTTTTTTCATCTTGCAAATCTGAAACTTTTTGCCAGGTAAACAATTAGGCCTCATTCCCTCTAGCCCTTGGCAAGCATCAATCTACTCTCTGTCTCTGTGAATCTGACCACTGCACACCTCATGGAAGTGAAGAGCTCGGAAATTGTCCTTTTATATCTGGCTTATTTGACTTAGCCTAATGTCTTTAAGATTCATCCACATTGTAGCATGTGTCAGAAGTTCAATTCTTTTTAGAGCTCAATAATACTGTACTATATGTATATAGCATATTTTGTTTATCTATCCATCCATCCCTCAATGGGCACTTGGCTTGTACCTTTCAGTAATAATAATAATAATAATAATAATAATAATAATAATACCAAGAACATTGAGGGTACAGATGTTTCTTTGAGATCTTTTTTTAAAAATTCTTTTGGATGTATACCCAGAAGTGGAATTGCTGGATCATATGGTAATTCTATGCTTAAGTTTTTTTAAAGTATTTTTTTAGTTGTAGATGGACACAAATATTTTTATTTTATTTATTTATTTTTATGTGATGCTGAAGATTGAACCCAGTGCCTCACACATGCGAGGCAAGCGCTCTACCACTGAGCCACAATCCCAGCCCCTGTTTTTAAGTTTTTGAGGAACCATCAAATTGTTTTCCACAGTGACTACATCATTTTATATTCCCACCAGCATGCACAGGAGGAAACCTAATATTTATAGGTTTACTTTGAAGAGAGACACAATCTCTATTTTCTATCTTCCAAGGCTATTTTGCTATATAAACATCCAGGAGAAGATGGGGAAAGTAACTTGCTTTCAACATATGGATAAATATGAATGACCATAGAAGGTTGTGTCCCACTTAGTACTTCCCTCCTCAACCCCATTAGAATGATCTTGAGATTAGAAACCTTATTAGACATTTCCATAATCCACATCTATAGTGAGTTGAACAGCAGTGCCCAAAATGTATATCTATGTCCTGACCTTAGATTGTGGCATTATGTGAAAAAATGGTCTTTACAGATGTGATTAAGGATCTTGAGCCGAGGTCATACTGATTACCTGGCAGTACCCTAACTCCAATGATGGGTCTTATATCTAGAAGGATGTAGAAGGAGATTAGACAGACAAAAGAGAAGGACCCCCAGACACATAGGAGAGAAGGCCAATGAAGATGGGATTATGAGGAGGAGCAAGGGGGAGTGTGTGGAAATTGAAGTTATATAGCCCAAGCCAAGAAATGCCAAGCAAAGAGAACACCAGAAGTTGAAAGAGATTAAGAGAGGATTCTCCCTTGGAGCATTCAAAGGGAGCATTGTCCCGCCAACACTTTGATTTCTATCCAGAAGAACAGTAAGAGAAGAAATATCTGCCCTTTTTAAAAATAGTTTTTAGTTGTTAATGGATTTATTTATTTAAGGTTTATTTATTTATATGTGGTGCTGAGGATTGAACCTAGGGTCTCACATATGCCAGGCAAGTGCTCAGCCACTGAATCTCAAGCCCATCCCCTACATATCTGCTGTTTTAAGTCACCAAGTTTGTGGTTATATTTTATGGCAGTCCCAGGAAACAAATACACATCACATGTTGAATGGTGCTAATACCGCCAGTTACTGGTAAGGAGTCCTGCTTCCTCACATGTCGAAGTATAACATTAGAGAAGCATGCCAAGGCAATCATATAAAGCAGGGTTTATTTAAAAAAGGGTAATATAGACTTCTGTGGGAGGGAGAAGGAAGCCATAGCTGGTATCCTGGTATCCCAAGAAGTAAGAGCGTTTTGCCTTTTTTGCATGTCCTGGGCTTCCTTTGTTCTCCTGCTCTCTTCCTCTTATCTCTCTCCTTCTTGCATATGTGACTAGGCCCAGGAGATGCTCTGGTGGGATGGCCAAAAGGTGAGAAGCAGATAGGCTGGAGGGGCCAAAGGTGGAGTGATCTGGGCAGGAAGAGGGCATATTTAAAAACTTTTATAACTTGCTGCAGGGAGGGACAATCCCTGGGACAGGTTGCCTTAGCAACAAGTTGGAGCAGGGGCAGATTATCATTTTTTTTTTTTGGTAGTGGATATTGAACTCAGGGGCACTCGACCACTGAGCCACATCCTCAGCCCTATTTTGTGTTTTATGTAGAGACAGGGTCTCACTGAGTCACTTAGTGCCTCACCGTTGCTGAGGCTGGCTTTGAACTCGTGATTCTCCTGTCTCAGCCTCCCTAAGTGCTGGGATTACAGGCTTGAGCCACTGTGCCTGGCTTCAGATTATCATTTTTTAAAAATTTTTTGTTTTTCGGTTGTTGATTGACCTTTATTTATTCATGTATTTATATTCATGCTGAGGATCAAACCCAGTTCACATGCGACGCAAGCACTCTACCACCGAGCCACAATCCCAGGCCAGTGCAGGTTATCTTGATAAGGGTGGAGGAAGGGCTTTTAAAGCCTTAGCATTTCAATCCCTCTCCAACTTCCCACACCCAAATTGCCCTCTATTCTGGCTACCTATCTTTAATTCTGGCTTCAGTGCTACTCCATAATCATTTTGGAGTGCAAATTATTACAGTCCGCTTTGAAAAAAGTAAAGATTAAAGAATGAAAGTGTCAGTCCTCCTTTTTCCATGGTGGATGAGCCATTCTGAGAAAAGTAAATAATAAATCCAGACAGGAGCAGTGACTATTGGACATGTCCATGGGTTATGGAGAAAGTGCTAGGCTGTTTGCTGGAAGTCAAGGATGTCTTAAAGGATTGGCTGCTAATAGTTTTGTGGCCTAAACAAGTCCATTGCAAGTCCCTTTATTCCATAGGGTATCAGTTATCTTGGCTGTAAAACAGGGTGATGTTGTCTACCCTGCCTGTATCACGTGGTAGTTGTGAGGCTGTATGACTCACACAATAAGTGGTGCAAGAGAAAGTACTTTAGATATTTCCAGACACTACACAGGTGTGCAGTTTCTACAGTCCAGGCATAACAAACCTGGCAGAGCTTACATTCCAGAGGAAAAAATCTATCCCTGTCTCTTGGCTTTGCAGCCTCACTGAAGAGTGGGCATTAAGATAGTCTTGTTTTTCGGACAGATATGACTTTACACCATTGCCAGTGTGAATTTCCTGGAGGTGGTGGGCTCTGAGATGAATCTTGAATTACAGGAAGAATTCTTGGATCATGGGTAGGCAGCAGGCGCCTCTGATAATAAGTTGCAGGAGAAAGAGGGAAACCAAAGGTCTTTTGCATAATTGGCAGGGAAAGGATCCATAAATGGAACTGGGAGGTGTTATAATCAGGGATAATTTGATAAAGAGTCTCAAAATCAAATGTGAATGAGTTAAATCCACCACAGGAGCATCCAACCATTATGTTGTCAAAGATGCAGGTGTGAGAAATGGATTTTAACTAGTGTTTTGAAACTCTGGTAAGGAAGGGAGCCTGGAGGCAAAACTGCAGTTATTGTGCTCTATTTCAGATGAGAAATGACCCCAAGCTGTCCAAGGACTCCACAGTGCAAGGAAAAAGAGAGGAAAACAAAAAGAACAAAATCCAAGTTGCAAGCCGGGCCCGGTGGCTCAAGCCTGTAATCCCAGCACTTAGGGAGGCTGAGACAGGAGAATCGCGAGTTCACAGCCAGCCTCAGCAACGGCGAGGCGCTAAGCAACTCAGTGAGACCCTGTCTCTACATAAAACACAAAATAGGGCTGGGGGTGTGGCTCAGTGGTCGAGTGCCCCTGAGTTCAATCCCCAGTACCAAAAAAAAAAAAAAAAAAAAATCCAAGTTGCAGTCTTTAGTTGCAGGAAGGAAGGGGAGATATGCCGAAGTTCCGAGCTGGGGAAGGTAACAATGGGTAATCAGATGACCTAGAGGAAATGTGTTAGATGCTTAAATGTGGTTACTGAGCTTTCTGTTAAATACAATGAAGTTTTGATACCACTGGTTACCAGTGACGAGTTCTGCTCCTTCACATGTTGAAGTTTGAACATTAGAGAAGCATGCCCAGGCAAGCATATAAAGCAGGGTTTATTTAAAAAGGGGTAACATAGACTTCTCTGGGAGGAAGAAGGGGGCCATAGCTGGAATCCTGGTATCCCAAGAAGTACACGTTTTGCCTTTTTATATGTCCTAGGCTTCCTTTGTTCTCCTGCTTTCTTCCCCTAATTTCTCTCCTTCCTGCGAGTATGTGGCTAGGCCCAAGAGATGCTCAGTGGGATGGCCAAAAAGGTGAAAAGTAAATGGATAAGGGGGAAGGGCCCAGGTGGAGTGATTTGGGCAAGAAGGGAGGTGTAATTAACTCCTGTAGGGAGGGATAATCTCTGGGACAGGTTACCTTAGCAATGGGCTGGAGCAGGGTCAGGTTATCCTGATAAGGGTTGGGGAAGGGCTCTGAAGGCATTAACATTTCAATACCTCTCCAACTTCCCAGACTCAAATTGGCCTTCTTGATCGACCTGACTCAATTTACCTATCTGCTTCAGTATGATTGCATTTTAAATTAATTTCTAGCATGGCAGCCTTTGAATTTTTCATGTTTACTTTAGCTTTGCATCTCAGATTGATCTTTTTTTCTTTTTACAAATATTCAATATAACTCAAGAGGATAATGTTCCAGATAAGGGATATTTATGGTTACCAAGTATTTTGTGTCTTTATTCTGTAGGTGATGGGTAGGAAGAAACATATGTATTGATACACACACACACACACACACACACATATACATGTACCTGTGATGTAGGTATTATCAGTATCATTTTCCATTTTAGGAATCTCAGCCTCAAAAAGGTTATGTAATATCCAAAATTGTGTCTTAGCAAGTTATCATGGCAATTGTGGCACTGTATTGGAATCTGCCTACCAATGTGCCAGCTCTCCCCTGTCATTAGAATCCATTTTCCCCTGCCAACATTGCTAACACCAGCTACTAGCTTTCCTAGCCTCCCTTGCAACTGGAGGTGGAAACTTGACTTGTCATTGTCTTGACATAAAGATGCCTCCTGGAGACTATCAGGCTAAGTGAAATAAGCCAATCTCAAAAAACCAAAGGCGAATGTTCTCTCTGATAGCAGATGCTGACTCACAGTAGGCTGGGGTGGGAGGTGTTGGTAGTGGAGGTTCACTGGATTAGACAAGGAGGATCGGGGAAGAGGTTGTGGTGGGGGGAAGACAGTAGAATGAATGGAACATTACTTTCCTATGTTCACGTGTGAACACACAACCAGTGTAACTCCACATCATGTATAACCACAAGAATGGGATGTTATGGGGCTGGGGTCGTGGCTCAGTGGTAGAGCGCTTGCCTTGCATGCATGAGGCACTGGGTTCAATTCTCAGCACCATATAAAAATAAATAAATTAAATAAAGATATTGTGTCCACCTACAGCTAAAAAAAATATTTAAAAAAAAATAATGGGATAGCCGGGCGCAGTGGCTCAAGCCTGTAATCCCAGCACTGAGGGAGGCTGAGACAGGAGAATTGCGAGTTCAAAGCCAGCCTCAGCAATGGCGAGGCGCTAAGCAACTCAGAGAGACCCTGTCTCTACATAAAACACAATTTAGGGCTGGGGATGTGGCTCAGTGGTCGAGTGCCCCTGAGTTCAATCCCCAGTACCAAAAAAAAAATAATGAGAGCCGGGCGCGGTGGCTCAAGCCTGTAATCCCAGCACTTAGGGAGGCTGAGACAGGAGAATTGCGAGTTCAAAGCCAGCCTCAGCAATGGCGAGGCCGCTAAGCAACTCAGTGAGACCCTGTCTCTACATAAAACACAAAATAGTGCTGGGGATGTGGCTCAGGGGTCGAGTGCCCTTGAGTTCAATCCCTAGTACCAAAAAAAAAATAATAATAATAATGGGATGTTATACTCCAGGTATGTATGATATGTCAAAATACATTCTACTGTCATGTATAACTAAAAAGAACAAATAAAAAAAAAATTTAAAAAGTGGCCTCCTGGGGGTTGTCATAGAAATCTTAAGATATTATGGGTTCAGGGGGCTGGGAGTATAGCTCAGTGGTAGAGTGCTTGCCTCACATGCGTGCGGCCCTGGGTTCAATCCTCAGCACCACATAAAAAGAAATAAAATAAAGATATTGTGTCCATCTACAGCTAAACAAATATTTTAAAAAAGATATTATGGGTTCATTAAACTTCTGCATCCACTGTCCAACATAAGGGAAAGATGTCTCTGATGGGGTCATAACCACTGACCACTAAAACCATTCACTTATAATGTGAAAAAATTAATCACCTAATGATTAGGTTCCTTGTATCTCATGTTCTGTTGCTTGCAACTGAGAATTTTCTTGCCTTAGTATGCCTAGATTCTTACCACCCACTTGGAGGGAAAGGGCCCTGCCATAGGTGACTGCCAAGAAGTCCAGGGCAGACTGGCCTTCAAGATCAGGCTGTCAAGATCATCAATTGACTCTAGGAAAGCAGCTCCCCCAAAAGGGATCAAAGACCAAATTAGATTCTCTCTCTTGGGGATTTGAACTGAAGATACAGAGAGATGATTCATTTAGCAGAGGAAGGAGGAATAAAAACAGTCTTAGAGAAAAGTTGAATTGGATGGGGCATATCCTGTGAATATCCAGCTATAAATTCCTGATGCCTGGGATGCTGCGGTAACTAGAGGTCAAAGATCGCCATGTGAGTCAGTTGTCCTTGTTCATTCCATTTGCCTTGGAAGCTTGTTGTACAGAGTAGTTCTGAAGCCTCAGCAACTCCATTGACTGAATTCTGCTGTTTAATAAGTCCCTGTTCTCAATTTTGCTTTTAGTTCCTAGAGACACTGGCTGAGCAGGGAGGTGGCTTAGGGATCACATGCTCAGAGCATTGCTGAAATAAGTTAATTAAGCTCTTTGCTCCTCAAGTATTACAGAGCTTAGGAATGCAGGCCTTGCCTTTAGAGACCTTCTGAAGGCCCTGGCCATACAACAATACCTGAGATCTGACTGAGGCTGAGGCCAGGAACTCAGGGAACTCAAAGCAATTGAGATTTCCTCCCCATGGTTGTGACTATGCCACCTCCCTGTTGGATCCTTTAAATGGACCAGTACTTTTGTAGGTAAATTCAGACTTCTATCCCATTTATTACCTGGCTCTACCCATCAACCTGTACATGGGTTGCTACCCTATCATTGGACCTATAGCAGATGCCTAGCCCCTCAGCTCTCTGAGTCTTGGCAGTAAGGCTGCTTCTGAATTTTCAAGAGTCCTTGGCCTGCTCCATTGTCACAAATGGCTATAAAATGAGCCCCCACCAACCTGGCCTGAGCTATGTCCTGCAAACCAAACACCCAGCCAAACTCCAGTCTCCTGTGTCTTAGTCAGCTCAGTTGCCATAACAAAATATCACAGATGGTTTCAACAACATTTATTTTCTCATAGTCTAGAAGCTGGAAGTCCAAGATCAAGGTGCCGTCAGAGTGGATTTCAGGTGAGGGCTCTCTTCCTGGCTTACAGACAGTCACTTTCTTGCTATGATATCACATGTCCTTCTCTATGTACAGTCATGTGAGGAGAGAGTGATCTCTCTGGTGTCTCACACTCTCTTCCTTTTTGGAGTCTCCTCTTATAAGATTGCTAATACTAGTGAATCAGAGCTCCATTCTTTTGACTGCATTTAACCTTAATTACCTCCTTAGAGGGCCCATCTCCAAATACAGCTACATTGGAAATTAGGGCTTCATCATCTGAATGGGGCAGGTAGCAGGCGGGGAATATAATTCCATCTTCAATGCCTTGAAAACAGTAGCCACACCTGACTCAGCTTTTAATTCCCCCATCCACAGTGTCCAATGAACGTTAGCTCACAGAAATCTTCAATGAAATGGTCAAACTGGTGTATTAACCCAGGTCGAATCTTCAGATCAAATGCTCAAATGCTAGCTGTCATAACTGGATACCTTTGGTGAACTAAAGGAAGAGTAAGATATGGTTTGTTCTCTAGAAATATAATGTTGTTGTGATGGCAAGACATAATAGAAATAAATTGCATTTCAAAGCATGTGCCATGGTGAATAGGAAAGTTGCCCTAACAAACCTGGTTGGTTTGTTTTGGGACTCTGGGAATAAAAGGATGGAGAGGAGGTGCCTCCCAGACACAGAAACTCGGGATCTGAGATCTGAGATTGAGGTCTCAGATTCAGCCCAGTGGCACAGAGTGCGGAAAGATCAGCAGGACTATATCAGGTAATGTGGAGTGAGAGAGAATTACTGGTACCACACAGCAAGATAATTCTGGAAGGTCTGAATCAGAAGAAGGACATGGAAAGTAACCTTTCCAATAAGAACAGTAGTTCTGACCTTTTAATCAACCATTTCAAAATTAATAGAAAAAGTACTCCTTTCCTCAGTATAAAGAATTATTTTATGGCTATGATAATTAATGATGAATAGCTTAGGAAATAATTTTTAACTCTATTTACATGGTTATGCAGAAAATTTGAATTGCATTTGGTATTGATAATAAATTTTAAGTAAAATTGTACCCTGTATCTTTTTATAGTTTTTCAATCAGTAGACCAAACTGCATAACACCTACAGTTGTGCTTTCTTTTTTTTATTTATTTATGGTATTGAGGATTGAACCTAGGGGCACTTTATCACTAAGCTACATCCCCAGTTCTTTTTTTTTTTAATTTAAAAAAAATTTTTTTAGTTGTTGATAGATATTTTATTTTATTCATTTGTTGTTTATATGTGGTGCTGAGGATCAAACCCAGTGCCTCACGCATGCTAGGCAAGCGCTCTACCACTGAGCTATAGCCCCAGCCCCCTTTTTGTTTTTTTGTTTTGAATCAGGGTCTTACTAAGTTGCTGAGGGTCTCACTAAGTTGCTGAAGGTCTTTAAGTTGCACAGGCTAGTCTCCAACTTGTGATCCTCTTGCCTCAGCCTCCCGAGTCACTGGGATTATGGGCGTGCGCCACCATGCCCAGATGTACTTCATGTTTTGACTTGCACTTACTTTTCCTAGAATTATTTGTTGTTTTGAAAAAGCAAATTTGTGGCAGCATCTTTTAGAAATCAAACATGACTCCAGGATTTCCATATATATTTCAGGAGAAAAATTCAAGAATGCTATAAAAAAAGACACACACACACCTTATTTAAAAAATGCTTTTTAAAAATGAATAACACTGAGAGCCTGAATATTCCATTACGTGTGACTCCTTAGCAAAAATCTACTCTTGGGAAAATATTCAGATAGTGTGACAAAATGAACTGCTCTCTAAATGTTAAGAGATTCAAACCTTAAAGGCCACTACCCTTCCATCCGTCACTATCTTCAACATGCCAACATATCCACCCCCTGCCACGGGTCTACCCATGGAAATGGCAATGTTTGGAAATTACTGCTGAGACATTTAGAATGTTAATGGGAATTTCAGTAAGGCAGAAGCCTAAGGAGTGTGGGCATTTGAGAAAGCCACTCTCCATCTGCTCCTTTCTCTATGTGTATGTGTTGTCTGTAGCTCCCCTAATCACATAACAGAAGGAGGCAGTTCTTTTATTTTTACTTTAAGATGATCCCTTTTGATGATGTCACACAACTGCCCATGTTTAGTTGATTGGCTGCTATATTCGTTCTTTTATTCTTTTTCGAAAGAATTTGAGAGCATGACACCATCCCAATTTTGTTTGGGCATGTTTAAGACATGGGAAAATAATTATTGAGGCTGTAAGAGTCAAGCTAAAATCCTCCCTCAGACTTAAATTTAGTTAATCTACTTACTTATTTGTGTTGCTGGGGATTGAACCCAATCAAATCTAAATTGAACAGACAATTTGGGATCAAGTGTTCTGCACCCCCAATATTTACATCAGGCCCTTTCTTGCGTCTGTTCTTCTTCATTCACTTTAGCCTCTAGTCACTCAGCTGCATGTTCTCCATTCAGCCTCCTCCTTCCTTCTTTCTCTCCCTTTGGGTAATGTAAAAAGAAATTAAGACAGAAGTTATTCTGCTTTCTGGAGGTTTTTTCAGGAGTCAAACTTCCCTGAGGGGCACACACAGATGAAGTGAAAGCCAAGTTGACTGCTGTGAAGCTCAGGCCTTGACTTGGCTTGCCCATGGTTTTGTCTATGTGGTCCTGAGCCTTTGATTATTCCAGCTTTTAGAAGAGGACAAACAACCCGGTAATTAAACAGGTCTTTCTGCTGCTTCCAGTGCAGACCAGCCAGATAGAAATGACTGGGAATGAGAATTTGAGGGTTTGTGGGAAGTATACTTTCTAGGTCCCTTTCAAACTTTTGGTTAAGCCATCCTCTATTCTTGGTGAACAAGAATATTGGACAGGATACTGAATAGATGAGGGTCATCAAAAAAGCTATGTCGGGCTGGGATTGTAGCTCAGTGGTAGAGCACTTGCCTCACATGCATGAGTCACTGGGTTCGATCCTCAGCACCACATAAAATAATAAATAAATAAAATAAAGATATTGTGTCCATTTACAACTAAAAAAAAATTTAAAAAAAAAAAAAGCTATGCCACCCGCAGGTTGCAGTCAGGGCATAATGCATCCTACCTGATCATTCACACTTCTTGCCTAGGCCCTGGCTCTGAACTGATTGCTTCTTAGTTTACTCTTGCCTGGCAGTGTGCACCTGGCTTAGATCCTGGATTTAAGAACCTGATACCGGTGCCTTTCTTCTGCTCTTCTGGCCTAGATTTTTTCCCCCTTTGCTGTTCTGGATTCTCAACCTTGTTTTGTGGCAGACCAGGGCTGAGAAGCCTAACTGGATCCTTAGTGAATATGTGTGTCCTCTGTCCTATCCATCAGCTACTGGATGTTACCCAACAGATGAAGTCAGAGTCTCACAGGCTCTTCTTCCTTCAGTTCCTCCAGGCAAATCACATCACGAGTGCCTGGTACTTGGTCACAGGCTGTATGAGGTCACAAATGAGCATTTGGATGGGTACTTGAAGGCCCAGCATTGTCAGCAGAAGCCAGGGCAGAGTCGAGGAGGTGACGGTATACCCATCACTTAACATGGTGGCATCAGCCTGCAAGGGCATCTTTCTGTTTCCAGGTTGGCATGAGAGTGGTGAGCAATGGCTCTCCTCACTTGTATTGCACCCAGCCCTTCTATGTTGGGGCAAAAAAAAGGGATGAGCTTCAGCCGGCACCTGCCCCTTCCCACTTCTGTCTGTGGATTCCCTTAGAGAACCTACAACTCCCTCACCCCATAAGCCTCTCAAGTCTTTTCTTTTTACTCAGCTTTCCAAATAATCTCCTCCACTCCCACAGTGTCCGCATGGTCAGTCTGTACCCCCACATGACATGATAATCAGGAGCAAGTCTAACCAGCCCCTCTCTCTAAGCCCATCCATGCCCCACTGAGGCCAGGAATCTCAGGCCCAGACTTGCCTACCCCCATGCCACCAGGCTAAGGGTGGACGTGAATGCTGGAAAAGGTTCAACACCCTCAAGGAGTTGAATACTTCAGAGGCTGCTCTGCCCCCAGGGCAGGGACCTGGTATCACAGCTGCCATGGGGAATTCTATTCTCTACTATGACTGATTGGAAGGGGCTGCACCTAGGATCCTCCCAGAAAATCTCTTCCTGTGGTGTCCACCTGCCTTCAGAAGAGGTTCTGTCACTTCTTGGGCAGAGCCATTTCTGCCTTACTGTGTCCTCCTGACTCAGAAGTGTGGCCTACTCATTGGACTCATTTTTTTCAGTGCTCATGGTCATTTTGATTGTTTGTTTCATAGTTGATAGGTCCCTCCATAGATGCTTCTAACTTGAAATGCTGCAGAGAAGGGACTGGGCTGTGGGTCTCTACTCTTCAGTGGGCCTTAAACACCATAAGTAGATCAAACCACTGCCAAGGAAGACAATTTTGCCAAGGCAAAGATAAAAGTCCTGCTGGACCCTCTCCCAGACCAGTGGTTGCTATGTGCCTTATGTTTATGCAACTTAAATAATACTTGCAAAAATTGAAAGGCCTAGCCAAGTCTCTACCAATGTAAGCTGGACATTTCAATGGCATCTTCTACCTTTAGAAAAGTTTGGCTTTTCCGCATTAGGTAACTGTCCACATCTGTATGATGACTTTCCTTCTGCCAATAACCAGGGAAGGGAGATCCCAGTCTCACCTAGCATGAGTGAGCTCTTTAGTTCTACATCTTATTTTCAAATCTCTCTTTTACATGTAGAGAGTATTCTTTGGGTTCAGATATGAGTAAAACAAATCCCTTGTGTGGTTTGCAATTTGAGAGGAAGAACAAAGGTTTACTTTCATCAAAAATTTCTAAGCTGGGCGTGGTCTCGCACGCCTGTAATCCCAGCACTTCAGGAGGCTGAGACAGGAGAATTGCAAGTTCAAAGCCAGCCTCAGCAACAGCGAGGCGCTAAGCAACTCAGTGAGACTCTGTCTCTACATAAAACACAAAATAGGGCTGGGGATGTGGCTCAGTGGTCGAGTACCCTGAGTTCAATCCCTGGCACCAAAAAAAAAAAAAAATTTCTAAATTGCCTGTTGCACTGATAGATGAAATTACACCTCATTTTCTTAAATAACCACATAGTGTGAGCTCCCAGCCAGCCCCTCCAGACACGTGTATTGTGGCACTTTCCCGCATTGTAGTTCAGTAGGGTGACTTCTGGGTTTCATGTAAATCATTTACAGACATTTCGTTTCAGTTCTCTCTCATATACCCAAGTGGCTGAAGTGTTCTTTAATAATAGGCTTTAGAAAATTAAAAGGTATCTGTTGAATATGTGAACAAGAGGAAAATATCAAAATTGCAAATGAAAACATTGGCCAACTCTAGCTTTTATAACTCCAGTCATTTCTCCTCAGGAAAGATTTGGCTGGGGAAGGATATAATAATGCCAGTGAGTTTCTTAAGTCAGGACACAGCTGGCCTGTGTCTCTGCTCTCAGTTGCTCTTTGGTTCTTATGAGAGATCCTGAAGGGTCGAGATGGATCTCAAGCTGTCATTGGAATAAGCAAGATGTTGGCTACAGCAGCTCCTGTGGGGGCTTCAGCCCTTTTGTAGGGTCTCTTCTAGCCCAAGTCCTTCACAGAAAAAGTGAAAATGGTCTGTCTTGTATTACCCCATTCATTTTTACATGGAAGCATATTCTTTTTTTTTTTTTTTTGGTACTGGAGATTAAACTCAGGGGTCAACCACTGAGCCACATCCCCAGCCTTATTTTGTGTTTTATGCAGAGACAGGGTCTCACTGAGTTGCTTAGTGCCTCGCCGTTGCTGAGGCTGGCTTTGAACTCATGATTCTCCTGTCTCAGCCTCCCTAAGTGCTGGGATTACAGGCTTGCACCACCGTGCCCAGTTTGGAAGCACATTCTTTACCCACATTAGACCTCAATACATTTCTTTCTGTATATCTTGTGCTCACCAGTACAATCTATGAAATGTTTTTTCTTTTTCCCTCTTCTTTCTTCATTCTTTTTTCTTTCTCTTTCTCTTTTTCTTT
>CM053410.1:25007552-25188312 GCA_028644305.1 Xerus rutilus | reverse complement strand
TTAATTCATTTTTAAAAAATTCTAACTGGAGATTGAACCCAGGGGCATTCTACCACTGAGCCACATTCCCAGCTCTTTTATTTATTTATTTAGAGATAGGATTTCACTAAGTTGCTAAGACTGGCCTTGAAACTTGGGAGCCTCCTGCCTCAGCCTCTTCAGTCACTGGGATTAGAGGATGTGCCAGTAAAATGGGCTAAGATTAACTCATTCTTAAAAGGGAAGGCTGAAGTTTGTAATTAAATCTGCACTTGACCTCCCTCAGTTCTTAGAACTCTGTCACATGCAGCTGTCACTTGCTTTAACAAGAAGTGTTCTTCCTGTGTGTGATGTGGTCTTTCTGCATGGAGGTAGCTGACATTCCTCTTTGAATAAATCATATGTAGTCTTCTCTAGCACTCAGAATTGGTCTTTCAAAGATGCTTGCTCTAATCTCAACTGGAAGATCTCAGCTGTAAGGCAGAAGCACATTGGCTGTACCTCTATTGTTCCCACAATCTTCTAGGACACTGGGAACTTTAATCCTGAGTGAAACCTAACCTATTCTTCCCTTTTTTCATTTTTTTCAGTGTGAATTAAGCCCAAGCCCTGGATCTTCTTGGGTGGGAGTTTCATATACAGACTTCTTAGGCTTAATAAACATCCTATCTACTTGCACCAATACTTTTTCAAATACTTATATTTGTTTCCTCAGCAAAATGGTAAATTTATTAGAACCAAGGATGATAATCCCACTTTTCTGTGAAAAGGGGCCAGCTCCCCACACCAGCTTTGTTGAAATGTTTGGAACCCTTTCACAGAAGCCACTGCTGCAGCTCAAGCTCTTGTTGGTTGCAAGGAAGCATTAGGAGTTCCATAACCAGAAGCAAAGATGGGCATATGGAAGGCTTGGTGCCAGAATTTTCTATTCACATCCATATTTAAACAACTTAAAAACTATCTACTGGGGCCTATTACATTTGGAATCATGATGGACTCATTGCCCTGTTACCTCAGTTACCAGCATATTAGTGGTATGAATAACAAACATGCAATAATAAGATTTTATCTATGGGTTCACATATTGAAATAACTAGGAATGACTTCATCAAAGGAAGCAGATAAGGGATGATCATCCTGGTGAACAATCTGAGACTGTGGTGACTTCATGCACCAAGAATTTGTGGTATCCTAAATTCCTTGGGTAGGTCAATGCTACAGGCCTGGGTTGAAGGGAGCTTAAGGAAAAGTACTGAGTCATACCAAGGCATTTTTCTAATTAGTACAAAGGTTATTTTCACATGAAAAAAAAAATAGAAAAGAAAAAGAAAACATCATTGCTACTATGGTATTCCCGAAAACCAAGAAATTTTGAGTCACACAATAGATGCCATCATAGAACTAATGTCCACAAGGATAATTTTTTTTTTTTTTTTTTTTTTTTTGGTGCTGGGGATTGAACTCCTGGCCTTGTGCATACAAGGCAAGCACTCTACCAACTGAGCTGCATCCCCAACCCAAGGATAAATTTTTAAAATAATATTTTCCACTGAAATCATTAAAGTTCAGTTGGAAAATTCAAGATGCTTTGTGGGGGTCAGCTCAACTCTGCATTCTATTGTTATATCTATCTAGAATTCAACTACTCAGCTTGGGCAGTGGATGGCATCTCAGGTTTGGTGAAACTCTTTGTTCCCACTCCCTTCTTTTTTTTTTTTTTTTTTTAAATATTTTTTAGTTGTTGATGGATCTTTATTTTATTCATTTATTATTTTATATGTGGTGCTGAGGTTCGAACTCAGTGCCTCACGCATGCTAGGCAAGCGCTCTACCACTGAGCTACAGCCCCAGCCCCACTCCCTTCTTTTTGTGTGTGTGCTGGAGGGGTGGGTACCAGGGATTGAACTTAGGGCACTTGACCACTGAGCCACATCCCCAGCCCTATTTTGTATTTTATCTAGAGACAGGGTCTCACTGAGTTGCTTAGCACCTCACTTTTGTTGAGGCTGGCTTTGAACTCGCAATCCTCCTGCCTCAGCCTCCTGAGCTACTGGAATTACAGGTGTGCACCACCATGCCTGGCTTTTCATTCCCTTCTTAATGTCAAGGGCTGAGACCATGTGTTTTGAAAATTGAGTCAGAGAAAGACTACAATTACCATTCACAAAATTCGGGCTTCTTATCTTATGTACCTTCTCTGTACTTATCTTGTGAAAATACTATAATTCAAAGGCAGAGGAGAGAATAATGCTCTTTGATTTTCATACAATGCAGCAAAATGAGAATTTGTTGTTTCATCATGATTATTGATGGGTACAATAACTGGGCAACAAAAATTATGCAGGACATGTGAAAATTTTCACCTACTTCCATAGAAGCAGGTTAAAAACTTCTTCTTTTTTTTTTTTTAATATTTTTTTAGTTGTAGATGGACACAATGTCTTTATTTTATTGCTTTGTATGTGGCGCTGAGGATCGAACCCAGGGCCTCACACATGCGAGGCAAGCGCTCTACCGCTGAGCTACAATCCCAGCCCGGTTAAAAACTTCTTGAAGTATATATTGCAGTTTATTTATTTCTGAGCTTAGAAGCAATTAGAATCGGGGGCCTGCACCAGGCCAGGATTCTCCTCTGGTTCTTGGAGTATGCAGACTCACACTCTGGACTGGATGTCTTAGGCAAAATGGAGATTTCATTGAAGATTACTGGGTAGTTTAGATAATGGAAGAAATATGACTATTAGCAATTTCAGAGTTTCCTCTATGGTAGTTTTACCACTAGTTCCACCTTTCCCAGTTCTAGTTAAAAAGCAAAACAAAACACAAAGACAAAGAGCTGTGATTGGCCCCTACTAGGACCAATCACTGTGAAGATGACATAGTAAAGACACAGCCATTGGGGTCCACTGTTTATTGGGTGTCATTTGAATTATTAGCCAAAAATAGGCATAGAAAATCACTCTTTTTTTTTTTTTGGTACCAGGGATTGAACTCAGGGGCACTCGACCCCTGAGCCAGGTCCCCAGCCCTATTTTGTGTTTTATGTAGAGACAGGGTCTCACTGAGATGCTTTAGCGCCTCACCATTGCTGAGGCTGGCTTTGAACTCGCGATTCTCCTGTCTCAGCCTCCCTAAGTGCTGGGATTACAGGCTTGAGCCACCGCGCCCGGCTTATAGAAAATCACTCTTTAAACACATAAGAAGAAACACATAATGAGAAAACAGCAAATAGTTTTTAATATGCTAAATAAGTTACCTGTTTTAGAGGTAGAGAAAATACCAAAGCCATGATATGGTTTGGTTACTTTGATTTTATAAGTTTTTAAAATTCACTTATTAGCTAGTATTTCTACTGGGCGTATGTGTACTGTCTTATGTGCTCACGGCCCCCCTTCATGTGTGTGCATACACTTACATACCATTGTGTCTCAGATACAAAATAAATGAAAGAACCAAAATTTATTCTATTATTCCAATAAAAATATAAGTTTAAAACAGTGTGTTTTTCTACTCCGGCAATCAGTATGGAGGTTCCTAAAAAGACTAGGCATGAGACCACCATAAGACTCAACTATAATATCTGAAGAATTAAAGTCATCATTACATTCCTTAGAAAACTTGGAATGGAACCACCATTTGAGCCTGCTATCCCACTCCTCGGTCTATACCCAGAAGACTTAAAAATAGCATACTACAGTGCTGCAGTCATTTCAATGTTTATAGCAGCTCAATTCACAATAGCTAAACTGTGGAATCAACCTAGATGCCCTTTGATAGATGACTGGATAAAGAAAATGTGGTATATATACACAACGGAATATTACTCAGCAATAAAAGAGAATAAAATTATGGTGTTTGCAGGTAAATAGATAGAGTTGGAGAATATCATGCTAAGTGAAGTAAGCCAATCTCAGAAAACCAAATGCCGAATATACAAATTGATAAGTGGATGCTGATCCATAATGTGGGGAAGGATATGGGAACAATGGTGGAACTCTGTTCACAGGGGCGTAAGGGGGAGGGGGCATGGGGACAGTAAAGGTGGTGGAATATGATGGTCATCATAGCCCTAACTTTATGTATGACTGCATATATGTTGTGATTCTATACAACTTACAACTAGAGAATTGATATGTTATCCTCTATCTATGTACAATGAATCAAATTGCACTCTGTTATCATGTAAGCCTAAATAGAACAAATAAATTAAATATGAAAAAAAATCAAGTCATCATTACAGTGATACATGCATTCCCATGTTTATAGCAGCACAATTTACAATAGCCAAACTAAGGACTTAGCCTAGGTACCTGTCAATGGATGAATGGATAAAGAAAATATGATTATATATATACATACAATGGAGTTTCATTCAGTCGTAAAGAATGAGATTGCATCATTTATAGGAAAATGGATGAAATTTGAGACCATTATGTTAAACAAAATAAGTCAAATTCAGAAGGCCAAGGGTCATATGTTTTCTTTCATATGTGGAAGCTAAAGAGGAAAAAGGACAAGAAAGGTAGGAGGTGGGATCTTATGAAAACTGAAGGAAGCCAGCACTTAGGGAGGCTGAGACAGGAGAATCGCGAGTTCAAAGCCAGCTTCAGCAACAGCGAGGCGCTAAGCAACTCAGTGAGACCCTGTCTCTACATAAAACACAAAATAGGGCTGGGGATGTAGCTCAGTGGTTGAGTGCCCCTGAGTTCAATCTCCAGTATCAAAAACAAACAAGCAAACAAACAAAAAAACCTGAAGGAAGATCAGTAGAGCAGAGGAAAAGAACTAGGGGGAGGGAGAGGGTAGGGAAAATACTGGGGAATTACATTGAACAAATTATATCAAATTATATTGTTATATCGTGTGAGTATACAAACATGTAACAATGAATCCCACCATTATGTACAACTATAATGCACCCAAAATATGAAAAAATAAAAGTGTGTTGTATTATTTCTAACACTGAACTAGAAGGAGTGACTACAGTTGTAGCTGATACTAAAAGAAAACTGACGCTTGCATAACATAAAAATTCATTACAGTTCACAATGACATCTTTGGCTATTGATTTATCAATGCTCCGTCTCATTCCAATAATGATTTGAGAGAACTAGCTGCAGAATTATAGGATAATGTCTTTTAAAAAAACAACTATCTGGGCTGCAAATGTGGCTCAGGAGTACAGCACTTGCCTGGCATGTACAAGGCCCTGGTTTCAAACCCCAGCACTGCAAAAACAAAACAAAACAAAAATTCCCCCCAAAACTCTAAAACCAACTTTCACATGAGATTCTCAAAGTACTCTACTGCCAAAAATCATCTCTGTTTGGTGTTGCCCCTTCTCTGAAGATGCCCTTTCCAGCTTTCTTTTACCCTTCAATACCGAAAAAGGCAAATTTCTCCTTGAGAAAGACCTGAAACATCTTTCTCAGTAAAGAAAATGACTAGCCTCTTTGAAGGAAAAATGTCATTGATTTCCATTGCAATTGGAGCTTTGATCTTTTATATTTGTCATCCTTATGCCTCTTTTGTGTGTCTCCTGGTATCAAATATGAAAATTCAACTCCTAGACATTTGATCTTATTTTAGTTTACTTAACAAAAAAAACCTTATAACCCTTAGAGTAACTGGCATCATAGGCTCCAAAAATGTCCCACTATGGGGGAATAGGTATCAAGCAGCTTTCTGTGGCTTGCAGGATCTCTTAGGACACCAGTAACCATTTCCACATTTCTGGAAAGAATCTATAATTATGTTATACTATTTATCAAAATGTTTGCATTTTAGTTGTTTTAGCTATCCATCAGAAAGCAGCACTATTTAATAAGTAATGCAAAGTTACAAAGGAAACACGTTAATAGGTTAAGTTATTCTGCTTCTCTAAGTTGCTGTCTGTGAAATGGCAGAAGTACCGGATGCACCAGGTTATGATGGTGTGCTGGTCAGTTTTCCATCATTATGAAGATACCTGAGATAATTAACTTAGAAAAGGTTTATTTACTTCACAGTTTTAGAGATTCCAGTTCAAGATCAGGTGGACCCAGTGCTCTGGGCTTCTGGTGAGGGTGCTGGAAGACAATGGCAGGGAGCATGTGGTGGAGCAAATGGCTTACCTCTCAAGTCAGGAAGCAAGAGGTAAGAGGAAGAGACTACAGTCCCACAATTCCTTTCAGGGGCCTTCCCCCAGTGAACTAAGTACCTCCCACTAGGCGCCACATCCTAAAGGTGCCACTTTAAGAGTGTTACACTGGGGATGGAGCCTTTAACACATGGAACTCTGGGGGAAACTCAGCATACAAACTATAGCATGTGGGCATTAAATAAATTGACCACAGGAAAGTGCTTAGAGCCCTGCTAATAACATAGGAAGCACCAAGTATCAGTTGCTACTTGGATCCATGGAATTAACCTCTGTGAGGCAGCTGGGTGGGGGCAGAGAAAATTGCATTTCTGGGTTTCCATTCAAATTCCAAGTACTTTGCACAGTTTGGGTAATATTTCATGTCAGTGTCTTTGGATGCAAGTGGACAAATATCACCTGCCTGAGCCACGTAAGAATGGAATTGTGAGTTTTAAAGCAAGAGAATGTGTTAGGACATAGTCTTTAAAACTCTAGCCACAGCCATCAGGCAAGAGAAGGAAATTAAAGGGATATGAGGAAAAGAAGAGCTCAAATTACCTGTTTGCTGATAACATGATACTATATTTAGGAGACCCAAAAAACTCCACCAGAAGACTTCTGGAGCACATAAAGAAATTCAGCAAAGTAGCAGGATACAAGATCAATACCCATAAATCAATCATGTCCCTATATTCCAATCATGAATCTGCTGAAAAAGAAATTAGGAAAACTATCCCATACTCAAATAAAATACTTGGTAATAAATTTAATAAAAGAAATGAAGGACCTCTATAGTGAAAATATAGAAAACTAAAGAAAGAAATTGAAGAAAACCCTAGAAGATGGAAAGACCTTCCATGTTCTTGGATAGGCAGAGTTAACATTGTCAAAATGGCCATACTACCAAAAGCGCTATGTAGATTTAATGCAATTCCCATCAAAATTCCAATGACATTCCCCACAGAACTAGACGGAGTTATGAAATTCATTTGGAAAAATGAGACTCAGATTAGCCAAAGCAATCCTTAGTGAGAAAAATAAAGCAGGAGGTATCACAATACAAGACCTCAAATTACACCACAGAGCTATAGTAACAAAAACATCATGGTACTGGCACCAAAACAGGCATGAAGACCAATGGAATAGAATAAAAGACACAGAGACAAACTCATAAATGCAGTTATCTTATACTAGACAAAAGTGCCCAAAACATATGTTAGAGAAAAGATAGCCTTTTAAACAAATGGTGCAGGGAAAATTGAAAATCCATATATTGTAGAATGAAATTTAACTCCTACCTCTCACCCTGCACAAAACTCAACTCAAAGTGGATCAAAGACCTGGGAATTAGACCAGAAACCCTGTAACTGCTAGAAGAAACTGTAGGCCCAACGCTTTAACATTTTGGCTCAGGAACTGAGTTCCTTAACAAGATTCCTAAAGCATAAGAAGTCAAATAAAAAAATCATTAAGAGGGATGGTATCAAACTAAAAATCGTCTTTACATCAAAGGAAACAATTAAGAGAGTTAAAAGAGAGCCAACAGAATGGGAGAAGATCTTTGCCACCTGTTTCTCAGGGCATTAATATCTAGGATAGGCAAAGAACTAAAAATATATAATACCCAAAATAAAACAAACAAAAAAACCTCCCCAAACAACTCAGTCAATAAATGGGTGAAGGAACTAAACAGACACTTCTCAAAACAAGAAATACAAATGGCTAACAAACATACAAAAAAATGTTCAACATCTCTAACAATTAGAGAAATGTGAATTGAAACTACATCGAGATTTCATCTCACTCCAGTCAGAATGGCAATTATCAAAAATGCAAGTAACAATAAATAATGGCAAGGATATGGGGGAAAAGGTACTCTCATACGTTGTTGGTGGGACTGAACATTAGTGCAACCACTCTGGAAAGCAGTATAGAGATTCCTCAAAAAAACTAGGAATGAGCCGGGCACGGTGGCTCACGCTTGTAATCCCAGCACTTAGGGAGGCTGAGACAGGAGAATCGCGAGTTCAAAGCCAGCCTCAGCAAGGGCGAGGCGCTAAGCAACTCAGTGAGACCCTGTCTCTACATAAAAACACAAAATAGGGCTGGGGATGTGGCTCAGTGGTCGAGTGCCCCTGAGTTCAATCCCCAGTACCAAAAAAACAAAAAAAACAAAAAAACACAAAAAACTAGGAATGAAACAACCATATGATCCAGCTCCCACTTCTCAGTATATATACAAAAGATTTAAAATCAGCAAACTACAGTGACACAGCCACATCAGTTCACAATAGCCAAGATATGGAGCCAACCTAGGTGCCCTTTAACAGATGAATGGATAAAAAAAATATGGTATACATATACAATGGAGTATTACTCAGACATAAAGAATGACTTCATGGCATTTGCTGATAAATGGATGGAACTGGAGACTATGATGCTAAATGAAATAAGCCACTCCCTACAAGTCAAAGGTGGAATGTTTTAGAAACTAATCTAAAATAAAGTGTAGGGGGGAGGGGATAAAAAAATAATAGAAGAAAGAGCACTGGAGTAGACAAAGGGAAATGAAGGGAAGGGAGGAGAGATGGGCTAGGGAAAGATAGTGGAATGAATCTGACCTAACTTTCCTATGTACATATATGAATATACCACAGTGAATCTCACCATCATGTATATCCACAAGACACTAATTTAAAAAAAAACTCTAAGTAAATAGCAAAACGATCACTAGAGGGAAGGGAACAGGGGGAAATAGGCAGGGAGGGAAAGGGGAAGTACTGAGGACTGAATTAGAATAAATTATATTCCATGCTTTTATAATTATGTCAAATGAATCCTATTGTTTTGTTTGGCTAAAAAGAACCAACAGAAATATTTAAAAAGATAATGTGTTATGAAAGCAATCTGTAAGATGAAATCCTTCTTGAAGTTAATATTACATTTTATTGAGAGGGCAAGACCGATGCCATTTTGTGACTCTGAGCCTTTGTCCTCAACCCAGCAGCCTCCGCCCAGATCCTGAAAAATTGCGACACACTTAATGGCACACTGCTCTGGGCCAGTGAGTCAGTTCGTAATCTGGGCCAACCAATCAGGAAATTAAGCGTTGGGCACACCATAGCCAAACCTATCAGCCTAAAGGTCAACTGACCTCATACTGACCACATTCACTCTTACCCAGTCCTGTAGCGACAAGACCACTATCCCCCTGCGCGCTTCCCCTTACCCAATCATGTAACGCCAAGGCATGTACTCCCCTGCTTGCGAGAGTAATCCATAAAAATCCCTGCTCCCCTAGACTCGGGCCGCACCTCCCTACCCACTGCATCAGTGAAGGTGTGCAGACCCTGCTCGAGCTTGAATTAAAGACCCTTTTGTGATTACATCAGAATCGGACTCCTGGTGGTCTCTGGTGGTCTCGTGAGTCTGGGCATTACATTATCTTTTGTGGTCGGTCCCCTTGGTTTATTCCTTGATTCTATTATTCAGAGAAACAGAATCGATAGAGTGTGTGTGAGTGTGTATGTACATATTTACACATATATATATACACATACACATTATCTATCTGTAATTTGTTATGGGGATTGACTCACTTAATTTTGGAGGCTTAGAAGTCCCACAATCTGCCACTTGCAAGTGGGAGACCCAGGAAAGCTGATGGTGTGAACCTCAGACCAAGGGCAGGAGAAGATGAGATGTGATTGCCCAGCTCCAGCAGTGATGCAGGAAAAAACAAAGGTGGGGCAGATTCTTCCTTCCGGTCTTTTGTTCTAGTAAGGCCCTCAGTGGATTAGATAATGCCCACCCACAGTGGGGAAGGTGATTTAATTTACTGAGTCTATGCTAATCTCACCTGGAAATATCTTCACTGACACACCCAGAAGTGTGTAACCAGACACCTTAGCCCCCAGATTCAGTGGACACAAGACAGCACACTGGCGTTCCCTACTTCCCAGAGCTCCCCTGACCATGAAATTCTGTCGTTTGAAACCAAAAGATACTTAGCATGCACATCTTTATGTAAGTATTTAGAATAGGTCCCTCTTCTCTGAGGTCTCCTGTTCTGTGATTTCAGTTACCTACCCATGGTCAACTGCAGTCTGAAAATATTAAGTGGAAATATCTAGAAATAAGCTATTCTCAGGTTTTAAATAGCATGCTATTCTGAGTTGCATGAGGAAATCTTACCATCCTGTTTCATCTGGTCCAGGACTCAAATCATCCCTTTTGCTGGGGATATAGCTCAGTTGGTAGAGTGCTTGCCTTGCATGCACAAGGCCCTGGGTTCAATCCCCAGCACCACAAAAACAAAACAACCAAATCAAATCATTTGTCCAACATTATATGTACATACATCCCGCATTATATGTACTACTTGCCCGTTAGTCACTCCAGTGTCTTGTTTATCAGGCTGAATATGTGTGGTTGAGGCTGCAGTTCAATCTAACATACATTACATTGTTATAATTGTTCTGATTTATTATTTATTGTACAAACTATCATTGGTGTGTATGTACATAGGGTTCAGTTCTGCCTATGGTCTCAAGGATCCACTGGGAGTCTTGGGACATATCCCATGGGTAACAGGGGACTTTAGTCTATGAAAGGAGGTTGCAGCTTCATTGATCCTACGTTAAACCCCTCACAAGAAAACAGCCTAGTTGGGCAAAGGGAGAGATTATTTATTTAAATGAAGCTTGTAGAAAGCATAGGAATGGGGATAGAAGAGACTATTGATTTTTCTAACATTTTCCCAAAATAGGAGCTAAGAAGTAGCTGTTACAACAAAACAACTGACTTGGGACAGATGGATGTGAGTGGTGGGAGGATAAGGTTAAGGGAATAAATCTATAAAATGGGCCCACTGTACTGAACCCCACATGCTTTCACTTTGAAAAAGCAATTTACCTGCAGCCCTGATTGGCTTAAGTGAACAAGATATGTTACATTCCTCTGTTGTCTCAGGAGAAATTTAAGCTCTGAAATGCTGATAAGAACACACATTACCCCAAAGGGGAGACTTTTGGGATCCTTACACAGACCAGATCCCAGAACTCAGAGAGATAGGGATAATTTCCTTAACCATAAAATCGGTAAGAACAGGTTCCACTTAGAACCAGTTAGCACAGGCCAAGGTGGTCCAGTATCCCTGAATTCAATCCCTGGTACCCCTCCCCCCCCAAAAAAAGAGGTGGACCTGGGCAGGGCTCTCTGGAAACTTTTCTGGGACCCCTAATAAAGCTGGAGGGCAAGAGAGGCACGCTGTCCCTCCCCTCTCTGAGAGTACTCACTCTCTCCCTTAACAGTGTCCCCTTTTCCCCTTTCCTATCAACTCATGCCTGTTACTCTGAGCAACGGGTCTGAAATCTTTCTGACTTGATCACAAGAATCCGGGTTCAAAGGAGGAACTTTGTGATGCCTCAGCTTCCCAGAAGGTCCCAGCCTGTAACACAACAACAACAAAACCAAACATCAAAACAAACAAACAAACAAACAAAAAAAAAACAAAATAAAACCCCAAACTAAAAACCAAAACCCCTTGTTGCACTGTAGCAATGATTAGAGAACTATAGGATATAAAAAGGAATAACAACTTATATTTGTATAGCAATTTACAGTTTAAAAGGAACTTTATATTCATTGTCTTATTTGAACCAACCTACCCAGAGATTGGAGGAGAGCAAACACCCCTACCTTCTTTCTAATGCATCAGAAGTTAATCACTGTCTAACCCCCAGAAATAGGCTGACACCCAGGTCTTTTGACTCCAAGTTCAGGGTTCTTTCCGCAATCTTAGAAACTGAATAATGAGCGTGGATTGCAATACTATAGATGCTAATTTTGAGTCTCTACTGTTAGGCAGAATGCGGACTGAGGGCAGAGGCTACAAAAGAGCAGGGATGGAGACTAGCCCATGGCAGCACACTGCGTCAGTGTCAGGAGTTGGGGCCTGGACCCCATGTGGTCACTCACTGCCTGCATGGGGAGGTCAACCCCTGTGGTTTCAGGCTTCATTTTCCTCAGTGTGAGATCTTCATGGCTCTTTCATGTTCAAAATGCTCAGGCTCCTCAACTCCTGTTCATTCTGTTGAGATAGAAATGGTCTTACACAAACGATTAGCCGCCTTGCAAAACCAGAATATGGATATTAAACAAATCACCATACTGCAAAGAAGGAAAAAACACATGTCAGGTATGTTGGTGTGTATTTACATTTGTAGCTTTGAATGTAAAAGGTGAGGGAAAGGCTTGCAATTTTCATTTCACCTAAAAAGTCTGGCTGGATCTCTTTCCATCTATTATGGCAACTGCCCTTCTCCATTGCTCACTGCTGGTTCCCTATTGCAAGGGTCATGACAACCATTGTGCCCACTCAAACAGGTTCTCCATGATATCCAGGGTTGTCATAAATGTCCCATTATCGCATCTTGTTTTAACTATGGTAAAAAACAGCAAATGAGAATCATAGAATTCCAAAATGGTTGAAAAATCATGTTCCTATCTATAGTTTCATTCTGGTATCCCTTTGTACTCCAATTTCAGAGGTCTGCAAAAGTGATGTCTACAAGAGGAGGGACACAGGAAATCGTACAGGGTTTATCTTATTGCGGCCCAATTACATTAAGCTTTATGGTCTTCTTCCTTTTTGGTTCTGGTCTCACAGTCTTGGGTGCTTTGTCTCCCTGCTTTTGTATTTATCTGTGCTAATTTATACTAAATAAAGTTCCAGATGCATAGAGTCTCTGTCACTTAAGTGGATGGTGCCCATCTGTTGGCATAACTTAGGGCACACTCTTCCACAGATCCCTCCTACCTCCTGCAGCCAGACTTGCACCTAGGGAGGGTGCCCGATCCTTCTCAAATTAATATTCTCATATCATACCCACTTAACACTAAAGCCTGAAGAGCATCTAGATCTTTCTATTCTAATCAGAGATTTCCATCCGAAGTTTCAAAAAGTTAAAATAAAAAACCTTAATGAAATAAAAATTATGATCTGGGTGAATGGATAAAGAAAATGTGGTATATATACACAATGGAATATTACTCAGCCTTAAAGAAGAATGAAATTATGGCATTTTCCAGTAAATGAACAAAGCTGGTGACTATCATGCTAAGCAGAATAAGCCAATCCCAAAGAACTAAAGGCTGAAAGTTTTATCTGATATGTGGATGCTAATTCACAACAAGAGGGGTGGGAAGGGAAGAATAGAGGTTCTTTGGCTTAGGCAGAGGGGAATGAAGGGAGGGGAGGGGTATGCAGGCAGTAAGGATAGTAGAATAAATTGGACATTATTACCCTATATGCATATATGATTACACGACTGGTGCAATTCTACATCATGTACAACCAGAACAATGAGAAGTTATACTCCATTTGTGTATGATGTCAAAATGCCTTCTACTGTCATATGTAACTAATTTGAATAAATAAAAAATTGTGATCTGGAGCTACAAGGGCCAACAGGGAAGGCCATTTACAATATAGTGTTTAGTGGGAGAAGCAGATTGCAGGGCAGACTGAGGGTAAGCATCTTTTTGTAGCAAATACTCATTTCTGTGGGTAAAAAATTGCAGAAAAACAACAAAATATTGCATAAAACAACAAAACAATTGCATAAAACAACAAAATGCCAGGTGCATTTGTGTCTGCATGGCAGTTGTTGGTGACTGATTTTTCTTTATCTATTTGTACTTTCTAATTTTTAAAAGAATGATTAACGTGGTCATCATTGGGCAACTAAAATATGTACCTTTTGGATATTAATGGAAAAAACCCTGCAGAAATAGAATACAGTTCGTAGTTTAGTTCATAGTATGGTAGCAGCATTGATTTCTTTGTGCTGACAAATGTCCCACGTTTCTGTAGGACGGCAAGTTATGGAAGCTGGATGAAGGGCACAGGGACTCTGTATGATTTTTGCAACTTCTTTGTAACTGTAAAGTGATTTCAAAATAAAAAGGCTTTAAAAAGCAAAAAAAAAAAAAGTTAAAAAGCAAGAGACAAGAAGTTAGGTAGACTTTTGTTCGCATGGTATTCTAGAGTGAGTTTATAAGGGAATGACTTGAAACTTCAGGGACATTTGTAAGTCAGTGGTTAGACACAGCCATTATTAAAAAGGTCTTACAAGTCTAACTAAATACATTAACAAGGCTTAACTATTACTTAAAAAAATCATCATTTCTAATCGTTCAAAATAGTCTGTTCTTGCTATCTGCAGTAGTTGTGTTCTGTGCATTTTCTGTAACACTGAATTAACACGGACAATATTACAGCTACTGCTCCTAGGGCCAGCATGGAGGTGGGGGGCTTCTGAAGCCTCTGGTCATATTTCTTTCAATGGCTCAATTCCATAACCTTGTTTTTTGTGTGTTTCTGTTTAAAAACGTCTTAATATATTGTTCATTCATTAACATTGCCATCACTGGAACATGACTGAATAAAGCTTCTCTAACACACGTTCTCTCCTTGATGCACATCTCGGCCTTCTCACTAGACACTGCTTTAAGCACTATGCTGGGGTCATTTTTAAAAGCCAAATCAAGCAGAGAAAGGAGAATCGTGAGTTCAAAGCCAGCCTCAGCAATGGTGAGGCGCTAAGCAATCCAGTGAGACCTTGTCGCTACATAAAACACAAAATAGGGCTGAGGATGTGGCTCAGTGGTCGAGTGCCCCTGAGTTCAATCCCCAGTACCAAAAAAAAAAAAAAAAAAAGCTAACTCACCAACAAAGAGCACAAAAATGCAAAAAATGTGGTGGTGGCCACAATGTATGGAAGGATACTTGTTTGAGAGCTCTGTGAGCTAAAGCCAGAAGGCAGAGCATAGTCTTGTTGGGCCTCAGCTGGGAGCATGTGCATGGGGCATCTTGAGTTTTCCATTGCTCTGTGCATTATCTGTAAGTGACCTCTAAAGCACAGTGAGTACTGATTTGGGGTTTGCAAATAAATTTTAGCAAGTAGGCAAATTTGCCAATCTGGAATTCTTGAATAATGTGGATCAACTGTATTGTTTTACTATTACCTGTGCTTTTAAGGTTATTTTCCTCTACTGCACGTATCTAGTGGGAATACGACATGCCCATGTGCTTTTGTGTATTTCTTCCAAGCTCTCATGTGCAGTGACATCTTTCTTTTTTTTTAAAATTTTTTTTATATCTTTGTTTATTTTTTACGTGGTGCTGAGGATCGAACCCAACGCCTCACACATGCAAGGCAAGCGCTCTACCGCTGAGCCACAATCCCAGCCCCGTGACATCTTTCTAGTTGCTTGAAATTGGTCACATTGGGAGCATCGATACCACAGAAACTGGCGAATACTACAGATCAGGTCTTGATTGGTTGATTTCTAGATTTAAGAAAGTGATACAGAAAATGTTAACCATGTGGATTTAAACTTAAAATGGCACAATGTTTGAAATTGGTACACTATAAACAGCACAAAAAAGTCTGAGAAAATATTGTGCCAGTATTTAAAAACTATCTGACTTAGCCAAGAAGCCACTCCATGAGCAACATTCTGAAATACATCTTTGTTATTTCAATTTCACCTTAATCATTAAATAACAGTATTCATGTCAGAACTATATTCTTGTCAGTCACATCAATGGGTTGGCTATGATGATAATCAACAAAAGCATTGAGTGAGAACCAATTGTTGAAGGAAATTTACAATGGAATATGACGTATTTTTTTTATTATTTGCAAGTAGTGTCTGACACATGCTTCATTAGGAACATTTATAGCTCAAATGAATTTATTTCCAGAGAGCTGGTTTGAGCACATCACTGCTTTGAGCTGAGTGACCTCAATTATTTAACCATCACTCCTTCATTTGGTTGATTAGGTAGAAAACAAAGAATAAACACATCTTCTGGACAAGCTTTTGAAACTGGAATAAATTATTGTTCTCAGTACTTTGTTTCCAGATAGGGACCCCATGGACCTCAGTCTCCTCATCCACCTTGCCTGTAGGCAGACTAGGGGCTGAATCATCCCTGGGCATGTCCTCCCCTACTTCCCAGAGCTGGCCATGGAGAGCTGTGTGTCTAGAAGATACCTGCTGCCAGGCAGGCAAGTGAAAACTCACCATTAGATGGCAAGAGCCAGATGGCATTGATGCCTCTGGTTCTTCAAACAATACAATTGATTTGGAATACCATGACATATTTTACCCTCACAACCTGCACCAGGCTAGAGGAAAGATATGAAATAATCAAAGTCTGCAGTCACAGTGTTCTGTCCAGAGAATTCTAGTCTGACGATCAGTGTTGGCACCATGAGAAAAAATGTTAAACTCTAAGGCCCAATATGGCTAACAGTAAGACCAATTCAGCTTCACCTTTGGAAGAACCAATCCCCCTTTGGCAAACCCACTTGCCTTGTCTTCCCAAGTTGTGGCCTCTGCTGGCTGCTCAATACTTTCCATGATCACGGCCAACCCAGATTATGTTGGCCCTAAGGAGTCAGAAAAGCAGCCCTCTCTTACCTCAATATTCCTGCCAGATCTCCCATAATCAGTGCTAAGGGTTCATGTGTCACCTGCTTCCCACAGGTGACATGTATCAAACAGGGTCTCCCTGGAAACTGATACTTGAAGGAGGTGATTCTACTGGCAGCAACCCTAGGCTGAGGGGGGAAACAGTGATAGCAGGGAGCTCTAGCATCCTCCTTTCTGCCCCCGCCACCAACGTCTGGCCTTGGGCATTCTCCAGGAAGCACCTTACACTTTGTTTTGAGGGAATTGACAAATGACTCCTCCCTGGAGTCTTAGCACAGTCTGCACAGCTTCACCGCCACCTACTGGTGAGAATGTTCACTCCAGAATGAACTCTACTTCGGTCCTTACACCACAGGTTCCAGACCACCACTGAGTTGTCTCACTGCTGGGGAACTTTCTCAACCATTCCCCCTGCCCCTCAAAGCCAAATACTAAATGTTACTACTAAATATCAGCTTGGTTTTCTGTCTGTATGGAATTCATGAATGAAGATTGTTTAAGGAAGCTGCAGACTATAAACCTAGCTGGCTCAATTTATTTCCTCCAATCTATGTTTTGACGTCATCTCCATTAATACTTTTGATGAACAGCATTACATATTCAAGATGATTCTGGTAATTTTAACAAAATCTTCTTGAAGCTGTTCCAAGATGGATCAATACTGGACCTAAAACACCCGTTTCCTGTAAAGCATAGACATCTCTCCTTACCTGAAAAACAAGAAAATATTACCTTGTGTTCTTGAATGAAACTAAAGACAAAGGTGGGTTTTAAGGATTTTCACCTGAGTGAAAATTCCTGGGTGGCTATGTTTACAAGTTCAATCACCACATTGTAGGCTGTCAAGGAATGATTTAAAAAGTCTTAGTAATGATTTTGCAACAGATGATGGTTCAGAATGAATTAAAATGACCACAAACTAGTTTTATTTTATTCTGAGTTTATTTTGAATTTTCATTTTTGGATAACTAAGCAGCTCTTTAGAGAGAATGCACAGAAGAGTCATTCTGGCACTTTTGGATAGTACATAAGATTTTTTTTAATAGTCACATTCAGTCCCCTTGCTCAGTCCATACTCTTATGTTTGCAGAGCAAGATCAGCCCATAGGATTCCAGAGTTAATATGCAACCAACCGTATATACAAACAGCCAAGAAAACCATAACGGTGGCTAGTGGCCAAAGGGATGGGGTAGGGAAGGGCATCTCTAAAGTGTCCTCTAGTCTATCTTAGCTAAACAGAACCCACATTACACATGGTAACTAGAGAGTACACTGAGCTGAAATGAGAATGCTGAGCACAAATGGCACTTGGCAGCATGCAGTTTAAAGAAAAAGGATATCATTTAATAACTTTATATAAAATCCAGGCAGTTCAATTAAAGAGATTAAGAAAAACCAAAAAACTGAGGGACTGTCTGTTGTCACTGTAAAAAAGGCACTTGGAGTTAATGGGACCAGAATTGAAAGACTCTTAGCTGATAAAAATTTCAGTACTATTTCATTAAAAGGCTTGGATGTTAAAAGATGACACTCAGGAGTTCCTGAAGGGAGACACCAAAATAAAACACTGAGAAGTAGAACAGATTAAAATGAGGGAATACAATTTTTACAACCAAATTGTATTGAAAAAAAAAATAGAAGAAGCAAATCCCCAAACAAGCCCTAACCAAAGCAAAATCTAAGCAAAATAAGAAACAAAGCAGCAATGCATAGCTTTCCTTGGAGATAATGCCTACCTTGGGACACAGAGTGCCACCCTCATTTCTCAAGAATAGCTTCACAGTAGCATTATCGTGAGAAAATGGATTCAAGCAATGCAAAAAGAGTTTCATCTGTTCCCAGAATCCGAGGGAGAACTGAGGTGATCCTTGGAGTGTAGCAACATCACAGGCGGTTTTGCAGCGTCCTTGGTGGGTGGACAGGTCAAGTCTGTGGAACGACGTTCAGACGCTTCTTCCAGCCACCTCCCTGGAGGTGCAGCATGTACCAGAGTCATCCTTTATTCCCAGTAATAGCTTTAATTCCTTTCTACCATTGACCCAAGCAATGCCGACATAGCGAACGTCCACTCCTGTGGTCGCCCTTGTTCGGCTCCTCCACAAACAGGTACGCACTTCAGTGAGAAAGGATATTTGGCAAGGTTATATTCCACAGTTGGGTGGCTCTATGACAGCTCACTTAATGTTAAATGCCATCAGGGGTCTCTCCTCCCGTTTCTGCCAGGGGCTCTTCTTGTCTTCTCCTTGGTCGTCATCATCATCATCGTCTTCGTCGTCATCATGAGCAGATCTTCTCTGGTGGGGACTGGCTAACGGCTCTGGGGGGACATCTGTAGTTCGTTTGGTCGTCTCTTCCTGCAGGCTGGGCAGCTGTCCGCCACTTCTCCGACTCGAGCCTTCCAACAAACATCGCAGAGCACTGTCCTCAGGGGTGCAGACTGTGGTCCCACACTCACTGCTGCTTGGGTCCATGTCATCCAAATATACCAGCTGCGTGTAGGCTGCGCTGTCTGGGGCCCTGGGTTCTTTCTGCTGGTGCTCTTGGACAGGAGGGTGGCTCTGCTGGAGAGACAAAGGGTCTCCCCTTCCCTTGCGGGCAGATTTTGGTTCATTCATATCCACACCAGAGTCCAAACTGGCGTCATTACTTCCGTTCCTTCCAGCTCTTTGGAGATCAATGTACGAATGTCTAACATGAGCATTGGACCTTCCATCCAGGGAGACAAACCACGCCCGGGGGTGTGGAAGTGGCTTCCCACCTCCAAGTTCCATCAGAGCCTTTTCTGTCAGGAGCTGCACCTCACTGTTCATTTGAGCCAAAGCCGCATCATTCAAGGATGCTGGGATGGACAGAGACTCTGACATGGATGCGTTCTGAGGGCTCCATTCTCGCGTGCCTGCCTCCTGCAGGTGTTGCTGAGAGATGGCCTGGGAAGATAAGGGCTGGCCCTGCATCTGAGAGGACGGGAAGATCCCAGTGTGGGGGTTGGAGAGCTCAGCCTGAAGTCTTCCGATTTCCAGCTGCTGGTCTGCTGGGACAACCAGAGGCTGACTGACATAGGAATGGTCCCCTGGGAGTTTCATATAATGGGCAGGGATGACCAAGGCAGGTAACACTTTTCTGTAAACGCTGTCATTGACCTGGTCCACAGAACTACAGCAGATCAACTGGCCTGGCCGCGGGAAAGACGTAGGTCTCTCCAGGTGATCTACTGACCGCGACATCATACATTCAGTAGGTCTGCGGTCCAGCAGTTGTTCTTTTTCAGGAGATGAAGGCGCAGGGTACATATGTTCCTGAATGGTGAGCTTGTTTCCTGTGGACGCTGGGCCTTCTCGGTCCTGCTTTTCAAATAAAGGCTGGGAGAGTGTAGTGTTGTAACTGCTCCTGTAGTCATTGTGGCCAGGGGACTCGTAGCCTTCTCTTTCTATAGATTTTCTTGCCTTTAAGGGAAAAATTTCCACTGACTTATGGTAGTCTTTGCCCAGTGTCCCACTCGGCGTCAAGTTATCAAAGGAGGTTTGGCTTTTATCTTCTTCCTTGTGGGAGAGCAGTTCTTCCCGGGAGCTAAATTCTTGTGAGGTACTGTAGGAGAGCTTCAGCATGGGTGTGTGCAGGTCCCCCTCTCCACTAGGGGACATCATTTCTAAGTGGACCCCACTCATCAGCTCCTTGGTCCCTGGGGCCTCTGGGCGGCTATGACTGGCAACAGGCAGAGGGCCGGGGAATTCTGATGCCCGACGGGAGAACAGCAAGTTGATGTGCGACATGGAAGTAGACTGATCTCTTTTGGAACTCTCGAGGGCTGCTGGAAGCTGCAGTTTTCTGTGGTGCTGACGGGGTTTCAAGCACTTCCTCCTGTGACCAAAGACATGAACCATGACCAGAGATTAGAGATTCTCATGATAGAGAAGTTTCAAGTTTCAGGCAAAACCCTAACTCTCAATTTCCACAAGGAAAAACAAAACAACTGATCAGGGGCCAGAAGCCTCTCACCACAAACCCTCACTCACCCTATGCTGACCCAGAGCAGCGGCATCTGGAGAGGGATCCTTAGGCTTTTGTAAGAATTGCCAACTAATTCATTTGTAAGGGGTCACCCAAGAGTCAACAATAAACATTCTTGCTCATTGAACAGACGTGGCATCAAAATAAGAGTAATTCTGCTTTGATATTGAGAGTATCATCTCTCAGTCAGTATTTGGGAGTACTCTGAGGGAATCATATGACAATTGTCAAACTCTTTTATACAACTCCCCTTGGCCTTACACATCCTGTAGGTTCATTTGTAATTTAGATCATGCATTTGAGTTTGTAGATATTGTTTCACAATAAGAAAAAGGATCTCAATTTAGGAAAAGAAAAAAAAGAACTCCATACTAAAGCTTCCAAATATCAATTGCACAAGAAATTTTACATTAAAAAAGATATTGCCAAAATGGTAACACTTTACCTGCAATAATATAAAAGGAGACACAGCAAAACCAAAAGTATGAAAGCCATTCCTCCTAAAATGGCCAAAAGAAACACCGTGTGATACGTGGTAATGTCCTGTGTCACAACGGGACCTAGAAGGTCAAAAAATGGCATTTTAGATTTTTCGATACCTTTAAATAAAAAGAGGGATAATTAGTTGAGAACAGAATGTCTTTTACTCTTCCAGGCTGGGTCACAGAGCAAAGGCCAGACAAAAACACCCTTGAATGATGGGTTTGTGGCACCACCATCACTTCATTCCACGACTGACATCGTTATGGAAGCTTCCGGGGCCAGTAGCAAATAGGAATGTGGCTGTGTCAAGAGACCCTCCTTAGCCGAGAAGTGAGCCTCACCTGGTAGCATGTTCAGCCTTCTAAATACATGATCTTTTAATAATAGAAAATGGATGCAGGAGAACATAAGAAGGGGATTCTCACCTTTAAGAGATGATCTGAGTATCTGGCCTCAGCAATGGCGAGGCGCTAAGCAACTCAGTGAGACCCTGTCTCTACATAAAACACAAAAAAAATAGGGCTGGGGATGTGGCTCAGTGGTCGAGTGCCCCTGAGTTCAATCCTCAGTACCAAAAAAAAAAAAAAAAAAGAGATGATCTGAGTATCTGGGGATTTTATACTTCAGGAAAAATAAAACCACAAGGTTTTATTCTCACTTTGCTTAGGCAGCCAATTATTACTATGCAGAGTGCCCTTTGTCTAAATGCATAAATTTAAATGTATGACATAAACTTACTATGACTTTAAAAAGTCAATAACTTATTACAGGGTGTTAAGTACAATGAAAATTCTTTCCATGTAAAAAAAAATAAACATATTTCCACATTTTTAAAAAGACTAAGTGTACATGGCCATAGACTTCTTTTCTTTTTTTTAGTAGTACTGGGGACTGAACTCAGGGCCTTGCTCATGCTAGGCAAGCATTTTACCACTGAGCTACATTCCCAGCTCTCTTTATTATATTTTATAACAGGGTCTCATTAAATTGCTTGGAATGGCCTTGAACCTATGATCAGCCTGTTTCAGCTTCTCAAGTAGCTAGAATTACAGGTGTGTTTCATCAAGCCCAGATAGCCACAGACCTCTTCAGAATTTAAAGATAAGGTTACTAGAGATAAAAATATTTCCTTTTAAAATATATATTGTAAAGAATACCAAGAGATAGGAGTTCAATTCATGCTCTTTAAGTCTAATAATAGTGCAAATCTGTCTTAATGTTACTGACAATGAATTAACAACTAAAACCTCTGCAAATTACAATATCTGGGCTTTGGGCATTTATCGGTGGCCAATATCCTGGTAGTGGACCAATGTAGGTGAAGGAAAAAACTTTGGTTTCACATTATTCCAGGGTAGGCTGGTTATGATACTAAATCCCATAAACACCCATTTGCTTAAAAATATTTTTTTTGATAGTTCAAGAGACAGATTACTTCAGAAATCATTTTAAGGAGCCAAATTTCTTAAGAGTTAGATCAATCCAAAGAGGTTTATCAATTTTTGAAAATAGTGGCATTTCCTGAGTCCAAAAGAGAACATCATTCTCTCCCAAATATAATTTACTTCAATGGTGTGGGATGTTAGAGGTTAATGTTGAGCAAGCTGGAAAAAGAACTGACAACTCCATACTGTCTTAATTGTTCATAGGTACAACTTATACAAAGGCAACCTCCCCAGATTGGGATACAGCCTTGTGAGACGCCACCAAGAAAACTTGGCTACCTGGGTTTGATCCCCAGCATCACAAAAACAAGACAAACAAAACAACTGTTAGGTACATATAAAATCATTTCCAGAAAACTGAAACGTGGTCTGTTAAATACTCAGAATGTAATTATTATAAACTCTGCCACTAGAAATCTGTAGAAAATTTATAGCTGTGCTTTGCTTCCTTCTTAAGCAGAAAATTAAAAGAATGAAACCCCCATTATTTTCTTCTTGGTTTTGGACTCATGAAAGCACAGCATCAATGTCATTTGCTTTAATAAATTGATGGCTGTGAGGTCACCCACGCATGTATCCACACATGAAATGCCATCAGGCTGGGCTGTGGATGCTTTCAGAGCTCTGAGTCTCTTGCTTCACAGCTGTGTTTGGCAGTTCCATTTTTACTTTTTACAAAAGCATATATTCATCTGTGGCATGATGGAAAACTGAGAGACACAGTTGTTTTGAAATCTAAAATAAAAGTTCATTTTAATGCATGGGCTTTGTGGTCTTTACTTTGGTACCTAAGGGATTTCTTTTCTTTCTTTCTTCTTACATTCTCTAATATTTCAAATTAGGAAAATGGGACATTTCTGTACCTGATTCATACTTATAATGCTACAAGAACCACAGCATCAGGGAAAACACACACATGAAGTGTAAATTTTCTTGGTATGGGAATATAAAATCAATGTATAACAAACTTTTCAACATTCATCTAGGAAAGGCCTCTGACACATTAGTTACTTTGAGAGTCTAAGTGTTAAGTCTAGTGATAATCCCATCCCCAAAATACTTTGAATTTTCATTTGGAACTGCCTTCATGGTTAATTTGCAAGAGAGACTTTTTAATCACAGCACATTTGGACCTAGTTTAATCACCTATTTTATTCACCAGATTTGGATGTGCATGACTGTTAGATGGGTTTTAAAAAAATAACAATCAAAGGTGCCCTCTAAACATAAAGATTGGTCATCATGGAAGAGTTTCATGAAGGTAGGCCGTCCAAGTGTTATGGATTCTAAAGGAAAATGTAGTGGTGAAAGCTATCACTGGAAATGATTCTCTTGAGATGTCCATATTTTAAAACAATTCTGGAATACGCATTTGGGAATCTAGATTAAAAACCACATTTTGAATCACACTTTGAAAAATAGGAGTTAACTCACATACCCTAAGTGGAGATTATTCTTTTGGACACAGAGCAATTGATTTGCATTTAAGCAGTTTGGAAATGTCAAATCAAATATTTTGCCCCAAGAAGCCCACAATGGTGACTTTCTGCTAGTCTCTCTGTTGAGTGTTCTTCCTAGGAGCTTGCTCATACCAGGCCCCAGCTGTTTTGGGAATTAGGGAGGAGGTCTGAGCCTCCTCTGTGGGCTCTTGATTAAGAATGCTCCATGGCAGCTGTCCGAGGAAAACAGAGACAGGAGGCAGGACTATTTTCCATGCATTATTCTTATCTTAAATGGGAAAGTTCCAACCAGAACTCACCCACCCCCACAAAATGCCTTTTTTCCATCATTTGATTTCAGACTTTGAAGCAGTTTTGAGTAGGCTATGATCTCTCTGTTGAGGTTATTTTCAAAAGCATACTTAGCCTGAGCCCTCAAAGAAATCAATCCCTATCATCACCAGTGTTGGCTTCGTGTTACCTGGGATGGGAGGAGACATGGCTGCCACCCAGTACCCCAGCTGGGGGGCAATGTACGTCCACGTTAGCTGGCTGCCTTCCTGGTGCACAAGGCCTAGACCACTCTTCAGCCACGTTCCTGTGGGATTCAGAAAAGAACTTCAGCTATGAGCACGCTAAGCTCCTATTTAAGGCTTACGTATTTGTAAAAGTCACCTTAAATGTCATGTTTATAGCTCATCTGGTAGTCCAGAGAGTTAAACCATCACCTGGAGATTGCATACAGCTCTCTGTAAAAATTCTTTTCAACTTCCCTTTAGGGAAAAGGTGAACAATTTTAGTCTTTCTTTGCCTTCCCCCAATCAAATTAGTTTCAACCACTTTATTAAACATCTCTCTTTCCAAACACAGATAATTTCAGCAGAAGCCTTTGGCGTACAGAACTAGAATGATGGCAGCATGCCAGGGGTTGTTGGAAGTGAAAGGAAGGGGAAGAATCTTGTGTTGTTTACAGTCACTATCCTTGAACAAATCAATTTCCTATTCCCAAACAAAGACTGGCTATGTTACAATTATTGAGAAAGTTTTTTTTTTTTTAATTTATAATTCCTCAATCCTATCTTTGCAAATTCTGTCCCAGAAAGCCTGGCTTAGGTGAGTATTAAAGAAAAAAATCACTTGGTTGTGATGCTAGGAAACACTGAATAAGTCAAAGTTCATGCTTTATCATCAGTTACTACTTTAATAGTTGTCATTAAGGAACCACTATGTACTAGCTGGTTGTAGTATATGTGTCCTACATACATTATCTAAAATTCTCACAACAACAGGGTAGGGTACAGGGTAGGTTTCAGGGTCCCTTTTTCAGATGAGGACATTGAGGACTGGGGAGTTGCCAAATGCTTCCGAGGCCTTTTGGTGCTGGAGAGCACAGTGGAGGTACCTAGGCTTGCCTGACTTCCAGAGCCAGGGTTATGGCTTCCTCTCTGTCATGTTGTATTCCTACCACCCTTCCTAGTGTCTGATTATTTTGTTACTTTGTAAAGTTTGTAGGAGCAGACCCACTGAGGAAGATTAACTTGCCTGAGGTTAATCTTTTGGTGGTTTCCAAGAGGAGCCACTGGGCCAACCCGCACAGTACCTTGCTCTGAGACCTGGGAGGGCTGCTGTAGGCAGAGGGCAAGGGAGAGGCGGGAACACTCTCCCATGGCTCATGTCCAACACCCTGACCCACCAGTGTGGTGTGGGCTGGACACTTGGGGCTCCTGCACAGCTGCTTTGCTCCAGCAAGCATCAGCCACAGATGTGCTCCTGCAACACTGGAGGCCCGAGAGGATCAAGTGTACTGAATATTCTACTTGTCTCCACGTTTCTGCCTTTCTTAGGTGCGCACTTGCTGAGGCAATAGTGGATTTTTCCTCTCTGAAGAAACAATACTTGGGCAGCTTCTAAGCACTATCAGTTGCCATGGTAATGTTCAAATGCAGTGGGTGGAAAGGTGCCCTGTGATGTGATGCCTTCTGTCTCAAAGCCCCCCTCCTCTACTCAAAGGGCAGTGACACAAAGAGGGACGGTAGGAGAAGCCAGGCACCCAGAAGAGCTTTGCCTTCTCTGGTCATCCCATGCGACAGGCTCAATTGTGGCTCCAGATGATTCCTGTTCAAGCTAGAGCAGAATTTAAATTGAAAGGATTCTAAAATGAGTCTGAGGACACACAAGCCCCATTCAGATTCATTTCCGGAAGTGTGCCTACCCACAGACTGTTTGGCAACTGAGACAATCACTAGGTCCATGGGGCTCCTAAACAAATAGAAACAGAAGACACTGGACACGTGAAGAAGAAAGGTTTCTATAATAGGTACAAAAGTTTCCCCAGAGGTAGGGAATGGATTTTGTGATTGCTTCTACCCCCACGCCCTGGCCCCAGGGCCCCCTCCAGTTCTGGCATGACTTGCATACCATGTCCACTCCCACGCACAGGCTCCCCCAATAGCAAGATTTCTAGATCAGTCAGGAGGCGGCTGTGCATTCTTTGCTTTGCAGTTTTCCCCAAATTGGATTCTTGAGTCACTGCTCTTCAAATGGGGCAGATACTTAGGTTAGGATAAATGGGCCCCAGAGGATGAGAGCTGGAAACAGCCCTAATTCCTGCTCATTCATGAGCAAACCACCTACCTTTATCCCTAAGTTACCTTTGCCTTCTACAACACGAGAAAATCAATTGAAACAGACTTTAAAAATACCTCCAAGTTACATCTGGGGCGGGCCATGTGGGTAGAGGAACACATACGAACACAGACACACACACCATTTAGCTGACAGGTCCTGGGTCCATCCAGGAAGACTCAGGGGCTGGCGGTGGTGCTAGTGGAAGCCAGGAAGATGAGTGACTGAAGAAGTCACAGCTGCTGTGGTAGCATAGCAAGGCAAACAGTGCCCCTGGGGCAGGGGAGAAGCATGAAGTCAGCTTTGATGGTCAAGCAGGGTTTGTTAGTAGGGGAGAGGGTGAGTCCAGGAGAAAGAAGGAGAGGATATTCCAGGGGAAGGGAACAGCAAGGACATAGTCATGGAGCAGTGGGTATGCATGATGGACATACCCATCATGGGGCAGAGGGAAACCCGGATTGCATGCAAGGGAGTAGTGGTACCAAGGCTGGGAAGGAGTTGGGCTCCACCAGGGAAGGACTTCAAATGCTATTAGCAATGGGAAGTTGCTGGGGACTTGTAACTGAAGGCCCTGAATTGCCAGCCTTCCCGACACCTGTTCCTCTACTACACTCTCCTTCATTAGTTTTCTTGCCAAGTTGGTCCTTAAAATAACGCAATACAAAAAGTGTGACTTTTACCCAAGTCTGTGACTTTCCCTGTTATCATGGGTCCAACCTCATGTAGTTTTTCTCTCTTCCAAAAGACTACCCATTTCTCAAGATACAAATCAAGCCATGTGCTTTTCCTTCCAGTATATCTAAGTATCCCTTAGGTTGCTGGCTATTTTTCTAGGGCTTATCTCCTCTATAAGACTGTAAGCTTTGAGAGTTTGGGCCTGTGTCTTCTATTCCTTCTGTCTTTTCCACACCTAGACATATCCACAGGGTAGGAACTCAACAGTACTTCAGATGGAGTGAAAGCTAGAGATGCGATCCAAAAGTAACATCAGGTAACCTGCGGTCGGCAGGAAAGATATCCCCCTGCAAAGTGTGATTAAAATGGGATGCTACCCTTCCCAACTAAAAGGAGCAGAGCCAGCTGGGGAAGAGTTATTTATTTTGGCATACATAAAAGGCACACATAGCCAGTGACTAAAGTGTGACACTGTTTTGGGATTCAACAATCATGCTGTTACTGGCAAAGCATTTCCCAAGGTTTCTGTGTTTTGTGGGCGGAAGTAAGCTACAGGGAATATAAGAATTAATGAATTGTGTACTAGAAACATATGCTTCTCATTACAATCCTGCTGCTGCTGTGGGTGCAGGCTGGTTTTCCCACCTGGGCAGCAGGCACATATAAGAAGAGATTATTGTGCTCAAGCCTGGAGATTGAGGCCTGAGATTTCTTTTTCACAGGTGATACTGCTGGTAGAGCAAACAAACCTCCCTCATGTCTCTTCTGTTGAATAAGATTACGTGATGGCTGGTGCTATGACCAGATGCTAACAGAGTTTATATGTGCGGGGGCACTGGCAGAACAAGGCAGGGACCAGGTTGCTCCTACTCCATGGACAAAAGAAAGCTCTTGCTGTTCTTGCATATTCTCCACCAGGTAGGTCCTCTGCCAGCCAGGTGTGGCCAGCCTCTGGATGCTCCTGGGGCAGTGTGGCTTCAAAGGGCTGTCCTAGCGAAGCTTTTCACCTTTGTGGTTCAGACACAGAGCAGCCTCTGATGTCATACCAGTACCTATAGAGAGGTCTCCTGGGGCCTACTTTCTACTTTCTCATTCTGTGCTTCCCTAGGCTGCTCCTTCCTAGCCTCATCCCATGGCTTCCTATTGCCCCTCGAGCATCCTCCATCCAAGCAGGCAGATGCTGGGACATGCTGGCCCAAGGCAGGCTCACCTGGTGCAGGCAGGCAGGCAGGACCCCAAGTGTCTGGCCCCTCCAGCCCCCATCAGGCTGCCAGGCTTTAGCCTGCAGAAGGTGCACAGTCTCAGCGCACCAACCTGGCTGCTGAGCAGTGTCTCAGGAGCGGCTAGGTGACATGTGCCTTTTAGCTTGTGGCCAAGTCTATTACTGGGACTGCATGTATGTGAAGGTCATGTGATAATCTCTCTGGCAACAACCAAGGAGTGAAATTCTACATGACTGAAATTTCTAAATTGTCAGTTTTCCAATAGTTGTAAGGCATTTGAATCCTCTAACAGAATCTTAAGCAGAAACAAATGTACAAACCAGATAAAAGGTAAGCCTTTCTGCACTGAGATCAGAAGAGTACCCCTCGGTGGCAACCCTCAGCACACCTCCTAACCAGGGTCTGGAAGCTATCTTCTACATTTGCCAAAATTGGAAAAGACAGTTTTATACAAATTCTAAAAAGCATCCTTTTCTCCTGCTTTATAAGAGTGAACACATTTCTAATTTGTCTTTAAAATTCAGGGTCCTGATTATGATCAACTATAATGCTAGGTTCTGACATATTGATGCCCTTGGAATTGCAGAGTCGAGGGTTATGGGTGTGTTCACTGTGATGATAAACAGTCCTACCTGCACTCACAATTGCTTTCCTTTGCTTCCTTCCCTATAGTTTGCTGTGTTCCTGTTACCAAGCTCTGTTCTTGCACCCCACCCCTCCAGTCTGTTATTGGGAGACAGATCACCCCGCCAACACACACACCAAAACGATGTCAGAATAACATACACAGGCCTTGTGAGGGGTGGTGGAACAAACCAGTTATGGAACAGTGACATTCTGAATCCAGGGTCAGAATTATCATTCTCTAGAGTTAAGCCAAGCACCATAGAAAGATATTTTCAAGAAAAAAATTGTGCCTTGAAATATTGCCCTCATCTTTGGGAAAAGAGTTAGTTATGTATTCTGCTGGCAAGGTTCACTGTGTTTAAAGCACCCTGTTCTTCATGTAGAAGCTGCTTTTAACTATAATGATTATCATGCATAATAAGGGAAAGGCAGGAGAAGACAGGCCTCATGCTCCCCTGCAGGATGAGATGGGGTCTCCTAACCATCACCAAAGGGGTCACTTTCCTTCCTAGTTACCAAGCAATAATGAGGTCAACTTTTATTTGCAACATATAAAGAAAAGTGAGTTCAAAAATTGAACGAATGGCTCTCCAAAGGCAAAAGAATGGCTAAAATATAAGCAAAGACCCACCCAAAACACAACATCTAATTTTTAAAAACATTTTTTTAGTTGTTGATTGACCTTTGTTTATTTATTTATATGCGGTGCTGAGGATCAAACTCAGTGCTTCCCATATGCGAGGCAAGCAATCTACCACTGAGCCACAATCCCAGCCCCACGTCTAATTTTAATACAACCAAAGGAGGTCAGATTTACCTTGCTTTTCCCATCTGGCACTTTTTTTTTTTTTTGCTTGGAAGCTCCTCTGTAATAGGTATACTACCTCATTCCAACAAGCCCTTGGTAACAAGCAGAACAACCTTATGAGAACTGTGGAGTTTAAAAGGAAACTGTAAGTGAAAACCTACACTTTCAGAGATTGCATGTTGACATTGACAGCTGGCACATCAGTCAACATACAGAAACACACGTTACTGCTCTCACTTGAGGATTGTATCATGCCAGACCTCAGAGGTCTGGACAGATTAATGCTCAGCACTAGAAGTGGTCAACTAATGGCACAGATGACTTCCATGGCATAAGAAAATCCTCTATGTGAACTCTGATTTGCTGGAGATGGCACGGAGGAGCAGTGGGGTGTCCTGTAGGATATCATGGGGCTGCTGGAGCAATGTGGGAGCCTCTGATTCACATTTCTTGTGTCATGCAGGCAATAAATAGCCTTGGCATTTAAACACTGGAGACAGGCATTCTACTTCTTGCAGCTAACATGTTCTACTTGACATATTTTTCCTGAACAAAGCTGGAGTAAGTTCTATGAGGGTTCTGAGATGGGGCTCAGTTGGAAGAAGTTCCACAGCCACTACAAAAATCCATCTCAAAAAAGTTCAATCAATTAAAAGGTGATGGTTCACACAGTGAAATACAGCCATTTCTACTCCTAAACCCACATTTTACTGTGTAATATTTGGGAATATCTGTGATGAGAGATGAAGCCACTTATGCTGATGCAGGTGTGAGCTCAGACAATGGGGACCACCTTCCCCCTGCTTCTCAGGTGTTTTCTCTGGTCAGGAACCATCTCCTCACTTGGAATATGTTGGCTCTGGCTGAAGAACCAGGCATGAGATAAGCATTAGCTCTTTTGGGGAACAATCTTCTTAAGAAGCATACCTCTCAGATCCAAAGCCAGCTGCTCTTCTTCCTCTTCCTCTTATCATCATCATCATCACCATCACATCACCAGCATTATTGTGTCCTTCCTAATCCCTGAATATACTGGGTTTCTTTAGGAGCCAGAAAGATGTTGCTTTTGGGGGCTTTCATCTCTTTGAACCTCTACTAAAATTTTCTGCCAATTGTACACATAGTAGTACCAAGATATAAGTCTACTTTGTTGCATGCTTTAACACACTGATGCAGGATCATTTGCTAAGATCAAAATATAAAAATCCGCCCGCCCCTAAGCCACATTCATCAGTATGGTGGGAACAGTGACAATTTCCACATTTATGCTATTGTGGAGTAGCCTTCTCTTTTCCAAATTAAAGTCTGTGGCTTTGAATAGCTAGGTTTCCTTCTCTGGAATTATTTTTCCATGAAATCTGTGAGGGGTAAACATGTCTCGTTAATTATATAGCAAAACACTTGTCTGGTGGGCAATTATCTAATCATTCTTGTTGAAAGCAATCAAACTGAGGAGTGAAAGCCATGTGTGGATGGAGGGATTCTTCTAGCCCTGGGCAAATACATTTCAGAACTGGTTTGGACAAGAATAAAATTAAGGGCAACTCACTATAACCAACAACCTTCTGTTTGAAGCACAGAATCACAGATATGTTGAATATTAGAAATTAAGACATGAAATGAGCCTATATTTGGCTGCAAGATGTTCCCTTCTGAGGAAGATTTTTTTTTTTCCTTTTGCAGTGCTGGGGATCAATCCCAGGGCCTTGCATATGCTAAGAGGAAAAGAGAGTCTTAAAAAATAAATTTAGGGGTGGTGGCTCAGTGGTAGAGTGCTTGCCTAGCATGTGTAAGGCACTGGGTTCGATTCTCAGCACTGCATATAAATAAGTAAAATAAAAGTCTATTGACAACTAAAAAAATGTTTTAAAAAAATTTAATTGAAGCAACTGATTTTTTTTCCCTTTAAGCTTTTACTGAGCTATCATAGGACTTACTGAAATACATTTTAGGAAAGGAGCAGTAATAGGAAACCATCAAGATTCTGGCAGTCATAGAAAGTTTCTGCCTTGAAGAAATGGTTAAAAGTATTAGACTACACAGTAGCATTAATAAAATTTAATGGATATATGTATATATTTATAAATTTCCAGAAAATACTATCAGAGTATGAGTTAATTAGCTCCATCTGGAGAAAAGTTTAGTTCACTATTGAGTCCAATACCATGTTGTAATTACAAGTTGGAAGAGGCTGGGCGGGAAAAGCAAAGGACTGTGGGTGGCACAGCCAGTAGGCTCTGGCATTAGAAAAATAGTTCAGGATGAAGGATGGCACAACAGAGTCAGAAAGCATCTGGAGAGATGTGAGAGGATGCTCTCCATTAGGTCTTGTTAAAGAGCTTATTAAAATGGGAGATGTCCTAAGCAAAGGGTATGATTGGGTAGATCTGGAGGAAAGCCTGAGGTGGTCTTCTGACAAGCTCCTGGGTGATGCTCCATTTCAGCAGCAAAGCTCTAAGTTATGTGCACTTGAGTAGGGGTAGGAGTCTTCTCAGAAAAGCCTGATGCCATTTCCACAATGTGGCCTTGTTGTATCAACTGGTAGGCCAGTGATTGAAGCAACTTCAGAAGTATCTCTGATCAGCTCAGCAAGGATTCTGGTCACTTGGCTGACCATTCCAGGGGTCAGCAGACTCAAATGCTTACAGATAATGTTGTGTCATTACTTAAGGAAAAGTGCTACTTAGTGACCTGGTTGCTGTGTGTGTGGTCAGACTGGTTCTAAATCACAACCTTTTTATCTCCTCCCAGGGTGCTCTGCTCTCAAGACAGTCTCATGTCAGATTCTTAGGTATCTTCTGGATCTCAGTTCAAATGTCACTTTTTTTTAGACTCTGACCAATCAATCACTCTCTCCGTCATTATTTAGTTGAACTGTCTTATAGTACCTATGCCATCTAAGTATACTGGGGCATCATCTTCTAGAATGAAAGTTTCAGAATTATAGGGCTCTTCCCCAATTGGTTTTGTCACTGTTTTATCCCAAGAGTGTACAACAGTGGGATTCCTGGCATAGAGAAGCTATTTGCTGGACAAATGAACTGCTCATTTTTTTAAAAAGAGAATTCTATGGGAAATCTTTCCCCCTTTTTTAATGTCGGCAGTAAATTCAAACACAGCAAACAAATATCCCCAAACTAATTATAAGACACATCTGGGAGTGGGCTGTGGCTCTGCATTCCTAGATCCAGTTCATTATTCTTCTAAGCCACATTAAGTCTTGGCTTAGGAGCAGGAATGCACAAAAATCTGATATTCTGAAAAAGTAAGGGATCTGCAGTCTGAAGGAAACCCTGGTTCTGAGTCTCCCCTTCTTCACTTCCAGGGATGTCTTGTGTGTGCCTTGGGTACCCATCATGCTCAGTTTTGGCTTCTTCCTGATAAGGAAAGACGACAGCTTACCACTCCCAGTGCAGTTTTGATAACAGTGATGAAAAATGTATGTTTAGAGTAATACCTGTTTTCCTAATGGATAAGCTTAGTTAGAATGAGTTGAATTAAATAAACATTTCTAAAATATCTGAGTTATGATCCTACTTTTATTGCCCTTCGATTTTGGCCACTTTGAACTGCATATTCCACATGGCTGGGCTGTCATGTACCACCACATCTACGAGGAGCTAATGAGGGTGCTTCTGTGGATACTTTCAACACACCACATTGTACACGTGCTGAGTTTGTCTGGGGTATGTGTCTGTCCATACGCGTGCACACAAATGACTTTAAAGGGGTGATTCAAGAGAAGAAGCAAAAAGAATTGTGATATTAGGAACATAACACGTGGCCAGGAATGTACATCTTACTTAAGTTTTATACAGTATTGGATGGTAGGCCTTATATATCTCATTTTTGAGGCTAGAAACATTAGGTCTAGAGAAGTTTACCCCAGGGCAGTCCCATCCCTAACATTTGTAGACCTTGAGAATTTTCAGACCTGACTAATGTAAAAAATTACCTTAAAAAGAAAAGAAAAACCCACAGAAGTTGTGACCTTATTTTAAAAATCATGTGTTAAGTATGTCCTAGTCTAAAAGAGATTACAGCTCATATAAAAATATAAATTCAAATTTGTAAAAGAAACAGAAACAAGGCTATAGTATTTAAAAATAAAATTAAAAACATTATTTGAATGTTGTACCTGATGATGTATTACTGGATTGAATGTCTCACTTGCAACATAAATAGGACATAGATGGCCAGGGTGGGGCATCTTTTGTGTTTGTCATATTTATGATCAATTCTTCCATCACTTTCCTCAAGCTGAACTTACTATGAATCTTCCTTTCTTCTACATACTTTTTCATTTTTCCTTAATATGCTGGGGTTGTTTCATTCATCTATCATGTCTATTCTTATTCAGTTCTCATTAGTTCTATCCTATAAAATAGTTGATTTATAAATGAAAATTCAGGCAACAAAATACTATAAATAATATGATAATTTTAAGTTCTGTATCAAATACAAATGACACAGAATATTTTCAAGTTAAATTCTAAAAGATCATTATCAAAACCCAAACTCCCAATTTGAAATTCCTTGCAGAAATTACCAGATGCCAAAGAAGCACCCTGGGGCTTCAGGCCCCAGGTTGGAAGCCCTGAATCTTGTTCAGGAAAACAAGGACATCTGGGATCTTCATCTACCCCAAGTACTCATCCTTTGGTGTCCTCACTGGAGATGAGGATGACAATACAGGTTGCTATAATGGCCAGTGGTGTCCAATGGAGAGAAAGCAGCAGACTCAGGCAGCTGGCTAGGCTCCCCACCAGAGACTTGCTCAAATTAAAAGGCAGTACCTGCCCTAGGTGCATGTATGACTGCACATATGGTGTGACTCTATATTGTGTACAAACAGAAAAGTGAAAAGTTGTGCTCCATTTGGGTACAATGAATCAAAATGCATTCTGCTGTCATGTAAACCTAATTAGAATAAACAAATGAAAAAAAAAAGGCAGTACCTATTCTGAACTGAAGGGTTATTTGGATAGTTAATTCCAAACAGTCAATGATATTCAAAATATGGAACAGCTGGTAGAGGGCACTGGTCAGACTGGATGGCTGGGGCATCCTAGCCAAATATCAACCTAGAGGAGAGGTGACATTGGATGCTACATTTAGGGAAATTAAAGCTTGATAGTATCTGTCCTCCTTTCTTATCATACTCTACCCCAGATTCACTAAGTAAGAACAACAATGATGATGAAAATAATAATGGCCTACACACCCACAAAGCCTTTCACCAAGTGCTCAGTGCTATTGTAATTGCTCTTCATTTACAACAATTCTCTGAGTAGGGACTATGGCTGCTATGATTCCCATTTTATTTATGAAAAAAATGGAGGCCCCAAGGGATTAAAGGACTTTCTACTAGTGACCTAATGAGGAGCCGTCACTCAAGCCCACACTCTCCCCATTGCTGGGCTGTGCGCTGCCTTGCTAATCGTCCACTAGTGCCAGAGGCTATATATTATCCAGTGCAATAATCAAATCTCCCAAAATATTTTTACTTTTAAATTATTCATTCAAATGGAGGAAATTGGCCATATAATACCCTTAAAATATTTGTGTCTGAAAATAATTGTGGCACCATTACCTTCTCAATTACTTTTCACCCAGACTGATACTGGAATGAACATGTGAGATCTGTACTTAAAACCCAGGCCAAACAGCAGCACAACAAGGGCATGGAGGCTTCTAGGTGCAGGGGAAAGCCAGCAGGACACAACTCTGCTACACACAGCCCACAAGATGAATCTCCACAACTGGTCATTAAAAGTTGACTGTAATAGAAGACAAGTTTTCTTTGAGGAGGAAGATATTGATCTGTAAACTCTAAGACCACAAAAGCAGGCAATGGTTATCAGTCAAGTTTGTCAAAAAATGTTTTTTGTTAAACCCAAGCATGGGAAATTCTAGTTCTACATCCCATAATATTTTTGAGAAAACCAAATTCCTAAGAATAGGGTTTTAAAACAAAAGCGCTTTGAATCACAGCGACACTAGACCTAGTGGGATGGTATTATTTTCTGAAAATTGTCATTTAGGGGAAGCTACCAACACAAAAAGCTTAACAATTCTCAGAAATGGATTGATATTACGAGATTGTTTTCTGAGTTGCTAGGTAACACCAAAAAACAATTGCCCCTGTCTGAGATCACTCCCAGGGGCAGCACAAGTGTTATTACCCTGGCTTCATCCCTTCCAGTCAGCCCATAGGGGCAGAACACTCTGACTGGGATGCTGAGGGTCCATAGCAGCCCAAAGATCTCCACCTGTATCTCAAAGAGCAGATCACCATTGACTGGCTGTCAAGATTTCTGGCAAGACAAGTTGTCACTTTGTCATCATTTACTCAAAATAAGTCCTATGTCCTCAGGTTTCTTTGCCATCTGCTACATCATATCGATCTGCCTTCCTTGCAGGTAAATCTCTCCCTTTTTCTCCTACACATCTCACTTAAGTCCAATTCACTTCCAAGGGTAATTTTTACATCTGGGAAAGTAGAGATTCTTTACCCTGAGAATTGTTTCTTTGTTTCTAAGCCACAGACTTTGCTGTGAAATGACCTAGTTCAGGTAACAGCGTTCTTATGGATGTATTAATATTACACTAAGGGAAGTTGACTTCCTTCTTTGTTTAACACCCTTCGCTACTACATCTGTTCTCTTGGAAAAAATGACTAAAATTAATGTCATGCATATAAATATATACTTAATGTAGAGAAAGAAGCGCCTTTTTTTCTGTTCTAACTTTTGCCCACAAAAATGTAAAACAGTTCACCCTTACAATTCAATCACAACACCTAGTATTCCAATCAGAGTTCTTTCATCTAGATACATGGCTTATGATGGAGAAAAAGATAGGCTAGTAATGTTATTATTAATTACTTGTTTTTTTTTTCTCCAAAGAACAGTTTTAGGTTTACAGCAAAACAGAGAGAAAGGTACAGAGATTTCTTACTTCTCTCTGCCTGGCCCCCACCCAAGGCATAGCCTCCTCCATCATCAGTATCTCCTACCTGCAGCAGTAATATTTGCTACAACTGAACTTAAGCATCATTATCACCCAGAGTCTGTAGTTTTACATGTTCAGTAATATGATCTTCATTTTCTTAAAGTTATAAACATAATTAGTGCTTTGAGGACTTCTACTCCCTCCCGTTATCCACTACACTCCAAACTAATGAAATGAAAAAAAATATCGGATCTGTATTTTAAATAAGCTCCACCTTCAAGGACAAGCTGGTCATGACTTACCTAAAGGACTAATTAAATGTGCACAGCATCAGCAGTAACGTCCACCATCTGAAGCAGACACGAATCTACTCCAGGCCAATTATGACTAGGTACTCCTGAACACTGCTACATATGCGCCATACATGATAAGAAGCTGGTTCAGTAACCACCATTTCTATAGCAACCCACACACACTCTGCCTGCTATGTTTTGAGAAGGCAGTTAAAACTGGAGTCTACAATGTAGCTTTGCTCTTAGAACATGCTTTTATTTTTATCTCATTAGAATCAAAGTATCCAGAATCAAATAAGATGCCACTAAATAGCATAAACTTAACAAATCCAGAATCTTAAATCTCAATTTCTTTGCCACTTGCTGTCAGTCAGTCACTTTAAATTCTAACCACTGACCTGGTTTGCTTGTTCATAAGTGACCATTCCCTAGGGCTACAAGTCAGATCTCAGTCTGACAACCTCTTACATCAGTCAGCCATCTGCTGCCCCAGTTATACACTAAAGAAAGAGTAAAGGCCCAGAAAAGCAAGTTGACATGGTCATCTCTTACTGTGCAGAAAGTCCCAGCTCAAATACATTCACCATGACCAACTTCCTTTGCCAGACCTGAGAAGGAAAACTGCTTCTTTCAAAGGTCAAATTGACCACTGCACATGACTGACAAGATGCACACGTTCATTCACGTCCCATCCCATTCCTTCAAATACACTTTTGCACCTAGGACACAGAGAGGGCACAATCAGATGATCACAAGTTAAAGAATTCTGCTAACTCCTCAAAAGACAACACTTAAGTCCACTAAGTAGGGTACTCTTTGTGCCATAAATCAAGTGGAATTTAAAAAAAAAAATTTTTTTTTTTGGTAGACAGACACAATATCTTTATTTTATTTATTTATTTTTATGTGGTGCTGAGGATCGAACCCAGTGCCTCACGCATGCGGGGCAAGCGCTCTACCACTGAGCCACAGCCCCAGCCCAATCAAGTGGAATTTTAACACAAGGTTTCAGTAAAGCACACTGTCAATGCAGCAAAAGTTTTGATCTAGAATATGCAAGTTTGTGTTGTCTTTAGACAAATTGAGAGTACATATAGCCACATAGCCAACTGGTGCTGATGTAAACATACTGAACATAATCCAGTGTTATTTGTACTCTTAAGAAAGTGTTAATCTATTAGGCAACCCTCTGGTGAATATGTAGATTGGACTATGGAGATGCTAATTTCTATTATGAGAAATTATTCACAAATTCCAAAAAAAAAAAAAAGACAATTGTGGTCATTAAAAAAAATGACGTATGGGCTAAATGGCAGCATTAAATACTGACTCCTCTAAAGGTGTCAGAAAGAGTTCATCTAAGCCTCTCCACTAAGAGTAAACTTTTATCTGCAGTAATGGACTTAAGTATTCAAGTTCAAGTTAAAACATGGGTTTAGAGAGTTGATATTAAAAATGTGGTTTTTAGCATTCAAACAGAAGTCCCACTATGAAAGAAGTTTATCTTTTTTTACAATGAAAATCTGCTTCTCTGAACATCAGCTGTCACACTTGGCAAAGTACACAAGGCTGTCTGGCTTGCAGGAAATAGAGACTGTGGCTGAACCCACACTCCAGTTTGGTCCTGCAAAGTGTAGAATATTCTTTCATGGTGATATTAGAATGGAAAGAGCTTTCCCCCGGGAGGCATTAGATCAAGGGTCGCAAACTTTTTCTGTAAAAGGCCAGATTGATAGTAAATATTTTTGGTTTGGGGGGACCTAAGTCTCTGTTGAGACAATTAGATACTGACGGAGTGCTATGGCGTCAAAGCACACCAACAGCTCACCATGGCTGTGTGCTAATAAAACTTTATTTAGGGCTGCTTATGTGTGAGTTAAATAAAATTTCATTTCTCCCTCTGTCCCTTCCTCTTTTTTTTTTTTTTTCCTGCAGTGCTGGGGATCAAACTCAAAGCCTCACACATGCAAGGAAAGTGCTCTATCAGTTACATCCCCAATGAGTTTCATATAATTAAAAAAAAAGTGTCATGCAATATTCTTTATTTCCTTCCATTTTTACTGAGTTATAATTGATGAATAAAAATTATATATACTTAAGGTGCATGACTTGATGATTTTTAACATACATATCAAGATAAACAACACACCTTTACCTCACCACTACCATTTTCTTTTTTTCCTTCTTATGGTAAGAATATTTAAGATTTATTCCCTTAGCTAATTCTAAGTATACAGTACAGCACTGTTAACTATATTCACACTGCTGTATGGTAGCCCTCTAGAACTTACTGGAAACTCTGTACCCTTTGATCATTTCTTTCTCTTTCCTCTTCTTTTGATTCTTTCTTCAATCATTTAAAAATATAAACACCATTCTTAGTTTTTGGGTCATAGTTGGTTAACTCAGATTTAGGCAAAAAATTCTTAATGGATTTATAAGTTGCTACTCTGGTTGTTTAACAATTTGGAATTGGTAATTATTTTGTTTTACCTCCAAAGTAAATAATTTAAAGTATTAAATGATTTGAAAACTTTTTTTGTAGTTGTAGATGGACAGAATGCCTTTATGTTTATTTATTTATTTATTTATTTTGGTACCAGGGATTGAACTCAGGGGCACTCGACCACTGAGCCACATCCCCAGCCCTATTTTATGTTTTATTTAGAGACAGGGTCTCTCTGAGTTGCTTAGTGCCTCCATGTTGCTGAGGCTGGCTTTGAATTTGCAATTCTCCTGTCTCAGCCTCCCAAAGTGCTGGGATTACAGGCATGCACCACCGCGCCTGGCTCCTTTATTTGTTTATTTTTATATGGTGCACAGGATTGAACCCAGTGCCTCACACATGCTAGGTAAGCACTCTGCCACTGAACTATAGCCCCAGCCCTGTATTAAATGATTTGAAGTGATTACTGTAATCATAAGTTGCAACTAACAATAAACTGTATTATATGTTTAGTAAGATGTGTTGGTGAATTCCTAAGTTTGTTTTCTTGACCTGATAATACTGTCTTGGGAATTTTTTATTTAACTGAAATATTTCAATTTGAACTTAGATAATATTATTGATTAAATCTATTAGTAAAACAACTTATGAGATATGTAGGCTTCATTTGAATTTAGTAAGTTCAGGAACATATGGTTTCTTTGAAATGTCCATCCAATCTTAAAGTTTTCAGAAAACATTTTAATTCATTTGAGTATTTTGAATGACAATCCAAACGTTGGTTTTCTCTGTGCACATGCAATCTGTTACAGCCAGGAATTTGGCAGTTACATTTTTTTTTTGCAGTAGATGCTAAATTAAAAAAGACCATTTAAATGGAAATAGATCAACCACACAATGAAGACTCCTAGTGAAAGGCTCAATACCAGGGGATTATTTCCGAAGAATAAATAGAGGCCTGGATGATATATTTCAGGGGCTTCATAACAATGTGCACTTCTTTGTTTCCAGGGATTTCTATGTTGTATTAGCTTCCAACTGCTGCTATAACAAATTAACATAAATTTAGGGGCTGAACATACCACATATTTATTCTTTTATATCTCTGGAGGTCAGGAGTCCAAATTCAGTTTCTCTAGGCCAAAATGAAGATGTCTGTAGGGCTGGCTTGGGGAAGAATCCCTTTTCTGGCCCTTCTAGCTTCCAGGGGCCACCTGTGCTCCTTGGCTGGTGGTTCCACCTGCAGAGTGCTGTAACCCTGCCCTCGCCATCACACCACCTTCTCCTCAGACTCTGGCTCCTTTGCCTCTTTCTGATAAAGACCCTGTGTCTACAGTGGGCCACCTGGATAACCCAGGCTAATCTCCTCATCTCAAGATTCTTAATCACACCTGTGGTGTCCCTTAACAACATAAGGTAATATTCACAAGGTCCAAGGATTAGGATGTGGAGACATTTGAGGGAAGGGCATTATTCAGCCTACCGCATCCCTCAAACAATTCTTTAAATAAATTTTTGTTATTTGTAAACTGTACACGAAATACACTAGTGACAGTGAAGATGCTGCTTTTCTATACCTGTGCCATATCATTACCACACCCATGACACACACAGGCAACCTACAGAAAGCTTCATTGTCTTAGGAACATGATCTCCTAGTCCTAGTCACTCATATTCAAATGTGTTCATTTAGAAAAGAGGAGGCAGGAAGGAGGAAGAGAATAATGATGGGGAAAAAATTCAGTGTAACTCTTTTCCCTCCAACAACAGCTCCAAACATCCTTCTCTCCACCCCTGCCCCTCGTTGGGATCCTGAATGGCCACCCCTTCAAAGGCCCATATAGCACAGGTTTGGCTGCCAGTCAGCGGTGCCACTGGAGGTGGTGGGACTGAAGGTGGGACCTAGTGGAAGGAAGTTAGGTCACTAGGAATGTGTCCTTGAAGGCGCTATTGGGACTCCGACCCTTTCCCTTCCCGCTGTTGTGAGTGGGGCGGTGGCCTCTGCCATGTGCTCCCTGCCATGAGGCACTTGCCTTGCCACAGCCCTGGAGGCAACAAGGCTCAGTGACCATGGATGAAACCTCTAAAACCCCAAGCCAAAATGAATGTTCCCTCCTTTTGAGGTGTTCATTTTGTCAGTGACAGAAAGCTAACACATGTACGTGTGTAAAGTCTATGTATATAATCATCTCGAGCACAATGTTATATTGAAATATTAAATGTCTGACTTCTAAAAACATCTAAAGCATCCTCATCTGATCTGATTATTTAATAGACATTTTAACTGGATACCTAGCATGTGCTGGGAACTGTTCTTACTCTCAAGGATTCAAAGACAAATGAGACTCTGTGAACTCCAGGTGGTGCCTGAGGAATAGCACAGCCATCGCCTGACGTGTGCTGGAGGGGCTCCATCATGCCTAGGGGATGGGCAAAGGGAGCTGAAAGGACAGGTTCTGCTCATGCAGAGTGACAAGCTATGAGGGAGACCTCAGCTAGTAGAGTTTGGTGTGGTAGAAACGGAGGGCAAGCCCAGGACAGTGGCTGGGACGAAGTCAGGAGATGGCTGGGCTGGCTCTGCAGGACTCTCTGTGCCATGCTGCAGAGTCAGGCCTTCCTTGTAAGGAGTGGCTCATAGACTATCTCATAAGGAAAGCAGCCCGTGGTTTTGAAGATAACCCAAGCAGCCATACACAATTACCATGGAGGAAAGGAGGGGCCCAAAGCTCCAGACAACTTCTGGAATTGGAAAGAGACTTAGCTGAACTAGGGGTGGCCCAGGGAAGGAGAGGGTAAGCTTGGGAAACAACGATCTCACACCAACATGACTAGGGTCCAGACAGTGCTGCAGGTGGAGCGGGGCTCTGATGCCAAAGAGTAGGTCGGGGATAACTCTGAGTTACTTCCTTGATGGTTGGTAGACAATGCCCTTGTCCAAGAGAGGAGACACAGAGATGAGCAGAAGAGGTCGGTGTGTGTGTGGGGGGGTGGGGGGGTGAGGGTAGCTAAGTGTTTTCAGAAGGTTGAATTTGAGTTTCCTGTGGGCTGTGCAGAGACACAAGTCTGAGAGATGGCCAGAACCACAGGCAGCTGCAGGAGTGTGGGGCGAGGTTAGATGCCCCAGCAATGGCACATCAAGTCACGAGAGGGGCACAGGACAGAGCCCAGGGGCAGGCATCAAGAAGACCCAGGGGAAACTGGGTCAGAAGGCCAAGAAGAGGAAAGGAAGTCATGAGATGCTGCAGGGACAGCAAGGAGGGCGAGGAGGTCACCGATTCCACAATTGGCAGCTGCTGACAGCCTCAGTGACATTCATTTCAGGAGACTGGAAGGATGAGAAGGGACCACAGGGGCTTAAGAGGTACGAACAGCATGTGGGGAACAATCTCTCAAGGAATGTGGACTACAGGAAACCCGAGGCGCTGGGATGGCACCGCCAGAGAGGGCCTTCTCCAGAGCGGGGAGTCTGTTTGCTTTGTGGTCTCTCGGGCACACTTGCTACAGACCCAGTGTGGCACTGAGCTCCTTACAGTATTGACCCATCCACTCCTGTGACTGTGAGTCTCATCTGTCAACTGGGCTTAGGGCACAGCCCCCTGATACGTGATCAGATGCTGTGAAGGTATTTTGGGGGGGGGGTGAGAATAACATTTAAATCAGACTTTGAGTAAAGCAGATCACCCTCATCTCATGAGTGAAGTCCTTTAGAGAAAGACTGAGGCTCCCCAAGGAAGAAGAAATTCTTCCTCAGATTGCTTTTAGACTTAAACTTCAACATCAATTCTCTGGATTTCTAATTGGCCAGCTTGCCCTGCATTTTGGGCTTGCCTTCCTTAGTCATATGGGCCAATTCCTTAATCTCTCTCTCTGCTCTCCATCCAAATGATTCTGTTCCTCTGGAGAATCCTAATATATTCCTCATAAAGTCAGCAGGTACAATTATTATTTCCATTTTATAGCTAAGGAAACTGGCCCAGAAAGGGTAAGCAACTTGACCAGGGCCACACAGCCAAAGGTGGCAGAGTTAGAACTTCAATCTACAATGTGCACAGAGTCCTGCACTCAATCATATGGTTTGCTGCCTTTCCAGAGTACAGACCTCAGTGTGTTTGGGGCTTACTGGTAGGCTAAGAAAGAGAGGCAGAACATGTGAGAGAATGAGTCTCTGTAAATGCATGCTTCTCACAGATGAGAAAATAATCATGGTTAGGCATAAAGATTTAGCTGCAAAGATATTTATCAAACCTTAGAACAGTAATATTTTTTTTCTCATTGTAAAGGGTTGATGAACTAAACTATGGTATGTCCATGTAATGGAATACTATATGCTCACTAAAATTGATACTGCTGAATAATAATGCTATGAAATGATATTCATGCTATTCTAATGGTTTTTAAAAACAACGTATATGTAGCACAGTACCTTGGAAATAAATAATCCAATTTTTTAAAAATGCTGTGTGGAGGGCAACCTTTCAAAGGACTTCTATTTGGGGTATTTGTGCTTTCAAATTTTTATTTTCTTTTGGATCACTTACTCCAAAGGCAAGCAAGCTGCTAGAATTTAAGTAGTTCTATGGAGAAGTCCCTGTGCAAGAAACTGAAGCTTCTAGCTGATAGCTGGTGAGGAACCGAGGTCTGATGGCAACTATGTGAGTCCTGAAGCACACCTGCTGGCCCCAGCTGAACCCTGCTTCAGATGACCAGAGATGGGCCAGAGCCCTGGCTGCCAGCTCGCCTGCAATCTTGCTAAAGACCCTGAGCTTAAAACACCCAGTTCAGTTGTGCCTGGTTTTCTAACCCCCAGAAACCATGAGATAGTTGATGTTCACTATAGTTTAAGCTGCTAAATTTTGGTGTAATTTGTTTTGCAGCACCAATTTATATTTAACACACATGTGCAAGTGAAAGGACCAGGATAGGATTCAAAATATATTAGTGATTTTTGCTAGGTGGTAGGATAATAAGTAATTTTTATTTGCTTTGTAAAATGTTGGCAAATAGTTTTCATTTTTCAGAAGACAAAAAAAAGACCATGTAATAAAGAGAGATCACATGACTTCCTGAAGAATAAAAGGATAAAGATGAGGAGATCCAATTTTGGCTCATCACATTTAAAGGTTCTTTTCAAATTAATTAGCTTAAATGTACAAAATTTTTAAAAAAATCAAACTCCCAACATAGTGGCTGAAGGACATGGTGGAGCAAAGTTTACCCACCAGAAACCATAAATGCACTGTGAGCCGCAGCATTCACTACCAACAAGGACATCAGACTTCCATGGGCTCCTTAGAAGGAAAACCGAACAGTAACAAAGTCTTGCAGCCAATGGTGATGCAGTATTCTTGCTTACCCAGCTTCTGGTCAAACCGCCAGGCTGCAACGTAGGCATTGTGCCTCAGACTGCTCTGTGTGGCCAGTGGCACGGTGACGTAGATGGGACCATCCACCAGCACGGGAGTTCCATTGCTGCTGAGCAAGTGGACACTGACAGCTGTGACGGGGGTCAGGTCATACCTGGTGCTGTTTCCTAGAAGGAAGAGGCATTTTCCATCATGTTTTCACTAAGTACCTGGGGCTGCAGAAACCCTTGGTAGAAAAATAGTCCCTACATGCCATGGACTGTATCCATAATCCTCATCATAACCTCATCTGGCAGGTAAAACTCCCATTGTATGCATAAAAGACAGGCTCAGAGAGGGCAGCAGTGGTAGCTATCTTATGGCCAAACCCTACTTAGGTGTACAGAGCCAGGTTCCAAGCTGGGATCTGCCAGTTCTATTACGCTGCATTTCCCAAAAGGGCCTCAAAAGGGAAAGAGTTTTCTATAATGCAAAGTGAAGGTGTATGTGGAAATCACTGAAAATAGCTTCTACACAAAGTAAGCCTCAATAATATATAGAACACATATAATAACATAAATCAAGAACAGATGACCATAATAAAACCAAACATTTTAGAGATTTTTTTTCAAATAGTAAATTTCTTCAAGGATTGCTTTCAAATATTAACTTCTGCTAAAAGTATACTATTAAAAGTTGGACTGGAAGTATTTATGATTTATTTTAGTTGCCATTGTTATTTTGGTTTATTTAAAAGGAATTTAATATCCCATTTACTCTCCATTAGAGGCCTTATTCAAGCCAATGTTTTAATGACTGTCTCCTGATAAATTAAAGAATGCTTATGAGAGTATGTAATATTTATACACTTAAGCAATCCATTTTAGATGTCTCTACTGTAAAATATAATATAATGCAAATGTATTCTGTAATAATTTTGCATCTTTCCTTGAACAGAATGACAGTGATAAGAAAATTTTAAGCAACATTAGAATACGATCTATAGGGTTTCTTTTTTTTTTTTTGGTACTGAAGATTGAACTCAGGGGCACTCGACCACTGAGCCACATCCCCAGCCCTATATTGTGTTTTATGTAGAGACAGGGTCTCACTGAGTTGCTTAGCACCTCGCCATTGCTGAGGCTGGCTTTGAACTCACGATTCTCCTGTCTCAGCCTCCCTAAGTGCTGGGATTACAGGCTTGCGCCACCACGCCCAGCTTATAGGGTTTCTTATTCAGCTACTTATACACTTCTCTATCTATCTGAGCTAATGCCTCTATTTTTGAACAAATGAAAACATTGAAAGCAAATCATGAACTTGAGAGTTTCTACAATGAGTTACAGCTAAATCCTTCAGAGAGAAACTTCTGAGCAGTCAGTGACAGCAGAGCCTTTCGTCTCTATTTTTCAGCGAGGGGAAAGGCAAGGGAAGACAGCACTTTTACTTTCAGTCTGGTCATTTTGTTTTAGAATAAAGAAAACCAAATCCCAGAATTGTTTTTGGTTAAAATGCCTGTGGATTGGGAGATACATGTGCCAAGTGCTTAGGGTGACACAGTAGCAAAGCCAGGCCTATAATGCCCAGCTCTAGGTTTTGTCAGAACCTCTGGATGAGACATAACTTAAAACTACAGAGACATTAAAGAACTTACTGGACTCTGTATAGTACAATTTAGAGTTAACGTCTTCCTTTAGGGAGTGCTGTGCTCCTCCATCAAGCTCTCTGCGGGATATCTCTGTATAGGGAGGCAGCAGGTAAGCCGAGCAGAAAGCTTTGAAAACGGCATCCCCTTCCTCCTCCCTCTTCACCTTTTGATTCTTCCTTTCTGCGATGCTGTACATTCCTGGTCCAGGGAAGTGGGGTTCCAGAACCAGATCTGCTATGCGCTACCCACACAGCCTGGCAAGCTGCTCTGCTCCTCTAGGGCTGTTTTTCTTATCTTCACAACTAAGGAGGGTGGACTAAATGCCTTCTTGAGTGTATGGACATAAATATTCTCAGCTGTAAACATTCAGAAGCAAGCCAATGTTGCAGGAATAAGCATATTAGCTGAAAGCAATATGCATTAGGTTCCTGTCACCGAGTGTCCCTTTAGAAGTTCTCTAGTTGCCTTGAAACATTGGAGGTAGTCACACCTATTTTCTAGAAGGATCTTTCCTTCATCAGCACTCCATTAAAGGCCTTTTCCTACTCCAAACTTCCCTGATGATGCTCTACCCTCTCACTTTCTTTATTCTGAAATGATTTGTACTTTAAGGGCTAAGTTATTTTCCTTCCACTCTTTGAGTTCTCTATATAATCAGGTTTCCCTTTTTGCCTGATTTTTTTTTCTTTTGGTACTGGGGATTGAACTTAGGGCCGCTTAACCACTGAGCTACACCCCCAGCCCTTTGTATTTTTTACTTTGAGACAGGGTCTTGCTAAATTGCTTAGGGCCTCACTAAGTTGCTGAGGCTGGCTTTGAATTTGTGATCCTCTTGACTCAGCCTCCTGAGCCACTGGGATTACAGGGGGCACCTCTGTGCCTGGCTTTCTGCCCCATCTTGATGTTACTTGGCTCTTTATGTCCAGATCAAGACAGGTGTCAGGTCAAAGCACAGGAGGCATGGGAAGCACCATGGATAGCTAGGAGACAGCGGTCTTATCTCAGGCTTCCTGTTGATCAGTTACTTGTAACATGAGCAGTTCAGCTTAGACACCAGTTCTGTTTGACTTTGCATTCTTTTTTTTTTTAAATGTTTATTTTTTAGTTGTAGCTGACAGAATATCTTTTATTTTATTTTTATGAGGTGCTGAGGATCGAACCCAGTGCCTTATGCGTGCTAGGCGAGCACGCTACCACTGCGCCATAATCCCAGCCCCTTGACTTTGCATTCTATTCCAGTTCAGAGTTGAGCATCTCTGATCTGGAAAATCTTTTTTTTTTGTGATACTGGCGATTGAACCCAGGGGGCGCTCTACCACTAAGCTACATCTCCAGCCCTTTTTATTCCGAGACAGGTTCTTGCTAAGTTAATGAAGGGCTCACTAAGTTGTTGAGGATGTCCCAGAACTTGTGATCCTCCTGTCTCAGCCTCCCAAACTGCTGGGATCACAGGTGTGAGCCACTGTGCTCTGCTCCTGATTTCAGATCAAACCTGAAACCCAGATTTCTAAGTCCATGATGCTCAATTGGTAATGTCTATCCAAATATTAAAAAAAAAAAAAAAACACCCAAAACTTCAAAATCTAAACTAATTTTGCCCAAGCATTTTGGGTAAAGGATAATCAATCTGTCACCAACTTTTCAGGGTTGCAGGACAACTGGCAACTTGATTGTTTATTGTCCCCTCTCTGTCTTCCTGGAGTTGTCAGTAGAAGTTGTTCCTTTAAGACCCCTTGGGAATGCCGTAGAGCAGGTCAGTGCTTTCTCAGCAACAAGGGGGAGACTGTGCTGCTGGAAGGCACAGTGTCTTTGTCCTGCAGGAGAGGAGGGCAACTGCTCGTAATGCCAGGGAGCCACGGAGCACAGGGACTGCAGAGAGCAAGTGGGAAGTGGCTAAGCACTCCATATGGCTGCCTTTCTCTACTTTCTCTAAACTGGACACAACTGCCCTTATGATACCCCAAGAAAACCTCCTTCTAATCCCTTTTGCAGCCTCCTCTGTTTCTTTCCACCTTTGTTGACCTCATAGACATGACCTGTCATCTCGTAGACACATTTGATCTGAATTCTCCCTCTAAGCTGAGATCTCTTGGATGCCTTTTATAAAACAGGGGCAAGTAACTGTGTGCAGAAGAAAAGCTGTGTGTGAGCTGGGACTAGAGGCCGGCATGGAGCTCAGGAGCTGCAGGGTCCAGGTGCTTAGTGGAGTCTAGGCTTAGGCCTCCCAGGCGCATGTGACTATTTGGCAGGCTGCACGCCTTTCCTGGTAGGTCTCAGAGAAGGTCTACCCTTTCCAGGTCAATTCATCAGTTATTTCAGTGGAAAAGAATTTTAATGTCACCTTCGAAAGACCTTCTCTTTTCCCTGTGAAATAGAGTGATTTTAAAATAAAACACTCCTCTAAAATCAATAGTCCTATGTCTTTGTGTTCTTCTTACCCAAGTCGTCTCAGATTTCATAATTTATTCAAAAGCTATTAGAAGCGGGATATGGAAAAATTAATAAGCTCTGAAAAACGAGGTTGTACCTCTGAGTTAGGGTTTTATGATTGTGCTCCATTTTGTTGGGGACATCAGATAGAAGTTAGTATGGTCTCAAATGTGCAAGAGAAAAAATATGCTTCTCTCTTGCCCATTTAAAGTAAAAGTCAATATTTTTTTCTCCAAGAGTTTTTACTAAGGATGACACACATCTGTCTGATGGCAAATGACTGACATATTAATCATACCACCGGTACACAAAAACGAAAGGGAGAAACAATTCTCAAAATAAGTACTACTAGAGGGAAGAAAAGTGAATGAGAAATGACCAGGTCACCTTTATCTCTAACAAGGAATTTATTAACACACTATAAAATGGATATTTCAGGTTTAAAAGCTTTTTGAGAATTATAAGTTCATGTAAAGTACTTGAAAATTAAGTAAAATTCAACGAAAGTGTCCTGGGAAATGCAGTAACTTACCTAGCACACTTTTAACTCAGAACAGCCTCTGGTTTTCAATTTTATGCTGTATCTAGTCTAAATTGGGGGAAAGAAGGAGTAGACAGGATAACAATTTAGGGCTTCAAATACCTTGCTCTCTTTGTGTGCCATGGGAGGACTGGGGACTGTGTTATCACCAAGTGCCCGGGAGAACTGCGCTGTTGGATATGAATGGAGATGGAAGATGCGTCTTTGTTGACCTCATAGACATGACCTGTCATCTTGTAGACACATTTGGTCTGAATTCTCCCTCTAAGCTGAGATCTCTTGGATGCCTTTTATAAAACAGGGGCAAGTAACTGTGTGCAGATAAGGAATTATCCCCTACTTTCTGGCTGGTAGCTTTTGGTTACTCTGATCTTGTAGCTGGATCTGTGTCATGCTATCATAATGATAACGACAGCTGACTTAGAGATCTCCCAGAAGAAGATTCCAAATGACTTCAAAGCCTGGACACTCTAAGATACTCCAAGGATCCCCCTCACCCCCTCTTCAGAGCCCTTTTCAATACCCTTTGAAAGGAAAGAAAGGCAGAGAAATCAAGTGCAGACAGAGGAAATATGTGGGGGAAAGCTGGATGGATGCAGATGATAAAGAGCAGAAGCTCCCTGCTTCGAGGGGCCCCATGTGCTGGTAGGGTGTCGAGTGCCGCTGCTAATCTACAAATGGGAACTCATGCCACTCTTTCCCCTCTCCGCTGTGACATGTGGTGGTGGGGGCTGTGTAACTGCTCCAGGGCAGCTGGGTAGGCTGCTGCATACCACCCACCACATATTCCAGAGGCAAGTGGGGTGAGGTGGAGGTCAGGGAGGCAGAGATCCCCTAATTTTCATATGTGAAAAGAAAAAAACACACAATTTCAATTATAAGATGTTCTCTGAATTGAACATAGTCCACCAAAGGGGAGCCTAGAGAAGGTGCTTCAGGGAGCTGGTACCACCAGAAAGGCCAGAGGAGGCCAAATCACTAAAACACAACTCTGCAGGGATGCAGATGGAAATCCTTAAATGCACTGGTGGAACCTAACAGCACTGATGCACTTGAACTTGTGGGAAGAAATTCTCCTTCTGCGACATCAGCGCCCTTCTCCCCTTCAGGGCTGATGCTTCCAGCCATATCCCAAACCAACAAATACAGAATAAAACCCAGAAGCTGCGTCTGAAAATCAGAAAAGAGATTCAAATTACCTGTTCCATTTCCGTCTAATCCTCGCAAATAAGGAAAACTATCCACCTCCGAGGGGGAGCTGGCAGCCGTGAGGAAAGCGGTCAGGTCGCTGTAGCTGGTGTTCTCAGGCAACCTCAGGGCCCTTCTCTGGAAATGAACGCGAGGCTGTGGCCGGGCACCTGCAGGGATTAACCTCTGAGTTACGTCCCTGAGGAGTCCTTTCAGTTTCAGAAAATGCAAAACCAGGAAGGGCTTCTCCAGGGTTTCCACTCGCCTCCCCCACCCTGCTCCTTCCCAGACTGCCTCCCATCCTTCATTGGGGCAGGACACAAAAATGTGACAACATGCTATTATGGGGCAAGAAATAATAGCCCATTGTCACATTTGTTTTGACACAGGATGTTATTTAGGTTTTTAACAAAAAGCTTTTTCCAAGTTCTATTTGTGAACAGTCCTGCACTGCGGGACATTTGCCTGTGGATCGAGTAACAGTTTGGGAAAAGTTTGAGTAAATGAAACAAGTATTTGACAATTAATCTCTTTACACAAACAATGCCAGAGAGATGCTTTGACACTGGTACAAACCCATCCTTCATCTCTCTGGCAAAATCTAGTTTAACTCTATAGACTAAAGTGAAGCAGAGCGAGGGAATTAAATGTGCAGTCTTGGAAAGAATTGCCCACAAAAACCCACCAGCACGAACATTCTCCTCCCTGTGGAAACTGCCATCTGGCAGCCTGACTATTCCTCAGGGGTGCTTACTACTTGTGTCAGATTATGTCACAGATTTTATAGACTTTATATGATGTGAAATTTTGCCTCTTCACTGAGTTCTGCTCCTTTGTAAGAAGCCTGATGTACCAGTTACCTTGTGATGTCACCTGCACTTTACCTTTTTCCAGATGTTGTTATGATTGCAAAGCTTGAATCTGTTTGTACCTAATGCAGTGGTGATAGTCATACGACATGAAGGTGGGAAGTAGTTTTGCATAAACCCAGCAAAAACATCATTAAAACAAAAACTGTATATCCTACCCCAGCTTGAGGTTGAAGTTTAGCCAAAGGCTCTTTCTTCCCTGCCCACAGCTGGCCTAGTATATCAGCCTTGCCAGGAGTGGATAGTGTTTAAACCCACCCCAAGGTTCCCTTTAACTTGCAAGGGAGGAACAACCTATCCAGAAGTATTCTAGAAGAAGCAAGGGCTTGAAGAATCAATGAGTCCAAAGTTTTCCTACAGGTGAGACCATGCAAGTCCAAAGGATTTACAGTCCTATGTCTTGGATAGGGTTATCTTGGCTACCTATGACCTAAGTGGTAGATAGTCACAGTACTCCTTCTATGTCCTAAAAATCACTGATAAGACCCCTCCTCTAGCCAGGGGCGCAGTGGCGCACATCTGTAATCCCAGCACTTTGGGAAGCTGAGACAGGAGAATTGCGAGTTCAAAGCAAGCCTTAGCAATGGTGAGGTGCTAGGGGCTGGGATTGTAGCTCAGCGACAGAGCGTTTGCCTCGCATGCATGAGGCCCTGGGTTCGATCCTCAGCACCACATACAAAGCAATAAAATAAAGACATTGTGTCCATCTACAACTAAAAAAAAAATATTAAAAAAAAAAAAAAAAAACAACAAAAAAAAAGCAATGGTGAGGTGCTAAGCAACCCAGAGAGACCCTGTCGTTAAATAAAACACAAAATAGGGCTGGGGATGTGGCTCAATGGTCAAGGGCCCTGAGTTCAATCCCTAGTACCAAAAAAAAAAAAAAAAAAAAAAAAGACCCCCTTCCTCTGGCTGGGAAACACAGGCCTGGGTTCACAGCCCAGGAAGCCAGGTGCTCAAAGTCACAATGGTCCTATCTCACTTGGGTCACTTCCACTGAAACTCATGACACACATCCATCAGTCCAGTTCCAGACTATCCACATCTTGTATTCATTCACCCCTAAAACAAATACAGTGATATACTAGCCTGTGCTAGTGCATCTGTATCTTTCAACATTTTCTCTGTTTTCTTAGCCTGGTCTTCTTTTCTCGATTCTACTGAATACTCACCTCTTATTCCTGCTATTTCCCTGGTCTGCAATGAATCTAGATTCCTCACAGTCCCCAGGAAGTTCTTGTGTCCTGCTGGGAGAAGTCTGCTCCTAACCCCTTCCCTCCACTGGGCCACATGTGAGCTGCTGGCTTCTGGCATTCTCCTTTCTCGTCCTGCCCCCACCCCGGGTAGAAAGTCCAAGTCAGCCTCCTCCCTTTTTCATTTCCTCACTCTAACTGCATAGCAGCAGTCACTGCTTCTCTTCTTAGTTTTTCAACAGTGGGGCATGCACTTCTTTACCGCCATTCAGTCAAAACAATGCTGTTGATAATAGTTAATACCACTGCTGAGTAGGGGCCTGGGCTTCACACACTGGAAAAGCAAAGAATTTGACAAATAGGAAGAAAAGAATGGCGTGCCTAAATGTGACAGGGTGAAGGGGGAGGCGGCCTCACCAAGGTGAAGGCAGAAGGCCTTGACGAGGTTGGTTGATCCAGAGCACAGTGGGATCCGGGCACACAGCCTCCGTGAAACAAGAGGGTTGACATCGTGTGCGGGTGAGGGCAGAGACCTACTCAGACTGACCAGGGAAGAGGGAGGCTGCAGGAGGATGAGAGGAGACAGAATGATCACATAGGCCTTTCAGGGCTGGCTGGGAATCCAGAGGACCACAGACCCTGGGGGGCCTTGGGCTGCATTCCAATTCAATCTCACTCCCCGCTTCTTCCATTCCTGAGCAAATCACATACATCATGCACTTGAGTGGGAGATGCATCTCTCTATTCTCCCTCCCTCTTCTGGACAGATATCCAGGGTCTTTCTGTTGTGGCTAGAGCCCAGGGGTCTGTGGGGGGCTATGCTGGGGCAAGTTTGTGAGAAAGGAAGCGGTTGGCCCAGTGGCTCTGACACACGACATCACTGCCATGACATGGATACTGTCTGCAAAGAGACGCAATGTGTTCCCACAGCTGAGTGCTGGCAAAACCTATGGCTGGTAAAATGATAGAGACATCTGAGGAATCTAAGGGTGTAGGTTATTCTAAGCCATGGCCTAAACATATGCAAATGGGTATATGTGGGTTGGGGGAGTGGCTACGATCTGGCATATCTTCACATATTAAAACTGCTAAATTTTCACACGGGGCTGGGTGGGAATGAGGCTGAAGAGTGGCCCAGCCTGCCTGTCACTCCTGTTGGCCTCTCTCACATTCCTCACAGCAACTGTTTCAAACTTCCTCTGTTCTTCTCACACTTAGGGCTCCATCCTCATTGTCAAAATGCTTAGATTTGACTTTGCTGAAAACACTGGGTCCTCCACTTCCTCTCTCTGTTCTTCAACATCTGTCCCTCTTCTCTTCTCTCTCCTCCAAGGTCAACCCCAACCCCTACCCCTACTATTGCTTGTTCGTTTATTATAAGATGGGGCTCCACCAACAATTCTTGCTTTTGTCCACAATCTCTTTGTCTATAGGCTTTTCCTCCCTCACCAACAATTAGACTTATTTCCTCCCCATCTAGAAAAATCACAATCACACATTACTTTAACTTTGTTATCTCCACAAGCAAATGCCTTTTCTTCTTCTACACAACCTCCAATGATGTGGCTTTCGCCCACAACCCATGCTGGAAATGTTGACTGCATAATCTGCAAACCCCATGACCACTTCTTAGTCTTTATCCTCATTGACCTCTTCACAATGGTCAACACGGTTTTCTATCCCCACCCACAAACCCCCTCCTTCCTGGTATTCATGGTCCTCCACCCTGGTTCTCTCTGGAGTCTGCTTTTCCCCTTGCATGTACTTTTCCTTTATTCCTGCCTCCAGATGAAACAGTCCCTAAAGGGCTGCCATTCACTGCCTCTGCCATTTCTTTACTCTCTCTTTAGCAAGTTCCTGCCATTATTATAACCTTGACTATCACTGTGCTCTCCAGCCCTGAACTTTTCTAAGCTCCACATTCTGCATTTCCCCTTTACTTCTAAGATATTTCTACACACATGCCCATCTTGCACTCCAAACTCATTATGTACTTTCTCTCTCATTTAATGATCCCACATCCTCCCCAACATCCAGTTTTGACTTCAGGTCAATATCATTTTCCTTTTTTAATGTCTTTCATATTCTTGGCAAATGCCAAGACTGGACAATCTGCCTTTGTCAACATTTCTTACATTATCTTTTCCTCCTTTTCTGCCTCTACACTTTGTTACCCTATGTTAACTTTCCCTCAACTATTGTAAAATTCTCCAAACTGATCCCCTGTCTCAGTCTTACCCCATTTTCTTTCTTACCCCATTTCTGTTCTACGATATTGCACTGATAACTTCACCTATTAACATACTGACTGTTCTAAGATACTGCACTGATCATGTCTTTTCCCTGCTCAGAAACCACTTACCACATTAACAGTGATGACAAGAACAACCACAAAAATATGTAGACTAATAGAGACCCAAACTACTACTTCATTTCAAAGAGAGAGGCACAGATTGGTGCTTAAGAATTTATAAAGTTATATTATAGATACATAAACATATATGTATATACAAATATACATATTTATACACAAGTGTGTATATATAACATATAACTTTATAAATTAGAACTTATAACATATAAATTCTAAATCACCAATCTATACTTCTATACATATATACTATTTACATACGTATGAGTATATATTATATATATATGTATATATATACATATATATAGAAAGAGTGAGAGAGAGAGAGAAAGGTAAATACACACACACACACACACTACTTACAACAACCCTGTGAAGAAGGAACTCTCTTTTCTCTTAAGTGGGTGAGAACACTAAAGCCCAAAGAAGTTAAGTAAGCTGGCCATAAGAGGCAGAAATCTTTCCAAATTTCTGTGTTCCTTTCTATTATCCCATGCTTACCTCCAAATAGATGATCAATTATCAATCAGCCCCAGTCAAGCCAGGTGCAGTGGTACACACCTGTAATCCCAGCACTTAGGGAGGCTGAGACAGGAGAATTGCGAGTTCAAAGCCAGCCTCAGCAACGGCGAGGCAATAAGCAACACCTGTCTCTACATAAAACACAAAAAATAGGCCTGGGGATGTGGCTTAGTGGTCAAGTACCCCTAAGTTAAATTCCCTGGTACCAAAAAAAAAAAATATCCATCCTTCAGTGAGCCCCAGTCATCTGGCTGAACAGGACCACAGCTCTATGTCTATATATATGCTCATGCTCATCTCCATATCTGAGACTTCTGCCTACCATCTCTGTTCTTATAGTCCACATATCATCCAAAATGCATCTCAAATGCCACCTCTTTACATAGTCTTTCTTGACACTGTCCCAAGCTCTAAACTCCATTTGTATCTCCTGTATAGTTCAAATATGACTGTGCCTTGTGTCATGTTTATGTGCATATTTGTATATCTCCCTAATCAGAGACACTATGAGAGAAGAAAATGGGTGGTAGGGTCACTTAACTCCAGGCTTATGTACTTCCTCTACCACCTTTTAATGGAGTAGCTTTGGGCTTCAGGTTCTTTATCATTAAAATGGGTATGAATCATGCTGTTCTCCTAATATGGTTGTTATGATGTTAGTTTAGAACATACATGTAAAGTGCCTTAGGAGCAGGATAAGGTACAGGATAAGCATTACTTTACCATCTCCTCTTCCTTTTTAGAATGAAGATCTTTAAGGCAGGTGTTCTGGGGAATGCACTGCACCATGTCCTGACCATACCTAATGCTCAGCAATGTTTATACAACTGAATGAGAACATAAGCTATACTTGGCAACTTGCTATGTTCCTAATGTCCATCTCATTCCACCATCTCCCTCCCATCCTTTCCCCTCCCCTCCTTCCCTCTGCTCAATCCAAAGTTCCTTCATTCTTCCCTTGCCCCCTACCCTCACCCCGACCATGGATCAGCATCCACTTATCAAAGAGAACATTTGGCCTTTGGTTTTTTGGGACTGGCTTACTTTGCTTAGCATGATATTCTCCAACTCCGTCCATTTACCTGTAAATGCCATCAGTATGCTTTATCTTAATTCCAACCAGATCAAGATCACCAACGCTCTGGGCCAGGTAATGCTTTGTTGGAATGGAGGCTATCCTGTGCACTGTAGCACATTTAATAGCACTTTTGGCTTCTACCCACTAGATGCCAGTAGCAGCCCTCAAGATGGGACAATCAAAATGTTTCTAGACACTGTTAAATGCCCCAATGGACAGCCACTCTCTATATATTCTGAGAATCTTCACAATGATCTTCAAAACATGTCGAGAGTCTCCTGTGTCACGGACCTGGGATATACAAAGAGGAAAGGGACAAAGCCTCTGTATTCTTGACTTGAGTAGAGAAGACAGATGTGGAAATGGCTTACTAATCACAGTGTCTTAAGTTCTAGAATATGTGAGGAGGCAGATGGGAAGAGACACATGTATGGAGAGCAGAGAAGCGAGACAGGCTAGCTGTGGCGGGAGGCTGAGGAAGTGTGTGTGCCAAGCACAGGCTGCTTGGGACCCAGGGCAGAGGATGAGGCTTGTGAAGGGTATAGTGTGTGCCACTCAAGAGCTTGGACTTCAATGGGCCTGCAGGGGAGGGTCATGGGAGTTCCTGGTATAGGAGTAAAAAAATGGTGTTTGTTTTACCTGATTCTGACAGCAGGTGGGGAATGGCTGTGGGTGGACAGAATCTAATGCTGGAGGGCTGCTATGAAGTGGTTCGATGGAGAAATGATAAAACTCCAAATAAAGAGTTGAGGGGTTGACACAGAAGTGGTGGCTAGAGCCAAAAATCATTTTTGGAATAAGTGATAGGCAGGGAAGTAAGAACCTGTGAGGGAGGAAGAAGAAAGGAATAAAGTTATGGGCAGAGATGGTAGAAGAATGAGAAAAAAGAGTCAAGAAGGAAGAAATGGTGGTTGGGGTTTAAAGCCAGGCAGAAGTCAATCAGAACGAGGACTAAAACAGGGTTGTTGAAGCTGGTAACTCCAACTCTCAGCAAGAGAAATTTCTAAAGAATAGCCTGAGGCTTGGGCTGGGATTGTGGCTCAGTGGTGGAGCACTTGCCTCGCATGTGCAAGGCACTGGGTTTGATCCTCAGCACCCCATAAAAATAAACAGATAAAATAAAGGCATTGTGTCCATCTACAACTACAAAAAAAATCAAAATAAAAATAAGAATGGCCTGAGGCCAAGTAATAGGAGGCTCAAAGGAATGCATATAGCAAGGGGAGATCCTCCAAAGTTTGGGAGAGAAACGAAATGAGGAGACGGCAACCTGAAGAATGCATAAGAAGGGCTTCTCTTTAAAAGGCAGACTTAAGCAGTCTTGGGAGCTAAGAAAGATCTAGAAGAGAACAAGAAGAACAAGAAGAGAACAAGATTCTACACAAATGGAGGAAGGTTGGAAAGGAGGAGATCAGGAATGGACCTATTAATAGGGAATGTGAAGGGGCTCATGGTGGGGCAGACAAACTGCAGGAAGAAACACCAGAAAGTCCCTGTTAGAGAGGGAGCAGAAGGAGCTGGGTGCGGTGGCGCAAGCCTGTAATCCCAGCACTTAGGGAGGCTGAGACAGGAGAATCACGAGTTCAAAGCCAGCCTCAGCAATGGCGAGGCGCTAAGCAACTCAGTGAGATTCTGTCTCTACATAAAACACAAAATAGGGCTGGGGATGTGGCTCAGTGGTCAAGTGCCCCTGAGTTCAATCCCCAGTACCAAAAAAAAAAAAAAAAAAAGAGAGGGAGCAGAAGGAAGGAGACTAAAGCTACCATGCCCTGAAGGCCTCGATTTTCTCTCTGAAACAATCAGCAAGGTCACTGCTAAGTGATGGCATGAAGGTGGGCACAGGAGAGGCTTCCAGCACATGCCCTGAGGAACATAAAAGGGACTGTGCAGGGCAAGCGAAGAGGCCCAGCAAAGGACGGAGACCACTGGTCTGGGTGGTGCCAGCTGGCCTGTTGACTGAGGGAGCAGACTGGGGCGTCTTGCCTGTATCTTCCTATTTACTGTCATTACATTCTGGGTCATTTCTCCTAAGATGGCATGCAGGCCTCTGAGAGGCAGAGCTGCAGGTTGGCCCCCAGTTCCGTCTGCAGCATTCAAAGAACTCCAGCATTACCCTTCATCCCTTACCACGGATTACCTTGAGACTAACTTCTGAATTTACCACCAAATTCCCTTCCTGCAAGATTTCTACTGAATATGTTCTTCAGCCAAGTATAAACATTTCAGAAGAAAATGATTCTTATAAAAAATGTATCAGTGTTCTCTTCTTCCACTCTCTTCTCATCTCACTGACAAATCAATTTGCCGGCATTTTACAATAATGAGTACATTTTCAGGTACAGCCTCTGCTGAGGGAAATTCCTCTAACTGACCAGTTATTCAGCTGCCCCCTCTCTTTCTCATCACTGTTATAAGACTGTTCCAGGCTTTCTTTATAAAAGAATACCAACACTAACAAGACAATCACTGCCTTTACTGCTAAGGCCAATTCCATTGGAAACATGCATTTACTGCAGCTTGGATGTTTGCAGGCATGCTATATAATCCTACCTAGTTTGATGAGAGAATTCTTTTATTGATGAATAGGGACAGACTTTATGTAAATACCACACAGTATCTATCAAAGAAGGAAGCCAGCAGATACGTCTTTTTATTTTTATAGAAAAACTCTCATTACCATGCATTTATTCTCTATCTTATTTGGTTGTTAATATTTTAAAGTCAAAACCCCAGCTGCAGCTTTGAGAGTTTGCCTGGGGAGCACAATGGCTCTATCCTCCTTCTCTTCCCATTTTCATCTCTCCCCCAGTAGCCCCTTCATTCTCTCGAAGCTTTTCCTCTAGTGTCACATCAAACAATGCAGCATCATCTCACACAGCACGCCCTCCGTGTGAAGCTTCACAAATCATCTGCCATCTTACTTCCTACTCCTGTTTCTAGGCTTGTCTGACACATCAGACCATCCAAGCAACACACTCAAGTAAACTGGCTTACAACACTTCACATTTCTGAGTAGGCAAGAATTTACTTTTTCCCTCTTCTAAATCCACTGAAAAATAATAAAGGCAACCAAATATGACCAGCTTGGGAATAAAAACAATATATCTTTCATAAATTCAGTAATATGTTCATTTTGGAGATTGGAAGTGCTTTCCTTCCAACTTGTAAGCTATCCATTATTGTTACTGCCAGGCCATGGAATAGTACAAATAAATGTTGTTAAACTCATGAAGTAGGGGAAGTTAAAAAAATTAACAAACGCCTGTAATTTTAAGAAGCTGGCATGGAAATGGGATTACAAAGAGGAAGAAACAGTTCTCAGTTGATTTCTGGTTAGCAACAGGAGGCAAATAAATTAATTGCTAACAAAAACTACCTGAATGACTTACCTCCTTGGGCTTACTTATAATATGATCACGCTACTTGCTCCTTAGAGAAAGAGCTATTCAAGTAGTGTGTGTGTGTGTGTGTGTGTGTGTGTGTGTAAGTGTGAGTGTGTATTTTGTTTTGGCATTCACAACAAAGAAAAATATGGACCATAGAATATTGTTTTATTTAGGAGGTTCAAAAAAGCAGTTGGCTTTTGACTGTCTTTTTGTATTTGCTTACCCCATCGGTGGTTTACTCACTGGGTACCTGTCACAAGGCAGGCACAGGGCCAGGCCTTGGAGGTACCAAGATGATGAAACACAGTTGTTGCCCTTCGAGTTTTTAAATTTAGTTGAGGAGTATGCCACCAAGTATGGTAGACAAGGAGGAGTCAAAGAAGGACCCAGATCCCCTAGCTTGCAGGTTATTTTTAAGGACCTGAGGAGCAAGAAGGGAGAGCAGAGTTTGTGGGCACCTGAGGATAGGACCCATTGGGTACTGCAAGTGCAGGTGCTGGCACAGCTGGCTTTGGGCTGAGGACAGCTCTGGGATGACCAGGAGGGCGTGTTGTGTGGACTCTCTCTCATGCCAATGTGATTAACAAGGCTCCACTAACCCCTGGCCTGCTTTCTTCGGACCTGCTTCCAATAGGCCTCCTCTTCCTACTCATCCTTTCTGTTCTCCTCTAACTGGCTCACAGGCAAGGGCATAGTCAGCTGCAATTCTTACTTCTCCTGGATTCTTAGTTCAGTCTCAGTAAAAGGAAGGGAGGCCAGAGCTTCTGGCTTCAGCTAGATCTCAAGCCCTGGCTACTCTATGGAATGGTTACCCCTGTGCTGGTTGTCCACTCCAGATTCAGACACCATGGCCTGGAGGGATGGGGGTCACATGATCCACAGCTCTGGCAGATGAGGTTGCAAGGCAAGCCAGGTGGCACGACTCTCATCTCCAGTGGAGATAAGGAAAGACCTGGAGAATGTGACATTTAAGCTAGCCTTATTATCCAAGGAGGGTCTGAAGACAGGGTGGAAGGTGAGGTGGGATGTCCCAAACAGAAAACAGGAAAAGAAACTCAGGCTGAAGCCGGGCGCGGTGGCTCAAGCCTGTAATCCCAGCACTTAGGGAGGCTGAGACAGGAGAATCACGAGTTCAAAGCCAGCCTCAGCAATGGCGAGGCGCTAAACACATAAAACACAAAATAGGGCTGGGGATGTTGCTCAGTGGTCGAGTGCCCCTGAGTTCAATTTCCAGTACCAAAAAAAAAAAAAAAAGAAACTCAGGCTGGAACAGAACACATGAGGGAGAAGAACACTTAGAAGGGAGGTTGAGGCCAGATCCCAGAGGCCTGTGAGTGCTCAGGAAGGAGACTGATTTCATTCTAAAGGTAAAAGGAGGCCAGGAAGGGAGAGATTCAAGGCACGAAGTCTACTTGATCCTGCTGAAGTTCAGCTCCAATCCCATTGCAAAGACTGCAGAGCAGCATGCCAGCTGGGGGCAGCTGCAGAGCTTTACCAGGGCCTGAGGAAGTGCCTGGGAATGGCAGTGCAAATGGCACAGCGGTAGTGACTGGTGGTGACTTGGGCTGGGGGGCCAGGTTCACTATAACTGTATTTGACTCATGGAAATGTGAGAAGGGGAGATGAAGGTCACACATAACCCAACATGGGGAGAGGAGGACTGCTTACACATGACAGGGACTCTGTGATCCGTCATGAGACCCTTCAGAGCCATGAGAGGAGGTACTAGGTGTTAGGGCTGGCAGGTGACAGTGAGGAGGTGAGCAGCCAGTGACAAGGCGGTCAGAGAGCCATGATGCAATGTAGTGTGGCCATCGCTCTGGATCCTGCAGGTTAAGCACTGGTCACAAATATCTCACTAAGGACAGAGGGAAAGGGAAGGAATGACGTGTTTTTCTCCTGTAGGGAAATGCAGGACATGTGTCAAAGACGGCTGTGGAGGGAAAAAAAAGAACAGGCCAACCATGACTCTGTGGGGCCTACAAGGGGCGAGAGAGAGGAAAAGGCAACACTCAGCCACTTACTAGCCTTTGAGATTGACCGTGCCCACTAGTAAATGCAGCCAGGTGTGCCCTGGACTATGACCCAGACAAAATGAATAGTCTCTCCTTTGGAGAGAAGGTGGCGGGGGGCAGAGCAGGACACTCCTCATTTTCCTTTCACACACTTGAAGGATGGGTCTGACAAATAAGATTACAGTCAACTGATAGTTTAACTGAAATTTAGATGTGTTGTGACTTCCCAGGGACAAAACACGTTATGTCCCGGCTGTGGATAAATTCATTTCTATCACCATCCTACAATAAGAGGATCTGTTATAAGATTTTAGTAGTCAGCCCCAAAGTTATTGTTGCTTCCCTTTTTAAAATATTAAACCTACCTTGGAATCCTGATACTATTTGGACAACATCTTCATAGACCATTAGAGTAGCAGATCGTTCTGGAAGCAGGCCAAGGCTTAGCGAAGAAAATACTGCAGGAACAAAGATGGATACGAGTTTATTCTGACATTCAAATTCAAAGGTCCACTCTAATTTTCTGGGTACTCGGCATTATTTCAATTCTCTGATGTCAAATCAATCAATAATATTGATTTTCAAGATGATTAGTGATAGCTCTTCAAAATACCACAAGAGTATTGCAATCGCTTATATAAACTGCTTGCTCTTAATAGTCAAAAGAAAAAAAATTTTATTTTAAAAATTTTTTTAGTTGTAGATGGACACAATATCTTTATTTATTTATTTTTATGTGGTGCTGAGGATCGAACTCAGTGTCCCACGCATGCAAGGCAAGTACTCTACCACTGAGCCACAATCCCAGTCCCAAGAAGAAAAATTTGGTCACAAGTTTTTAGTAAAGTAACAGCCTTTTCACACTAGGAATATATTAAAAATTTAATGCATACACTATATAAGTGTAGGATATGTAATGTTAGATATTAATATTAAGAAAAAATTTTTAAATATGTAGTTAAGTCATTTGTACATCATGGCAAAAGAATATTTGCCCATATCCTGGAAACTAATAACATGATAGAACTTATGCCATTTAAAAATTACTGCTTAAGTACATGGATGTCCAACAGAAAGTTTCATGAAGCCATTTCTGGGTAGAACATATAGATATAAGAAAAAAATTGCATTATAGAATATGATAATCACTAACATTCCCAAGACCTTATAACAGACAGACATTATTCTAAATCCTTTGGTTTTGGCCATTTATCTACTAAATATCAAAACATCTCTCTGAAGTGTTATTAGCTATTACTAATGCGTCCATTTTGCAGGTAAGGGAATGGGTTTAAAGGTGAGGAAATAACTGGCCCTTCATTACCTAGCTGATAAGTGCAGGAGCCAAGATTTGAACTCTGGAGTCTGTCCTCAACTATCTTGCACATGGACTCAAGCTAGAAGACCCCTTGGACTTTACCCGTCCACATTTTTAAGTCCAGAGAAGAGGAAAGTGAGGCTGAGAAAGGTAGCATGACTTTCTGTGAAAATATCAGTTACTAGAAAGATCAATGGCTTAGCAGTGTGCATTCTTAATAGTGCCACTGGGGCCCAGTGATCTGGCCCTGGATGTGTCCTCTCTTTTCACATACCCCCTTTCACTTACACAGGCAATTTATTTAGTTGCTACTATGTGCAAGGCCCAGTGCTAGATCCTGGGTAGTGCAGATAAATGCGGGAGGCAGCTTGTGCCTTCAAGGATCACACACAAGAGGGAGATTAGGACTCAGTCAGTAGCTATACAATAAACAGAATGTAGCATGTGCTGTGACCAGAGTGACCATATAACTATGCTCCGTAATTCCACTCCTGAGTATAAACCCAAGAGAACTGAAATATGTTCACATAGAAATTTATATATGTATTTATTTATGTATTGTACTGGGGATTGAACCCATGGCCTCGCACATCCTAGGCAAGTGCTCTACCACTGAGCTTCATCCCGAACACACACACACAAACTTGTACATGAATGTTTATATAGCATTACTCATGATAGCAAAAAAAGGAAACAACCCAGGTAAATGTTTATCAACTGATAAACAGAAAAAAATAAAGTGTGGTATATATATACAAGGGAATAGTATTCATCCCTAAACAGGAATTAGCGTGGTCATAGAACATGGGTAGACCTTGCAAACACAATGCCAAGGGAGTGATGACAGGGACAAAGGGCCACACACTGTCTGATTCCATTTATATGCAATATCCAGCAAGGCAAATCCAAGAGACAGAAAGTAAATGAGTGGTTGCCAGGTGCTGGAAGGGGCAGGGAACAGCAAGTCAGTGCCCACGGGACGGGATTCTGGGTGGGGGGTGAAAAAGCCTGGAATCGGGGGTGATGTGGTGACTGCACAAATGGTGCACTTGATGGCATATGAATTACATCTTGAACATAAAAATGAATGGAAAAGTTAAAGAAAAGAGAAGTTGCCTCAGGGATTCAAAGTTCAGACATAGTTGGGGAGGAAGAATGAGAAGAAACGGCTACAGCAAAGGGTTTTGGGACCTCCTGCCTCGCCATGGGTGGTTTCATGAGTGGGAACTAACAGGGTTAAATCCTAGTTATTGTAACCTCTAACACTAAGCCTGTTGCCTAGTGGCATAGGGCACCTGGTGGCCAGGAAGCAAGGACAGGCCAGCTGTGGTGGGTGTGTCTGTGGTAAGTAGCTCCCCTTCACATGCAGCAGTACCACACTCTGCCTCTCTAAGTGCTGCTCCATCCCAGAGCTCACCCAGAGCCTTAAAGCATTTTCTAGGTCCTGAACACTGCCTGACTGGCACGGAGGTCCCTGAGCTCTGAACTACTCGTGGGCATCCTTCAAGAGTTACCTGACCAACCACTGCAGTGTGTTTTGAAAACTTTTCTCCCCTAACCATGGTACACAGGGCAGCTGCTCTGGCAAAGTGCTTCTCAAAAGACAAAAAAATGATTTCCTATAATGAGCCTGCTGAGCGTGGAAGGGGCTTCCTGGAGCAGGAGGGCATGGACTGGGGACCCAAATCCACTGAGTGCACAGGGTAGGAAGTGGCAGAGAGGCCCCTAGAATTTCAAGTAGATAGCACTTCTGATGGTGCTTCTACCCATCTCAGACTGATGCCCAGAGGTCCTCTTCACATTAAGTAGATTTTTTTTTTTTTGGTGGTGGTGGTGCTGGGAATGGAACCCAGGGACTTGCACAGGCTAGGCAAGTGCTCTACCACCGAGCCACACCCCCCACCCAGACCCTTGTTTTTTAATAAATTGAGAGAAAGGAACATCTAACTCCACCTGGAAGAGGCAGGAAGACTTCTTGGAACAGAAAACAGTCCAGGTGAGCTTTATAAGACAAAAGACGAGCGTGCCAAATAAGTGATGATAAAGGAATAACAGCTCGGACAAACACGGAAAGGCCAGCCTCTTAGGGAATGGCAATTGCCCAGGGCAGCTAGAGTCGGCTGCAACAGTCCTGGACCACTGTAGGAGCTCTGGGCTGAGACAATGGCTGTTGAGAAGGAAACAACTAAGATGCAGAGTGACAGTATTTAGTGGATAGATTATATTTTTCTGTAGCTAAATTTATGCTTTCCTGTTTGCCAAAGGTGAAGAGGGCTCTCTCTCTCTTTTTTTTTTAAATATTTTTTTAGTTGTAAATGAATACAATAACTTTATTTATTTTATGTGGTGCTAAGAATCGAACCCAGTGCCCCACACATGCAAGGCAAGCATTCTACCACTGAGCCACAGCCCGAAGAGTGCTCTCTTTATGCTGAGCTCCCCCAACCCCAATCTATACCCACTTCTATGAAAGGGGGAAAAAACTCAACACATCCTCTAGGAGCTATTGTTATGGATGAAAAAAGAAATTCATTCCAAGATCTCATAAGGATGCTCATGCCAACTAAAACCCTGTGTGCACACACAATACAGAAAACATTTGTTAGTTTTGATTTTTTTCATCTAATTTTAGAAGAGGCTCCCAGCTCTTCTCTCTTCCTTGCCCAATTATGTAAAATACCAAAAGTGTTAAGACTTGACCTCCAAAAAAGAAATGTGATGAAAGCAATAATGCTTTTTACAAGAAGCCCATCTAAATTTTGGGTGCTACCTGTCTCATTCCAGTTAAGAATATCTTTATTATGTTCAAAGGCCAAGCAGAATAAAATAATCAAAGACCTGGGGAGGTGCTTGGAAATTATCCGGTCTAATCAATTTCATTTTAGAACTAAGAAACGTAGGCTCTGAAACTCTTGATAGGTCCCAACTATGTGGGGCCATTTAGGGGTGGGCAGGCCTGGTACTTGGGTATCTTCAAGTCTCATCCAAAACTCTCCCAATTAAAACTATATTGTTGCCATTATTTGACTCATTTAAGAAAAAGAATATTATGGAAATGGTTTCTTTTTCTCAAAGGATCATCATAATAACATAGTCAAAATTAACAAAATTAGAGTATAGTTGATCTTCAGTATTCATGGATTCCCTATCTGCAAATGTGCCTACTTGCTAAAATTTACTTGTCACTTCAAAATTAATACTCTTGGTGCTTTACCTGCCTATGGAAAGAGTAGCTAAAAATGTGAGTCTCCTGATGCATACATTTCCAGTGGAGACACTGGATACTTTGCATCTTGTTTCTGCTCTCATCTCTAGGTGTCTTTTCTCCATTTATTTAGCTGCTCAGCTTTTCACTTATTTTTTTGCTTTCTGTTGGTGATTTCACTACTGAAAATGGCCCCCAAGCATAATACTGAAGTGCTGTCTGTGTTCCTTAGCTATGATATGCCTTATGGAGAAAATATGCGTGATAGATAAGCTTGGTTCAGCCATGAGCTACAGTGCTGTGGGCCATGCGTGCAATGTTAACAAGTCAACAAAAAATATCAAAGAAGGTATTTTTAAACAGAAACACAAATACAACAAGGTTATGTACTGATCAGTTGATGAAAACATTGTGAGCATAGAGGCTCCCAGGAACAAACTCACCCTGTATTTCCCTTATAGTACTGGTTCAGTATTTGCTAACTCCTTCTTACAGGTGACTTTAGAGACTCTAACTTCCATGAACAATACCAATTGTATTTTCTGTGGGCTGTTCACCTAACACACATAGATACATTCTAAATTTCCCCTGGATTATCTCCAGGGATTTCTCAGTATAGAAAATAATGCAGTCAACTGTGTTTGATTGTTTTAAGATGGAACCTAATAAATATGTCCTTTTCTCTTTTGCTGGTGTCAGGGTTCTGTCCTAGGCCCACTGTCCTCCATTACTTGGTGCACCCCATAGTTTTGACTCTCATCTTGACACTTCTGATGACTCCAGATTAAACTTCCATCCCAGGCCTCTCTCTTGAACCCCAAGTGCATTTCAAACTGAAGGCTGGTTATGCTCACTTGGTGTCCCAGAGGCAATTTAACCAAATATACACTACACTAAGCTTATCATCAGCCACCACTCCAACACCTGTTCCTCTCCTCCCATTTCCCTGATCTCCTTCAGGGTCTCCATCCACCTCTGCTTTCACCTGGAGCTTGGGGGAACCTGGCATGATCTTCCAAGCCCATTGCCTGCCCTCGAAGGTCCGGTCCAGTTTTCACCAGTCAGAAATCTGAAGTTCAACTCATTTCTTCTATTTGCTCCTCTACCTTACCTCTTTCCTATCCATTCTCCAAGGCCTTCCAAGGATGCTGCCTGCTAAATATTTCTCAGGTCTGTCCTTTTTTCTCTTAAATTTTCCTAAACGATCTCCTCAATTGTATTGACATCAAATCCACTTTCCATAACGCATAGAGCAGTGATCTCAACACTTCGTGAACAGTTTTTTTTTAAATACATGAAGTATCTGGTGGTGGCAGTGATAAGATTGCTTGTTAAAATACAGATTCCCAAGCCAGCCTTCCAAATTGAATGGTTGAGTTCTGTCTGTTTCTATCAACGCCTTTTGATGCTGGTATCTATTAGCCTCGAGGCTCAGCACCCCCATTATCTCCTCCAGGAAGCCGTATTCACTCCCCTGCATTGGTTAAGCTTCCTCCCCTGGCATCCCATATGGGTGTCTGCACATAAGTTTATCTGAGCACTGATCCTGTATGACAGTTGACTTTATGTCAACTTGACTGGATTAAAGGATGCCAAGACAAGTGGTAAAGCATTAATTATTCTCCATCATTGCATTATTTATTCTAAAAGCTTCTGTAGACACTAAGCACATACTTCTGCTAGAGGAAAACCCAGGTGGTATGGCATTTGGTTACAATGCTTGGGCTTAGTCATCTTGTAATTGGGTGGGGGCCCAGACAGAACTAAAAGGTGGAGGAAAGGCAAATTCTTGCTCACTCTCTTCTGGAGGTGGGATGTCCTTCTTCACCTGCCCTTAGAAGTCAGAACTTCAGGTTCTGTGGCTTTTAGATTTTGGGACTCATACCAATGGCCCCTGGGCTCTTGGGTCTTTATCTCAGAATGAGACTTAGACCACTAGAGTCCTTCATTCTGGGGTCTTTGGACTTGGACTGAGCCATGTTACAGGCTCAGTAACCTGATTCTCCAGCTTGAAATGGTCTAGCTGCGACTCCCTGCCTACCTACCCTTAGCTGAAGCTGTGTCAGGAGTCACCCTTGCTCCTAGCAGTGGACATACTGTTCCTTGTAGTGGTGACCAGCAGGAAAGGGGAAAGACACACAGTCTCTTGAGGCCTTCCTACCCCTTTGGACATCCTTGCACTTGGGCCTCTGGTGTGACAGCAGAGGAAGAAGGCCCTGGAAGCAGATGAGGACAGTGTACGCTAAAGCACAGCCACACACCTTGTCCTGTTAGTTATCAGGGTGCAAAGTGAAGTGGCGGAGAGAAGAGCAGAAATGCTCAAGCTTCTGATTCCACTGTGTGTATGTGACATGGCAGCCAGTTTCATGTGTTGACCCCACATTTCCCTCACCTAATGGGGCCCCAATAAGCAGAAAATCAACATAGAGGTTTTACTATCTGACTTACACCTTCAAAACTGCTTCTGTTCTCACTCCATAATTATTCACCAATACCACAAAGTCTGTTTTAGAGAACAATTAAGAATGTGCATGCCTATAATCCCAGCACTTTGGGAGGCTGAGACAGGAGAACCCCAAGTTCAAAGCCAGCCTCAGCAACGGTGAGGTGCTAAGCAACTCAGTGAGACCCTGACTTTACATAAAACACAAAATAGGGCTGGGGGATATGGCTCAGTGGTTGTGTACCCCCGAGTTTAATCCTCGGTACCAAAAAAACCCAAACAACAACATAAAAAGGATGCCTTACCAGGTAATCGAATTGGCTTCCATGGGGCAGAGTTTGGCACATAGGCATGCTTTGTGGCAGTGACGATCAACTGACTACCCAGTTTGTACTGGAACTTGACAAAGGCGACACCATCTGTCCCTGATGTGCCAGAGGCAATGGAGACCTGGTTGGCGAAGATCTCAATAAGTGCATCTGCGATGGGCTGGTGGGTACTGGCGTCGCTGACGTGCACCTTCAGTGTGACTTCTGAAAACAACAAAGAGAACAGCTGTTATGAATCAAGAAACAGCCACAGCAATTCTGCCATAACTGATAAGAGGTGGAAGGTGGGCCACGCTGACAGTCTAGGTCAACATCCTCAGTGTGTGTCATTGTGACTGGTGATGTTTTTTTCTCAAAGGTCCCTCTTTTACTTTAAATAATTTCCTACTTTCTTCAAAGCCACTGCCTGTCATACACAGCTTTTTTCTTTATTCCTTCCTGCTTACTCCAACAGATAATTGAGAGACAAATTCTACCCCGTCAACACGCTGGACAACAAACACAAAATAGCCTTTCATTCTTTCCAGCTTTGCTGGCAAACAGCCCCAATAGGACTCTGGCCACTACAGAAGGGACATATAAGGTCACTGCAGGATAAAATCAACAACATGAAAAGCAAGGATGTGATGGTACATGATACACTCAGTCAGTTCTCCAATCTTATCACTGTGTCTTCATGCAGACTTGCAGGAGGTATACCACACAGTTTCTCATTGTACTTGGTCTTCCATGTCCCCGAATAGTATGTTAAATTATAACATAAACTTACATAATATTCACATGGCAAAAATCCTCTCAAAGAGGGCAAGTGAGAAGAGCTTTGTAAGGCTTCATTGATAATTTATGTAATTTTATGGTAATGTAACATTTACTAACAATTGGGATTAGGTTTCAACTCTCCCTTTAATGTTTGCTGAGAAGGCAAAAACCACCAAGATTTGCAAAAAAGGATTCATGAATAAAAAGGGAAAGAGGGAGCTCACTCTAATCAGTCCAAGATTCTACCACTTGAATTTCTTCTAATATAGGGAGCCTACTTTATGTTCTGCAATTATATACTTTGGAAGAGATTACTTAACACCTTCTTTTGGTGTGACAGAACAGAAGTTCCACTGAAGTTCCACTGAAGTCAGGGGGAACTAGCTAAAATACTGAGCTGACCTTGAACCCTTTTAGCTGTCCCCCTCCCATCACCTATAGCAGGAGTGAGCAACTGCAGCCCAACTCTCAAGCCAAATGTGGCCCATGGCTTGGTTTAGAATGGCCCATAAGCTAAGAATGATTCTTACACTTTTAAATGACCGAAAAAAAAAATCAAAATAATATTTTGTGTCACAAGAAAATTATCTTAAATTTGAACTTCAGTGTCTATCAAATTTTATTTGTTCTTTTTAGTTATACAAGACAGTAGAATCTATTTTGATATATTTATACCAGCATGGAATATATTTTATTCCAATTAGGATTCCAGTCTTGTGGATATACACTTTCCCATAGAGTTTTATTGGAACATAGTCTAACTGTCCCTGTTTCATTTATTTCTTATTCACTATTTTTAAGTAGTTACTACCAAAATCCATTTGAAAAGCATTAATAAATTCAGATAACTAATGAACTGTGCTTAGTCAGAAAATATTTATTGACCAACTATTGTATGCTTAGAATGATACGAGGCACTGTGGGAGATTTTAAAAAGAAAATGAAAAAGATATATGGCTCCGTTTTTAGAGTTTACAGTTTTGGGTGGGGATATAGGAAGACCTTGTGGGTACCACAGAAGGAAAAGGATGAAACAGGGTCGGTCAGTGTGAAAAACTAATGAAGTTTAGTTTAGCCTCTAAGAAGAGGCTAATGATATCTGGAGCTTTTGTGCAAAACCAAGAGGAAAGAACAAAGATCTGAAAACATCTACCGATTTGGGGTGACAGTCTAGAGATTTACAGAAGGGTGTGGTGGGACCACTGCTCCAATGGTATGGACGTGGCTTTCTGGGAAGGAGCTGCGCACATACTGACCCTGATTATGGGTTACAGGGTTTGGTGGGGAATGCTTCCTGGAAGACATGACAAGTGAGGCCGTGACTGGAAGGACAGGGGACACAGCAGACGAGTCTCGTGGACGACTGGGCATACTTTCAAACAGATTTCTTCCATTTGAGGATGTTCCTATAAGTTCCAGAAACCCATGTTTCCAGCCTTCTTAGGAGCTAAGATGGAGAAGGAATGGACTTTGGCTCTGTTAGTCTGATGTCTTCTTGCTAGATCCTGAAGACAGTGCCATCAGGAAGCAAGTGAGTTTTCTGACCAAAGTGACCTTGCACTAGGTATCCGGTTTGGGGATAGCAAAAGTGCCATGTGAACAAGTTCCTCCATATGGCTCTGGCATTGTTCTGGCTTCCAGCCCTGTCCTCCCTTGTATTCTTTGAGCTACTTAAAAGCTTTAGTGAATATTTTCTCCTTACATCAGCTAATGTGTGTAGTGCTGTTTGCTCTCCAGGGGTCTAGTGCCATCCTGGTGTGACTTCACAAGGCTGAGGCCCATGTCCTGCAACTGCACCTTCCAGCTTTCCTCCCGCTTCAGCCTTTATTCCTGGCTAGCACCTCTCATGGAGTCCACTCTGCATGCCTGCTCACTGTGGGTAGACCCTGGGGGGTAGTGCTCAGGCCTCTTCTTGCTACAGAGTTACTCAGTGAATTATTTCACGATGAGGAATTCAGTCATCGCCTCTAGAGTGGTCTCGAATTTTCATCAGCCAGTGACAGAGCCAAGAAGGAAGCAGCAAGCACTCAGGAATCCTTCGTCTAGCATGATGCAGAGCTCCCTTGCTTTTGGCAATCTCAAGGAGTTTGGCTCTGTGGGTACAAACTAGTCCATTTAAAGTAGTACAAAGAGCATCTGCTTTGTGGGTAGAAAACTAAACATTATCTTTTAGTCCAGCATTATCTTTTAGTCATTTCCTTTCTAACTGCCACAGATTTAGAACTAAATGCAACAAGACTGTTTCAAATTGTTGGCTCAGGAGAAGCGACCTCTAAGTAGCAAGTAAAGAACAAACATAATTGCAGGGACAAGAGGACAGAATTATAGTACATGGAAGACTCCCCCAGTCAGGGTTTCACAAAACCACCCGATGACATGAACAGGCCATGTAAAAGCAGGCCTGTTTTTTCCTCCCCCTCTTCATCTTCAAATAATATTGAAAACCTTTAGTTACTTTTAATGTCAGAATGCATTTGTTTTATAACTTCTCATCCAAACTCCAGAACACACACTCTCTGTCTCTCTTGAAATCATGTGCTAACATGGAATATTCCAGAACATAAAGCCCTTTGTGATTTTCACTAGGAACAGAGATGAAAGCACAGCATTCACCTGCTTTTTAAATACTCTGTACTTCTTAACTTTCACATCTGTTCTAACAAACTCTGACTTTATCTCAGAAGGGAAAGTGAAGATGTCTGTGGACTTGAGTTGTAGGTTTTTTTTTTTTTTTTTGGTTTGTTCTGTGAAGATTTTTAGCTCCCTGAGTGTTTTGGGTTCTCTTTTACTATTTTCTCCAATTTGCCTTTGTTGTGGGATTTTAATTTTTCCTGGCCTTTGGTTTCTACAGTTGTTGGTTTCCACAGCAACCCACCCTCAGGGGAACCCTGCATTTTCTGGGTTAGTCGTAAGGGTCTGACAGAGAGTCCATTTCCCCCAGGCAGAGGAAGCAGGGCTCTGATGTTAAGTTGCCTGGAGCTTTGGGGTTGCCTGACACCAGGGCAGCAGCTGGAAAGGAAGTCAGTATACTTAGCCTCCAGCACTATCATTAGCTATATTTAACCTCCATTTAAGGGAGCTACAATGGCTCTTCATCCCTTAAATAAAACAAAAAAAGAATGCTTGATCACTTAAAAACATTTTCAAAATGAGAAGCTGTTTTAAAAATGTTACAGACCTTTGCTCTGAGAGATTCTGCCCCATGTTTCTAGAAATTTGTGATAGCAGAATGTGCATGGAATTCCCATGTCTATACAGCCACTAAAAGCCCAATTCTAAGATGCCTGTGAAGGGGCAGCTTTCTATCCACTTACTTTCTCTTACAAACATGTAAGGTTTGTTCTACTTTGTGATCCAATAAAATTTGGATGCACATTGTTCCACTAAAGCGCTTCAGTAATTCATTTTCCCCAAGTCACATATAGTACACATACATTCTATTCTGTTAAACTTTATTTTTAAAGTTGAAATTTAAAACTTTTCAAACTTTTGTGAATCGTGTTCTCCAAGCAAATTCCATGTTTTTTAAAACCTATAATTTACCATATAACATTGTATAGTGGGCCATGTTATATGCTTATTATATTAATATAATATTTATTTATTTATTTTGGTACCAGGAATTGAACCCAGCGGTGCTTAACCACTGAGCAACACTCCCAGCCCTTTTTTTATATTTTATTGGAGATGGAGTGTTGCTGAGTTGCTTAGGGCCTAGCTAAGTTGCTGAGGCTGGGTTTGAACTCGTGATCTTCCTGCCTCAGCCTCTCAAGTCACTGGGATTACAGGCGTGTGCCATTGTGCCTGGCTTAATATATTATTTATTAATATATAATGTATAAGATAGCACAAAAAAAAATCTGCTACAACATGTACATCCCAGGACGCCTTTACATTCAAGTCCTAGCATCACAAAAGCATTCGGCAATCCTTATGAGTATTCAGTTATTCTTTGTGTGTGTGTTTTACTGGGTGCTCTACAATTGAGCTACATCCCCAACCCTTTTTATCTTTTTATTTTGAGACAAGGTCTTGCTAAGTTGCCCTGGCTAGGCTTAAACTTGCAATCCTCCTGTATTAGCCTCCCAAGTTGCTGGGATTATAGGCCTATGTCACCATACCCAGAGTATATTTAATTCTACAAGCAATATGATCTTCTGCAAAGACAGGGACTCCTGTTCTGTCATCCAGAAGAGAAAGGACAAGACAGGCTCACCTCAGAGAGACATATTTGCTGGGCACAGGAACCCTCCTGGCTCCCTGATTACCCCTGTACAGCTGTCCTCCGTGTAGATAGATGTCTTTTGCTTTTGATGGTTCCATGAATTGCCCTACACTTCTCTATTGATCTGATGTCACAATGTTTCTTGCCAAATTTCCACCTCTGCTAAGGTTTCCTTTTCAATGTGTTTCCTAATTTTCAGAGAAGGACTGCAATCTCTGTAACACTCATTTGATTTTCTATTCACTTGGGAGCTGAGTTTGCTGCAGCAGCCTCCGGGAACAAGAGAGTCGTTCTGTGCCTTTGGGTGTTCTCCCATCTCTGGTGACTGACTTGCACTCCCAGCCTCATGTGAAGCCATGTGGCAGACTCAACAATTACAGCTTCAGCGGGGAAGAGGAGAGATCTATGCAGGCAGCCAATAGCCTGCTACTGACATGTGCTTAGAATCTTTTTTTCGCCATCTTAGTCTTCACAGGCTGTGCAACAATGTACTCTCTGCATCACCTCCACCTCATCTGTCCCTTGGCAGGGACACTAAGATACCTCAGAGTAATGATTTAGTAAGTGGATTCCTCTCCCTCTCCTCCCATGAGAAATTTCTATGAGAATCAAATTGATGTTCATCCCATGAACACTTTCTAATCAATGTCACCAAGTTACTAAGAATGTTGAAATACACAATAAATATTCATAGAAGCACAACAATTAGTCATTACATACATACACACAGTTTGTTTATTATTTTTCAAGAGGCACCTGCTTTCCTCACTTTAAACACTATAATGGAAAGAGAAAATACCAACTTTTTGTCAAAGGATCCTGTCAGAACTATCCAGTCACTGAAACCAGTTCAACAGCACAATTTCATACTCTGTTGCTGTACCCAGTACAAAAGGAGGTTTTCTGGGGCTGGTTATAAAGTAGCTACATTCTTACAACCAAAGAATTATTTAGGTAAACATCCTGGGATAATGCAAAAACCATTGCTGGACTTACTGATTCAACTGAACAAGTTAAGTGTATACAAGTTACATATATCACTAAGTGTTCATAAGCAAAATTAACCACAGAATGTTCCTATGATCTCATCTAATAAATATATATTGGACAACAGGATAAATTTACATAATCCTAATCTTCTATATGTAGTATCTGGAATCACTTAGATATAACTTTAAATACTATACTAAAATACAATTACTTTTCTTGGTGGGAACTTTTTCTTTTTTTGGTACTAGGGATTGAACCAAAACATTTCAAAAAATTTAAAAGCATTTTAAAACCATGGTTTCAACTTTTACAAATTCTCCCATAAAAGTGAATACATATCCATAAATCTAAGAATACCCTCTTTTTTTTTTTTTGGTACCAGGGATTGAACTCAGGGGTACTCAACCACTGAGCCATATCCCCAGCCCTATTTTGTGTTTTATGTAGAGACAGGGTCTCACTGAGTTGCTTAGTGCCTCGCTGTTGCTGAGGCTGGCTTTGAACTTGCAATTCTCCCGTCTCTGCCTCCCAAAGGGCTGGGATTACAAGCGTGAGCCACCGCGCCCGGCTTCCCTCATTTTTTTCAGATATGGTAAAATACATAATGACAATAACATGGACATATAAATATGGTAAATGTGTTTGCTAAGCTTCACATGGTACCCTGCGCTACTGATCAAGAGAATTGTGTTCTAGGTGGTAACTAGAGTATTTGTAAGGAAATCACTACAAGAAATCACTTTAAAATGCTTCTGTTTTGCTGGTGTTTTAAAATGTTCACGATGGCACAAAGTCTCTTTATGAGAATTTGGAAGAATCTGGGAATTGCTATGTTAATAAACAATATTAAGCATGTCTCTACAATTAGTGTGCACACCTTAGCCAAGCTTTAAATGTCTGCTGGAAGATGCTAGTGGAATGGTTGTCAAGGCAACCTGCTGGGGGAAAATTTCATTTGTCTATGTATGTTTCCGGATCTACCTATATCTGCTGATATGCATTTATAACCTTTTTTTTTTTTTTTGTCTAGGGCTAGGACAAGAGGAGAATTACATTGTATTTATTTTGAATAAAGAAGCCTTGAGATTTGATGATAAAAATGATGGTGATTATTTTTAAAAAGTCATTTTTTCCCCCTCTGGGAAGGGACCAGTTAGAAAGTGCTAAGTGGGAGCTAGTAGTGAGGAAACTGACTCATTATTTTTAAAATTAAAAAAAGAAGGGCAAGGAAGGCAAGCTGAGAAGGCTTCTGGGAGGCTACGAATGGCCCAAGTGTGTGAAGCTCCAAGCACTTGAAATATTATGAAAGCAAGATAAAGACCCTCAGAGCAGCTGAAGTTTAGTCAATTAAGTGATTAGATTACACATATGTGCTCAGCCTTTCAAAGACATAGAATTATTTCACAAGCTATAGTGAACCTATTATTAAAATGTTCTTTTCTGTTTCAGATGAAGCTGAGCTATTTTTTTTTTTTTTTTAAATATTTTTTAGTTGTAGATGGACACAATGTCTTTATTTTATTGCTTTGTATGTGGTGCTGAGGATCGAACCCAGGGCCTCACGCATGCGAGGCAAGCGCTCTACCACTGAGCTACAGTCCCAGCCCTGAAGCTGAGCTATTTTAAGGCACTTTAGGGTCCAAATATGAACATCTTGACAACTGGGAGTGTTGTCAAGTGGCCCTGGCTTCCAGGCTCCTAATTCAGTCAGTTGCATTGCTTCAAGCAAGTTCACCACCTCCTTGAGCCACCATTTCTTCATCCATAAAATAGGAATACCATCTCCCTTGAAAACACTGTAGGACTAATGTGATGCTGTTTATAAGGTGTCTATTCAGGTGTTCCTGATCTTGTCTACTTGCAAGCATTCCAATAATTTTACCTGCTGAAACAAAATCTCAAAACCACCATTAACACCCTCACTACATCCAAAAGTTTCTCAATGAAAGAAAATAGAAAAGGGAAAAACAGTATATCTTGGCACAAGCTTTGGACCCTGACATTCTGCTACTGATGGCTTAATGCTGTGAAGCAGTTTTCTCATCATAAGAAATGGGGGTTCTGCCCCTGCCCATAATAACCTCCTACAGCTACAGTGAGGTCACGCAACATACTTCTCAGTGGTACAGCACATGGTGAGGGCTTAATAACTGTTAGTCTATGTATTTATTTATGCTGAGGATTGAACCCAGGGCCTCAGGCATGCCAGTAAGCACTCCACCACTGGGGCTCCATCCCCAGCCCCTGTTAGCCATTTAAAAATAGTCAACTCGTTATTTCCAAACATTTGAGTCTTAAATGAGGATCACCGAATTTATCTATAGAAAGATTACCAAAAGACCTCCTGAACAGGTTCATGGAAGGAATTAACCATACCTGGCTGCTGTTCGTGAAATTCTTATTTCTCTCTTATACTGATCGAAGACAGCATGGGAGGAAAAGCAGAAGCCATTGATTGGTGAATTCTCCATGGCTCCCCTGTACTTCTGCATACCTTGTGACCAAAGTAACCTGTGACTGCCCTAATGTTCTGCCGTATCTTTTCGAGGATGTTCATTTAGTGAACAAACATGCAAGACAGAGCTAGTATCTCCCTGTACAGCAAAGGGCAGGCATGCTTACTGCACATTACAAGAGATTTGGGTTCCCAAGGCTCAGGGTTTTCTCTCCTATAAAGCAAACCACTGTGTGTACAGTAATCACATGGCTCTCTTTGTGTTGTCCTTATAGGAATTAGGGATTAGGGAACTGATACAAGAATGCTGGATACTCTGGCTACTACTACTGCTATCATGAGTAACAAATGGCCTTTCTTTCTGACCCAGAAGTACCATGTCTTCTACCAGCATCTATAAAACTGCCAGGCTAGTGTATTAGCTTTCAAGAAGGGCAGTATCTCAGGTTCCGAACAGTTCTTATCTGTCACTTAGGAACTCAAGGAACTCCAGGAATTAGGAAGGTTGAAGCAGGAAAAGACTGGACTAGGGGTCTAGGAGAAGGGGTTGGGGAGCCAGGGGGAGAAACACAGACAAGAGAGTTCCAAGTTTGTGAATGTCTTCTGGTTTATTTATTTATGTGGTTTTTTTTGCGGGTTCTGGGGATTGAACTCAGGGGTACTCAACCACAGAGCCACATCCCCATCCCTATTTTGTGTTTTTATGTAGAGACAAGGTCTCACTGAGTTGCTTAGTGCCTCACTGTTGCTGAGGCTGGCTTTGAACTCTTTTTTTTTTTTTTTTTTTTTGGTAGCGAGGTTGAACTCAGGGGTACTCGACCACTGAGCCACATCCCCAGCCCTATTTTGTGTTTTATGTAGAGACAGGGTCTTACTGAGTTGCTTAGTGCCTCGCCGTTGCTGAGGCTGGCTTTGAACTCGCAATTCTCCTGTCTCAGCCTCCCTAAGTGCTTGGATTACAGGCTTGAGCCACCGCATCCAGCTAGGCTTTGAACTCTTGATCCTCTTGTCTTAGCCTCCCGAGCTGTTGGGATTATAGGCATGCGCCACCATACCCGGCATGTCTTTTGGTTAATGAAGGTTCCTTGCCTGTGGATTTTCACATTTTTAAATAACCTTCTGTCAGGGATGGCCAAAGTTGTCCCTTTTTTTTGCGTAAATTCTAACCACTCCCACTCCTCATACCACACTTACTCCCACCTATCAGTCACTCTGCTTCACTAGCTTAACATGTTGTTCTAGAATGCTCCATATGGGTCCAGCCTTCTCCAAAGGACAAGGAGAAAGAGAATCTGAGGGTTTTAAACTCCAAGCATTTGTGTGTGTTTTGTTTGCTTTTCAGCACTGATCATTTTAGTTCCCTTTAAAGTCCTGAGTTACAAAGCCACATTTAGGTCATCACAAGCAGTAATTAAGAGCAGAATTAAAATGACATGCTAATTAGGGTGCCAGTTGCTATTCATTTCACATATTCATTGTACATCTGTTTAGTCAAGTACCATTTCTGCTTTTTACATTTGTTTGAATAAATTCTGTATTAACGGGACAGCACTGTCAGCTATGCTCACACCTATAAGTTACAAAACCTTAAAATGTCCTGATTAACACCGTTATTGATGAAATCCAATTTATTGGAATTTTCCAAGAAATGTAAAACTTCACAACACTATTGAAATTTCCTGCTTCATCTATTGAGTGTGGGATCTGACTATTATGAATAGCCAAGTGCTGTTTCTAATTATTTTTTTCCATAAGGAACATCAACATACAATCATTTTCACATAGTTTAAGTATATAAAATGGTTCTTACTTTGTGCCAAATGGATTAACCTTTAACCTTTTAACCTATATCGCCCGTGTCCTGGCAGCAATATCAACAAGGAGCTTTTATTTTCTTTTCTTGCTTTGAAAAACAAGAGTTCTATACACCCTTTCATTGCCACCTCAATTACTAATTTGACCACATAAAACAGAGATTTATTTTTCCAAGTGGCAGCACAGAAGGTCTGCCATATTTTGTCTAATATTTGGAAATTGATGCTATTTTTAGTTCTCCTTTATAAAGGCATTATTAAATGTCGCCTGTCAAATGGGTCAAAGATGTATATTCTACACTTAATAAACATGTGGCTCAGACCAAAAACTCAAAAGTTAGGAAAGTTGCAGGGCCAATAAGTATGTCCCCAAGAGAATCCATTAGGCGAAGGATTTAGGAATACAAGCGTAGGCAGAAAAGTCCATATAAGCAAGAGATTAAAGTTCAAGTGAAGCCCAGGGTGGCTGGCTACAGACCAGCCCTCCATTAGGAGGAGCCACACAGAGTCACCCACTTCAAGACACTGGAGTCAGTTCCTGAACCGTCCCACTGGCACATAAACCAAAAAACCTGGGATGGGGAAGAAGTTGTGGGAAGTGTCAAAAGCTTCATCTTCACAGGGAAGAAAAAGTGGGCACTTGGATGTGCTATGACTTCCAAACCATCACTTTACAGATGAGGCACTTGAGGTCTCACTCAAGCTTGCGTACCAGTTTACTAAGGAAACGGGGCTATAAGGGTGAGTAGGTGTCTAATGATGTCTCTATTTTTTTTTAATTTTTATTTTTGGGGGAGTGAGTACTGGGGATTGAACTCAGGGGCACTCAACCACTGAGCCACATCCCCAGCCCTATTTTGTATTTTATTTAGAGACAGGGTCTCGCTGAGTTGCTTAGCACCTTGCTTTTGCTGAAGCTGGCTTTGAACTCAAGAGTCTCCTGCCCCAGCCTGAGCCGCTAGGATTACAGTCATGCCCCACCGCACTCAGCTCTTTATTCTGTATTTTTGATGCTTTGACATCTTGGACCTTTGCAAACCATGGAAGAACTGTCCCTCCCAAAGCAGCATGGCTTTCACATGCAACCAACAAATCCAGAACCCACACCCCTAGCCACCTCCTTTGGAAGTCCTTACATTCCAGGATGCTATTCCTCTACCCTTATTATCCCAGGGCCAGAAACCAGGCAACTGGGGGCAGTAACTATGACCCAGAGGTGATGAAATTATTCAAATTAGCCAATCCTAAACCTTCCTAAGCTGCTCACCTGTTTTGTGTATTCTTTCCTGAAATGCACACACACATGCATGTGTGCACTCTCTCTGAAGATGCTTGCTCTCATTTTCCCTCACTTCCTCTGCCTCCTGATGGACCCTGGTGCTTCCCTGAAGGGTGCAGCATTCCCCTTCTTCCTGGTAACTGTAACAAACTATCTGTTCAGTGGCAGTTTATCTTCTGATCTGTCAGCCTCCCCTTACCTGAAGAATAATAAAATCTCTATTTTTTGAAAAGTAGGAGACTCAAGATTTTCTGGGCTGTGGCCATACCATTATAGAGTGCTGGTACAGAACTGATGATATTTATATTTGCTGCAAGGAAGAACTTTCTAGAAGTTTTGGCTGCATGAATAAACACATTTTAGATCACAAAAAACATTTAGGCAGTGAAAGGAGAAAATGTCTTGTCAGGCATAATTGTTGCAAGACCTGAGCAGCCCAATTTCTATAAAGGAACCAGGGCAGTAACTGAAAAACTTCAGGCTGAATAGCAGAGGATCACTTAAGACTTTTGAGCGGGGACAGAAGTGATTAATCTTACAGCAATATACAGACTGCTATAGAGGGAGACTCCACGACAGAGGGATATTTCAGAGATGGCTGTTGAACGTGTATGTCCATGAAGCGGAGGACAGAAGGAAGAGGAGGAAGAATAAATTGGACCTCTGCCCCCTCTCAAAACAGAGGAGGAGAGGACAGGGCAGTGGCTCTTAGTAAAACTGCACCTAAATTACCGCCAGGGAAGGGTCCAGCAGCATCATCATTAAGATACAGAATTACCCAAGACAAGCAAAATCCACATACATTTCTTGCCAGGGCTGGACCCTAGCTTGAAAGCATATTTATCAGAATAACTTGATTCACAAGATTTTAAGTTATGTCAATGCAGGTGTTTTACTGAGGCTATGATAGAAATGGTATTTTTGGTTCTTCTTTTAGAAAGTCATATTAAAATATTAAAACAGTGCAGAAGAAAATTGTTGAAGTCATCTGATCATCAGTATCGGCCAATTTGGAGTCATTTATTTAGCTTTTTTAGGATTAGATGCTTTCTTCAAGTTGACTGGCAAGGCCAACAGATTCCAGGTGAAGATTCTCAAGGATGACCCAAAACAGACCAGGGCAGAGCAGCACACTGCATCCTAAACCTGACACTGTGCACCCAGAGGACCAGCAATTACTTCTGGATTCCAGTTCTTCTGCTCCATTAGGTCATATCTACCTTCTCATATGAACTGAACTCAGCAAACATGCATCAAGGCTAATACTTCTGACAGATGAAGTTTTCCACAGCAAGATCACCATCATGCCACAGGCCCTTTCAAAATACACAGTAATGCTACAGTGAGCCTTGGGATCTTCCTCAGGGCTTTGGGCCATTACATTTTGTGGGTGCAGAATTAACAGGGTACTGTCAAAATAACCTCATTTCCTGATTCCATGTGCTCACTCAGGGGTAACATCTCTCTTCAACCTACCCTGAAGAGTACAAACACGTTGACTTGTTTTTCAGGAAATTCTGAATCAGCACAAAACCTACAATTTTCCACTTGCTTGTATGGTGGTGTTGGATGTCATGTATGTGAGCCATGTGGACGCTGAACCCGGGACCTTGATCTAACAGGCTCTCACAAGCAGAGCCAGTGGGCTGTTGTACACAGGATTCAATAGGGAAGATTTTGTCTTTTTGGGGGGGTGTCCTGGGGATTGAGCTGCATCCCCAGCCCTTTTTAAATTTTGAGACAGGGTCTCATAATGTTGCCTAGGCTGGCCTTGAACTTGTAATTCTTTTGCCTTAGTCTCTAGAGTCACTGGGATTACACAGGTGCACCACTGTGCCCAGACAATGATTTCATCTTAAAGTGGGAAGGGTCTTGAAGAAGACTCCCATATTCACCACCACAAAAATGTAAAATATTCTTCCCAAACTCTGATGTTTCCTTTTCAACCAACCAACCAATCAACCAATAAATATTTAGTGCTTATTTAGGAATGCAGAGGCAATATGGGGAAATGGATATTTTTTCCTCTTTAATATTAGAAAATACTACACATTTTTTGTCACTCTCGAGCTGTCCATATTCACATATTAGTCTTTCAAAATCAGTGACTGTCACGCACACAATCCACATGCAATACTTTATGTTCTACTTCCACACACAGAGTATGCAGGGAGCGGCATGAACTGGAACGCTAGGATGCAGAACTGCTACCTCATTATGAACATTAACAGATGCTAGGGCGAGGTTCTTCAGAGAAAGTCTTGTAAATAGACAAACATCTGCTAACATTTAATTTTTAAAAGTAGAACGTTTTGGGAGATATGGAACACTCAGACACATTATCTTGACAAAGTCTATTTTGGTCAGTATTTCCATAAATAACTGCCAGTTTTTAACCTTAACAAGAGTAGCTAGCTATTCCTTTTTGCAAACCTGGTTCTACTTTAGACTCAGAGCATTCGCTTATTATTATGCAATTTCTTATTATTATGTAATGTATGAGCAATAAATTAACAGTCATACATAATTTAAACCTGAATAAAATACAAATTAGGAGCAAGCAGAAACCACATTTATCTTATTTTAATACACATATTAGTGTGTATTAAATAACTAGTAAGCTTAACATTCATTCACAATTTAAAGACTACTTCAAGAAAACCACAAGTTCTGACTGAGAATCCTCAGGTTCAAAGTGACATATTCAATAGTATGTGAATGTGAACTCGTAAAAAAAAAAACAAAATATTCAGAAGTGAAGAATCCAATCCCTCCTAAGTTCTAAAGCCTTGCTTTAGGGCTTGAAGGGAACATACATTTTCTATGCCTTTCTTTTCTGCAATGTGAAATGCAAATTATTTATAAAAAACACAGGTAAAATACTGCCAGTATTTTAATGTAGGAAACTTTCAGTGACCATTAAACTACTTCTTTGTTGTTGTTAATGCTCAGGTAAATCTTCAATTAGAAGGAAATAAGAAGACAAGAGGTCTGTTTAATATTTATGCTTAGAGTCTAATTTTCTTAAGTCTCTGGGTCACAAGACCAGTCAGGCCTGACAGCAGAAGAGAACTGGGCTTACCTAGCCAATGACACTTGATGGTGGAATTTTCTTTCTGGACTTAAAAGACAAAATATGAAAAAGAATAGCCTGTTTTCAGTTTCTGTTCCTATGTCTGCTTGGTGGTGGGTGTGAACTGAGGGAAAGCAATTGGTCAGGGAGCAATTTGATAGGTAAGAAGAAAATAAAATTGATTTTAAGAAATAACATATATGTCTAGGATATTGGAGCTTCCAAACAACAATGACACAGGTTCTCTCATTTGATCTTAACGTAATCTCATGACATACACAGAGCAGGTAACGTTCTTGGTTTAAAGTAATGGGAAGGATGCCCTGAAAAGGGTTAAAAATAGCTGGGCTCAGTGGTGCAGGCCTGTGATCCCAGCAGTTCAGGAGGCTGAGGCAGGGGGATCTCAAGTTCAAAGCCAGCCTCAGCAACAGTGAGGTGCTAAGCAACTCAGTGAGACCCTGTCTCTGAATAAAATACAAAGTAGGGCTGGGGATGTGGCTCAGTGGTCAAGTGCTCCTGAGTTCAATTCCTGCTCCCTCCCCCCCCAAATATAGGTTAAAAATGCCCAACAATGACTGAGCTGAGCTGCAAACCAATCTTGTTTTTTGACCTACTCTAAGTCCTTAGCAGTGGGTGCAGAGAACCATCACTGGCCCGGTCTCTCTCTGCAGAGCGGCATTAGTCCTCCTGGCCCTCTTTCCCACAGCCTGACAGACTGGTTCCACAACCCTGCACTGGAAGCTCTTCCTAACTGGTGGGTCTTTAAAACAAACGCCCCCTTGTAGGAAAATCTCTGGGGTTTGGGCATGGAACCTCTCTACAGGCCTCCTTTCCTCTCCATCTCCAGGTATCTGGAAGGCAGCTCTGTGGTGAGAGGGAGAGAGAGTCCTGAAGTGGGGCAGAGTCCAGGCCTGCAGAGCCTAGGGAACCCAAAGCTTCAGGAAGGGAAGGCCACCAGGTATACTTCTGTTCTGGGCTGTGTCCCTGCTTTTAACGCTGTTAAGCCTGATAGGCCCATCCACCGGCTGCTCACATTGCCCCACCCCAAACAATACCTATTTAGTTACTGCCTTCCTTTTAAAACATGGGCCACTGACTTCCACACTGAGCACAAGCATTTCTGTCCAAAATGGCCACGCAGGCTTTTGCAATTTTATAAGCACAAGGTGGAGCACACACATGCATTCTACCAGCACAAGTATATTCCCAATGTATTACTGCAAAATTTCCATTTGCATTTAACATTTTAATGAATTAGAGTGGAGGGAGAAGATAGGGGAAAACCCATGTTTCCTTTCAATAATTTTTGACCCACTTGTTTCCAAAGTAGGGAATGGCCTTGGAAGGCTCTAGTCTGTATGAAAGTGACTTGCCTTCCTTATGCAAATGTGTTTGTTTCCTCTTTTAAAGAGACTCAATCTCCCTCCTGACATTCAGTATGAGAAGTACATATGGCTTCATCTCCAGACTCTTCAAATTAGTTGCTCTTTGGTTGCTTAGACTGAAATCTAGACACAGATTTCTTCTTCCTTCACTACATCCCTGTAAACTGGCACTCCAACTGCAGGAGGTGGAAGGGAGGAGGCTCCCTGTCTTTCCACCTGAAGAACAGGGGCACCTGGGGCAGAGGGAAGGAAGGAGAGTTGTTACACAAAACCACAGCTATTCTCTACCCTGTCCTTTCCCATGTACACAACAGGGTATTTCTTCTCAATCTCTTTCCTATGCAGTAGGGTTTAGTAACAACAGCTCAACCTAAGAAAAATGGTGCCTAAATAGTGTTAGACCAATGGAGAAAACGAGGGCATCATCCCCATGTAAGCACTGCTGTACAGTTTACAAAAACATATTCACATATATCATTTCATCATTCACTTTTACCATGAGGTATGTGAGATCTGCCTCACTTTTACAGACAAGGAAACCAACTCAGAGAAGCTAAGTGATTTATCCAGGGTACACATCTGCCACAGGACAAGATTTGAGAGTCAAGTTTGCATTGTCTAATTTTGAAAAAATATTTTCTTTTTTTTCCCACATTTTTTATTGGTGCACTATAGTTGTAAATAATGGTGGGATTTTTTTTTTGTTACAAATTAGTACATGCACACAATATATATACCAAGATGCCTCTGATTTAAGTCCCAGGCACTGCCTTTTAAACCTGATCAGATCAGGAGGTTACCAGAAAAGAAGAGAAAAAGTTCCCTGCTTATAAAAGTTGGCTGGGGTAAGGGGGAGGGGAAAAGGAAGAGGAGAGGAGAAAAGTGTGCTGCTGGTTCCAAACAAAGCAAAGTTAGAAATGGAGGTGGTGTCCATTGTGACATGTCACCCTCAGACTAAAGTCCTCATTGCCAACTTGTTGCTGAACTCTTGAAATAAGTCTGAAGCTATGTGGAGAGATTTCCAATATTTTTTAGCCTTTGGACCCTTTAACATAAAGTACTGTGCTAAAGCTAAGTAAAAGTGGGGCTTGCTCTGGTGAGAGCCAATGGGCAAGGCTGGGGAGAGGACTTGACCTGGGGGTCCACCTTCTCAGGGACCTTCTCCCATCTGTCCACACCTCAGGCCTGTGCTGCTCAGATTATGGCTCACAGAAGTGCCTGCATGCAAACTGGACTCTTACTTTTCTTTTTTTTAAAAATTTGGCACTGGAATGTAAATCTACTACTCAACTGAGTTCAGCACGTTTTCATTTTTTCCTTTTGAGCCATGAGTTCTTGATGAAGCAAACAGACCGGTGATTTCCATTCTGGCCTGAGCTCTGCATCTCCCCGAGTGCCAACAACAAAGCACTGGTCCAGGGACCAGCTCCAGGAGTTCCAGGGTCCAATAGCACTTGATTGGGACATTTTCCTTGTCCTGGAAACCCACTTAGAATTCCTGCTCTGACTAGCAAGGGCACTCCCTCCTCAACGCTCTCCCTTCCTTCTGTCTCAGAACCCAGAAGTTGGAGGAGAGGAATGGGGAGCTCCTAACAGCCTCAGAAGGGAGAATCCCAACACTGGTGGCTGAAATGTCCCTAGCATCTGCCACATGCGGTCCTGCCCGGGCAGCCAGCCTATTCCGTGACTGGACAGCTCTGAGCGCTGGAAAATCTTTTCCTGACCTAAAATTTTCCCCTCTGTAATTTCTTTCTCTCACTGTCCTAACTCTGGCCTCAGGAGTTTGATATTAACACTTACTCTCCCTCCTAAGGACCCAGTTGAACAAGTATTTGAAATGAAAACACATAAACCATTAGACAGCCTCTAAATCAGTAAAATATACTTTAACAAATCAACTTTCCTATGATAAAGGAACTGATCGCTTCTCAGGCACAGGAGAACTGAGGATTTGTGGATTTTAATTTTTGTTGTTTTTTCAGATTTCCAAACGTTTTATAATAGAACACATTCAAACCCAAAGGGCAATTATGGTACATACATAAACATTCCAAGGGTAAAGAAAAACAGAGGCCCAAGGTGAATAACTCCATTTACTATTTGCACTGCCATCCTTAATTTGGAAGAAATAAAGTGTGACTACAGAAACCACTTCCTGATTTGCAGGAGTGTGTGATCTGAGAAAAGTGAGCCTCCGTGATCTTTACGAAGGGTGATTCACTTCCTGCCAAAACAGAACGTCACCTCCACTCTGTGCAAGTAGGAATTACTCCTGTCTTACTTCCTGAGGCCACATAGCTGAACACGACATATGGAATCTGGCCTCCCCTCCTGTTATCTTTCCTGAAGTCTTCTCCATCTCGCTGGCTGATATTTCCTGTTGACACTGCTTCCTTGATCCATCACAGAGAAGCCATTTTCCACTGCCCAAATCCAGTGGTGTGAAGGGCTGGAGGGGCAGTATGCCAAGAGTCTGGGTCCTATGGTGTACAACAGAACAAACCTTCACCATGTAGCCTGGAAAGGGGTTCAGAAACAGGTCCGAATGCACACTGTCCTGGAAACCCACTTAGAATTCCTGCTCTGTGCCCGAATGCACATTGCCACCAATCCTGACATTACTGACAAAAGGAAAAAAAGAAGAAATCCACTTGACATGCTTTCAAATTCTTTTATTTAGTCAACAGAACTTTCTGCAGAGAAAGAACTGTTATATGCACTGCTCCATATGGTGACCACCAGCCATGTGTGGCTGTTGAGCCCTCGACATGCGCCCAGTGTGAATGAGGAGCTGGACTGCTAATTTCATTTTAATTCATATAAACTTAAATCTAGCAGCAGGGCATGCCTGTAAATCCTAGAGACTTGGGAGGCTGAGGTGGGAGGATTGCCAAGTTCAAGGCCAGCCAAAAAAAAGCTGGGGATGTGGGATGTAGCTTAGTGGTTAAGTGCTCCTGGGTTCAATTCCAGTATCGAAAAACAAACAAAACCACCAAAAACCAAAAAACAAAAAAAATAAACTATATGCCCAAATATAGTTAGTGGCTCCCATATCGGATGGTGCTGTATTTGGGGATGGTCAGCTTCATTTAAAAAATGGAGACCCTATTCTTAAGGGGCTCACAGGCTATACCAGACACCACAAAGCAGTGGTATATGCATGGTCTGTATCACTCATCTCTGGGCACAAGGGCTTCTGCACTGGGCTCCTTCCAAGCTGCTTTTTAGTCAGCTAGAGCAACCACGTTGTTCTCATTTCAGGACATTTGTTGTTCCGCCTACATCTCTTTGCCTTGCTGGTTCTTGGATCTCCTTTGGGCCTGAGCTTAAATGACATCTCCTTAGAAAGGCCTCTCCTGACCACCCAGTTGCAGATTTTAACTTTTGTGGGTTTGCTTATTTCCACATCTTTTGAAGGCTGGCACTGTGGGGGGAACTGTAATTTGTCTGGGGCATGAATCACGCTCACTGTACAAGGAAGAGGGTTACTGGATCCATCTGGCTGACCATCCAACAGCACAACTTAACTCAGAGACAAGCTGCCTGTGAATATCAAGTTATTTCTGGGTAAACAGTTCAAGGGCCCTGGCATCCCTCCTCCTCCCTGGGATGGATCAAGGCGTTTCATCCCAATCCCAGAGACAGGGAACATGCCTGAACCTGGTTCACGTTCCCAGAAGTGACAGGTCAGGGAGCATCCAGTACACAGTGTTCCTCTCTCCTGCCTAAGGAGCCCAAGAAGACAGGCCAGGAGCAGTCCCTGAGCCAGCAACCCCTGCCTCCCTGGCCTGGCCTGCAGCTGCAGGAAGAAGGCTGCCTGCACTGTGTAGCCACATTTCCTTCCTGTTCTTTTGGGATTGGTAGGTGAGCTTTGACTGGCCTTGCCTTTCGTCTTATCAGAAGGGTCTGTTTCTCAGACTCCAGTGTGGAATTAGGGAACAGGTCATCATCAGGCCTTCTAATTATTTTTTAACCAATTTTATGGAGGTATAATTTAGATAAAGTCCATCCATCTTTTAAGTATACAGTTCAATGAATTTGGACAAATGTATACACCCATGTAACCACCACAACAAATACAGATACAGAACATTCCCATTACTGCCTATACTCCCCTGATCTTCTGGCATGTGACTGGGGGCAGTTATGTAATCTCTCTGCCTCAGTTTCTCCATGTGCAGAGTGGGACCAGTAATAACTTTTAAAGCATGGTACTCTGCATGTCAATTATATAGTTAAGAATGTGCAGAACATTGAAATTTGTGCAGAGCACATAGCTGGCCTTCCAAAAGTGTCAGCTACTATCATTATGAACATGATTATCATTATAAGAAATGACTGTGCTTACTTCTCTGTGACTGATTTTTCTCTACTATGATAGCATCCCAGAGAAATTACCTTTTAATACCAAATTATCCCCTTATTCTAGAGGACCTGCTATATGCTTGAATCTTTTTTTTTTAATGTTTATTTTTTAGTTGTAGGTGACAGAATGTCTTTATTTCATTCTTATGTGGTGCTGAGGATCAAAGCCAGTGCCTTATGCGTGCTAGGCGAGCACGCTACCACTGCGCCATAATCCCAGCCCCTATATGCTTGAATCTTAAGCATCCCCCAAAGGCTCATGTGTTAAAGGGTGGTTCCTAGCTTGGCACTACTGGGAGTTGGTGGAAACTTTAGGAGCTAGGGCCTATTTGGAGGACTTTAGTTCGCTGGGTATATGCCATCAAATGGGATTCTGGGAACCTTGTCTTTCTTTTTTCTCTTTTTTACTTTCCAGACATGAGGTGACAATTTCTGCTCCACCACCACTCCCGTTTTGATGTGCCATGGTCCCTAAGCTAGGAGGCCAACTGACCAGACTGAAACCTCTAAAGCTATAATCCAAAATAAACCTTTTCTCTTTATAAGTTGATTATCTCAGACACTTGTTATAGTAATGGAAAGCAGACCAACACAACTTAGTACATACACAGCTATAGACTTTCTCAACCCATTGACTCAAAGTGCTTACTATGTTCTAATTAATCAAGATTGCTCAGATCTTGATCACATGCCAGCTATACCCTTCCCTCCTTGAGATTCAGTGGGTGTGCCCTCCACCCCAAGCTCAGGCCTTAGCAAGCAGCAATGTCCTTTACATTGGTACAAGGAGGGCCTAGAGGAAGGTGAGACTTTTTACCTTTTTTTCTCCTAACCATCAATGTAAGGTAGTACATTAACACAGAAAAACATAAAACAGTAGAAAGAAAAAAAAATCCCACACATATAAATCTACCCACCAGGGGCAAGTAAGTCTAACAGCGTAGTTTACTCCTTCCGGGTTTGTTGGTTTCTCTTTGGCTGTTTTTTTTTTTTTTTGGAGTGAAATTTTTCTTTACATAGGAGGAAGGTTATATTAAAGGTGTATTTTTCCCCTTAAATTTATCATACGAATATTTTCCCTTGTGCCAGGTATGATGATGCACACCTATGTTCTCAGCTACTCAGAAGACTGAGGCAGAAGGATTCCAAGTTCCAGGCCAGCCTCTGCAACTTACCTTCAGGAACTTAGAGAGATCCTGGCTCCAAAAAAAAAAAAAAAAAAAGTACTAAGGATGTAGCTCAGTTGTAAAGAGCCCCCTGGGTTCAATCCCTAGTACCAAAAGAATAAATAAATAAATAAATTTAATTAAAAAGTAAAATAGCTGAGAATGTAGTTCAGTGGCAGAGCATCACTAGGTCATATCCCTAGTACCAGTACTCGCCCCCTCCAAAATCTCCTGACATTAAATCTCATGTTAAAGGCAACCTACTATCCACCTTATGGGAATATCAAGGGATAATTTCCAAGTTTGGACTTGTAGATGGTTTTCAGCTTTTTCATTACTATAAATAATGTTAAGAGTGAACACTCTATACATAAAGATTTGTCTGATCTGGTTGACAGGCATTTCTTGGTATTCTCTGTTTAGCCTATCAGGCTGCCTCTGCAATGCCCGGGCATCAATCCAGGAAGGCAACATGTGGTTTGTCCCTTACTAGGCCACTCATTCTCACGCATCTGTGCTCAGGTGTCCTTCTGCAGTGCAAAGTCACTATCCACTAAACAAAAGGCTTTGTATGGCCCTGCTTTTATAAGGAGAGCAGCCCTCTGGGTGAGCCAGAGCATCTGGCTTCCTTCAGGATTGGCCTTCAGAAGCTGACATAGCCACTGAGATAGGATGGCCACCTCCACACAATCACCTTCTTTCCAACTTTTAGTAAGATGAAAGGTCTAGGCAGGATCACAGCACAGTTGTTTCAGATTTTAAAGGTTATCTTTATAAGCTGATTATGCCAGTGTCTTACCTGACTGGCAAAAATCCAAATGTTTGATGATATACTATTGACATAACTGGAACAATAGGTATTCAACATTCACTCCTGGTTGGAATATAAATTAGAATAAGCCCTCTGGAAGGAAATTTGGCAAAATCCACCATCAAACTCACAAATGCATGTATGCTTTGACAAGCGATTTTACTTTTAGAAATTTATTCCACAGATAAACTCATGCATTCTCTGGTACAATGTAAGAGAAAAGATGCTCTTCCCAACCTGGGTCCTAAAGCTGACCAGGGAACAAAGGGTCTAAATATTCCACCAACACTTGAGCTGCTCATTGCTCCTGCCCACTAGATATTGTGTCTAGTAGCAGAGCTATCTACACAGATTTTTCCTGAGGGAGACTGAAGAAAAATTATAAGATGGTGACAGTTGAATAGGGAAGAAACAGGCCTTTCTCACTCAAGGACACAGGAGGCCCAGGTGAAGCCAGGCAAAGGGTAGAGAGTATAGAAAGGTGTATGGGAGACTGGAGGCCAAGCAGGGCTGGAGCTAGGTAGTCTTGTTCAGAGAGAGGTGGGGGTTGCCTCAACTGCTGGGACCTGAATGCCACAGAAAAGGGCCAGTGGCCACTAAAGTGAAGCATAAAACCACTTATATATGTTGATAGCTAAAAAAAAGAAGTTTGGACTAAAATTTCATACAGACGCTCCTGACATAATTTATAAATAAATAAAGTCAACTCCTCTTATTCATGGGTTCTGCACCTGCAGATTCACAAAGTACAGATTGAAAATATTTTTTAAAAGTGCATCTATACTGAACATGTGTGCACTTTCCTCCTTGTCATTAGTCCCTGAACACACTCCCCGGAGGAAGACTCAGAGGACTACCTGCAGTTCTGAGGCCTTCTAAAGACTTCAGATGAGACCAAAGAGTAAGAAGAACATCAAGAAGAACCAGAAAGTCACTGGTGTAACATCCACCACCTCACTTCAGTCTGAAGGAGGACAAGGAGAAGACCAGAGAACAACCAAGAGTGCTGATATCCAGGGAGCATCTCTGCAAAGGATGGAGGAGACCTGGATAATCACGATGCACATGTCCGTTTCCACCATGAGCCTGTGGGCGTGATGCCACAGCCCCCACCCTTTGTTCACTTCAGCAGAAAGTACTTGTTCCCCCCAAAAGAACAAGGCCACCTCACCTTCCCTCCCCATCACACTGTGACTCATGGCCAGGGATTCTGACACATGGGAAGATGTTCTCTAAGTGGAGTATGGGGAACCCACAAAAACAGAAGCAATCCCTTAATGCAAAGATTGAAGGAAGAGACAGAAGAGGCATATTTTGCAAAAGTCTCCATCTGTGGCCCTTTTAATTAAAGAAATGAGAACAGCAGGTACAAATACTCATCTGTAATACAAAACATAAAAAATTCAACCACTTTTGATCATACAATAAATATGAACATAAGAAATTATATTCTTCTACTTAAATATTTATTATACTAATATCATGCAGAAGATATACTGAAAATTGGCAGCGAAAAGTATGAAAGGTTTTAGGGAATTCAGGCAACTTTTATTTTGTCTAGATCAAATGGTGACTACTGCATTTGAAGAGAGTTTAATGGGGATGTAAGGTGGGTGGATTTTGTCTTGACCTTGGCATTCACTGTCCCATTCACATGGTTTATTTTACACTTGATCATTTTGTTGTCTGACTCAAGAAGGCTTCATGTAAAAAGAAATTCCTTATATGTTCACATTTGCTACTTGGGAAAAGTAATGGTGCTAATATACAATCTTTGGAATATTCAAAGTACACATATTCAGTGCTTTAGATAAGATACAGTAACTCATACGATTTCCTTGCATGAGAATTTCTGGTTAGGAAAATGAGAGCAATAGGAAATGAAACTCCAACAGAACACAGGCTGAGATTTATTGAAGTAAACTCATATCTGTGTCTACTGGGTCTTAAAAAACACATTTAATACTCTAATGGACTATCTGTTCTCTTACCCCCAAGAGGACACCTCTCAAAATTGCTTCTCACAAGTACATAAGGAGAAATCCACAATTTAGTTTCAGGCCTCAGAAGCCACCAAATAGATTTTTCAAAAACTTTGTAACTATGATCTGATTTCACAAATAGTGTATTTACAATTTTGTACACTACTACTAAAATAAAAACTTTTTTGGCAAACTAGCCACAGATAAGAGCCAAAACACAAACATTCTGAAATTTTCTAAGAGTAAAATTTGCATATATGCAAATACTAGTATGCCCAGTCAGAAACCAAAACCCTTTAATGAAAATGGGAAAAAACAGTTTCAAAACCAAAATGGTTTCTGCATCAGGTCAGAAAAGAAAGACTATGCCAGCTGCATTTCATATCATTATGAGTTCATAAAACTAACAGACTGGGCCTCTCTATAAGATGAAATGTTTAGAACAGAAATTCACCTGATACTTGTTTCCAATTCTTTAGATAGGTAAGAAGTACAAACAGCACTGTATTTTTTATCTTGCATTATTTCTCATGTAGTTGAGAAACAAATCGTAGAGGTATCTACTATGGCTGACTGAGCCAAGACAGCTATATGTATGATTATGTGTCACAGTGCAAAATTCTTCAGGAACTAAATTCTAAGGGTTATAATTCCTTTCACATGAGCACTGCGTCTCATTATGCTCTGGTGGTAACCTCAGGCCTGACACAAGCATGGGTTATTATATCTTTTAAAACCTTTGCAGCGATTAGAAGGCTGCAGAAAGATACCACTGGGGGTTAAAAACAGCTCTCTGAAATTGTTCTAAATGGACAAATAATGCTTTGCTTTCTTTGACAGCTGTTCAATAACTGAATACAGCTGGAGGGAGAGTCAGCTGCCAAGGGACTTCTCTTTGGTTCACCACCAGGTTTTCTTTTCCAGAGTGCTTTCCAACACTCAAACCAGTCATATTTATTTTAAGAGTAGTTAAAAAGATGGTTTTATTGTAATTCTTTTCCATCATGCTCCAGCCACGTTAGATAAAATAGCCTGTGGATTTGAAAGAGAGAGCCTCAAGGTTTTCTACGCTACTCATCTAACTTTAGCTGGATACAGTCAAGATGTGGCCTGCTGTCTCTAAGTTATCTTAATAGGATATTGCACTTGCTCAAATGTTATTGATCTCTACATGGCAGCATCAGTCATTATCAACCAAATCATTTAATAGTAGCAATGTTTCAAACAGCATGAAAATGGCAGGTGTAGCAAAGAAGTTGGCTCCTAAGTGGCCCCCAGAGTAGGACCATTCTGGTGAATTCACTTCAGTGTTTGGGTCTGATCTTCACTGAGGGAGGTCTTGCCTCAGGATGGACATACCTTTATCAGGCTGTCAAAGACTGATGGAGAAAACCAAAATAACAAAGTTTCCATGTGCAATGAAATATTATCTCTCTCCTAAGACGGCAGTACTCCTCTCAGATGACTAGCATGTTGTCTTCCTTGGGAAAAGACCTATCTAGGAAGCCAACTTAACAATAAAACAAAACAAAACAAAAACTTATTTTAGCCGGGTACGGTAGCTCAAGCCTGTAATCCCAGCACTTAGGGAGGCTGAGACAGGAGAATCTCGAATTCAAAGCCAGCCTCAGCAACAGCGAGGTGCTAAGCAACTCAGTGGGACCCTGTCTCTACATAAAACACAAAATAGGGCTGGGGATGTGGCTCAGTGGACGAGTGCCCCTGAGTTCAATCTCTAGTACCAAAAAAAAAAAAAAAAAAACCAACTTATTTTATGGGCTTTACAGAATTAGGAAAGAGGAGACAATGACAGGATTCAAAGGCATTTAATGTTGCAAGCTAAAACAGTCAAATGCATATACTTCCATAATCAGAACAGTTTTGTAAGAGGGAACATGGTATCTTTTAACCTCTGCGTTGTGATTTTACTTAAATTAAGTGGTAGGTAACATGACTGGAAGAAAAGAACAAGGTTTTAAGATTCCAGGGCTATGCAGTGCATAGTCTACATTTTTTAAAAAAGTCTTCAAATATAGTGCAGTTTAAAAGACTCATCTACTTGCCAGGAAAAGCTTCCACTTTTGGTGCTACTAAGAATATAACAGTGAAAAAGTCCAGAACATAAACCATTTCAAAATGGAGCATCAAAAATGGAAAGGGTGATGGTTAGCCAATTTAATAAGAGGGTAATCACATAACTTTTGTAACTGCTGAAATCCATAAATCGATGGATGACTGCAAGAGGAAGCCGCATGTTAACCTCCACCCCAAAATGTGGAAGAACTGAGATGCATATGAACAGTGCCAGGTGCTCAATTCTGAACATAAAGAAAGTGGGAAGTGAATACCCAGGCAGCTGCTCGTCTCACTCAACTGAGACCCGGCTTCTTTCTCTTCTCCACCTTTTCCTCAGGAAGATGTGGTCATTTAAGCTGAGAAGTCCACTTCAAGCAAGGCGTGAGTAACAGACCATCCCAGGGCAGTCTGCATCCTCAAAGGACAATTCTCCTATCCTCAAATGACACTCGTGAGAGGCTTATCCTATTTCTTCTTTGGGGGAACATTCTTTCTATTTTATAACCAAATACTTTTTTTCCTATTGCAAAACAATGTGAATATTTCAATATGCCATATTCTCCTGGCAATCAGCAATCTCTGGCCAGCACTAAATATTCTGTTGGCATTAACTTTGCTCAGCCTCTGCCCTGGACACTATTTGCTTGTCACACACACCCAACTGAGATTTACTCTTTGTTTTCGGCGATGGCTTTACTCACATTACACACATCCACCCAACGCATGTTTTTTTTTTTTTAAGATTTTTTTTTTAGTTGTTGATGGATCTTTATTTTATTCATTTATTGTTTATATGTGGTGCCGAGGATCAAACTCAGTGCCTCATGCATGCTAGGTAAGCGTTCTTCCACTGAGCTACAGCCCCAGCCCCCAACGCATGTTTAAGAGACTTCCTATTGCCAATCTTAAAATCTACTGAAACACCAGTGATTATTAAAAAGCCTCAGATGCAATGGTATGTGTTTGTGTGTGTTGTGGGGGGGAGGGTGTGAAACAGTCCACAAAATAAGAACAGAAAAACCAAACCAGCCCATCAATATTCTTGTTGTCATGATAGGAACCACAACTTAGTCATGGATTTAATAACAAATCACAGGCCGGCAGACCCGTCCTAAATAAAGGTCTTTACACTTCTAATCACTTTCTAAGTAGAAACATCTGTACTGACTCCTACAGCTAGCACTAGTATTCTGCATCTGAGGACTCAGAACAAAATGGGAAAAAAAGCAGTGAAAGTGACAAGAGTTGAGAAAAGCTGGAGGCACATCACAGGACACATCTGTCGAATGATAAATAACTAACAGCAGTAAACTGGTTAAGACTATGTGATCTGATGCCCCTACTCGTTCTCTCTTTCCCTGACAGCTGCTGGAGTTCTATGTCATCTTTCTTGAAAAATCTACGAGGCACACAGAAAGCTCTGGCTACAATTTACAATTGCTCTTTCCCAAGTTGGTAGAGAAATTTGAAAGGCTTGCAAAACAGTCTGATATGGGTTCTTCTAGCTCTCCATGACTTTTTTTTTTTTTTAATTGTGGGATACCCCAACCTTTTTCAGTGGCTGGCCTTTATTGAATCTTTCCAAACTGTAACTGACGCTTCACAAAACGATAATCTGCTTTTTGCACTTTTATGATTTACACAACACTTAATTAAAGCAGCTAAGTGCCAACAGGTTCAACTGGCGATAATAACTGAAGAACAAAACTGATTCTCTGAATGAGGCTGTCAGCTCCCAGGGCAGCACCACCCATGCACTCCAGGAGCTGCTGGCTGTACAGTCCCCTGCGGGCACCAATTCCAACTCCAAGGAGTCACTGGCGGATCTGGCAAGTGTGGCCTGCTTACCACACATGAAATTGCCACAGGGTAAACTACAGATGATTGTCTGCTTTGCAATGTAAACTGCTTCATATCTTTTAAGAGAGTTTTCCAGAACACCTCTCTGCTTGAGACCTGCACAGTCAACTGGTCTTCTGCACCGAGACAACTGCTGCCTCTCCTTTGGCCAGGGGGGCTTACTGCTGCTCCTGGAAGAATGCCCTCCCTCCCTAGCCACCCCCTCAGCTTCCCACTGTCCCCCATGGCTGTGCTTTGGCGCCAGCTCTCACATTCTTCTCTCCTTGCTCTGTTGGTCCAAACCTGATTTCCCTTCAAGGTCTGCTTCCTTCCCAGGCCATTTTGTCCACCCAAAACTGTGCATCCAAAAACTTCTAGTCTATATCAAGGTGCTTCATGTTATGTGGAAGTTTAGGGCTTCATAAAAGCCTACCTGCTCTGCGGGAGCCATCAAGTGGAATTCAGCTTTGACGCTGGATAAATCGTGGAATATGTATCCATTTCTTCTTTGAAAATCTCCATGCTCCATGCTCCTTTTCACCCATGATAGTGCTTGGCTTTCATATCCAATCAGGCCAGGGAGTGAATGACGGCGGGGTGATACAGAATGTGAAAGAATGCAAAAGAATGCGAAAACCAGATAGCTGCTTTACTCCGACTTGGGCGAAGACGAGAAATCAAAAGGGAGGAGACCCATCTGCCACCCCACCACCTCATCTCCTCACACTCACTGTAAACAATGATCGATGCCGACTCCTACTCTTGAACCACATTTCTGACTTCAACTTATTACAGATTAAACATATCTGTATCAAATCACATTGTAAATACCCTACGGATGCTCAGGATTAAGAAATCAATGATGAGCTGTTCAGCAAAAAGAAGCATTTTCCACTGCAGCTAATTACCCTCTAATGTATCTGTTGGGAAAGTTTAGATTCTTCTGTTTTATGTTCTATTAATAACTTGGAAGAGTCATGTGAGGATGGGCTTATGTTCTTCCGGCCTCCTGTGCAACCCACCATTTCACTCAGAGTTCATCTGTTGAAGTAGACTCAGTTAAGTAATTAAAAATAAGTCTCAAACGGCTGCCTCTATTGAGAACGAGGGCGTCCTACTATTCTTTTCTTGTTTTGGTCAGGAGGATACAACCACACATGGTGGTTTTTCACGACTAAAATGTGGTGATAAAAAATTATACGATAAGCTTTATGTTTTAGATCCAGCATCCCCTCCTCCCCCTTTTTAAAGTTAACCAACATCAAATGCTACCAGGTAGTATTGTAGGTAGTCAACAGGTCTGGAGCTAGGGAACTGGGTTCAAATCCCAGCTCAGCCTCTTCTCCGCTGTGCAACCTTAGACAAGCTGCCTAATCCTCTGCAGGTTGCCTCACCACACAGGCTGTTAGGAGAATAAGGTCAATGCTTACAGGGACCAGAGTCTGGCACACACAAAGCACACATCAGGTGCTAGTGACAATTATTGCTATTTCTCTACGAGACTATGAAAGATAACCTATGGAGGAAAGGAAACTTGTTCAGAACAGCCTAGACAGAGATAACTGCATACTTGTTGCTTGAATCTACTAGGTACCTTTGCAGCCTCAAAGAAAACAAATTTTTAAAAAAAATAAATACTAAACTTGGTTTTTATCAGCAACTAAGTGATTCAGAACTAGAGTAGGCAGGGCCTTGGAGTTTAACCCTTGAAGCACAGCAATGCTGATGCCCGGAAGAATTGCTGAAGCTATGTGTCTGAGGTAGCTTGTCCTCCTGAAGCTGAATCAGCCTAATCTCAGTGTTTAGGAGCTGCAGTAGCACAGGACTCTGGCTGCTTCCACTTGATTGATGTTATTACTCTTCCTTCAGTGGCTTCCTTGATTTCCTCACTATTTTATCTCCAATCCCTATCTAGCCCCTGGGATTTGGCAACCTGGTTTTCAAATGACTCAAGTCTTGGCAAGCATCTCCACTCCAAGTTTTAGTATATAGCAAATATAGGTATCCCCAGGGCACCAAGGGACTTGGCCACCCTTTATTCCTGCCTCTGACTATCAGAGTGGGGATCAGAAACCACGTGTCCATCAATGGGCTTCTTCTGACAGATACATCATCCCAGGAAACATTCAAAACCACCCTATAAAAAGGGGAAGTTCCATAAAAACCTGCAGCTCATAGGTTCAGCAATTCACCCTCAGTCACCAACAAACAAGCAGCATTGGCAAAGCCACTGCAGCTGAGAGAGTCCAAGATTCCCATGTGGCCACAGGTAGAAGGAAGCCCTCAGGTACAATAATGTGGGGAAAAAAGTTGAGAATCACATGCTGGGGTAAATAAAAGACAAGCACTGCATATTTTTTTATAGATACTCATTTGTAGGTTTAAAATGGGTATGCTAACTTGAACTAAAAATTAATAGTTTACAAATTAGAATCCTGACCAACCAGCTATGCTGAATGACTGACTGCAGGGAGACCTTTTTAGAGAGCCACCAATTTCCATTTAGGATTCTATTTGACTCCAGAGGTAACATTTGATAAAAATGCTGAACTGATGTAGTAAGAACAAATGGCAGGGGCTGGGGTTGTGGCTCAGTGGTAAAGTGCTTGCCTTGCATGTGTGAGGCACTGGGTTCGATCCTCAGCACCACATAAAAAAAAGATTAAAAAAAAAAAAAAAGAACAAATGGCAGGGGCTGGGGTTGTGGCTCAGTGTTAGAGCGCTTGCCTAGTATGCATGAGGCACTGGGTTCGATTCTCAGCACCGCATACAAATAAATAAAATAAAAAAGTCCATCAACAACTAAAAAATAAAAAATTTTAAAAAAAGAACAAATGGCAGACTCAGGGAATGCGAGGAACAAGGATACATATGGCCCTGTGACTTCCTGAAAGCCATTTTAGGGCCACAAGGAGAGACAACAAAAAGTTGACACCATTTGAGAGCAAAGCAGACAGACTGAAAGAAACCAGGACTCTCAGTGACAATGCCTACCTCTGTCACACTTCACTTGAGGCTACCATTACACTTTTGACTTTTCAGTCTCATAAATGGGTACCTTTATTATTTAAGCTAGTTTTGAGTGATGTTTCTTATTAATTTCAAAAATATCTATCATACAATGCATGTAAGATAAGTACTTTCTTTATTGCATTGGAGGGCCCTGAAAAATCCTTGTCTATAAGCTGAATTTGCTCAGTCAACATTTTCCCCTCTCATCATGGTTAATATAAATAATAAACTTTAGTCCATTCCAGATTAAATTACTTTACTATATTGTCAAATCATGATCTTCTCAATTTTTTTTTCTCCTTTACTTCCATGGCTTTCTTTGGGAGTCATGCAATAGGAAAATAGAAGTAAAAGAGAAAAAGCAGAAAATCTTCTGCACAATAGCCAAGGGAAGAAATATGACAGGTATTCAATTTCCAAGAGTTGGAAACTTCTTTGGGTCAGTGTTAGATGGTTCCACATTCTTTTCTTTCACAGGATAGATCCTGATGGGAGGCTGCTCGAGCAACGCTTTCTTTTATAAAATAGATTTGTGAGTTTTCAATCCCATGAAAGAGGTGATACAAATATAAAGTCTTTATAGGACAGACACAACTTACCAGGCTGAAATAACTAATGCCATCACCTAATTCATAAATGCAGCATTCCTAGTACAAATCAAGTTATAGGAACTGCTCTGTACTTATTCTCAGTGATCTGATATTTTATCTCTCCTGAATCCTTTTTCACAGTGGATTTGAGGAATGGATAGGTTGGGAGAACAATGATACATGGGGGAGGAAGGTGGAATTTGGAATCATTTTGCAATCTATAGCAATTATGGCAATAAAAAAGAACAGAATCTACTAAGGTATATTCCAAGCAAACCGATGTCACCCTAGTGACTTGGCAACACAGAGCCCGCAGCCCTTTTCATATCACCATCACAATCACCCCACAAGACAAGCACTACAGCTCACCCTCTAAATCTCCTCTTGGCAGTGCAGAGCTGCTCTTCTTATAGTTCCTAGCCCCTGTGAGAAGTCTGCCTGCTCAGTACAAGCTGAACACCATCTTCCTTCCCCAGCTCCTGGACTCTGGGCCTGGGACTAATATGTAAATAATTCATTCAATAAATGGTCAAATGAACCAAACGGATAACTTTCAAAAGAAGAAGTACTAACGGCCAACAATTATTATGAAAAAAATGTTCAACATCTCTAGCCATCAGGGAAATGCAAGTCAAAATCACACTCAGATTTCATCTCACTCCAGGTAGAATGGCAGCCATCAAGAATACAAATAATAGCAAATGTTGCTGAGGATGGTAGGAGTGGGAATGTAATTTACTATAGCCACTATGGAAAGCAGTATGGAGGCTCCTCAAAAGACTAGGAATGGAACCACCATATAACTCTGCTATACCACTCCTTGGTATTTACTCAAGTGAACTAAAGTCAGAATACCAGAGTGATCCATGCATATCAATGTTCACAGCCACACAATTCACAATAGGCAAGTTATGGAACCAGGCTAAGTGCCCGCCAATAGATGAATGGATAAAGAAACTGTGATAAAAGCACACCATGGCATTTTACTCAGCCATAAAAAAGAATGAAATAATGTCATCTATAGGAAAATGGATGGAATTGGAGAACATCATGCTGAATGAAATAAGCCAGACTCAGAAAGTCAATGGTCATATGCTTTTTCTCATATATGGATGCTAGAGAGAAAAAAAAAATGGAACAAAGGGATCTCATGAAAATAGAAGAGCGATCCATAGGGCAGAAGAAGAAGATTGGGAGCAGAAGGAGAGGAGAGCAAAAGGTGCTGGGGAGTGAAATTGAACCAAGTATGCTATGTGCATGTTTGAAGATGCCACATGGAAACCCACTATTCTGTATAATTATTATGCACCCTTAGAAAAAGAAAAAACCGTGGGTGGCACCTCATACAGCTTCTCTGTCCATTCTGGTCACCCTCCCCTGCTCTCTGGAGTACCCATCTCAGAGCTCAAGTTTTCAGCAGCAGTGTTCCTACCAGAACCACAGGCCCAGGCTTTCAATTCTGCCTCCTGAGTATCCAAAGCCTTTCCCCTAGGAAGTCCCACCTAAAAGACCTACAGCTCCTCACTCTCCAGCATGTCCACAAGCCTAAACATAGGCATGTCCATGAACTCACCTAGATGTCACAGCTCCATTATTCTGGCCTCAGCAAGCCTAGGATTTCCCTTTATATATTCCTTTGGTAGCGGTTTAACTGCAACACCATCGTCTCCTTGTTTGTCATTTGATAGCTGGTAAACACTGCCATACTAATGATACTTCAGGAATCAGGAGATCTGAGGGTAGCTGATTTACAAAATCTCCACCTAGAATCACGTCTCTGAACAACTGTGGTTAACCCTTAACATTATTAAACTTAATTTTTTTGTTTTGGTACCAGCGATTGAACTCAGGGGTACTCGACCACTGAGCTACATCCTCAGCCTTTTGTGTTTTATGTAGAGACAGGGTCTCATTGAGTTGCTTAGCACCTCGCCGTTGCTGAGGCTGGCTTTGAACTTACGATCCTCCAGTCTCAGCCTCCCAAAGTGCTGGGGTTACAGGCATGTGCCACCGTGCCTGGCTTAAACTTACTTTTATTTATGATCTGCCGGCAGTTACACGCAACAGTACATTCACAGAACATTCAAGAAATTTAAAGAAGCCAAACGAAAGTAAATCTTCAGTATGGTGTTTCCTAAACTGTGTTCATAGGACACCCAAAGCTTTCGGGGTTTTAGAAAGGGGTGCACAAACACATCTGGGGAACCCTGAGTTAAAGTCATTTTCTTGAAGGTGGTACTTCTAAGAGCCAACACTAGGCTAAAGTGAGCTACAAAACCTCAGGTCCCCTAATACAGGTTCAAAACTGTTTCTGTCATATCATCTAGAGTTTCCAAAACAGTTCTTTTTATTTTAAGAGCTGAGGTTTCACTATGTTGCCCAGGTTGGCCCTGAATTCTTGGGTTCAAGGGATCCTCCTGCCTCAGTCTCCTGAGTAGGAGGTGGTCTAGTTTTTGTTTTTGGTGCTGAGAATTGAACCCAGGATCTCACACATGCTAAGCATGTACTGTACCATGAGCTACACCCCCAGCCACCAAAACAGTTCCAAATGTGCCACCTGCCTTCAGGAATGGTTGAACACAATTTATGCCACAGGACTGATCCTAGAAGACTGTGCCATTCAGAATACCCTGCTCAACAACACAGCTTCCCCAAACACTTTCCAATTTGCAGCAGGGATTCTGCTAAATCCTGATTCAAGGTTTGTATAAAAATAGATTTAACCTCTCTCTTATACTGTGATAAGAAACCGGTATGCAGGCTTAAACATATTACCTCATTTGAAATGTTTTCATTTATTTTTTACAAAGAAAATAGTATAAATTTACACTAAAAACGCTGATTTCAAAATCTCTTCCTTTAGTTTTACCCAAAAAGAAAAGTTTTCTGCTAAGAAAATAAATAAAACTCCACAGTCCTAGAGTTGCTCACCATGATTTCCAAATACAAAGAAAACAAAGTGTGGGCCAAGGGAGATTATCAACTTTTTTTTTTTAATTTTTTTAAATTTTTTTTTAGTTGTAGATGGATACAATATCTTTATTTTATTGCTTTGCATGTGGTGCTGAGGATCGAACCCAGGGCCTCAAGCATGCGAGGCAAGCGCTCTACCACTGAGCTACAACCCCAGCCCCGAGATTATCAACTTTTAAGCAACAATTAAACATTTTACAAGAGATGCGCTTCTATTGTGCAATAGTGTTGAGAACTAAAAAATGAAATGCTAAACTTGTTTGATTTGTAACCTGAAATAGACAAGAGATTTCAGCCTTTTTAAAATTTGTGCTGGACTCCAGAACACATTCTTTGTGTGTCAGATTAACTCTTCAACCAAAGCAAACTGTGTACAACTATGCTTTATCTTTGTTTACAAATGTACTTCATCTTTGATTCCATTAAAATTGAGTAAGTGTTTATGTTTAGATATACTGCTTTCTTCTCTAACACAGGTTAAAAAAATAAAGGAGAGCCAGGTGCACTGTAATCCAGTGACTTGGAAGGCTGAGGCAGGAGGATCACAAGTTCAATGCCAGCCTCGGCAACTTAGTGAGGCCCTAAGTAACTTAGCAAGACCCTATTTCAAAATAAAACATAAAAGGGCTGGGGATGTGGTTCAGTGGCTAAGTGCCTTTGGGTTCAATCCCTGGTACCCAAAAAAAAGAAACCTCAAATGGCTCATTGGCAAACAGCTTACCTAGCAGTGTGAGGCCCTGGGTTCCATCCCCAGCACCACAAAAACAAACAAGAAAAAATAAAAAAGGAAGTAGGAATAATTTTTTTTTTATCAGGGATTGAACTTAGGGCATTTGCCCACTGAGCCAGTGGTCACCCCAGCCCTATATTTTGTATTTTATTTAGAGACAGGGTCTCACTGAGTTGCTTAATACCTCACTTTTGCTAAGAATGGCGTTGAACTTGTGATCCTCCTGCCTTAGCCTCCTGAGCTACTGAGATTACAGGCATGTGCCACCACGCCTGGCTGGAAGTAGGAATAAATTCTTAAGACTGATAATAAAAATTTGGTTCATTTTTATCTTCCACCTAGAATCACATTTCTGATTTGCTGAAGCTCTTATTATTTATCTTGACAGGTGATGGAGAGTAATGCTTCTAATCTCTGGGACTGCCCCCAGATTTTTACCCAGCAATCAGGAACTTAATATGGCATGTGGTATCAAAGGTCCTTATGAGTGACAACTGTGAAATCTTTGATTTATATGCAAGTCAACAATGCTGTATTCTGAGAGAGAAAGGAATAATGATGAAAAGGATGTTCCTCAGAGCATGGTCCCCTTAAAAATGGAGTGAAGTAAACGAGAAACCTACAGAGACATGTTAAGATGTGAGGCCACCATCTGGTGGCACTGGCCCCCCCATCAGTGTGGTTGGGGTATGGCGTTTGTGTATGTCTCTCCTGAGGCAAGGGTAGGCTGAAAAAGACCCAGGTTTATTAAGAAAAAAAAAAAAAAGGACCAGATAGAGCAGTTTCATCAGCAAAATATATTTTGTCCCCTATAAGCAAAACAATGAAGACCAACTGATACTCTAACATCACTGGCTGCCAGGACTTGACTGGTAATGGCTACAGGGTGGCAGTTTGCAATAGCACAAAGTCATATGCAGAAACATTTTCTGTGGACTGCAAAAATCTGTGTCACGTGCAATTCTTAGAATTTAAGATGTCACTTTTCTACTCCGCTTTAATATTTCTGAAATGGGGATATGTTTTATATTCCATGTGGGCATAAGAGGTGGTTGTGTTGGTCTAGAAAAGCTTCCTTAGAATCAAAGAGATATTGCCTATGACCTCCTATTATTTTCAGTTCTACACAAATATGGTTTTAGTTAAAATGCCAATAAAAGTGTGTGTGAGTGCACTCACAGGACTGACATACTTTCTCAGTGATACTGTGTGTGCAATGGCTATGGGTTTCCACAATCCATACTAATAAGACATAGTTTCTTGAATTTAAGGATTTGGGGATCATTGGTCTGGGACTGAATTTTCCAAATGCAGTAGAGATGGGAAGAATCACATCTTACTTTCTCACTCCTATAATACATTTGAGCTCTAGTTGGGGTTCTCTCTAAGCAAATCATGTTGTCTCATTTAGAGTCATGTTAGCACAACCTTTCCAAAAGCCCGACGTCAGTAGCCATGGGCCAAGGTGGGAAATTAATGCTGCAAATAAAACCTTCCCCCAGTTTTTCTGGAAGTGTTCTTCTTTAAACCCTTCAATTCCCCCCAATTACAATTTATCTAGGGAACTGGAGCAGCCATGAGCTGGCTACCCTGAGAGTTGAAATCCTGAGGATTCCAAGCAAACTCTGAGCAACCCTCGGAGGGATGCCCCACAGAAGTGGCTGAACTGCTCTGAATAGGTCCCAATCTGAGTGCCAGCACTGGGGCTGGTAGGAATTCCATACATCTTTTGTTTCTCCTGGGTTGTCTCATGCTATATACTATGGGAATCATTCTGTCGCCTAAAATTCACATATCAAAATCCTAATCACCAGTGTAACTGTATATGGTGAATGGGCTTTTAGGAAGAAATTCACATTTAATTAGTTCTCAAGGATAGGGTATGAATCTGATAGATTTGGCAATCTTATAAGAAAAGGAAGAGTGAAACAGATCCCTTTCCCCACCATGTGAGAGCACACTGAGAAGATGGCTGTCTACAAACCAGGAGGAGGGTCCTTACCAGGACCCAATTGGTTGGCACCTTGATCTTAGACTTCCAACATCCATAACTGTGAGAAATAAATTTCTGCTATTTAAGCCACCCAGTATGTGGTCTTTTGTTATGGCAGCTCCAGAAGATGAACTTAGTGTGTTATCAGAATATCAATTATTTGTACAGGCTGAAGCTGGAGCCCTGGATAGAAGAGTTCAAGTTCTCGAAGAAATTCCCCAGAGGCCGACATGAACTCTCTGCAAACACCTGCATTTATTATCAGGTTTGCGCCAAGTATACCCATCACTGAGAAAGGATGAAAGCCCCATCTTTGAGCAAAGGCATTTGTGAGCAGGCAAGTGCCCAGAGCTCCGGGTGGGAGTCTTGAGACCACTGGGATGCGGCTCCACCTCTGAAAGTCTTCCTGCTCTCACTTAGAACTGGGACAAAATAGCAGCATCTGTTAAGGATGCTTTGAAATGCAAGGAGTAGAAAACCCACTAAGCAGAGGTTTAAAGAAGTAGGAGTCTGGAGGCAGCAGTTGCTGGCCAGGTTCAGCTGCTCAATGGTGCGCCATCAGAAACTCAGGTTCTTTCAATGAATCATCCTCAGCATGTTGGCTTTTTGCTGTTCCCCAGTCAAAAGTCACAGTTGGAGTGTGGACATCACCAGCAGTGTCCCAGTGGAAAGAAAGGGGTAGGCTTGGCTGCCTCTGCTCAGAAAGCCAATCTTTCCAGAAGCTTCCAGCAGAGTAAGAACACACCCTTCCTAGCAGGGTGACCCAAGTCCTGAGGCTGTACCCACTCACATGACACCTGAGTACAACTGGGATGCTGTTGCCAAGGAACAAGGGAAAGTATAGACTTTTCTTAGTGCTTAAGTTAAAAACCTGCCTGTTACATACCCAACGCAATAAATGTTGACTATTCACATACTTTTTTTTTTTTTTTTTACTGGAACCTAAAGTTATCTGTTATGTTTCCTTCATCAGGTTAGCTGTAGTCTTTATACTAAATAATTCAGGTCTATGTTTCAAGAATCAGAGGTAGGAATAATCGGTGGATGGATTCCTAAGGAAAAAATATAAGTGAATGATGTTTTACCTGTAGCTTAACTTAATACAAGAAACTTAAATTGTTCTGGTATTCCTAAACTATAGTTCATATCCCCAGCTCCCTTTTTGATGGCTTAAACTGAACAGAGCATGCAAAGAGCATCTTTAGTTTAAATATATCAAAGGTTTTGGGAAAACAGAAAAATAAATAAGTGACCCCAGCTCTTTAAATTAATAGCAGGGAAAAAATCCCTCTTTCAGGATTGTTATGGCTCAATTATCACAGTTTAAAAGAAACTTCTATTTATAAAACCAAACAAAACACTTCTTCACAAGTGTACCACATAAACAGCCCAATTAAATGCCTTTATTGGAATATTATTCACTTTGGAATTAATCTTGAGGTCTGATTCAGAGGCATATGATCTCAGCACCAAAGTTCCAGAGTTCCAGAAGAAAGTGCTCATCTGGATTTCACATATTTGAAAATGAATTTAATACAGGGGAAACATTAATAGTTCTATATGTTTAAAATTATTGAAAACACCAGCAGAATGCTAGTGTTCTAATTCAGACCTGGAGTAGTTGAGGAAAACTGTATAAACATAAATAATACACGTTAGGGGCATGTCAAACTAAAAAATTATGCCGATTAATAAAGGAAACAGCAATCAGCAAGTCATTAATCATGTTACTGCATTTGCTTCTGCTGTCATGATTAATTATCTGTTTTGACAGCTTTTGTCTTTAATATACTTGTTGATACCTGTACATAAATAATTTCATAAGACAGCTAGTATGTATATAACATATACATATATATTTAATATATATATATTTTAACCTGAAATCAAAATAAAGGAAACCAATGACATTTGTGAGGAATATATTCTCATGGTATGAGTTGTTCTTATTAATAATAATAAAAAACTTTGTAATGTGTTTAAGGAAATGGAAATGCTAAAAAGAAAAAAAAAAGTCCCCAAATTCAAATGTGACATATATTTTCTCCTGTAAAGCTTTTATTTTTAGCTTACAGACTTCATCATCTAAAACCTCTTCACTTCCACCTCATGCACCAATAGTTAGCTTCCTTTTCAGGATTATTTTATTTTTTAAATAACCTTTTTATTTTAGAATGGTTTTTGATTTGCAGAGATAATACCAAGAGTTCCTGTATACCTCTCAGTTGGTTGTTATAATGAACGAACTGAAATTGATGTGTCATAATTAACTGGAGCTATGCTTTACTCAGATTTCCTTAGTTTTCCCCTAATATCCTTTATTCTGTTCCAGCATCCCATCTGAGATACCATATTACATTTTTTAAAATAATTTTTTAGTTGTTGATGGATCTTTATTTTGTTCATTTATTAGGTGCTAAGGATCAAACCCAGTGCCTCATGCATGCTAAGCAAGTGCTCTACCACTGAGCTACAGCCCCAGCCCACCATGCTATCAAGCCTCCTTAAGCTCCTCTTGGGTGTGAGGGTTTCTCAATTTTCCTTGATTTTTAATAACCTTGATGGTTTGGAGGAGTAGTGGTCAGGTATTTTGCAGAATGTCCTTCAATTTGGGTTCTCCTGACATTTTTCCCTAGTGATTTAACTAGGGTTATGGGATCCGGGATGAAGACAACAAAGATAATGTGCCATTCATAGCTCACTGCACCAAGGGTATGTCCTATCAACTTGACGTACCACCAAGGCCTTTGCCCTGGGTCACTGTCTGAGGCAATATTGGTCAGGTTTCTCCATTGCAAAATTCACTCCTTTTCCATATTGTCCTTTTTGGAAGGAAGTCACTATGCATGGCCCATACCTAGGCATGGAGTTTTGCTCCTCTTCCTTGAGAGCAGATTGCAAACATCAATTATTTGGAATTCTTCCTCATAGGAGGCTTTTCTTTTCTTCCCCATTCATTCATTCACTTATTTGTATCAGTATGTACTCATAGATACCCAGCGTTAATTTCTAGAAAGGAGGGCTAAGGAATTTTTGTTGTGGCTTGTGCACAGGCATAGTGTCTATCATGTGGACACAGAGAGCAGGGCTCTCTCAAAGAGATGAGGCTTCTTTCCCATCTCATGTCCCACCAAACTGAAATTTCTGCCTCAATACAATTATAAAGTCCTATGTGTTACAGAACTTGGATTCAATCTAAATAATCAAACTGTAAATGCTGAACCCACGATGCCACAGGCCCTACAGTCCCCCACTGTCCATGTTAAGTGCCCATCCTCACCATCACCTTCAGGCCCCATGTCCCAGCAACCATCAAACCATATGCATGAGATGTTTAAGCCCTCTGGGGTGCACCTCCATCTGGAGAATAGCCAGGACTTGGGACATACTCTACCTTGTCCCTCACAACCTTGTGTACACTTGGGTGCATGTGATAAATGGGTTTTCAGTTTGGACAGTGGATTGAGAGCAAACAATCCTGCAAGTCTTGGTAGTGAGTACATTTGGAGATACTAGGAGCCAAATAGTAAGGGCACCTAACAGGTGTATAGGGAGGTTGTACCAAGTGCTAAGAGAATGTCACTCTGATGACAACTGAGATGACCAGTCTATAATAACAAGGAAGAGTGAGATACAGAAGGGAAGGATGAATTTTAATTCATACTGTATCAACATTTCAATGTCACTAAGGTCATTCAAAAATAAAGTATAATGCTTTCACATTTCCAAATTTTGTCTATGCCAGTAATCTTTAACTTTTCAGGTGACACAACACCTGGAAGAGACAGAAAATTTGTACTGATACCTAGGTATATCAAACTTACAATTTGAGTTTGGATGAAATTCATCTTACAAAAGGTACTAATAGAGTCACAACATGGACTAAAAAAACACATAGAAAAGTTTTAAGCTAAATTTTCTGGTAGAAAGTGAGGAAATTCATTCCAAATTTCATTTTTTTGTATTAAAACGTCTCTGCTTAGCTCATAAAAAAACAAAAACAAAAACAAAATGAAAACCCTATTGAGAACTGCTGGTCTATGATACTAATTTGCATAGCAACTCCTCTTTTCAATCCACTGCAGGCTACAATGTAGAGGGCATTCTATGTAAATCACTACAAAGTCCAAATAAGGAAAGTATCAAATAGAGTTCATAATTTGAATTTTCAGAATGTTATGTAAGAGTTTTCTTATACTTTTTTTTTCAATTGCTGGCAATTGAAACAATTTAACTATGATGCAATGAAGAGTTTTGATAAGGTACACAGAATTACAGATGCTCTTCAATTTACTTGGGATTATATCCTGATAAACCCATAAGTGGAAAACATCATAAGGAAAATGCTTTTAGTACACACCTAACCTATAGAATATCATTCCTCAGCCCAGCCCACCTTAAACATGGTCAGTACATATCAGTCAGTTTACAGTCAGGTACTGCAAGATACTGCATATTGCTAGCCCGGGGAAAGATCTAGATGCATAATTTGAAGTGCAATTTCTACTGAATGTAGAGAGATTCTGCATCATCAGAAAAGCTGAAAAATCATAAGTTGAACAACTGGAAGTTGGGACCTTTTGTACTTCTCAGTTTAGTGTTGAAGACTGCTCAAGGTAAAAAAAAAAATCTTCCTTCAAAACAATAGGAAGAATATATCAAAGAGGGAAAAGAGATAACCATTCCACCAACCATTCATTCCACCACCCAGCTCAGACCAGATATGCAAAGTTATCTGCTAGTGCACAGGGCTGGAGATAATCCTGCAGCGGAACCTGGGACTTCTGAGGAAGCCCATGATATTCCCCAGGCCCACTGCAGGGGAAAGGAATTCTGTGCAAAGTTAAAGAGGCTGACCCCCACTACTCCACACAGAGGGAAGCCTGCATGCTCATCTGCCAGGGAGAGACTCTATCCCTGTCTCACTGGCAAAAACCACAGTACTAGTACAGAAGTCTGCCGCTGCCAAAATGCTGCTTAGACCAACCCCTTGGTCCCAGACATGGAATTTCAGGATCATAACTGGATTCCAGAGATCCTTATCCACTAGCTAGGAGGTAAGATCTAGGAATGTGTGTCTTTAACCAGGACTGGGATGCAGGAGGTCCTTGGGACACCTGGAGACAAATTAACTTATGGGTTACAAACCCTCTGCCATCTGCAGGCCAAACTACCCTGGGAGCTGCCTCAAGACTTTCAGCAACAGGATAGATTTGTTAACCTAATTAGTGGCACCTCTCCCCCACCACACACACACACAGAGAAGGTCTAATTAGCAGCCTGGTGCTAGCAATTGTTTAGTTAATGGTATCACTACAATAGGTGTGCATTGGTCAGAACTTAATTACATTCAGTTTCACACTCATTATTTTTACTGTCCTCCGTTAACATGACTAAAATTACATCAGCAAACTGCACATCAGAAAGGACTACTGACAAATAGAAGCATGACTGCAGTTTCCATCCCATTTTAACATGAATTTCAGGCACTCTAACAGGCTGCCACTGACCTTCTCCAGCCACACTCACTAATGATTTTTAAAATGTGACAGCACACTCATGGGGGTGTGCTGATGATTTGGGTCACTATTGAAAGAATAGTGGAAGCCTGGATTTTAATCTGCCCATGTTTAACTTATGAGCAAAAGTTCAGCCACTTACTGTTCATATTCCACACTGGCACTTGGAGGACAAGATGATGCACAATGCTGAAAATCAGTGGGTTTTCACCCTGGAGAAAGAATCACTGGGAAAGCTTTGGAAAAATGACCTCTGTGTGTAGGCCCCCCAGGCCAAGGGACTCGGGATCTCAGGCAGGTTCCCAGAGTGTTGCTTTAGGACACTCCCCAGCTAACTGTAATGTCCTCAGGCTTGAGCCCCACTGGGAAGGTTTTTTATTCCAAAGACTGTGAATATTTTGAAGGTGGGCACTCTTTCCCTCACCCTGCCTAACAAAGGGAAAACTTGATAAATTATTGCTGAATTAAACTGGATATATTTACACATCTGAAAACTTCCATTTCTACAATAAGCAAGAAAGTCCAGAGGTGCAACACCAGGCTGCCATTTATGATTTCATCTTTCACATTGAGTGACTTTGTCACAATTAGAGTCTGACTTTCACTAAGGAGGGGCGATGAGAGAGAGAACCCGCGCGCTGCTCCTCCAGTCTAGGGTTGAGCTGAGACAAGTTGGCAAAGTCTGGTATCTGTCTTCTGCCAGTAATAACAGTTGCCAGATTTAGGGAATAAAATGCAGAATACTCTGTTACATTGACAAATGGCAACTCAGTTTTCAGTGTAATAAAACTAATCTTGAGCAACATTAAGGATGTACTTCCACGAAAAGCTTATTTGGGTTGGGAGTGTACATCAGTGGCAGCATATATAAACTTAACGTGGGAAGCACCAGGTTCAATATCCAGCACAAACTAACTAACTAAATGAGCAAATAAATTTTAAAAAATTCATTGCTTATCTGCAATGCAGATTTAACTGGATAGTTTATACGTTATTTGGCAGCCTTGCCCATAATAAGCCCCCAAATAAATTGACTAGTTTTGTGGCCTTGTGTTTCAGGAGACTTTGATACTCTGTTTCAGGAGAAAGGGATAATAATATTATAAAATCAAAACCATCTGCAAATACTGTGCTTGTCACTCAATGAAAAGCTCTGATATTCATAGGCATAGGGACTATCGAAGAATAAGCAGAATATTCCTCTGTCACAGTGACTTCTCGAAGAACTATGTTCTCTAGCCCTGAACAAAGGACAGAGCAGAAAAGAAACTTTTGTTGCTGGCTCCAGCTTGAGCATCTATGGAACAAAGGAAGCATTCAACCCACACCTCGCATCATGCTCCCACACCAAACACTTAAACAAATGCTATGTAGAAACTGAGGATGAAATTTGATCGGTTCAATCTTGTAATTATCAAGTTCTGTTTCCTGATTTCTGTTCCCGGGAGAGGTGGGGAGAAGGCGCACACAGAAAAGGGCAAGAAGAGACGGAAGGAAATGGGCATGATCAGATTCGCTTTCAGCAAACAGCGCTGCGGACCAGATGAGTGAGAGGCAGCTGTGGCCCTGGGGAGACAGAGGCATCAAGATGTGCACAGACAACTGTAGTGCAGGGCAGGCAGCGTTCTACCAAGTTTTCTGTTGTACCCTCAGCACCTAGAAGAGGGCCTGGAACACTGAGCATCAATAAATATCTGTTGAATAAACCGCAAACACAGAGACTTGGGGTGAGAGGGCTGGGGATAGGTTTCCCCAAATGGGTGCCTCCTGATGCTTAAGAGTGAACCAGACTTAGTCAAGCAAAGTGCTCCAGGCAGGAAAAGCGCAGGGCCAAGAGACAGTGCTGGAGCCACATAGGGGAGACATCCAAGGAACAGTGACAGCACAGGCTGGTGGCCAAGAGAGAGCTCTGGACTAGGGACAGATGTGGAAGTCCATCCAGATGGCAGCTGGGAACTGAAGCCCTGATGGAGAGAGGATGCTCTGGGAGGTACCTCCTCCTCTAAAGGCACAGCTGAGAAAGGGAAGGGCCCAAAGAAACTAAGAAAGGGCAGCTTTGGCAGGAGGAGAAAAACCAGGACAGAATGCTCAAGGGAAGGACGACAGACCAAGAGATGGCCGCTGGATTTGGTAGAAGGTGAGTGCTGGGGACAGATGGCAGAAGGGCAAGGCATAAATCTGAGGATGAGCAGTGGAGAGACTGCATGAAGACAGCAATTTTTCTAGTAATGGAACTGAAGGAATAAAGTTGAAGTGCTATTAGTTAAAAGGGGCTGTTTCACAGGTGTGTTCTTGTGGTGGGAGAGGCCTCACAGTCTGCATGAAAAGAAGAGATGGAGCCACAGGCAGGGAGACCATGCTTAAAGAGTTGCTGAATCCAAGTTGGGAAGCGAGGAGCAAGCACTTGGGATGCCTTTTCTCAACTTCTTTCTCTCTTACTGCTTCATGGGACCCAGATGCCCTGGAGCGAGGACAAGCCAGGGGGTCTGCAGCCCACTCCGAAATGCTCTCTGAGCATTTCACACCACACAGCACTAGGGGACTCAAGTCCACTTAATTCATTCAAAAACACAAACCAAAAACAAAACCTCTGTGAACTAGAAAGACAAGTGCTCACATGGATGATTGTTTTAAAGGCTCCTCTACAGCCCTATGGGATTCTGCAGGCAGCTAAGAGTCTCCAGGAGATAAATTACTAAAAGGTCACCGGGGAATTCTGCTGCCTCAGCAGTGCTTGAGTCACTTTCTATATAGGGACAAAGACATCAAGCAGCAGCAAGAGCCTGCTTCTCTGTTACCTGGGTGTGGTCCAAAACCCAAGTCTTTCTACTACATCTGCTCAAAGATCTAGCTTTTCATTATTACTTGAGAAAGAGAGAGAGAGAGAGAGAATCAAAGACTCCATGTAACAACAGTCAACTCTTACTTCTTTAAAGGGGCCCCAAACAACACACATTAAATGACTTACTCAAGATGCCATTTGCATAATACTAAAACCACACTAATACAAACCCATAAAAATGTGCAAGCTTGGGGCTGGGATTGTGGCTCAGCGGTAGAGCGCTTGCCTCGCATGCGTGAGGCCCTGGGTTCGATCCTCAGCACCACATACAGAGCAATAAAATAAAGACATTGTGTCCATCTACAAAAAAATTTAAAAAAAAAATGTGCAAGCTTTACAGTTGATAACAGTTACACTTCATTTAAAAAGAAAAAGGGTGGCCCAATACTAAGCACGGACTAGAACCAGGACAACATTGATATTTCTGTTCCTCCTTAAAATAGCTTTCACTGGACAAGGAACAGATGCCAAAGGATGAGAGGTAGCCTAAAAGCAGATTAAAATTCATCAAACCAAAGGCCACAACTCAGATCACTGTTATGGAGCATTCTCATTATGTACATAATAATATTTTTATTATATGAATGAAGCCACTGAGTAAATGCTTTCCTAGAAAAAAGATACAGAATCCCTTCTAAGTCTTTAGGTTCCACCAAACCCCTTTAATGGTCTCAATCCTCTACCTCCCTTGCACCTAGGCTTTGAATGAAGTGAGAATGAAGTTTCCTAGGTGGCTTCCTAAAATGGAGAAGTTAAAAGTCTAAGGCCAAAGGAGTGGCAACAGCAAAACAGGGTACATGAAGGCAGTCAGATTCTACAGACTGGTTCTGAGTCCAATGGGTCTGTAGATCTCTACACTTCAGGATCTGCCGTTTAAGGCAGAGCCTCACTATTTCAAGTCTGGTCCACAGAGGAGCAGCATCATGTTTCATTTGGGAGCTTGTTAAGAGTTGCAGCATCTCAGGGGCCACAACAGACCAGCTGAATCCAAATCTGCATTGAAAAGAGATCCCCAGATGATCCAAAAACACAAGGAAGTTTGAGAAGCAGTGGTTAGAAGAGCAGTTAACAGGGTCTGCACTGTTGTCCCTTACCCAGTGGCAACCTGGGGACAACAAGCCAGGAGCTGCAGGGCGTTATGTGCTATGACTTTCATCATAATTACATTTCATCTTATAACATTTTTTTTGTTTTATTTACTTTTCCCTAAAGTAACAGAGCTATTTCCCTTTTCTTTATCCTTTAAAAGTAATTTGGCTTCATGCTACCATCTCAAATCATGTCAACTTTATTTACATAATAGGGTGAGGGGAAAAGGAAAATATTCTTTACATTCTGTGTTAGATATGAGTATGTAACTTTTTTACTTTTTTCATGAGTTAAGTGACTTGTTAGCAAACCTGAGTTTTCACAGCAAACTACAAAGTCACTTACACCATTATCAAGAAAAACGACAAATAATTAGAACTATACAGGAGGGTGCAGTATAAAGTACAAGACAAAAATCACATGCCCATGGTCATACACCTCTAGATAGGTGTTCTATGACCGGTCTAAGCACATTTGTTTTTCCATCTGGAACAGCAATCCTGTTAACTGCATGGTCAATTGCATGCAATAAATTGTAAACTCAAAATTGTGAATTCAAAAGGCAGGGATCATGTATCTATTTTTACACTGCTTGATAAGTAAGAGGATGGCTTCAATCAATATCCATGAATAAGTGAATAAATAAATATCACTTAAATACACGCTCCCTCTGCTACTTTCCTTTCAATTCCTGCCAAGACAAGAGAATTAAAGAAACCTCTAATTAATCCTGATTGCAAGAGCCCACTCCCCACACTGAGATATCTCCTCTTGGTGGGGTTCCATGAAGACATTGGAGGTATTTTTCCACTGAGAACTAAATCAGTCCCACTCCATCACTAAGACACTGAACATCAACTTCTTCATCTTGGAAAGATAAACACTGCACATTCGATAACCCTGATATAAACTAAGACCCAGGCACGAGTGGCTTCATTCAACAATTTTCACGGTTTCTTTCTTCCTCTGCTGAAATTGACTTTAAATGGGTTGAACTTTGTGTACCCTTTTGCTTACTGTGATGTGGGAGCTTTTCAGCTAACTTAACTGAAAAAGCAAGAACAAGAACGAGGAAAGAAAGTAAAAGAGATCAGTCACAAAGACAACTAATTGCATTCTAAATAAATTGCATGAGATTAGTGAAGGAGGCTGGGGCTGGGGAGAGCTGTACTGGAACGGCCAGACCCTTTGATGTTGGAATATCTGGTTGAAGATTAATCGACCAAGCAGAATAAATGGGAAAGAGGATTTACAGTACTTTGAGAGAGAAAGACGGATCACAGCAATCAGTTCACGGTCTTAGAAGAACACCCACTACTCATTATGCCCTCATATGCTATGAGACATGAGTTGACCACCAAACTGAGCAACTGAGAGTTTTGCAAATCAAACAAACTTATAAAAATATTTTTTCAAGCTGGGCGTGGTGGCGCAAGCCTGTAATCCCAGCACTTAGGGAGGCTGAGACAGGAGAATCCCGAGTTCAAAGCCAGCCTCAGCAACGGCGAGGTGCTAAGCAACTCAGTGAGACCCTCTCCCTACATAAAACACAAAATAGGGCTGGGGATGTGGCTCAGTGGTTGAGTGCCCCTGAGTTCAATTTCCAGTACCAAAACAAAATATGTGTATATATATATATACATATACATATACTTAAATATATATATTTTTCAAATACTTTATGAATTTAGGCATCTTGATTGTGAATGGCATGACTGCTGTCCCCCCTAAGAGCTACAATTCACACGAATGGCACAGTGGCCATTAGCTGGACAGAGTGCTTTCATACCCTTCTCTATATGATTCATTCTTTGCCTTTGACCTCAGCTTGAAAGTGGCTTCCCTATGCAGTCTTCTTTGCCTGTCCTGGTCCTCCTTCCCTTTTCTGCCACCAGATGCCTTGCTCCTACTTATAGTACTTGGCTCTTTCTCCCTCCCTGCCCCCTGCCCATTTTAATCTTTGCTTCCTCCATGGGAGATTCAGTTCCTGAAAAGCAGGGACTAGGTCTTAATTCATCACCTGCCTGGTGCTGGTACCATACCAGGTAACCATCAATGCTTCACTGTGAACATGTGAGCTATGCTTAAGTAAGCTGCAGGGACTGCTACTTAGAAAGTAACTGGGTGGCTCGGAGCAGCTTCCTTGTGCAGAAATCATAACGGAAACCGTGTGGGTGCTTAGGCCACCAATAGAGATGAGCCGAGGGGAAAAAGGAAAAGGGAGAATGTGGGATTACGACCTCCATGTATAGCCACAGGACTGCCAGTCACACTGTTTTTCATCTGTAAAGGAATAATAGGTGCATCAGGTGTGGAGAAGAGAAGCCGATGGGCACCATGGGCACTGGGTGGTAGAGAGGAGCAGGCCTCCCTTGCAGGCTTGCAGGTGAGGAACCTGGTGCTGTGGGAGCCAGAATGTGGACACTGGGCAGCACACCTGGAAGATGAGGCATCAAGGGGAGCAGACGTGCAGCTGGGAAAGCACTCTTGAGATTCCAAGATCAAACGGAGGCAGTACGTGGGACCAGAGTCCTCCATACTCCAGGGGGAACATCAAGGATCACTTGTGACACCATTAACAAGGAGGAAGAATTGGATTTCGGTTGCCTTGTTTGAATTCACTCTTGGACAACAGTATCTGGGCAGCGTCTCCACTGCCCACGCCCACAAGGCTGAGGCAGGGCCACCTCAGCATCACCGTCCCAGCGCAGCTGACTGCGGCTCCTTCAGCCTCTCTGCTTCAGCCCTCACACCTTTAGCTTACCTTCAGGAAGGGGCTCAGACCCTGGCATTTTGGAACACAGATGCATGCCTCTGCTCAGCTACCTCAGTAAGAACTGGCAAGACAGGCTGGGGTTATGGCGCAGTGGTAGCATGCTCGCTTAGCACGCGTGAGGCACTGGGTTCGATCCCACAAAAAGATTGACCTCTTAAAACATAGCTGGAGGGCTGGGGATATGGCTCAGTGGTAGAGTGCTTGCCTAGCATGCACAAGGCCCTGGGTTCAATCCCCAGCACTACAAAAACAAAAAAAACATAGCTGCTTATGGTGGCACCACATAAAAATAAAATAAAGATATTCTGTCCACCTATAACTAAAAAATGAATATTAAGAAAAAAAAAAGAATGGGCAAGAGTGTTATGGAGACTTACGTAGATACTTGGACCACCACACCCTTAGTCCCAACTCCTCTACCTCCATCTCCCCCACCCACCAGTCTGATCCCTGGATTCTCCAGAGCCCTCAGATTCCTCCCAATACCTTTATTAGATATAGGTGTTCCTCAGAGGCAGGCACCCTAGTGAATCTATGCTTGATTGAAAATATGGAAAGCCAAAATGCACCCACTCTGCTGAACGTCGGAGGTTAACCCTGCACACCTCACACATGCTCAGAACACCAGCATCAGCCTTCAGCTAGGCACAGTCACCCAGCACAGCTGGCTTTACGTGTGGTGACAACATGACAACCCTGACAATGGGGGCTGGCTCCCTGCCACCACCACCACCCAGCACCCCAAGAGAGGACCACATGCCATAATTGCTAGCCTGGGGACAGACCAGAATTCTGAGGACGATTTCCACTGGATGCATATCGCTTTTTCAACTTCTGAAGTAGAGAATCACAAGGGCAGAATTTAATGGGCACACAGACACTTCAGTACTCAAAATGGAACCCTTAAACCTGCACCTGAGGACTTGCTAAAATGCAGTCTCAGCACGCAGGGCAGCAAGGTTGTGCGAAGTGAGCACTTTGTGCTGTCCTTTTTCCTGCGGTCAGTCTTCATCTTCCCCAGGGCTTCCTACAGTGCCATGTTGGGACAGAGCATTGGGGAGTTCAAAGCCTCCAGTTCACTGGGCCGCTGCAGGAGCTTGGGGAAACAAATATTGATTCCTAATTATGATGGCTGTGTTCTTTCTTTCTTTCCTTTCTTCCATTCTATCCTTCCTTCCCTTTTCTTTCTTTTTTTTTTAGGGGGGAGGGGGTTACCAGGGATTGAACTCAGGGGCACTATATACTAAGCCATATCCTCTGCCTTTTTATTTTTTTTTATTTTGAGACAGGGTCTTACTCAGTTGCTGAGGCTGGCCTTGCATTTATCATCCTCCTGTCTCAGCCTCCCAAGTCACTGGGATTATAGGTATGAGTCACCACAACTGTGTACTTTTGATCTGGATTTTCTGTTCCCTTTTTTTGGTACTGAGGATTGAACACAGAGACACTTAACCACTGAGCCACATCCCCAGTCCTTTTTATTTATTTCATTTTTTATGTAAAGACATAATCTCACTAAGTTGCTTAGGGCCTTGCTAAATTGCTGAGACTGGCTTTGAACTTGCAACTCTCCTGTCACAGCCTCCCAAGCAACTGGGATTATTTTTGGCGCCAGGAATTGAACCCCAGAGTACTTTACCACTGAGCTACATCCCCAGTGCTCTTCATTTTTTAAAGACAGAATCTCACTAAGTTTCCCAGGCTGGCCTAGAACTCGTGATTTGTCCCTCCCAAATTGCGCAGATTACAGGTGTGGCCACCATAAGCAGCTATGTTTTTTTTGTTTTTGTAGTGCTGGGGATTGAACCCAGGGCCTTGTGCATGCTAGGCAAGCACTCTACCACTGAGCCATATCCCCAGCCCTCCAGCTATGTTTTAAGAGGTCAATCTTTTTGTAAAGTGGATTGAACCACTCCACTCCTACAGCATGTCAGATATGTTTGTAAGTAAACTAATAACATAAAAAATAAAATAAAATGCAGAATCTCAGCTCATTCCAAAAAGGGATAATATCTTTCCTGAATACCTCTCAGGATTATGGAAAGTCAAACAGATAATGGATCTGAAAGCACTTGAAAATCTCTCGAGGACTGTGCACATTTATAATAATTATGTCAACATTTCAGTGGTGAAAAATAAGAAAAGTGGAGATTCTTTGTTTGGCAGACCAGAGGGATGAGAGAACAGAGGGCTTACCAGTCATGCAACAGTCGGCAGAAGGATGAAGTTGAGGAGTATCTAATTTCAAGATTTCCAGTGCTTTCTCTTTTGGACTCTTAAGAGTCTGAGTTTGGAAATGGGAAGATATGAGTAGAGAGAAGCCCCACCCAAAATAACATTTTCTCTAACACATGCACATAAATAATAGCCCTCGTCCAAAAGCTAGGAACTCCTTTCTCTTGTTTATTTGCATCTATGAAGTACTTTAACACATACTGACTTAGAATATCTGTGTTTAACATTGATATGTGACATTTAGATTTCAATGAAGACAATGAAAAAAATTATAATGGTATAGGCAATGTTTTTATTTTTAAAATTTAAAAGGCAAATGAGGTTCAGGACAATGAAGAAAACAGTTTCAAAAAGTAGTGAAGAAAGTACAAATTAAGAGTGTTTTATCAATTTTAAATCCTTCTAAAACTCTAAGTTCTAGAACAAGAATCAATTTTAAAGAAAATATAAAGTGGACATTAGAAGCCCTCAAAGAGTTTGCTCTGCCAAGAGGTGAATGAGTAAGGATTGCTCTGAGCTAAATTTCACTATGCAGTCTTTACATTTTTGGTAAAAGAAAGTAAAATGTATCCATAAAACTATGGTGGCCAGCAAAGTCATCTGGAGAGGAGAGACTTAATTTTGCTGCAGCCATATTTGCAACATTTGGACAAAATACTGATGGAGGGGCTCTCCACACAGGGCCTGGAGAGCAAAGTCGCTTTTTAAAAGGGCTCTCTGTGCTCTGGCAGATGGGCTGCAAACTTGGCCAGACTGCAGACACCGTGTCCTCTGCACTCACCAGTTGCATGCATTGACTTTTCTATCCCTTAGCCATATGCCTTATCACACATGCAAAAACATGTAGAGCAGATGGTAGGTAACAAAGAGAGGAGCTCGACTCGCCCAGCAGAGTGAAAAACCTTGTTCTAAATAAGGCATCGCAAATCCCATCACCTCCAACCTCTAATTAGATGGTAATATTTTAAAAATCAAGTAATTTCTTTCAGGCCATCCTTAAAGAGCAGATATGGCCCTTTTGTATTTAATACTGGGAATAACAGACTTGAATTTATTTAAAACTGTTGTTTTCACAATTGTGAATAACTGCACCTTTAATATGATAAATACTAACAATAATAGATCAATCAGCAATATCTAGAGTATTTCTGACACATTAAACCCTTAATATAGAGCTCCACAAGGAGGAATGAGACTGAGTAACATAGTTCATGAGCATCAAAGCAAGAAAATGCCCTAAAATTGAAAAAAAAAAATTACCCTTTTTTGAAAATAATCTCTATTTTAATATAAACAACAGAAGTGCTATTTACGCCACATATTCCATCTGTCTATGCAGAGTCCAAAGAAGACAAAGGGCTTAGGGAAATATTTTTACTAGAAGGGCTGGCAGTGTATATCACAGGGGAGCTGCCTCTGCATAGGACGGTTCTCCAAATGGAAACAATTTCTATGGAGTCGATGGCTCTGAAACAGAAAAGTTAGGAAAGGCCACAGGAAGAAGAAATAGAACTGCAAGAGAGGAACTTGACTCCAACAGTCACTTTTTCCTCAATCCCAAACTTCCATGGCTAAAGCAGCTCAGCTCCACCAAATGTGCACATGACATGAGCTGCTATCTGAAAGGCCAAGCACTCACCAAGCTTTAACCTGGTCACATGGTAACTCAATTAATAGTATCAACACAGGGCACTGTCTTCATAAATCCCCTTCTGGGACCCAGATGGCCCCAGCGTATGCCTGCTGAGCAGGTGACTAAAACATGTGGCCAAGTCAGAGGGAATCCCACACTGGGCAGCCGGGGGTCCCCTCACCTGTCTGGCTGCATCTGATCATGAAACCATAGCAGTGACAAGTAAGTATGTGATAAAGTGGTTCTACATGATCAGACAGGATAGTCATTAAGATAATTTGAAAATGTGATAAGGCCAATAAAATAGCAAAGAAAAAAGTGTGCATTAAGATATTGTTGAGAATAAACATAAGCACAGCAGAGAAACTTCCATTTGGGTTCCTAAAAATGCTTCGTCAAGTAGGTCCTTCCCTGCTTCCCACCTGGCTCTTGCAAAGTCAAGGGAAGTGGACTGGCTCCCGTGGGCAAGTTGCCCTGGGACCATAAACTTTTGTTCGACACAGGTGCTGCAATTAGAATCAAACTCCCATCACTAACTTGCCAGCACACAATGGACCAATGACACAGGGGAGGAAATAAGGAACAATCACATCCAGCCAAACTTTCTCATGATATGCCCAGTCTTTGGGGCAGTAATATAAATCTTAAGGCATTTCACTTTTTACAGTAGACCACCTCCTGGTACACTCAACACTGATTCAAACTTTATGGATTCTATAATGGGTATGTTTAGCACTTTATTATCATAACTTTAAAAAACCTGCTAGAATACTTTGAGTTGACTCAATATACTTGTAACTCACAAGGGTTAATGAAGTATCCCATGTAGCTTCTAGAAGTTCCTTAGGCACTCAGAGATCTTGGCTTTGTTGACTGTGTCTACACTCACACTTTCCAACTAGCATGCACACTTGGGTTTCCTTTAAGGAGGGGCATTGGCACTGAAACAACTTCATGTCCCCTCAAGCTCTGCATCTGAATGATGCATATATTAGACTCTGGAGGGCTTATTTTATCTTTCGTTCCCAGTTCCTCTCCATCTCAGATGCAGGCACAAACAAGTACACACACATGCTGGCACATATGTACACCCATGAGCGAGCACACACACACACACACACACAGTTTATCTGGTAGGTATGTGATAAAGTGGTTCTACATGATCAGGCAGGATAGTCACTAAGATAATTTGAAAATGTGATAGGGCCAATAAAATAGCAAAGAAAAAAGTGTGCATTAAGATATTGTTGAGAATAAACTTAAGCATAGCAGAGAAACTTCAACTTGGGTTCCTAAAAATGCTTCAATACTTTTGAGAAACTCAAGCCATTTATATGTGGAAAGAAAAATATATGTACTACATATTTTTAATCAAATACGTATATATACATACATAAATAAAGCTGTCCTCAAAATGGCCAAAATTAAAAAGACAATGTCAAATACTGATAAGAAAGTGGAGCAAGTGAAAATCATATACATTTTTGGTGAGAATATAGAAAGATACAACCAATTTGGAAAAAGTTCTATCAGTTTTATGAAACTGAACCTGCCCTATTAGCCAGCAATTCTACCCCAAAGTATCTTCTCAAGAGAAATGAAAAATATGTACAGAGGAATTATATAAAATTTTTATATCCCAAACTAAAACCAACCTTCGTGTTCATCAATAGAGAACTGATGAGCAACCTGGAGTATCCATATGACAGAAAACTACTTAGCAATAAAAAGAAACACACTACCGTACTGATATAAGCCACAACATGGGTATCTCAACAAATGTTACGGTGAATAAAACAACAGAGTACACAGTGTCTGCCTGCATTTCTATGAAGTTCTAGAAACAACCAACCAACCGTGGAAGAAAAAATCAGAACTGTAGTTGCCCCTGAAGATTTGCTGGGATGGAGAATGAGGGACCTTTCTGTAGTGATGGTAATATTCCGTGTCTTGACGAGGGTTTGGGTTGCACAGGTGAATGTATATGTTAACACTGTATTTCCTTGTATAGAAGTTTTTCTAAGAGAAAAATAAATATCAAACACTAATTAATGATATACATGCTGAAGTATCAGGCTGAGATATACTTTAACATATATCAAAAAGTGTGATGATTAACAGATGGGTACAAAGATGAATACATGAATAGATAAGTAATAAAGCAACTGTAGTAAAATGTTAATTGCAGAATCTAAGTGGTGTGTATGGGTATTCCCTGTAAGATTTTTTCCTTTGATGACATTTTCATAAGATAAGCTGGAAAAAATGTTTATAGTCGCATAAAACAATCATTTTTAAATGAATTTTTTGGATTATTGTATAAGCAAAAATAAACCAGGGAGTTTTTCTTTAAGAGAGAGAAAGGTCAAATTTTTGCAAGTTCAAATACTAAATAAATACTGGTATTTCACATTTACTTTAGAGCAAATAAACTCTTCCCTTTGTGCCACAAGAGAAAAAAAGGCATCTCATGAATCCCAACAGTCATCCCTGAGTGGCTGATCTGCACAGGACCACATCCTTTCCAACCCCCAACCTGCCAATGGTGGGCTCAAACACGGTCCAGGATTCTCTAACACTAAAAGACTTTGCACCCAAGCCAAATGATTCCCAGAACTCTGGCTGGGTATAGCCCCCAACTGCATGCTGCTCTATTTAACATCCCTTAAGAGCTCTTGAGAGTTCCTTGTGTGAGCTGCTTATCTCTTCTACAAATCTGGATGCCACACAGCACTAAGCACCAAGCTTTGCTCTTAGGGGATGCTCAGCAAATAACTTTTCAAGGTCACTTTCCATGGATCAAAGGTATATAAGGACCACACGAGGGGGTATTTTTTTGCCTTTCTTCATAAAAATTACCAGGACAATTTAGAGCCCCATTTTATATTGGTAAAATACCACAATGATTAAAATTACGTGAAATTGGGATTGAGGATATAGCTCAGTGGTATAGCACTTGCCTACCATGTGTGAAGCCCTTGGTAGGTGGCCCATGTGCCTACCATCCCTAGTACTGTAATAAGTAAATCAATAAATAGAAAGTGTGAAATTATAATTTTATCCTCAAACTCAGAAAATGACACAATCTGAGAATGAAGGTTAGGTGGCCTCCTGTAACACAGTAGATTCTGCCCAATACTATGTGCCTTTGGAAAGTGGTATACCTTCTCTGCACCCCACCTTCTTCTTCTCTAAAATAAGAATGGAGCTGGGCGCGGTGGCTCAAGCCTGTAATCCCAGCACTTAGGGAGGCTGAGACAGGAGAATCGCGAGTTCAAAGCCAGCCTCAGCAACGGCGAGGCGCTGAACAACTCAGTGAGACCCTGTCTCTACATAAAACACAAAATAGGGCTGGGGATGTGGCTCAGTGGTTGAGTACCCCTGAGTTCAATCCCCAGTACCAAAAAAAAAAGAATGGCATTTATACCTCAAAGGATTGATGTGAAGATGAAATAAGATAATCCGTTCAGTTACTTTGTATAGTAATAAGCACCCAACACATTAGCTAATCACTACTGTTATTTTTTCCATGTTCAAGAGGGTACCTGTCTCTATTACACTGATGTAATATTAAGTGCAACTGAGATATTATAAATATTTAATAAATATTACTTAAATATTTAAATAACATTTAATAAGTCTTTAATAAATACTATTTAAATATTTATTATCTAAATAAACTTCACTCCTCAGTTCTCAGAGTCAAAATACAAAAACTCAGCTTTATATACAGTACTTTCCAATAGCTTTTGTTATTGCATAAGCTGCCTCATGTTTTTCTTATGTGTGCCCATGCCAGGTTCTGAAGTCTAGGGACAAAAGGCACAAGAAGTCACTTGCCCAGAACTCTTCTCCAGAATTACAGAGAGATCACGCTCAGCAGTCTTCCATCTCCTCAACAGCTCCAGGGGCAGCTCCTCTATGCACTGGAGATTCATGACCCATCCCCGGCACTAGGGCTGTGGCAGCAGAACATGTATGCCCTGCATCCCTGGAATCTGGAAATGTATTCTGTCAAATGGCAAAAGGGATTGTGGAGGTAATTAAAGTGAAGTGCTTAAGGTAATAGGGAGATTGCTCTGGATTATCCATCAGGTCCAATCTAATCACATGAGCCCTTAAAGATGAGGGAGTTTCTCTGGCTGTGGTCAAGGCACAGCAGATGAACAAATTAGAGACATTTGACATAGGGAGGATGAAATGTTGCTGGCTTGTGACAAGAAGCGGCAAGGTGACAGACTATAGGTGGCTTTGTGGAGCTAAGAAAGGCTCCTGGCTGACAGACAGCAGAGCAACAGGGACCTCAGCCCTGCATCTGCAAGTAACTGGATTCGGACAACCTGAATTGAGTTTGGAAGCAGATTCTTCCCCAGAGCTTCTGAAAAGAACAAAGCCCAACTGAAGCTTTAATTTTGGCCTTGTGAAGCTCCAAGCAGAGACTCAGCTGAGCCGTGCTGTGCTCAGCTTCTGTGCCATGAAAACCGTCACATGATAATCCGTGTTCTGAACCACTAAATGTGAGGTGATTTGTTAAGGCCTCAATAGAAAAACTAATGTATTGGCCCTGAAAGTATCTCAAGCTCCTTACACATCTCCCTGTGTCTTCTTTCCTTCTAAACCAAATATTCTCTGTGACTGGTCCATGTTTCATGAACAAGCCTTTGAAACTACCCATTTAGCTGCTATCCTTTAAAAAAAAAAACAAAAACTGGACATCTCCATCCGCTGAACTCAGTTCAGCTATTCTGGAGCTGAGCCTGTGATGACCAAGGACACTGAAGTTCCTGTTGAAGGATTCTGTGCACAGAGGCCTGCCTGTCCAGCCCCGCCTCAGCAAAAGTCACAAGTGGATTACAATGTGGTAAGGATAAACAGCATAGGAAGCCTGGAGACCTGAGCTCATGTTCCATCGCTCTGTCCAGCAGGGTCAACAATAATTGTAAATCTGCCACCTAAGACCAACGACAATGCTCCAAGGATGGGCAGGCCAGCTTGCAACACAGTAGGATCATGTCCTAATGCACTTTCTAGAAGCCATGTCTTCATCAGGGCAACTCAAGATCACCCTGGAAGTTGAGGTAACCAAGTCACAATAGCCCTTCCTTAAACCTTTTGGTCACTTAAAGGATCTAAGTCTTTTCCCCATTGATTAAAAAAGAAATATTAATCTGTCCTATTCTGAAATGTTGTTTTCACCAGAGTTACTGCCCAAAGAAGCTTTTTTATTTGGATCTAAATTTTGTAAACCCCCTTTTAACTTTATTTCATAAGAAAGTATGATCTGTGGCTTCACCAAGTTCTCATCCAAATTATTAACAAAATATCATTAAAAGTGAATAATTATTAATCAACAACTAAATAATAAATGTTAGTTAATACTAAAATATTAAGACCCAACACACATATGTTTTAATTCTGTTAAGATAAATTTCCATTAGAAGATACTCCTTGTTGACCCTCCTCTCTGAGAGGAGAGATTTAAGCTACATTTGTGGTGCAAAGGAACCACTCTCATCCTGTCAGCATAAAGTGGCAAAGAGTGACCCTCATCCATTGAGACTGAGCAACTACCGCTGTTTTTGAAATCAGAAGTCTTACCAGTATGAGCCTCCTTATGGACTTAGGACAAAAAATGTATAGTGTCTTTCATTCAATTCTGTCAAAACTAAAAATCCTTCCCCCACTACAAATTTAATCACTATTTTAATCTTGAGAGAGAGTATGTGTGTAAGCAAATAAAAATGTTCATTTGACTTGGAAATAGTTATGTCTTTCCTCATTAAACTTCTCTATCCCTTTGCAGTAAAGCTTAAAATAAGACAAGCAAAATAATAAAACGAAAAAATCTTCCATAAACTCAGTACTCATTTGCAAAGTATCTGGTCCTAAGCCATCTTTTCCTGTGCTATTTGCTACTTCCCACTATTCCAAAAGATCCTGGCGTTCTCACATTTGAGTACATCTTTTTATATTCTCTATAAAATTAATGGTTCAAAACACCTGATGAATATATTAAATTTATATTTGATAATCTTATCTTCCCAAACAGATTATACCATATGAAGAGAGAGCTTTACCTAATTGTCTCCATAATTATTATTCAGGGCTCCAACTGAAATTGGAAATCACTGTAGCACAGGACTGCCCTATCTATGCTGTAATGGCTTGAATATCCAATCACCAAAAGGACCTCCTCAATTTAACCACTTTTAGGAACACAGGCGGACATGCTGCACATGTATACTCTCCTTAATAAAACATCCTGGTATTTACTGTGGGTGAATCCTTGAAATGTCTAGAAATACACATTACTGACAGGCGACAGCAGCTTTCAGCTACCCAAGCATTGGTAGGGTTCGTCTTATTCAAGAGACTCTTGCTTAATTACATAAAAAGAACTTTAATGTGTCCTTCTAACTTTATTCATTTATTTTTCTACTTGGGTTGTAAAACATGAGAGTGTAAAAACTTTGAAATAAGTTATGCAAAAATATCCTAACCCCCCTCATCCGACCATGTGCCACCTCTTTTGGTTTAACAAATAATTTGGCATTCTGTCTTCTTAGAGCAGATGCTATGGGGAACCTGATTTTAAGAGCAGAAAATTGCTGTAGGTGAAGGGAAGTGAGGATATACAAGAATGGTAATAGTGTCCTACAGAGAAAATACTTTAAACTGGTGAAGAATCAGAGGCAAAGGTTGGAGGGACACATGCTTGAGGAAGACCAGGGAGGCTGGAAAAGACAGACTTACTAATTCACGCTTTAAACTTTGGGTAAATGCGAAATACTCAAAAGATTTCTCTGCAGGAAAGAAAATGAGATAAAATGGTGTTTGAAGAGAGAGCACATGGAAGAGTCTGGCTCAAAAGAACAGACTCAGAGGCAGACACAAGCATGCTGGCAGGGCTCAGGTCTACATGGAAGTAAAACTTAAAGAGGGTAGGATGGGGTAAGTATGCTACTCCATATGAGAGGACCTCAGCCACCAGGTGATTCTCTCCTTTCTCCATTACCTTTTTGCCAAAGCCCAGAAGTAAAGAAGGTTCTAGCTTCTCTCCATTCTTTTTTTTTTTTTTTTGTTACTGGAGATTGAACTCAGGGGCACTTGACCACTGAGCCACATCCCCAGCCCTATTTTGTGTTCTATGTAGAGATAGGGTCTCACTGAGTTGCTTAGTGCCTCGCCATTGCTGAGGCTGGCTTTGAACTCACTATTCTCCTGTCTCAGCCTCCCTAAGTGCTGGGATTACAGGCTTGCTCCACCGTGCCCGGCTTAGCTTCTCTCCATTCTTGACTTCATCTGCTTGTGGGAAACTCGTGCCAAGCCAGGTTCCCATCCTTCGCCTTCCCAGGAACACAGGTGGAATTCCACACTCTCCATGGAATCCCCAGGGACCTCTTCAGCTGCTGTTTTGGGACCTGCTCCAGGGTCAGCCTGTCTCCCTCACTTATCCACACTCAACTTGATTCTTTTGTTCTTGATGAGAAAACCAAGTGATTTCTCTTTCCCTGGGTTCCAGGCTTGTCCTTGGTTCCCACACTGCATCTGCTTTCACCAGCATGGGGGCTCCTTCAATTGTTTAAATGGTGCCTGCCTTGGAGTGAGAGGGTCTCAGTTGCCTAAGAGAAGCGGATAAATACTGGGTATGTCCTGAGCCTCTGAGACAACTGGGAGGCTATTCAAAGGGCGGTCCCTAACATTTCAAGGCACTGAGAGCCTATAGTGACATCTGATCACAACTTTCTTCTTCTAACTTATTTTGCTACTTAGAGTTATGTTTCAACAAAAATTAGAGCAAAGCTTCCAAGCAATCAAGCTTTCTAAAAATGGCTTTTTACAGGGGGTTCAAAAGTCAACCAAGTTCTCCCTGCAGATGTGAATCCAAACTCTAGAAGGAATATGGCCGACTTGAGGTAACTTGCTTACAAAAAAAAAACAAAAAAACAAAAAAAACATTCTAGCTCACTGATCTCATGGGGATGATAAATAGTTATTATTTTGGCAATCCTCTGAGGTGTTCCCCAAGGATTCTTGCCATGGCTCCAGTGTGGTAGAATTTTGTTAAACAGATGCAACAACCCCATGCATTTTTCCAATGTTGTCTTTAGCAGCTGGATTCCAAAAAGTGGTCTAGGCGGTACAGTTGTCAACTCTTTTTATAGTTCTTAGGGGTTTGGGTTCATATTAGTTTCCAATTGCTACAGCAATATATTACCAAACTTTTAGTGGCTTAAAACATTATTTTATTATCTTAAAGAGATCAGAAGTCCCAAATCAGTTTCACTGGGCTAATCTCAAAATGTTCACAAAGCTGTGCTCCTTCTAGAGGTTCTAGGGGAGAACCTGTTTCCTGGCCTGTTCGGGCTACTAGAGCAGGCTCATGGCTCTTTCCTCCATCTTGAAAGCTGCTGGAAAACATCTTTCATCTCTAACTCTGACCCTCTGCTTCCATCATCACATCTCCTCTGATTCTAATCCTTTGCCTTCCTGATTCTTTTGGGCCCACCCACAAAAGTAATTCAGAGTAAGCAGTTTTCTCAGTATCTTTGCACCAGAAATTCCCAAGGCAGGTGTCCACTGTCCAGGACTCTGCAGTTTAAAGCAATGATTCATTCACCGCTCCCGACAAGAAATCACCTGATTTCATGATCTTTAACAGAAGCATATCTGCAAAGTCCCCTACCATGCAAAGTAACATAATTCAAAGGTTGTGGGGCCAGGTGCAACAGCACATGCCTGTAATTCCAGCGGCTTGGGAGGCTAAGGCAGGAGGATCGCAAGGATTCAAAGCCAGCCTCAGCAAAAGTGAGGCGCTAAGCAACTCAATGAGACCCTGTCTCTAAATAAAAAAAATTACAAACTAGGGCTGGGGATGTGGCTCAGTGGTCAAGTGCTCCTGAGTTCAATCCCCAGCACCCCCTAAAAAAAGGTTGTGGGGATTAGGACACTTTCATTTTTGGTGCCATTATTCTATCTACCACAGGGTCTGTGTGCGTGGGCAGTACATTACCTTAAGTAAATTGATTTCTCTTGGCCTGGTTTCTTCATCTTTGAAACAAGAAAAACAGACTTGGTCCCCAAGATCCTGTTGGCACTAAAATGAGCTATGTAAATACACTTGTAAGATTATAGATTGTATGGATTGCAAGACAGAAAGAGGATAGCCAGATTTTGAGTCCAATTAAGAAAATACGCTGGGCTGGAGAGGGTGCAAGATGAGAAGTTTAAGGTAAACCTGGCACATTGAATTAAAAGTGTCTATTAAAGAAAAAGAGCTGAGATACAGCTAAAGGCAAGAGACTGGAAAGGTGGAGCTACCCACACGGAAAGATCTAATTACTGTAATGTGTAAGAATTCATATATTTTGCAAGGGCTAAATGAAAGAAGAAAAAGCAATTGTTTGCAGACTGACTTGAATCAGAGAAGAGGAGGAACTGGCAAATGAAATGCTTGATCCCAGGAAGATGGAATCACTTAAAACATGTTGCCCAAACTGCTTATTTTAAAAAAACTTATTAGAAATCCCTTTCTAAAGTGGTAGTTGCCTTAAATTTTGCCTCTTTACAAATTTGGCTTTAAAAGTATTAGGCATTTCTTATTATAGGGCATGCTTTGGGTCAGATTGTAGAATTTCTTTTAAAAACAGTTATTTCATATACTTAACTGATCTACTTAAAGCTTTACTTGAAAAATATATTCAGTTCCACATTTGCTGGAACAAAATAATTTAGTAAGAATTGTGGTGTTCAAGTCATGAAGTAGTTGGTAAAAGTCAAGTGAAAATGATTTGTTTACAATTTCTTTATAACTTGATCAAACTGTGTGTGTGTATAAAAATTGCCACTAAACATGTTTCACAAAAAGTACAGGAGGTAGTTGTCATCACAAACGCTTTCATCTAAACCTCTGAAATGTTTATCTAAGTTTTCCTTCAATATATAGTGCTATTAATGTCTGGTGTCCAACTTAATTCCATGTGTTTTTTATTAAAACTAGTAAATTAGTACTTACTAAAATTATTTAGTATTTGACAATGATAAAATTGATTTATAGAGATTTACAGAGATATTAGTATTAAAAGGAAAATTGATTAAAACTGAGAAAGCCATTTGACAGCTATTAGTATAGAAATTCACTCAGTAGCTGGGTGCAGTGGCACACGCCTATACTCCCAGCAGCTCAGGATACTGAGGCAGGAGGATTGCAAGTTCAAAGCCAGTCTCAGCAATTTAGCAAGGTCCTAAGCATCTTAGTGAGACCCTATCTCAAAATAAAACATAAAAAAGAGCTGGGGATGTGGCTCAGTGGTTAAGCACCCCTGGGTTCAATCCTTGCCACCAAAAAAAAAAAAAAAAAAAAATTCATTCACATTTTTCTTCCTTTGGTTAGGATTTTAAGCTAGTAGTCTATAAGTTACAAAGTATTATAGTACAAATAGGATTAAAAATATGTTTTATAACTGGGCACAGTGGCCCACACCTATAGTTTCAGCTACTCAAAAGGTTGAGGCAGGAGGATCACTTGAGCCCAAGAGTTTAAAGGCAGCCTAGGCAACACTGTGAAACCATGTCTCAAAAAAAAAAAAAAATCATAAAGTCATTTCCAAGAATTTGTCAGAAATCTCCTAGACATTGCAGTTGCTTCTGCATAGAATTGTCACATGTGGCTTTCAATGAAGCCCCAGTGGCCTCTGACAGTCTAACTTCTCCAGGTTTCCTAGATATAAGCCCATAAGTTCTTTTGTTTAGATGGTATGCTGTTGGACTGGGCATGCAGCTCAGTGGTAGAATGCTTTCCAGCATGCAAGAGACCCTCAGTTGCATCTCCAGCACCACAAGAAAAAAAGAAAGTCATGCTATTTGCTCTTAATCTAATGTTCGCCTAAGTCACACTTGTTGGCTGGCCCTCCTGAGAGCCTTCCATTCATGGCTTCAGTCGTTCAACTGATCACAGTGGTCTAATAACTGAAGTTTGAGTTTGGCAAAGAATAGAGCTCTTAGAAGAGAGGTAGCCAATCATTCACTCAAATGTTATGACAGATTGTAGCTTTTTTGAAGGAACAAAAAGTTATTATTATAACATTATATTATATTGCACACTATTGCAATATAATATTATCTTACTGTTAGATAATAACAACAAAACAAAGATGGAACAATAGAAGTCTGAGAATGAAGTCTTTCACCTAGTACTGACCTTTCTTTTGGCAAGTAAATAGTGTTGGGCTTCAAAAACACATCCCTGTAGAGTACATCTGCATAGCTTACTGCTCTTCAAGGAGAGGGCCTCCTTCCCTCTCTACAAGCTCCCTCCATGCAGTTTTGTAAGACATACAGAAAGTCAAAATCAGTCAATATTTTTGAATAACACTTTCTGTAAAATTTCCATAAAAGATACCGTAAATACTTCAGAGCAACTCTGTCTAGACCTTTAATAAATACACCCAGTCATATTTTTCACATTAATGATATTAATCACATGGCAGCTAACTGCTGAACTGGAAATGCCTCTATTGATTCAAAGCAGCTACGGTAAGAGAATCTAAAGCCAAAATTTGAATTTTATCTTAAATATATAAACAGCAAAGTAATGCCAAGAAATCTGGTAGTTGTTGGTTTTTCCAGATGTTATAATATTCATTTAATAAAGAAGGTATCATTTGGTCCCAAGAATCAAGTTGGAATACTAGAGTGTATGGTTTCTATATGTTTGAAATCTCTAAGTAGTTTAACTGATGTGGTTTCCAAAACCTGTTGGTGTACAATGTGTGTATAAATGCCTGTTCTAAGTCTGACTCAAGTTTGTTTCTGCAATACAAGAACAAGTCTTGCAAATTAGGTTTTGGAGAAATTAGACACTGAACTTTCCTTCTTAAAATGCATGCTAATAATGATAATCCCAGGTGGCACTATAGTATATACATTAGCATCTTCAACCTTTCATCATTCAGTACTACCTGAGCCCCAACTATGAGCAAAACAATCAGCAACCTTCTGTGAAATATGCAAAGTGAAATCAAATGTAACATTTGTCCTCACTGTGTACAAGATCCAGAAAAACAGAGAAGATATGCATTTTAAAACTATTAGAAGAGAGTGATGGACTGGGGATATGACTCAGTGGTAGAGTGCCTGCCTAACACCTGCAAGGTTCCAGATTCAATCCCCAACACTGCAAACAAATAAACAAACAACAACAAAAACAACCATAGTGATAAACGTCAAGATGCTTTGAAGAACTCAGTGGGTTGAAGGCAACCATATGTGTCAAAAGAGAAATTGTCCATTCCCTTAATAACAACTAGCCCCAAATCCAGATGTCAGATGGTGAGATCCTTACAGTTCCTGGGCTTAACACCTTAAAAATTCATCCTTACTCTAAACAACAAGTCAATGAAGTAATCCAAGGGGAAGAACATTCCAAGACACTTGACTTCCACTGAATCCATACCATATACTGAGGTTGACTGTTTTCCTCCCCACTTCACAAAATATTCCATTTCTGAGGGTTTAAGCAGCAAGAGCTCAGTAAAGCATAATCTTACCTAAAACCTAGTAGGGTTTTTTGTGACTTTTTAAAGAAATGAGAGCCACATCTTCCTCAATTTTATATGTGCATGAACAATATTTCCATATATTACTATTTCCAGTGACAAAAAAAAAAAAATCCAACCGGCTCTTTGAAAATAATGGCTTCATTGAGGCACAAATATCATATTCACTAAAATAGCTGATTCAAAAGAGCAGTAGGGTATAAATGAAAGAGGCTACGATTCAGCGCTGATGATCTAACCTCATAAACATTCATTTCCTACATGAAAAGACATATGGGTCTTTTTTGTATCCTGTTAATATCCCCCCTTCCATAATGCATTGCTAAATTTACACACATATCATAATGGTCATTTTCTATTATAACTCTAGAAGAAGCAATGCATTTGAGAGATGCCAGCAAGTGGACAGTCAAGTGATGGTTACAAAGACCTTTAATTCAACATGTAGGTAAGAAACTAAACCCAGATTGTGGGCAGAGCCTCCCTTCCATGTCACAGTGTGTTAGGTCCAGGCTTCTCTGGTCCCTGGCACCAGGAGAGGGTTAGCAGGAGCAAAAAGGATAAGGCAGGTCCCAGCAAGAGAATGCTGGGATGGAGCCCTCCTCGTCCTTCAGTGTGCAGGGCCAACTTTGCAGGCCACACACCTCTGCGATCTTGGGGGTCTACGTGGCCACTGGAAAAAACCTTTCCCAGACCTGAGAGGCCCAAAGGAGTGGAGGATGCAGATGCTCATCTGAGGGCCTGAATCTCCTTTTCTAAAAGGCCAGCAATAGAGAAGCACTCTATTTTGTCCCCACAAAAGCAATACCAAGGAAGCTCTGGGGTTCACCCCAGATAAATTCAGACGTAAAAAACAAAAGACAGTCTTGTGGCCGGTCACAGAGGTGACCACGTTACTCCCGTGGCTGGAAAGCAGATTTGTAGAGGCCAAAGATTAGACAAAAGGCAAGAGCTGGAGACGCACAGAAAGGGATATGATTTTTTTTAAGTGATTAAGGCCTCTCAATTCCAATAATTTTCTCCTCTTCGATGATTTCTAGGCCGCTGGGCAAATCCTTAAAGGTCTGGAAAAGACATCGGATAGGGAGAAGACCCCGAAACTTTCCCAAACTGCGGCAGGGTGGTGGAGGGCAGCAGCCACAGACCTCCGGGTTCTGGGGCGCAGGAGGCACCCCGGGGCGGAGGCTACCCACTCCCCGCCACAACAAAAGGGCCCAGCGTAGCCTCGGAGCTGGGATTCTAGGACCCGAGCCCCGAGTCGGGAATGGGGAGCGGCGGTGGCCAGCCCAGGGCCGCTCTCTTCCGCGGAGAGGGAGATGGAGCCGCGTGTGCCTATCACGGCATAAAGGAAAGGACCTTCGGTTGCATCCAGACGAGCCACCACCAGCAGCAGCAGCAACAACAGCTGGTGCCACCCGCACCCCCGCCCTCTCCAACCCCCTGGGAGCATCTGCCCGGCGGGCCCCGCGTCCCCGGGCGGCGCCGCCCCCTCCGGAGCGCTGCGCCGGGACTGCAGGCCCGGTGGTGCGGCGCGGCTCCGGTGCGGCTCTGGTTGCGGAGGCCGCCGCCACCACAATGCAACCCGGGACCCTCCCGCCGCCGCCTCTGCGCCAGGCCCTGCGCGACACAAAGCCCCCGGCCCCGCCGCCGCCCACCGACCTTGGGCTCCGGCGCCAGGCTCCCGCAGCGTCTTGGTGACCGCCTTCCAGACGTGGCAGCCCAGCAAGCAGAGCAGCAGCGCCACGGACCTGCTCATCTCCGCGCCGCGGGGCCGCGGGCGGCTCGGGCTCGCAGATGAGCGGGCCGGGCAGCGGCGCGTCACGGGCGGCCGGGCGCCGCGCCTCCCTCCATGTTGCCTGCTCCGCGCGCGCCGGGCCCGCCGCCCGATTGGCCGGGCCCCGCAGCCCGCGGCCGCTCCCTCCTCCGCGCCCCGCGCCGGGTTTCCCCGAAGAGCCGCGGCGGAGGCTCAGCCAGCTCCTTAACCCCTTCCTGCCCCGCCCCGCCGCGCCGCCCGCGGGAGGCGCCCAGGTCCCGGGCCCTTGGTGCCACCTGGCGGCCGCCGCGCCGCGGGAGCCCGGGCCCGATGCCCCCCTTGCCCCCGCCGCTCTGATCCTCCGCTGTGCACGTCCTGGCCTCCCGCGACATTCTCTTGCTCAGAGACCCGAACGCCACCTTTGGCACAGAGTCAGCCCTAGCACCCTCAATCCCCGCAGTGCGGGAGAGGAAAAAAGCCCTTCCTGCTAGGGCGGAGGCCTTCATGTCACACCTAGTTACCTTCGTGTGGTCCTAAGGAAGCATTTGGGCCTTAGCTGTGCCCTCCCTGGATTTGCTATGTGTAACTCCATCCTGTAGCTCTTCAAAGCACTATTCTTCTGTGTGCCCTGGGGTAAATTTGACACCCAACATTCAAGGTCAGTTGGAACAGAACCCCTAAACCTGAATCCACGGTAGTTGGCCCTCAGTACCCAACGTGGATAGATGAAGAGCTTCTAGTTAAACTGTGCTTGGATATTATTAGGAGGCTGGAGTAGGGAGGGCATTTTCATCTATTGAGGCCCTGCGTACCCTCCCTCACACCTTTGTTTTACTGTGTCTTGTTAAAGAAAAAAACGTATTTAGTGACATTTGTTAAAGTCTTCCTCATGGAGACCTCAGGACTAGTGTGATAGATACAGGGACTAATGCAATGGAATTTTGGAGCAGGGGAGAGGTTGGTCTCAACTCTGAAAACAGCGTCGACAAGTGGGAATTTATAGCCAAGAAGCAGGGTGGAGGTCACTGGATGGAAAGTTACTAAGAGGAAATATCAGTGGTATGAAGGAATGGGTTCTGGCTAAAATCATCTAACAGAATTCTTGCTGAAGACAGGTCAGGGTGATCAGAAATCACCTGGGGGATGGTGGAGGATGAGGAACTTGATTAAATATGGAGGGTGTTCAGATAAGGAAGTGGGGAGGGTTCTTGTTAAAATTAGATTTTATAAGAAGGGCACAGATGGACCCAAGAGATGGCTCAGGGATGACTAATGTTTAATTAAGCAAAAAATCTTTGTCAGCCTTCACAATGTAGAGATAGGTATCGTTATTCCCATTCACAGGTGAGAAAAGAAAGGCTAAGGAAGCTTAAGGAATTTGTCCCAGTGCCCACAGCTGGTCAATGGAAGACCGAAGATTCTCATAAAAGTCAGTCTGACACCGAAGTTGAAGATTTTCACAAAAACTTCCAGACTATTCTTCAGCCTAGGATATTCCCATCCCCACCCCAATGTTCCTTTCTCTCATCCCAGTCTATATGCCTCCCTCTATATAATCCACATGTACAACCATCTCTCTCCACAGCACTGCAGTTATACTCTGACCTCTGCTGAGGACCAGGCTCTGAGGAAATCCAGTCCAGACACATTGTCTGCTTGACATTGTTTCCAAAAGACTAGGCCAGAAGGAGGGTCATTACTGCAATTTTATTAATTGAACATTAAAGCAATGGCAGGCACTGTACCAAAAAGAAAATGAAGGATGGCACTTACCCAGTTGGCTTATAATAGACAAATTATTCTGATACACAACTAAAACTAAGTGGAGAAGCCCATATGGATTTTATAGTTGCCCTCAGGACCAATGCCACAAATCATGCACTTGCACAGGGTAGTCAAGAAGGCAGAAAGAAACCCCACAATTAAGAACTGATTCTCTCCTTCTGACTCAAGCGTCAAAGCCTTACCATTATTCCAGGGTCCACCTCTCAAACAGGGAAGGAAATGAGCAGGAGGACTATCCAGCTCAGCTGTCAACTCCAGCTTAGGTGCTAGGCCATGGGGACACAGAGGCTGGATCAGCAAGATGGCTTGGTGGAGGATAGCTTCACAGAACAGGCTGGTCCTGAGGATTTCAAGTCAATTTCCTAAAGCAGAAGGCTGCTTCTGAGAGGAGTGGCACTAAGCCCACTCCAGAGTTGAGACTTCTCACTAAATGTCTTTTGTGGAAGTCCTTTGACAGAGATGTTGGTTATGAGAGTCGGGACCAGCCTAAAGAAAATAATAAGAACAATTATAAATCAAGAACCAGGATGATTATTAGGAGGGCGTGTGGGTCTCCTACAAAACTCTGGGAACTAAAGTGTCAGGTCTTGTGAAGAAATAAAGGAAACTAGTATTTTGGAAGTTCCTCATATATGCCCTCACTGAACTAAAGATATTTCCTTATAACAACTTGGTAATAGTATTTTTATTTTATGGATGAACAAAATTAGACTTAGTGACATTAAATAAATAGTTCTTGTGACAGCAAGGTTAAATTCCCTACATCATGCCACTTCAAGAATAAATATGAAGATGACTCAAGTTTATCTCTAGTCGCGTCCAAGCTATTTTAACAACCTGTTCTAGACCCAGTGAAGTCTAAATCTAGTCAATAATATGGTGATAATATCAGTGTCCTAACTTTGATAATGTTTCCTAACTTTGATTATATAAGACATTTTAACTGGGGGAATCTAGGGGAACACTATACAGAATCTCTCTGTACTATCTTTGTACTATTACTTCTTATGAAGTACTCTGTACTATACTTCTTATGAATCTATCATTATTTCAAATAAAAAAGTTTTAAAAAGAAAAAAAACCTCTTCTATGTAATTTTTTAAGCCTTATTTTCCCCTCAAAATACAGGTGCTTGTTATCCCAGTGTGGAGTTCTTAAACTTTTAAAGATGGAAGAAGTCAACACACTCTGAATGGTTTGGGTCAGAGTCCTGACTACAGATGCTTGGGTGTGATGGATGTTGTAATTATTATTGAGTATGTATCAAAATTTTGATGGACAGCATAGCCCTTTAGAAGGAGTTTATATACCTTTATAGCAACACTCAGGCTTATATAGTTTCTGAACCACTTCCCCCATCCCATTTTGCAGATTCCCTTGTGAAACAGAACAAAGTCAAATAATTTGCACAGTACATTCTGCAAGCCAGTCTCCAAACCAAGAAGAGACTGGGCCCCAAGGGGCATTCCCTCATCACATGGATATTTTCCAGTTACTTGGGTGGGAAGCTAGGCGAGCACAAATTCTGCTACATCACACAAGCAAATACATTTGCATATCGTGTTTCCAGAATTATGTAAGAAATAATCACACTTATCCTTTACTGGAATAAAAGAGTACAAATTACCTTTTTTCATGTTCGGATCATCAGACACCCACTCAGCAACTGCAGGGGAAAAATCGTTTGAGAGGGAGTGTTTGCAGAACAATGGAAGTTAGGAGTGTTCTTTCCTCCTAGAACTTTTCCTGTTGGTCTTATTAAAATCTCACATTGTTTGACTAGAGATGAATTATGACTGTGCTTATTTGAAATTGCTTATAAGCTGCTTGACTGTGCAGCATTTGATTTCAATTTTCGAGACTTGTGCCAAAAGAAATCATGCCGAGAACTTTTCCTATCTGAATTTTTGAGACCTTGACTTCAGAGGCTGTGTCAAGGTTTCTCAGCCCAAGATTATTTGTTCTCTGGAAGTTTTTCCTGATGTTGGTGCCCATGGGGTGGAATTTTAATTGTCTGAGTTTACTTCAAGAGGCATTGTCCTCCCCTTTCCTTTCCTGGCCCCTGCCCCTCATCTGTCCCTGAGTCAGAAGCCGCCAGCAAACAAACTTATTATGAGGATTGTACAGGTCAGGAAGTGTGTTAAGGACATTCCTACTTCTTTTTGCTGGTGTTTTTATTAAAGTTAGATAAAACATGGCCATAGATAGAAATCATAAGGGTGCAACATTTTTTCCCCAAACCCATTTGCCAACCACTTAGAAAAGAGAAGAATAGAAGGTAAGAAAAGTACTGTGAAGAGATTGATGTGTTTAAGTGAACACTTAACCTCTCCCACTTTCTTCTCTATATATCTATATATCAATCCCTGGGGCTTTCCAACAAGCTTGTTCTTTCAAATGTGCCCTTCATTTTTTTCCCACAACCTCCCTTCTCTCAGGGAGGTTCTCAGCCAGGAGAGCCATCTTGTTCAGGCAATAATGCAGTGAAACAATGCCTGATGGCAGCTTCATGTGAGAAGTTGCAAAAGTACATGAGCCTGGAGGAACGAATCTCTGGTGGTGTAATTGTAGATTCCTGTATTCCTGTTCTACTTTGTGTACCCCATAGTACTAAAGGAGTGTGGGTTACTTCCCAGGCACTTGATCAATAGGCTTGGCTGTTGGAAAGAGTATTCAGAGGCTAGGGGCCAATGGAGAATTAAGTTGCTCAGCAATTCCTTTCTGGACAATATTCTCTTTTGGTGAGCCTGTTCCATTAGAGCAGGGAGAAGCTTCCAACTCTATTCTTTGCTGACCCATTGAATTGCTCTCACACAGATGAGGAAAATGCAAGGAAAGTGGGACAATAATCTTCCATGATCTGGCTGGAAGATGGTCTGAGACTCTGGGTCTGCCTTCAGAGGCATGGAAGGAATCTCAAGCAAGCAGGGAATAGGAAATTTTGGTTTTATAAAAACAGCAAAAAAGGGTTAAAGAAAGGACTCAAGAAGATAAGGGGGAAAATAGAGAGAATTGTTAACATTAATTAGGCTTGTTTTGTGGCTGTTTCTATATGCAAAACAGAGAAAACTTGGCTGTATCAAAGACCCTTTCTCTAATATCTAATTTTCAGATTCAATCTTTGAGTGACACTTATCTTTTTCTTTTCTGGACACGTTTCTTTTCTTCATTTCCTCTCTGCTGAATTTTGACTAGACACTACCTGCCATCAGAACCTTTCTCTCAATGCCCTGGTCCTATTTAATTATGCAACAAAAGGTCTTCCTCTTCATTAGAGGATCCATAAACGTGGAAATGGGGGTGAAGAGGTGAATTTTTAGAGCAAATAATGTGATAGGTTTAGATACACTTAATTTGAATACAAATGGCCTTCGGAGATCATTTTTTTGTACACAGTGAAAGGGCTGGATGAACTGTGTTGCCTTGGATGTCTCTGAAATGGTTCTCTGGTGAGTCTAAACAGGAGTGCTTTAGCAGCTAATTTTCTTTTCAATTATCTTTTTTAAGACTGAGACTTTAATGGATAAAAGGAAGTTCATTGGTATATATCTTAAAGTTTCATGGAAATCTTAGTTTTCCATAGTTGTGCTTTTCAAAAATTCTTAGAGAGTAAGCCAAATGAAGAATACAAAAAAAAAAAAAAAAAAAAAAAAAGGAGGAGAGAAAAAGAAAGAAAAGAGAAAAGATCAAGATCAAAAGATCAATCCAAATTCTCTACTTTCCTGTTTGGGAAATACCAGGTAAAATACAATGGTTGTCTTCCAAAAAAGAAAGCAGAGGGGAGAAATCAATTCTTCATAGTCTTTCTAGTTTTATGTACAAATATGTTTGGTTTTACAAATAGATTTTATGTCTCAGATGTTTATTTGTAAGTCAGTGGCATTTCTCATTTTATGCTATAAATTCTGGTTGCTAACCCCTCTGCCCAGTAATATGTCTGAATGCAGAGCAAATAGTTTTAATCTAAATATTCCTTAACCTTATGGATACTTTTGCTAAAGATCAATATATTCCTTAGAGTTGTGGAGTGCACAGAGGGAGAGAAGTCCTTCACATAAGGAGCTGTGGTTCTCAGGAAGTAAAGGCCTTATGCTGATGTGGAAATAAAGACATAATTCATACATTCAAAACTTTAATAACCATGGTCTAGAAGAGTTGGGTTTTTTTGGTTTGTTTGTTTGGTTGGTTTTTGTACCAGGGATTGAACCCAGGGATGCTTCACCACAGAGCCACATCCCCAGCCCTTTTTTTTTATTTTATTTAGAGAAAGGGTCTCACTGAGTTACTTAGGTCCTCACTAAGTTGCTGAGGTTGGCTTTGAATTCACAATCCTCCTGCCTCAGCCTCCTAAGGCACTGGGCATGTGCCACCACGCCCAGCTAGCTTTTTCTCTTCTGAACACAGGTTAGAGCCTCACATGAAGGAGAGAGACATCTCTCTAGCTTCTTCAGCCAACACTCTGTGGGGAATTAAAGGCTTAGAAAATCTGTGCAAGGACTGGAGGAGGCTCAAGAGAAGCTTTCCAAAACAGTTCTGCCTCCTAGACAGCTGCTCCCTCTACTTCAGTCAGGAAAGAGAGGAAGCTGCACTGAGCTACAAAGACTTCATTTAGGAACCTGCACTCTCTGCACTCTCATGGAGCCCAGGGATCCTGAAGCTGCACTTCTACCACCCTCCTGCAGGGGGTCTAGCCACAGGGAAGCTGCCCCTGCAGAAAGGCCCCGTTTGTCCAGACCTGTGTTGGCTGGCCGGCCAGCATCAGGGAAATAGCCCTGTCTCTCTTTAGCTTTCCAAATCTCCACCAAGAGCATCTACTTGGAAGAGCCTAATGCTTTTTCAGAAGCTTAACTGTGAGGACATCTGGAAATGGCATTAGGAAAAGAAAAAATAAATAAATAAATCCAACTTTTGGAGCATGTGACAGCATGCAGAGGAGGAAGCACAGATACTGCGCACCAGCCGTCCCCTCACCACAGACCCCTGAGCTTAGTGGTCATGTGTCACATCACCCCAGTTCTAGGCTTGAGGATAGCCCAAGTATCCAGTAGCCCCTTCACAATGGTTCTGATATTGTCTCTGTAGTTCTGAACATGAAATACAATAGTAGGAACAATAGAATGCTAGAACTCAAAGGAACTTGAAAGAACAGGTCCATTTCTATTGTTTCCCAGATAAGAAAGCAGAAAATTATAGTAGGCCTTTGGGCTAGGCTATCACCTGACTCTTCTGGGTGATACAGGCTACCTTTGCAGAGGGTAGAAAGTGGTCTGTCAGCATCTGCCCAAGAGAAACTACCTCCAAAGCTATGGTCTTGCACTGATGGGTTGCCTCGGATGCTTGTGTATAGGTACAATTCTGACCTCAATGTTCCTTCAGAGATTTAACTTGATCATACGTCCTTCTCTAAGATCCTCTGACCGCTCTATCTAAAGTAGCCCCTGCTTCAACTTATTTTTGACCATTCCATGTTTTTTCTAATATCTATTACTATCTGAGATGATTTTAATTACTCATGTATTTATTCAGCTCTTGTAGTCTGTTATCCACACCTGCATTAAAATATCAGCTCCCTGAGAGCAGAACTTTTATCTAACTCACCGCCATATTCCCAGCATAGGAAAAAAGAAAATTTGGCACAAAGAAGATGCTCAATAACTATGACCCAAAGTGGAAAGTCATCACATTGAAGAAATATTTCCTCCTAGTTAGTCTAAATATATTTCTACCTTGGATTAATTAGTGAATTGTTAAGTATTTATTTAAGTTCTCACCATAGGCTCAAAGTTTAAAAAGGTAATTCAAGTCCCCTTTTGGTTTGTTCCCATACTACCTTTCTAAACTTTCATCTCAGTGCTACTTTTCAGAGACTCCACTTCAAATAGGAAGGTGGCACTTCCTGAGGCCTGAACAGAGCTGGAGCCTTTCACTTGGGAACTTTTCTAGGGCTGACCCTCTTCCTCGCATGCCTTCCCTAATCCTTCTCATCCTTCAAGTCTCACCTGTGCTGTGAGTTACATAGCTTTCCTAGCTCTCTGACAGGTAAGGTCCATTCCATGTATTACTTTGTCTAGTTAAGTTGTTATAACTACATATTGCGTTATGGTGGGGATGACTCCTGCATGTGTATAGGTCAGACCATGTATAGAAAAGATGCGTAGCCAGGTTGGTCATAAACTGAGTTGGGGTTCACACTGCAAACCGAGTTGAGGTTCATACTGGCTGCGATGCAGGCAGACTGTCTCCAGTGCTCAATGCTATAACATCTGGCACTGCTATCTGGGAATGTTTATGTAAACTTTTGACCTCTGAATGTATACTATTCTTGGGTTGTGACATCAGTATTTAGAGCAAAGGTTTATGTATACAATAACTCTCCAGAATCTTCTCCTTAAAAAAGGGCATCCTCCAGTCATTTAAAATAAACTTATAACTTAACTTTATATAGGATATCTGAAAATCTGAGCATGACATCTTTTCCCAATGTCTTTTCTTCCCCACTGATATGCAGTGAGGAAGGGATCTTCTCCTCTACATCTTTGTACCTTCTTCAAGATCTCAAACTTGTTCTACCCAGAGCTGATTTTCAATAATGCCATTGACTTACCCGTTGGCCAGTATAAGTGGATTTGATTGATAAGAAACAATTCAGATTACATGTAAATTGTTAGGTAGAGAACTTGATTTTGATGCACATATGACCTTATTCAAGATCCATTCTTTCAACTCTATTTAAATAAAGGAGTTATATGACAGCAACATTTTTGTCTAAATATATTTTATTTCCAAATAAATAGTTTTTGAGTCATCATTCTGAAAGACTTAAGCATTGCCTCCCCCGACTCCATCTGCCCAACCCCTCCTTCCAAGAATCTGCCCTTCCCTAAGGTGAAGGTGTTGGCAAGAGATCTGTGGGCAGCAGTCCTGAGTATATTTCCCAGGGGCAAATGGTTTGTCTTGGTGAGGGGTGATAGGAGAGAGAGACCTAGAGAAATGTAGTCATAAGTTGGGAGTTTCTAAAAGGGAATACAAGTCACCTGGTGTATAAGTCACATGGAAGAGCCTGAGCTCTCACTTTGCACATAGTGTCAGATGGTGCCCAGGAACCCCAGTGGAGAAACATCAAAGAGTAGCACAAAAGGGTAAGATTTCTAAGTTATTATTCCTAAAACTCCTGGTTTCCAGGAATGAAGGAAATTGATGCCTCCTTCACCACAGAAGGGCACATAGCAGTAAGTCTCTGCCCTCCTTTCCTCAGCCTGTGCTATGGTTTCAATGTGTCCCCCAAAATCCATGCATTGGAAACTTCACCCCCAATGCAACAGAGCTGGGACTTTAAGAGGTGAACAGGTAATGAGAGCTCTTTCCTTGTGCTTGGATTGGGTTAGTTTATTGCAGCAGTGCATTCCTGATGAAAGAATGGGCTTGGTCCCTTTCCTCTTTTGCTTACTCTTTATCCCTCTTGATTTTATTTTTACTATCTCTTGCCTTTCTGCCTTCCTCAATGGATTAATGTGGCAAGAATCCCCTTACCTTGAGATTGGACTTTCCCAACCTCCAGATCCAAGAGAAATAAGTTGCTATCATTTATAAACTACCCAGTCTGTGGGCAGCACAAAACAGACTAAGCCTGTGAACTGGTCATATCTTGTCAGGGGGAGGAAGAGCCCCAATTAGAGATAACGAGGCTGAGAGAATACCAACGTGCGGGTTAAGGGCTATTGGGAAAAGTCAGGAGGGATGGAGGCATTCACTCCACAATCTGGAATCTTTAGTGTCCATTTTTTTTAAAAATAAAAATCATTTATTTATAACATTTCTTTTTCAAAATTGCCAAGTTGTGGAGCTGGGTTTGTCACTCAGGGGTACAGCACTTGCCTAGCAGGCACGAAGCCCTGGGTTCAATCCTCAGTATCATGGGGGGGGGGAAGGGGAGAAGAATGTTTTTTCTTTGAAATTGGTTCTTCTATAAATATCATTACCCAAAATGTTTTACAGATTAAAATTAGAATATAGGAGGAAAATAAGCTTTTAATTTTCTTGCTGTTCTTGAACTTCTGTGTGGAGTTTTAGCTAAGACCTGAAAAGCCTAGGGCAGGTATTTCCAGATGACAAAATCCTGAATGTGATTCCTACAGTGTATCTAACCTTGAACTTTCAAATCATTGCTATCAATCTCTGCCCCTCCCCAAACACTCACACCCACACACCAAAGAAATTTATGGTCCAGCTTTTTTTTTTTCTCCCATGCTTGCATAAGTATAAAAGATTTTAAAACTGAGGAGAGGCGGCAGTCCCACTCAACGTGACAGGAATAGCACTTAGAGAGGAGAAATTGTGCATGAGTTACAAGTAGGCAGAAATGGGCTTACCCACCAGGAGAGGGTGGGGAGACCTTAACTGGGTGAGCTGAATTTCAAACCTGCCTTAGAAGTTCTGGAATAAATCTGCCTACATCAGAGCAAACTATTCGACTTCTACCTCATAGAGACAGCTGTGGGTGTGAATTGGGCACAGGACACATTGTTTTGCTAGTGTGGTATTGAACCTCCCTATGTTTAATTGATAACAGAACCCATATTTTCTTTTTTCTTTTTCTCTCTCTTTCTTTCTTTCTTTTCTTTTCTTTTCTTTTTTTTTGGTACTTGGGAGTGAATCCAGGGGTGCTTAACCATTGAGCAACACCCCCAGCCCCTTTTTGTATTTTATTTAGAGACAGGGTCTTACTGTGTTGCTTGAGTTGCTTAACACCTCCCTGCTGCTGCTCCTACTGCCTTAGCTTCCAGAGCTGCTGGGATTATAGGCATGTGCCACCACACCCAGCAAAGAACTCATATTTTCTTAAAGGATCTTTCTTTGTTCTCCTCTTGGCCCAGGTGGCTTAGGGATGGCTCCAAGTGTGGGCATGTGATCCAGGTCTGGCCAGTTGGTATCTATACTCTTTTCCCCAGCCAAGTTCAGGGGTGTGAGCATGATCCAGTCCATCAAAGTTAGATGTCAGACTTGATTCCAACTTCTTCTTTTTCTTTTTTAAATGCTTGAGAGAGGCAGGTTCTTCTGATTGGAATAATGAGAGGAGATGATAAGGGCTAGCAACTGCTGGCAGCCATATTACCACTATGAGGTGAAAACATAAGGATGGTAAAAACAGAAGAAAGCAGAACTAAGAGATGGAAAGAAGATGAGTCCCTGAATCCAGCCAGCTTCTGAAGCTAGCTCTTCCTGTATCTTTACACATTGATCCATTAAAGTATTTTTTCTTTTTCTTTAAACCATTTTAAATTGGGCTTTCAACACTTAAAACCAAAACAATCGGGCCAACATGGATGAAGAACAGGAATAGTGGGCATCCATAGTTTGGTGGTTCTGGATGCTGCTTTCAGGATGAGGTGGCACTGATCTGAATTCTTGCGACCTTGACCATGGTTGTTTTCCCAGTGAAGAGATACCTTCTAGAAGACTTGACTCCTTCAGTGAGGCGCTTCTAGGATATCCCCCTGTGGATAAGCATCTGACAAGACACACAGCAGTAAAGCCAGCACATCTGGATGTGCTGACCACTCACCTCCTTCAATCCTGTTACATCCCAGATGAACAAAGTCCCCAGCACATGAGGATTCTTGGTGTGTTAGAGTCCACATCTTTATTACCGTCTGAAACCTAACTTGCTCACCCTAGTTTTCTCTTTTTGCTTATCACACATACAGAGGCATGAGAGATACAGGCAGAGACCTACCTGTATCTCTGCCCTTTCACCTCTACAGTTGAAACTTCACCATCTTTTGTGGCTGGGTATCACAAACCAGTCACCCAAGAGCTGCCTTCTGGGTAAGAAATAAGTCTTTTTTTTTTTTTTCATGGGATAAATTACAAAAAGCAGAACTAATATTGTAAATATTTGAGAATTCAATCATAGTTGAAAAACAAGTTTTCAAATATGAATGTTATCCTGGCCAATAAATAGAGATTGTCACAGAGGAGTTAATTAAACATAATAAACAAGCAGAACAGGAAGCCACTATTTTTCCTGTCTCCAAAGCTCCTATTACGGAGGAAGGAAGGGCTAATCAACAAGGAACCAGGAACACAAAGAGAATGGGAGGCTCCATAGCAAGGATGGAATGTTTGGCAGGCAAGAAAAGCAAATTTAATCCTCTGTGGGGGTTTCAGCCCACACCTGGGGGGAAGGACAGGGAACAGAAAATAGAGTTTGCACAGATCACTTATCTACAGAATTTATCACATAAAATGGTTTATGGTTACAACATTACAGTGGAATGTGTGGGTAGGTGTTCCCAATAGCTTTTGGTGAGACCGTATAATGCATTGCAAAGAACTCTGAAGACTGAAAAAAATAAATAAATAAATAAAAGTGAGGCTATTATATGGAAAAGAAGGAATGAGCAGGAGGAACAGAAGAAGGTGGCTGAAGGATTAGGAAGAGGACTCTTCCTGCTGTTGAAGTATAGAGAGGTAAGATGGCTCATTAGGAAGCAAAGTAGCTGGGCGCCTGTAATCTCATTGGCTTGGAAGGTGGAGGCAGGAGGATCAGGAGTTCAAAACCAGCCTCAGCAGCAGCGAGGAGGCACTAAGCAACTCAGTGAGACCTTGTCTCTAAATAAAATACAAAATAGGACTGAGGATGTGGCTTAGGGGTTGAGTGCCCCTGGGTTTAATCCCTGGTACCAAAAAAAAAAAAAAAAAAAGAAGAAGCAGCAAAATAAAATATATTCCACTTCAAAGGCTTCAATAGCACTGAGATCTGAAACAACTGAAATGACTTGGTATGAAAGCACTCAAAAGATTTCTACATGAATTTGCAAAGGTCCAATGCCTCTTTCTTTTTTTTTTTTTAAATTTTTTTAGTTGTTGATGGATATTTTATTCTTTTATTATTTATATGTGGTGCTAAGGATCGAACCCAGTGCCTCATGCATGCTAGGAAAGCGCTGTACCACTGAGCTAAAGCCCCAGCCCCAATGCCCCTTTCTCACATATGGCATCTTACAAAGTCAATACAGGAGACAGACATGAAACAAGGTGGAAGTCTTCTTCCATTCTACCACACCTTGGTAGAATTTCACAATCCCATGACATTTGAAATATGGCCATAGTAAGAACGAGATTGCTCCCTGCTAAGGGCGAGGCTGCCAGGATGTAGAAACTGGTCATATTATACTCTCTGGGAGGACAGGCCTCGTGCCTCTCCCCCACAACCTGAAGATAGCTGCTCACATCTGTTCGACTACTCCCCCACTGAGCGCACCATCTGTCCCTGCGAAGAAGAGAAGCCATGTGGCTGAGGAACTGGCACACACCAAACACCACAAGGGACTCCAGGGTCCAGCTTATGAGAGACTCTAGAGACACTTTTCATGCTAAGTTGGTCAATGGTGAATCCATAGGGTTAAGTGTGTATCAGAGGAGAGGCAAGAGATAAAACCTTTCTACAATTTGAAAACTCTCTAAAGTAACCATTTGTGTTGAAGTTCTGAGATTGAAAGGAGTGTGTGTGTGTGTGTGTGGGGGGTGTCATTAAAAAGAGAAGGTGGCCAAAGAAAAATCTGGAAGAAAACGGACAGAATGAGATTTTACCACTGTGGTACTTCGTACATTTATTTATTGCTGTGCTAGAAATGCAAAAAGATGCAGGTGAGCTGGTAAAAATCTGAGAGGAGCAAGTACCATTTGGGAGAAAAGAATATCCATTTTTCTATGACTGACCAACAAGTAGCTATAGGAATAAAAGTGGAGATATAATAGGCAGTTATGATAAGAGAATAAAACAATAACAAAAAAATATTCAAGCAAGTTTTAGGATTGCATTAATTCAAGTAACTAAAAATCAAAATGAGAAATTCAGATTGAATATTTTCCAACTAAACAAAAACAGTAGCCAAAACTGAGCTGGTTAGTACGTTGAGAATTATTTTCTAAGGAAATAATGACAAAAGTCAATTGGAATTCTCTATAATTTCAAAAAGCTCTCCCTTTCCTGTTCCGCTGGGAGAATTGGAGAGACGAGACCTCAACTATTTGCATGACTGTTATCAAATTCCTTTTTCTTTCAGACTCAATTTCCTTATTTCTAAAAAATGGGATGATAATAACAACCTTGCAGTATTGTTGAAGGACATTTGGCTGTGTATGAACAAGCACCTTGCAACCTGAAAGCTCTATATAAATGACAGTAAACTTCTCAATATTTTGAATTTCCCTTGTCTTCCTAGAGTCACATCATGGGGTCACCATTGATCTAAGATTTTATTTTAAAAGCAGATTAACAGCCAGGCGCGGTGACGCACTCCTATAATCCCTGCATTTAGTGAGGCTGAGACAGGAGAATCATGAGTTCAAAGCCAGCCTCAGCAACGAGGAGGTGCTAAGCAATTCAGTGAGCAGTTCAGTGAGACCCTGGGGATGTGGCTCAGTGGTCGAGTGCCCCTGAGTTCAATTCCTAGTACAAAAAAAAAAAAAGCAGATTAACTCACTAGAATGCATTAGGCCTTCCAGGTCCCCTGAACCACAGCAGATACACATTCAGCCATAAGTGACTATCCTTGACATCTACGAAAAACAGCACCCAGAGTTAACCAGACCCCAAGTTGGAGTGGATTTTCCTAATTCCTTGATTTCTTGCTTTGCCAGTGGCAACTGTCATTTTGCATGCAAATTGCTGTCTCTTGTGGGTTCTATGAGTCTCTTACAGGCATGTTTACAATGTTTGCAATCTACGTTTAAAAAGTCAAGTTATATCATGACTGTGTATGGAATATATTCACTTTCAGGTAAATTTAGGGATTAGATATTCATTTTAGATGATTCTAAAACCTTGTCTGTTGGGAAATTAAAAGCACCAGCTTCCTGAGTAGACACTGGGAAAATTCTAAGACAGAGTGAGCCACTATGGGTCATCTCTAGGTGACGGTCATAGGTGAATCATGATGCCTGTCCCCTCTTAATGACATTTGTAACACAAGGTTAAAATAAGCATTGAGGACAGTGTGGTTAAGCCAAAAGAGATGCCATCAAGAGACGAGTGGCAATGATAAGTACAAGAGCAGGGCCGTGGGTGCCACCATCCCTTCAGGTGCTCAGGCTGAAAACTCCACAGGGCACCAGGATGGGTAGGGGGAGTTATGGTTTAACAGGAACTGAGTTTTAGCTTGGTCAAAAGAGTTTTATGGATGAAGGTGGTGGTGTATTGTACTAATGAACTTAATGTCACCAAACTAACTTAAAAATGGTTAGGATGATTGGGGCTGGGGTTGTGGCTCAGTGGTAGAGCACTTGCCTAGCATGTGTGAGGCACTGGGTTTGATCCTCAGCACCACATATAAATAAATAAATAAAATAAAGGTATGTCTACCTACAACTAAAAAAATGGTTAGGATGGTTAACTTTTATGCTATACAATTTTAGTCCCAATTTTTAAAAAAATATGATAAAAAGGCCTGAGTCATCTTTGGGCCCTACTAAATAACCAGAAGAGATTTTAAGAAGATGGGAGATGAAGTTCTTCAGTTCTTGTGAATGTGGTTCTTTTAACTCCTAGGCTGGTGACATCTGAGTACCAGATTTTTCTTAGCTGATACCTCTGACAGCAGCTTCTGCCACCAGATCCTTTCCCACCCCACCCATTCAACTCTCTGACCCAAGCAAAGCTAGTCACCTCATCCTCTTCCCTCAGCTTGGCTTTGGGTGCGAGCAAAGGAAATACAGAGGAAAGACATTTAGTCTTTTTTTTTTCTTTTTCTAAAGGCAACAACACAGCATTTGGTTTCTGCAACAGAATAATACGACTCAAAGTAATTTGCCTTGCATTTCTGGATAACAGGAAGACATTAAGATTTTATAAAGGCACTGGCAGCTCATGTGTTGGATATCCTGCCTCTGATGGCCTCCCTGTTAAACAGAAGCAAAAATAAGCAGTGAGTACTCCGACACAAGCTCGGCCAGAAAAAAATATTCCCAAGCCTGTGTTAATGGGCAATGATAATGCAGCATTCTCATCCTGGCAGGTCCAAAGCTAAAACCAAAACAAAATAAACCAAAGTAATAGCAGATCAGGAAACCAGTACAAAAACTTCCGAGACTATTTTTTGAAAGTTGTTTTCTAGACAGAAGCTACTGGCTTCCACACTGACGCCTCTTGCTAACTCTGGAGCACTGCAGGGACATCAGGCAGGGGCTGTGGAAGAGTCTTTTGCCTCTCCTGGTGATCCATAAGAAAACAAGGCATGAAGAGGCTGGGGTCCCAAAGGAAGCCCCAGAAGTCAACACTCCAGAGATGATATACCATGAGGCCAGAAGTGATATGATTTACAAATAGTTTATACTATTGGAACAGCATTTCATGGACATTTAAAAAGTTCTAAAAGAGCCAGGCACGGTGGCTCATACCTGTAATCCCAGCACTTTGGGAAGCTGAGACGGGAGAATTGTGAGTTCAAAGCCAGCCTCAGCAATGGTGAGGCACTAAGCAACTCGGTGAGACCCTATCTCTACATAAAACACAAAATAGGGCTGGAGATGTGGCTCAGTGGCAGAGTACCCCTGAGTTCAATCCCCGGTGTCAAAAAAAAAAAAATAGTTGTAAAGGGGCTGGAGGAGTAGCTTAGTGGTAAAGCAGTTCCTCAGTATGTGTGAGATCCCAGGTTCCAGCTCCAGCATTACCAAAAAAAGAAAGTTATGGGTGTGTGATTTTTTTTTCTCAAGGTCAGTTTTTTAAATGTCTTTCCTTTGTATTTTCTTTGCTCTCATCCAGAGCCAAGCTGAGAGAAGAGGGATGAGACAACTCCCCTTGTGTAGGTCAGAGGGTTGAATGAGTGGGGGGTCGGAGTGGATCTGGTGGCAGAAACAGTGTTGGAGTAGTCATCACCTGTGGGATAAACAGGTGATTGTAGATGCTGAATTCCACTCAGGAATTCTTCCTGTGGAAATAATCAGTCAAGTCCAGAATGGTTTTTACAGCATTGCTTATCATAGCAAAGAAAAGTTGTCAATACTTACATATTGCATTGATTAAATAAATGATGACATTCCTATACAATGGAAAACTATGAAGGTAGCAGAAGGTAGAAATCTGTATTTTTTGACCTGAAAAGAAAAATATAGCCTGGCGACATGTATCATTACTTCAAAGAAAGTTTATATGCTTTGACTCTTCTTCTCTTGGGAATTCATCTTCAGATAAAAGGCAGACAAGTCCAGGATGTTCAGCACAGCAGTGTTTACTACAGAAAACATTGTAGTAACATGAAGGTCTAATAATGAGATTGGTTATTATGCCATAATTATCATGCATTATCATCCAGTTATCAAAAAAGATGCTTAAAATAATTTATCTTTGTTACCTAGAAAGCCAACATAATATTTTTGAATGGAAAAGCAGTCTTTCCTAATAGTAATTTTTGTATGATTCTATCTTTGCAAAAAATTTATGAAGGATAAAAGTGCACACACATACATATATACAGAGTCTTTTTGTTCAAATAAGCCCTTCAACTAATTGGAAGAGGCCCACCCATATTATAGAGGCCAGTCTGCTTTACTCAAAGTCCACCAATTTAAATTGTTAATCTTGTTGGCTAGGGGCATAGCTCTGTGGTAGAGTGTCTGCCTAGTATGCCTGAGGCCCTGGGAATAATCCCCAATATAGAAAAAATAGTTAAATATGAATCTCAACTAAAATATCCTCCCAGAAACACAGAATAATGTTTGACCACATATCTGGACACCTTGTGGCCCAGCCAAGTTGACACATGAAATTAATCATAACAAAGTGTGTGTGTATTTGTATGTATACAGACACACAGACACATAAATATACCATATATATGCAAGGAAAAATATACAGAGAGAAAATTAAGGCAATTGTAGATGCTGAATTCAGAATAATAGTCATCTGAGCTGGGAGGAGGCAGGAAAGTGATTTAGGGAAAGATTATGAACTTTTGATCAGAGTATGAGGTCTTATTTCAGGTAGTGTGTTCATGAGAGATTATCACATTATTATAAATAATAAAACAAATATAAGTATGTCACTGTGGGGATAATGGTGAGCATGCATGTCAAGAATCAGGGATCATGAGTCTCATTCTGTGCAGATGAGGTCACAAATGTTTTCCTTTATATTTTTTTCTGTATTTTCCAAATTTTCTTTTTTATCATATTTTTATTGATGCATTATAATTATACATGATAGTGGGAATCACCATCACATATTTGTACATGTGCACAATGTGCATTTTCTACATTTTCTTCCATGACCATGTATCTCTTGTAGTTGGTAGACAACCTAATATACTGCTTTTGGAAAACTTTCTGTGGCATATGGTGCTGTTTATTGGCAACATATCTAAAAATTGGTATTTGAAATTCTACTCTGTCTTAGAGTTTGCGATGGCACTGTCCATACCTGGAACCTGGGAGCTTTTGCACAGTAATATGTCTCCGGAGCAGCATGGAAATGGGCTAGCTCCTTCTTGTTCTCCCATTCCATTTCATTAAGCTAAATCCCTCAATGGGTTGCAGCAAAGTGTCCATCATCATCACTGACTCACATGGGGCCCAATATACTCACTGCATGTTTCCCTATAAGGGCCTTTTCCAGAGACAAATGCCATTGAATTCCTTCATGGTTAATTTTAGTGTCAACTTGACTGGATGAAAGAATACCTAGAATGAGAGTTTTTCCAGAAGAGATCAGAATGTGAGTCTGAGGGGCTAAGTGGATGAGATCCAGCCTCAGTGTGGGTAGGCACCATCCTGAATTTGCTGGAACAAATCCTTCTTTTGCTACCATGGGTGTCAGAATGCCAGACTCTTTGTTCTTTGGACTCCAGAACTTGTGTCCCCCTGGTTCTCAGGCATTGGTATCACTAGTTCTCAGGTCTTTGGACTTGAACTGAGCCACGCTATCACCATTCCAGGATCTTCAGTTTGCAGGTGGCTTATCACGAGTCTTAGCTGCCATAATCAGTGTGTCAATTCCCCTACTAAATCCCCTGTCATCTATCTATATACATACCTGTTTGGTTCTGTCTCTCTGGAGAATTTGACTAATACATATTCCAATTTACTATCATAGATCTTCTTATGACAGTTTATAGAGGATGCATCTAATTCTCAAGAGTAAAAGGAAAAACAAATAGAAAACCAAATTCACTAGTCCAAGATAATGAAATTACAACCACATATCAAAAATAACATTTATTTCCCAGTTCAGATTTCTAGGAAAAACATAGAAACAGGAAAGAGCCATGCCACCTGTTTTCCTTGGCTCCTTCTATTTTAGCACGCATTAATCTCTCTCTCTCTCTCTCTCTCTTTCTCTCTCTCCCGTAACAAGTGTACACATTTAAAATAAAATACACATTTATGATGTAACTTGGTTTTTTAAAATGCAGATTGTAAACATGTCTGTAAGAGATGTGTAGAATCTTGAGAGACAGCAACTTTCATGCAAAATGACAGTTACCACTGGCAAGGCAAGAAATCAAGGAATTAGGAAAATGCACTCCAGCTTGGGGTCTGGTTACCTCTGGGTGTGTGTTTTCCATAGAGGTCAAGGATAGTCAACTATGGCCAAATGTGGTATCTACCATGCGTTCAGGCAACCTTGGAAGATCTAATCCATTCTAGTGAGTTAATCTGCTTTTAAAATAAAGTCTTAGGGGCTGGGGTTATGGCGCAGTGGTAGTGTGCTCGCCTAGCACGCGGGAGGCACTGGGTTCGATCCTCAGCACCACATAAAAATAAAATAAAGCTATTGTGTCCACCTACAACTAAAAAATAAATATTTTAAAAAAAATAAAGTCTTAAATAGTGGTGTTCTGATGTTGAGATGGGTTCAGGGTTCAGTGCTCCTGAGAGGAATTGCATTTTCTGCTCCTGGTGCCTTTTGAGAGAAATTCCTGGCTTGTGGTTTTCTAGTGCACTTATATGCTGGGGTTTTCTGTGGATATAACAAGGGGAGCCACCCTTCCCCCTTACAGCATAGTCAAGTGTTCTTGCCATTGCTCTTCCTGTGTTAATGACTTTACTCTTTGATACTTTCTCTCAAACCATAGGGCATCATGACCTGTGGGCAGGGTCACGGAAATGCTGTGATCTGACATCCTACCTGTATAAGCTCTTGGCTTTGTGGTTCAACTTCTCTTTCCTGGTCACCTAGAACTACTTGAAATGAACTTGTGTTTTCAAACTCAGAAACTTGATCTCATAATCTTTCAAGTTTTCAAGTTCACATATTCATGATATAACCCTTTTAATGCATTTATTCATGTAAAAGGGTGATTTTCATGTATATATATATATATATATATATATATATATATATATATGGTTTTTTTTTTTTTTTTTGCTACTGAAGATTGAACTCAGGGGCACTCGACCACTGAGCCATATCCCCAGCCCTATTTTGTGTTTTGTGTAGAGACAGGGTCTCACTGAGTTGCTTAGCGCCTCGCTGTTGCTGAGGCTGGCTTTGAACTCACGATTCTCCTGTCTCAGCCTCCCTAAGTGCTGGGATTATACGCTTGCACCACCGCGCCAGGCTGATTTTCATATTTTTATCTAGAGTTTTTAGTGTGAAGGTTTCAGGTTATCTTGTCCATGCTATGTTTCTGGAAATAAAAGTCTTATTTTTGGATCTTTAAAAAATATTCTGAAGTTGCATGACTGAATTGGTTGGCATGCTGACCTAGAAATTGTGGAAATAAGCAAGGGGGTAAAGTGGGTTAGAACCGGTGGAGTCTAGCTTTATTAGGGTTGGGATGTTAGTGGAAGCCATGGAATGTGAGAGTGTGTGTTTGCACATGCCAATGTGTCTATGTACGTGCAGTGGAGGTGAGAGTGCTGGTTTCCTTGGGAGAGCAGATAGTAGAGGTCAAGTTCAGAAGCGAGTCCAGCAGTTGTCTGTTCCATGAAGGCAGCAACCAGGTGGTGGAAATCACCGGGGTAACGTGGCATCAGTGCTCAGGAGGCAGGAGGGTGAGGTCCACCATAACCTCAGGATACTGACAAGAGCCTTGATGAAGCCACCCTAGAAAAAGATGTGGGAGTGTGTTTGGGCAGCGACCAGGCAGCAGAATAGCATCGATTTGCCACCAGGGAGCCCTTTGGGAAGTTGCTTGATCTCTTAGGATCAGGATTTTCTCATATAAAATGAAGGTTAACCAAAGTATATGTGTTATCCCTTCCAGCCTTAATTGTCCACATCTATGATTAGATATGGGAAAGATAAAGTGGCTGCTGTTGCTTTTTCAGAGCATGAGATGATACCATTTTTCATCTTACAATATTTATACACAGACTTTGGGCAGTATATATAGGAAATAACATAAAATATAACAAAATAGCTTCTCTTTTAGATTCAAAAAAAGTTTTTATAGCATTTTGCTGCTAAAGTGCATTAACTCAGGCCTGAATTGACTAATTCATTATTATTATTCATTTAGTAAATATGTATGGAGGCTTGATTACATGCCTGGCTTTGTTCTACTTGCTGGCGATAAGTTGTAAGCACATCCTAATTCTTAGTGGGAGGTCACAGCATTTGCAGGCTCTGTCAAATTGTTTAGCAATTATTCATCTGATGTCCTCTCTTTCTGACCTCCTTAGCTAGACGGAATTTTCTTAAGATTAGGGGCCATTGTTGATATTTCCAACCCTCATGTTACCTTCACCCTCATGGTAATAAGGTGTCAGTAAAAATCAGGCTGGTGGAAATACATGTATTATTTCATTTTTATCTTACAACTATTTGGTGAAGTATTTGTCAGTATTCTCTTTCCTTAAATATAGTAACGAAGGGCAACAGGTTAGCACCTAATGGTGGACCAATCTCTTGCCTCTTAGGGGTCTGTTATTCTTTGAGATTGGCTACATTGGACTTGAGATGTTAACAAGCAACCTTGGTAACTGGGCAATTTAAGATGGTTATTTAGAGTATGGGCTTTGGAGCCAGATGGATGTGGGGTCAAGTGACTTATCCCTGAGCTGACTTCCTCACTAATAAAATGAGGCTAAAGGGTACTCCATCTTAGGTCCTGTTAGAATTTATACAATACCTGCCAGCTGTGAACTCAAAAGAATTTCATGTTATTTTTCTTAACTTGATGGGAATCCAGGAGACAAATGATGAAAATCAGAGGCACTTAGGGTGGGGCAGAAGTGAGTTGCAGGATTATCATCACTGTGATTATATCTCCCCTTTGTCATTGCTTATCCTTGCCACTTGCTCTGCACTCAAAATTTAAACTGCTATCTGTGACCTGGCTTATGACTCCTCCTCATACTAAAACTCATGGAGCTTGGATCCCACGCTGATGCACAGACTTTATTGTTGTTGATTTTATTCCAGAATATCTGTTCTAGATTTTAAATTTCTATTGGGGAGAGACAGGATGTGCACTTCTTGTACTTATTGTTACTCCATTTCCTGCATTGGGCTTGCTTTCTTGGTATTCCTTAGTCACAATCACTTCAACTAGATTCTCTGCAGGAGTAGAGAGTTGTCCAATAAAAGGGCAGTTAAAGAATCATTCATTCAAACACTAGACTGTTAAGAGAGAGGCCAGGGGCTGGGGCTGTAGCTCAGTGGTAGAGCGCTTGCCCCCCATGTGTGAGGCACTGGGTTTGATCCTCAGCACCACATATAAATAAATAAATAAAATAAAGATATTGTGTCTATCTACAATTAAAAACATTAAAAAAAATAAAAGAGAGAGAGAGGCCAGACTGGGAGCAGGAAGACATATAGCATAGCCTCCCTTTACCCAAGAGACTTGGTGCCACGTAGAGGAAAGGAATAAAGGATACTCAAAGGAAGAATCCCAGTTTGAGCAAATAAAAAATAGAGGAAGATTGCTCTTTTTAACTTCTGCCCTTTTCTATATGAAATCTTAGGCTTGGTAAATAGCACTGGACTTAATGTAATTTAATTAAGCAAATACACCTTGAAGGTCTACTCATTAAGTCCTTGGGGATGAGTAACAAGACACCCTTGATCTTACGGAGTCTGAGGCCTGGTGATGCAGATTTAGATTTCCCCACACATTCACCTATGCTCCTGCCCCACTGGTAACTGACATTGGTCTTGCTTAGACGAGAACTTGGGTAGCCATGCACAAGATCATTAAGATCTCCAGGTTTGCTTAGTCTTTTCCAGGTGCAAAAACTTTCTCTTTTCATTGTTTCAAATTTTTCTTGCAATGGCTTAAAGTACTTTGCAGAACAGCTAGCACCAGGTATTACTTGTCTTTTGGCTAAGTTTCTAACTGGAATTCCCCTTGTATGGTCATCTATGAAATGGAATATTTAATAGCTGCTTGGCTTTGTGTCCTGATGAATAATCATGAGATAAGATGTATTTCTCAGAAATGGAAAATATTGTATATGGTTTCTACTGGAATTGGCCGATAGTTTCAGTAGCTGCTCAAGTTCTTGCTGATTTCTCTTGAATGGATGCCTTTGTTTTGGTGGTTCTGCCTATGTAAACCATCTTTATTTTTATTGGAAAGCTTACTATAAGCAAAATTACTTGTTAATATTAGACTAATTTCTTATTTCAGTTGGCAGGGAATTAACTGTTGATCCTTTTCCTTTTTGGCATCTAGAAAGAGTACAGGGCCTGCCCTAGAATTGTGACCTCATCTTTGGAAAACTGCAAAACACTGAATATTGCTGTTGATGCATGGGAATTTAGCTTGCTCTTCAAAAATCTATTTTCATTATAGCAACTTCCTGCTGTTTTCTAAATTAAAGCATGGGTTTTTCTATTAAACCAGTAACTTGTTCAAGTTTTGAATAATTAAATTACAAAATGTAATGTTGCTTTAGTTTTGTTGTTGTTCAATATTTAAAATACTTTCTATATGAGATATAACTATTTTGATTCACTCAAACAAAGGATAATTCATGAATATAAAAGAGCATGTTTTAAAATAAAAGCTAAAAAATACAAGATTGTTGTTTTGACAATTAACGTGGTCATCTCACATGAAGCCTGGTTTCAGGACTTTTCACTTTTCAAACATTATTGAATTATCCTGAATGGGACAGAATTCACATTAAAGAGATTAACTTACACATAATTGAAAAGTCTCCATCTTTCCCTGGTTCCAAATGAGAAAGGTCTTCAGGATTGTTTGAAGCCATTAGTTGGTTTTCATTATGCTGATGGCAGATGGGTGTAAAAGCCTAGGAAAAGTTTAGACAAGTTTAAATTTAGAGGATTGGATAGTACTTGGAGATTTCGTAAGGATAAAATATCTAGAAAAAGGAGAGTTTGGAGGAGTTTTTAATTTTTAATTTTAATTTTGAGGGAGGGAGAGAAAGAAAAGGAAAGAGGATGAGGAGCTTCCAGGAGATGTAGAGCTTTAGGAGAAATGAATTAGAAGGAATTTTAGAAGATGTTTTTCTGTGTGTTATACAATGTAATTTCTCATTCGCTGCCTCCTGAGGCGTTCAGCAAGGAATGTCTTACTTTCCTGGTCTCTTTAGTGTTGGATATGTTACTTTTATTGTGCCACTCTGTTAAGACCAGCTTCAAAGTAGCCTGGGTTAATCAGGTTTTAATTTCAAGGTCCTGTTCTGTATTTGTTTACAAGAGCTTCCATAACAAAATACTACAGACTGGGCAGCTTAAGCAAGGAAATTCATTTTTCACAGTTCTGGAAATTCCAAGTCCAAGGTCAAGGTGCCTCAGGGATAGGCTCTTAGAGACCTCTCTCCCTGGCTTGCAGATGACCACCTTCCTTGAGCCTCTGCACATGGTGCACATGTATCTTCGGTGTGCCTCTGTGTGTCATAATCTCCTCTTCTTATAAGGACACTGTTAGGCTGGAGTAAGGCTCAGCCTAGTAGCCTCTTTTAAACTTAATTATTTCTTTACGGGTCCTATCTGCTACTATAATCATGTTTTGGGGTTTTAAGAATCCATCATATATATATATATTTTGGTACTGGAGATTGAACACAAGGGTACTTTACCACTGAGTTATGACCCCAGCCTTTTTATTTTGAGATAAGGTCTCATTAAGTTGCTTAGGGTCTTGCTAAGTTGCTGAGGCTGGCCTCAACCTTGTGATCCTCCTGTTTCAGCCTCTTGAGTCGTTGGGATTATAGGTGTGTGCCACCACATCTGGCCAGCATTTGAATTTTGGGGGAACACAATTCAGTCTATAACATGATTTGCAGAAGGAATGTGTAGTTCATACAAATCTAGGGCACACTAAGGTTTATAAATTAATCATGGAATATGGACTATTAGAGAAGAAGAAATCTTAGAGACAATTCACAATCACTCTATTACTTATTGCTAAGAAGTATAAAGCAGGGTCACATTGTGGAACTCCTTGGTATTTATCCAAAAGAACTAAAATCAGCATACTATAGTGATACAGCCACCTCAGTGTTTATGGCAATACAATTCAAAATTGTCAAATTATAGAGTCATCCCAGTGACCCATCAATAGATGCATGGATCAAGAAAATGTCGTATACACAGATGTGGTTGTGAACGCCTGCATCCCAGAGGTTTGGGAGGCTAAGGCAGGAGGATCTCAAGTTCAAAGTCAGTCTCAGTAACTTAGCAATGCTCTAAGCAACTTAGTGAGAATCTGTCTCAAAATAAAAAAATAAAAAGGGCTGGGAATGTGAATCAGTGTCTAAGTGCGTCTGGGTTCAATCTTTGGTACAGAAAGAAAGAAAGAAAGAAAGAAAGAAAGAAAGAAAGAAAGAAAGAAAGAAAATGTGGCACACATACACAATGGAATTTTACTCAGTCAGGAAGAAGGAAATGATGGCATTTGCTGGTAAATGGATGGAAGTGGAGAACACCATGCTAAGTGAAATAAGCCAGACTCAGAAAATCAAGGGTTAAATATTTTCTCTCATATGTGGAAACTAGAGCAAAATGAGGGAAAGAAGGTGGGAGTGGGAGGATCAGAGAGCAAAAAGATATTGGGAAGATGATTAGAGTAGATAGTAGAGAATGAAAGACAGGGAGGAAAGTTGGGAAAGGCAGGAAATACAGAATGAATATAATGAAATCATGTTATATGAATATATGAATATATAGTAGAAATTTTACCTTTATGTATATGTAGAAAGTCCCAATCAAAAATTAAATAAATGGATGAGCAAAAGGAAGAACAGTAGAGCAGAGGAAGGGGAAGAGGAGAAGGGGGAAGGAGAGTCAGAAGTGGGGGGAGCAAGGATTGGAATAAAATTCCTTACGCGTATGATTTTGTCAAAATGAACCCAACTGCATGTATAACTATAATGTTTTAATAAAAAATATAAAGAAATAAAAAGTTATAAAAAGCTCAGGTTTATTTGTTTATCCCTCTGTTACTCACCAGAGGGATTTTGAAAATTTATTTTATTCTCCATGATTCAGCTCATTTTTGCTTCCTATGATTTCTTTTCTCACATAGTTTATCTCTGTGCTATCTCTACAACCATGAATTCTAAATCAAAATTGGAATATATTTATATCTACTTCTGTGTCAGTTTTTCACAAGCTGAAGCACATTTTCAGGAATTTCTAGATAATTCAAGGCACTCACCTAAATCTCATTGAACTTTTGGATTGGGGGCTAGATAGGAAAAAATGATTCTTAGTGTACATTTTATTTATTTAGGAAAACTTCTTATTTCATATTGATTATTTCCATAGAGTGGATGGAATTTTAATTCTCCAGGGGAGAGGAGCTATTCTGTCCATTAGCTTTAGGGAGGAAGTGACTTCTCTACTTTGTAAGACTATAAAAAAGAACAGAACATAAATAACTTGAGTCTTGCCTTTTTCTCTGGCTTATTTGCCCAAAGTTTATTGATTTCAGCTACAAACAAGCACACATTATCTCCCTTCTAGATTATAGCATCATTGTCTTCTTTCTTCACTATCAGTGTCCAATGAGGGTCAGGCAGCAATTTGAGAGAAAGTGCCTGCTTTGCAGATGAAAATCCTCCACTGAGGAAAGTTGTTCCAATGTCTAGAATTCAGGTGGAAAGTTAGAAAGCTGTTTGAAACCCAAGGTTAGTATTTTTCTCAAACTCAGCCTTATTGGGGATAAAGTTATTACTTTGATACCTATTTCTATAATTACTATATACACTCTTAATTTTTCCCTGACTCATGTGGAAAAAAATATTTGATTAGTTACAACTCTTAAAATGAGAACAATTCAAAATAAAGCAAAACAAGTTTTTTTTCCTATTGAAAGAAGATAGCAGGCTCTAGAAGCCTACTCTAACAGGGTAATGCCTAGGTATAGCATAGTAAAAAAATGTATATATATATATACACATATATAAAAAATATGTTACATATATGCATATATACATATACATGTATATAGGTATACATTATACATGTGTGTATATATGTGTGTATATATGTATATATACACACATATACATATATATATAGTTTTTAAAAACACCAAGAAGAGGGCTGAGGCTGTAGCTCAATGGTAGAGCGCTTGCCTAGCATGCATGAGGCACTGGGTTCAAGCCTCAGCACCACATATAGATAATAAATGAATAAAATAAAAATCCATCAACAACTAAAAAATATTTAAAAAAAAAACCACCAAGAAGAAACTCCCAAAGGCAGTCAGAGGATGATAAAACATGACACTCTTAAAGAACCAACAATAAAATTGACTCTGCTGACCTCAAAACAGAAACTGGAAGTTGTATTTCAATGCAATAACATCTTAGTGATGAAATAACCAAAAACCTAGAATTCTGTAGACAGTAAAAATATTCTTTTAAGGGCTGGGATGTAGCCCAGTAGTAGAGTACTTTCCTAGCATGTGCTAGGTCCTGGGTTCAATTCCCAGCACTGCAAAAATAGTCCTTTTAAAGTCATCATAAAATAAAGGTATTTTCCAAGAGAATTTGTTGTCAGCATATGTGGAGTAAAAGGAAAAAAAAAAACCTAATAAAATAAAATAATCTCTGTGACAAGGTAGACAAAAAAAATTGAGAGAGACACAAATAGATAAGGAGAAGTCACAACCAGTTGCAGGAATAAAAGGAAGCATCAATGTAGTGTAGTACAAATATAGATATGTATTTACTGTAGATCTTACAGATACTAAAAATATCTTGAGAGAACCTTATGAACAACTTTCTACCAAAAAATTAAAGCAGATCAGACAAATGCTTTGAAATATACAGCTTACCCAACTGGAGAATAAGAAGCAGAAACATTAAATAGTACTATATATGTTAAATTATTGCAATCTGTCATTTAATTTTAGGAAAGAAAATTCAGGTCATATTGTTTTATTAATGAATTATTATAAACATTTAAGAAAGAGAGAATACCAATCTTGCACAAACTCTACCAGAGAATAGAAAAGCAGAATACTTTTCAATTTTTTATGAACCACGTATATTAATACAAAATCTGAAAAGACATTTAGAAAAGACAATTACAAGCCAACCCCTCTCATAAACATAGAAGTAGAAATTCAAAACAAAATTCTAGAAATTGAATGCAATTATAAAAAAGGATGATAAATCTTAACCAAATCAAGTTTCTTCCTAGAATGTAAAATTAACTTAAAATTCAAAAAAAACTATGTAATGTACCAAATAACAGAATAAAGAAATAACATGGTTACCTGTATACATATAGAAAACCATCTGATAAGGTTTTTGATTACAAAACATCTCAGTAGGATGTGGGGAAAAAGGTACACTCAGACATTGCTGATGAGACTGCAAATTGGTGTAGTCACTCTGGAAAGCAATATGGAGATTCCTCAGAAAACTTGGAAAGGAACCACCATTTGACCTAGTTATTCCACATCTCAGTACAAATCCAAAAGACTTAAAATCAGTGTACTATAGTGATGTGGTCACATAAATATTTATAGCAGCTCAATAGCAAAGCTATGGAACCAACCTAGCTACCCTTCAACAAATGAATGGATAAAGGAAATGTGGTACATATACACAATGGAATATTACTCAGCCATAAAGAAGAATGAAATTATGGCATTTGCCGGTAAATGGATGGAACTGGAGACTATCATGCTAAATGAAATAAGCCAAGCCCTCAAAATCAAAGCCCAAATGTTCTCTCTGATATGCGGATGCTGATTCACAATAGGCCTGGGGCCTGGAGAAGGGGAGGCACTGGATTGCACAGGGTGGAGTAGGGGAAAGGAATGAGGATGGGAATGTGAAAGACAGTAGAATGAATGAGGCATAATTTCCCCATGTTCATATATGAATATACAACCAGTATAATTCCACATCATGTACAACCACAAGAAGGGGAAGCTGTACTCCATGTATGTATAATATGTCAAAATGCATTCTATTGTCGTGTGTAACGAAAAAGAACAAATAAAAAAATTTTTAAAAATTTCAGTAAAATACAAACAGAAAGGAACTTTCTTAATCTGGTTGCAGGCATCTACTGAAACCCTGCAGGTAATATCATGCTTGATGGTAAAATAGGAACCACCTTTCCCTCTGGAGGAACCTCTTCACCAAACCATTTCTATTCAACATGGTACTGGAGGTTATGGCTGATGCAATGAGGAATATATAAGGCACTTAAAGAGATAAAAGGTACAAAGAAGTAAACTACCATTACAGGGTTACATGTATTAAAAAAATCTAAAAGACTGTATAAATAAGCTATTGGACTAAATATGTGAATTTAACAAGGTTGCTGGATAAAAGTTCAGAATATAAATATCAATTGTGTTTCTACTTGCTAGCAACAAACTATTGGAAAATAAAATTAAAAATAGAATTTATAACAGCATAAAGAAAAACTTAAAATATATAGGAATAAATCTAAAAGATGAACAGGATGTCTGCACTGAAAACTATAGTTGGATTGCTGAGAGAAATTAAAGAGGATCTAATGAAAGAGAGGAATATGCCATGCTCGTGACTCATACTGATGCGAGTTTATTTCTAATTTATCCATAAATCCAATGTAATACAAATCACAGTATGAGCAGAGCTTTTTTTTTTTCTTTTGGTTGTTTTGGGTAAAAACTGACAAGCTTATTCTAAAATGTATATGGAAATGCAAAGAACCTAGACTAGCCTACCCAATCTTTTAGAAGAAGTTAAAAAATGAACAGGTTTCACCACTGGAAACCAATTTATTATAAGTTATAGTACCAAGATAGATGATGGTTTGGCACAGAGATAGATTAGTGGAAAAGAATAGAGTACAGAAACAGGTCCAAACATATAATTGCCAGCTATTACAAAATCTTCACTGAAACTCAGCAGATAAGGAGATTCTGGGGGAAAAAAACAAAAACCCAAACCAAAAAAACCAAATAGATCAAGTGATAGCAAGATGGGAAAAATAGACATGTTCCTCACTATATTTCTTTCTTTCACTAGATCCAGGACTCAATTCCAGGTAGATTGCATGTATGAATATGAAAGGCAAAAGAAATAAAAAGCCCTAAGATAACAATATAGGATAATACTTTTATGAACTTGGAATAAGAAATCCTAGACATGAATTGAACTACATTAAAGTTAAGAACTTTCATTCACCAAAGAAACCATTTGGAGGCAAACAAACAAACAAACAACCCCCCCCCAAAAAAACCTGAGTAGTAAAGGATATTTATAATACATCTAACTAGCAAGCAGCTTATTTATTAGATATACAAAGAACTCTTATAAATCAATAATGAAAGTATACACACATAACCCAGCTCAATAGAAAAACAGACTTGAGCAGGTAGTTTTAAAAAGAGTACATCTAAATCATCATTAAAAGTATTAAGATGTGTTTATCTCATTATTAAGCAAGTTAAATAAAATTAAGATGGAGCTGAGGTCCCATTGTTTGTATACCAGAATGGTCAAAATTAAAAAGACAAATGAGATCAAATCTAGGTGAATGAGGCAGCAATCGTGTCTCTTGTGAGTCATGGAGGAAACTGTCAGTACCATCTAACATTGGGAATGTGCTTCCCTGTGACTAGACAATCATGTCCTGGTTTTCCCTGAACAGTTTTGGCTTACGCGTTCTTTCTTGGAATGCTGTTCAATTTAGCACTTATCCTGGGATTTTTCATTTTTATTTTTTATTTATTTATTTTTTAAAATATTTATTTTTTCTAGTTGTAGGTGCACAGAATATTTTATTTATATGTGGTGCTGAGGATCGAACCCAGTGCCTCACGCATGCTAGACGAGCACGCTACCACTGCGCCATAACCCCAGCCCCGGAGTTTTCATTTTTAAATAAAATTTTGTTACTTATATTTGCATTAAAATAAGCCAGAAAACGTTTGGTGGACTTCAATCTTATTATTCTGGCTAGGGTCATGATCTTGTCCAGAAGCGTTGAGCATGTGCAGTGGAAATAGAATTGGTACTTTAACCAGTGTTAACTCTTCAAGGAAACCAGCGATAACATATTTTTCTTTCCCAACTCTCTCCGGATGCCAGGTCCTACAATTTTCTCTTGATGAATAGCGTGGAGAGTGTGTTTTGATCAAACAAATTCTAGGACAGAAAAGTCAGAGGATAGCCAGGCGCGGTGGCTCAAGCCTGTAATCCCAGTACTTGGAGACAGACAGGAGAATCGCGAGTTCAAAGCCAGCCTCAGCAATGGCGAGGCGCTAAGCAACTCAGTGAGACCCTGTCTCTATATAAAACATAAAATAGGGCTGAGGATGTGGCTCAGTGGTCGAGTACCCCTGAGTTCAATCCCCAGTACCAAAAAAAAAAAAAAAAAAAAAAAAAATTCTAAGGATAACAACCCCCTCTTCTTTCTGGTATGGAACTGCTGCCTCCGCTGGCCATTTGGTATAATAGCATCCAGTTATGCTATGATCCCTTCATGTTTTTAAGAAACTTGAAGTCAGTGAGCTGCCCTTTGGTATGGTCAGTAGGAAAATTGAGAAATTAGAGGTTAGATGTACTTGAAATACGAACAGAAAGTAGAGGCTGAGCTGTCCCGTTAAAGAGTGAATCAAATAGTCTAAATGATCATCGATGGTGAATTTGTTATGTAGCGAGTGGTATAAATCTATAATTGCTCATTTACTTGTCATTATTTGGTGATAATTTTTTTATTTCACAATAAATTATATTAAGAATGATGAGCCAGAATGAGTGAAAGTGCATATTTCATTAAATCAAGTGTTATGTCTCAGTTTCTCAGGGAAGGTGATGATGTATTGTTTTCACAATGTATTATTAAATATGTTATTTTCACAAAATATTTTTTGGCATCAACTACCCATCACGGGGCCCAGTGGTATGTCTGAACACGTGAAAACCAGAAGACATAAATGGATTGAAGGAGTATCTGCAAATCATAGCGGCTGTTTAAGGAAGGCTGCAAACAGTCACAAAGGTGAGTTTTCAGGTCACTTCATGAGGCATGACTTTTCATTACAATCAAATGAACATAGCAAATTAGTTTTGCTCATTTTCAGATTTCTAATTTCCTTGTGCAAACACAGAAAGTAAAGTGATAGCTGTCAGAGGTTTGGCTCCATTAACAAAAGAATTAACTGTTCAAAACGTTAAATGATGTGTATTTTATAAAAGTGTCCTTGATAACTCAACTAGAAAATAATTCCAATAGTGGCTGTATTTTTATCTCTAATCCAGGGAATCAAAGTGAAGCTTTTAAAATTTATTCTCTCTAAGGGAAAATGTATGATATGGTTAATGCTTCTATAAAGTCACTTAAAGCATTCAACTTGAAGATAATTCAGTCATCTCTCATCAGCAGAGGATTGGTTCCAGGATCCTCCTTGGACACCAAAATCTGTGAAAGCTATGAAATCACATAAAATAGAAAAATATTTGCATATTGCCTATGCATATTATATTTAAAATCCATTTCTAGTTGACTTATAATGCCTAATACAATATAAATGCTATATAAGTAATTTTAATTCTGTATTATATAGGGAACAAGGAATATTTTAAAAAATCTGTATATGTTCAGAAATTTTTAAGAAAGCTTTTCAATCTGAGGTTGGTTGAATCCACAGATGTGGAACTCACAATATGTAACCTTTGGCTACAAGAGCCAACTGAATTTTAGTAGTGATGATACAGATACAAATTTTGGTGGACATTGCATTGGGTGTAAAAACACTATCAAAAAAGTTAAGACAATCTTCAGAATGAGAGAAATCTAAGTAAAACATCTGCTAAGGTACTAATGTGTCTAGAACATATAAACAACTACACTTCAACAATAAGGCAAAAATTTAATTTAAAAATGGGTAGAGGACTTGTATAGATATTTCTCCAAAAGATATACATATGGCCATTATGTCCTTAAAAAGGTGCTCAACCTCAATAGACCTTAGGGAAATGCAAATAAAAGTCACAATAAGATACCATTTAACACACATTAGGCTAGTTAGTATTTTTTTTAAAATGGAAAATATTAGGTGTTGGCAAGGATGTGGAGAAATGGGAATCCTCATATTTACCTGGTAGGAATGTAAAAAATGGTGCACCACTGTGGTAAATGGTATGTTGGTTCTTCAAAAATGCAAACAAAATGACCATATAATTCAGCAATTCCACTTCTAGGTACACACATGCGAAAGAATTAAAAACAAGAACTCAGATGAATCCTTGTACACAAATGTTTATAGTAGCATTATTGACAATAGCCAAAACATGGAAAAAACCCCAAAATGTCTAATGAAGATGAATGGATAAACAAAGTGTGGTATTTAAGCTGGGCACGGTGGCCCACGCCTATAATCCCAGCACTTAGGGAGGCTGAGACAGGAGAATCTTGAGTTCAAAGCCAGCCTCAGCAACAGCGAGGTGCTAAGCAACTCAGTGAGATCCTGTCTCTACACAAAACAGAAAATAGGACTGGGGATGTGACTCAGTGATCAAGTACCCTTGGATTCAATCCCTGGAACCAAAAAAAAAAAAAAAAAAGTATAGTATATATACATATATACATAATAGAATATTATCAGACCTAAAAAGGAATGAAATTCCTACACATACTATAACATGGACAAATCTTGAAAATATTATGCTAAGTGAAAACACCAGACACAAAAGGGCAAATGTTGTATAACCACTTGGATGAAGTGTCTGTAACAGACAAATTCATAAAAAAGAGGTTGCCAGGCATGGGGCCAAGAGGAAAATGCAGTTATTGTTTAATAGGCACAGAGTTGTTGTTAGGGATGATGAAAAGTTCTGGAAATAAATAGTTGTGACAGTCATACAACATTGTTAATGCATTTAATGTCACTGAATTTTGTGGCTAAAATGGCAAATTTTATACCATGTTTATTTTGCTACAATAAAATGTATTGTCCTACCAATCTAGATGGAAACTACACTTGTCAAAATTTTATACTATACTTTTATTCTATACTTTCTCTCTCTTTCTCACACACACACACACATACACACAAACACACACACATACGACCTTGCTTTATTTGCTGCTCATCATAAATCAGATTTTGGAAATATTTGAGCATTCGAATAATTACTTTGCCAATAAACCTAATTGCCCTGCAATAGTATTAGAAATTTTGGAAGTGAATTCTCTAAAGTTTGCTTGAATTTTGTTTAGAAGTATAGTTTCCATCTAGATTGGTAGGACAATACATGGAAATCTTAATCAAAATGTTCAAAAATTGAGCAAGATCTTTTCAAAAAGGCACTGATATTTATACCCATAAAAGCAATCAGGGGTATGTGGCAGGTTAAATTATGAGATCTCAAATGTACCAGATTTAATTCTGAAAAAAATTTTTTTAACTTCATGTCTCCCCATTCACAATACAGACAAGGCCCTGTGTCTGGGCTGAGGCCTACATGGGGGAGGCATCCTCTCTCTCCTCTTTCTGTATAGTCAGTGTTAATAACAACTGTAGTAAGTACTAAGAAGCCTAATTCTGAAATTTTGAAATTGAACTGTATTGACATGTTTGATAGAGTTCTTACTTTTTTTTTTTGGTACTGGAGATTGAACTCAGGGGCACTCGACCACTGAGCCACATCCCCAGCCCTATTTTGTGTTTTATGTAGAGACAGGGTCTGACTGAGTTGCTTAGCACCTCGCCATTGCTGAGGCTGGCTTTAAACTTGCGATTCTCCTTTCTCAGCCTCCCTAAATGCTGGGATTACAGGCTTGTGCCACTGTGTCCGGCTGAGTTCTTACTTTTAATTGAATATGTTTATATTCTATATCAGAAACAAACATAATTGAGAAGGCCTACAATTTTGTTTCAAATATATATAGTAAAACATTGAAAAGAATTATAGATTGAGACAATGTATAAGTTTTGCTTCTAAAAATATTTATTGAAGAAAAGTATTCTGAATAGAAACAAAATGACAGTATTTGTGAAGAATATTAGGCATAAATATTTATGTTTCTATATGACAAAAACTAAAATTGAGATTACTCATCATTTGGCAAACTTTGTTCTGAATTTACTTTGTATCTGTAGAGAGCATTTACTGAATTGAAAATACACCCCCAGCAGAACAGACATTGAAGGTGTCAACAATCAAATTAATAAGCATAAGATGCCATTTTGGTAAAACTTGTCTAGGAATTTTATGAAATATATTAAGAAGACTATATGAAAATATATACTCTTCAGAAGAAATACAGATGTGGCTAAAAAATTAATCTGTGTGACCATATAGCAAGAAGTTATTCTATTTTTCAAAAACGTTCATTTTTTCAATATAAATATTTCTTTAAAATTTACTTTAATGTACATGATATATGTTATTTAATAATTTAGAAGGGATTTTATTTTTGAAAATCAGTTTCAAATTTTTATAGTCTACCAATATATTAAATCAATTTGATTATCAATAAATGAATGCTAATTATTTTTAATATTACCCTTCACTCTCTAAAGTGTCTCAGTTTGGAAAACTAAAACAAATGGTCCCCTTTTCTACAACCCAGTAATTCTACTCTTTGGTGTAGGCCCCGCCAAAATGCATACATGCAAGCAACATAAGAAGTGTGTAACAATGTTTATAGTAGATTATTTGTTATAATTCTGAACTAGAAACAAGCAAATAATCATAAAAAAATAGAAATGGATAAGTATATTATGTTCTCACCTGTGGCTGCTGATCAGAATTACCTAGAAGGTTTTCAGACCATATTTCCAAGGTTTCTTCTCTCAGTGTCTGAGACAACCGCTGATACTCTCCTCTGGAAGTATGGAGAAGCCTAAAGCCCAGGCCTTGCTGCCTGACCACATTACTAGTCAAGAGTGGGTAGAGCAGAGGCAGAGGTGGACTTGCAATGCAAAGCTGAGCTTCAGTTCCATTCTCTGTGGTTTCCTTTCTCTTCACAGGTCTTTTGGATTCTACCATTAAAGATGCAGTTTTGCAGTGAGACACAGGACCAGGCCAGATTCAGTTGCTTGAGGACTGGGTGTGTGCCTTTATCATTCTGGTGTTCTTATTAATTAGCTCAGTAAATGGGATTAGAGCAGTCTTGCAAGGAAGAGCTTAATTTCCCTCACTAAATGATTGTAATTCTCTTTCAACTTTGAATCTGACTCCTTCCCCTACAGCTATTAGTAACACAATCAGCAACACCTGCATCTGTTGTTATCCTCCCCAGGCAGAGCTGGATATATTTCCAAACTTGGCTCAGGCACAGCACAGGAGATCAGCTAGGAAACTACCCTTGCTCTTCTTCAACACAGGGCTTGGCTTTAAGAAGTGCAGCTGCTGCTCGGCTAGTCCATTTATCAAGTAAAAAATTTCTTTCCTTGGAATTATAAAATTGAAGATGAAAAACATCTTAGAGCAAGGATTTATCATCATTTTTAGAGATGGAAAAATTAATGTTGATGGAAAAATTAATGTTGGGAGAGGTGAAGTGATTTATGTTTTTCATTCTGGTTCAGTAGAAAGGACCAAGTGGTGCATTGGAGTCTGAGCCCTTGCAACATGTCCAGGAGCTGATTCCACCATCAGCACCACCATGTTGAACTTGACAAGGGTGGGGATATTTACACCTTAGGAACAGGCAAGCGCTACATACAGATCAAGGCTCTTTCTCTGGGAAAACTGCTTGTTAGATTTTCTGGTACACTCCTGCCTACAACCCTAAATCTCACTTTATGCTGCTGCACAAAAGATATATTTAAGAGTATCTTTCTGTAATATTATGGTAGCATTGTAAAAGTTTATATTTTATTTAACTGTGAACTTCTAATAAATTATTCTTACATAAGTTAATGTTTTCCTCTTAATCTCCCCCAAAAGTTTATAGTCTATTAAAAATCCAACCACAAAATATCTCATGGATTGAAATGCCACTTGTAAATATTGTTTTGTTGCATGTTCCACTTTAATAATTGAATGTTAAAGAATAAAATAAATAATGGTCCAGGGATGTAGCTCAGTGGTATTGAGATTGCCCAGCATGTGGGAGACCTTGGGTTCTCTCTCCAGAACCAGAAAAGGCATTGTGCTTACATTTTATGCTTTACTTCTTTCTACTTGCCCTACACTATTTAGGACATTTCCAAATTTCTGTGTAGAATTACTCGGTGTTCGGTAGATGGCGCTGCTATGCTGTCTTTTTGTTTTAATTCCAGAGTTGTTGCTTACTTTAGCATAATGGAGATGAGGAGGAGACCCCAGTTCTCTGAAACCTAGCTCTAGGCAGATTATAACTGGGATTCTAAGTCTCATTTTTTCAAACTCTAAACTTCTGTGCTGGAATAAATAGAGGTATTTTTAAAGCAGAGGTAATGTTGATAGGGCATTTATCTTTAATTTCTCTCATCTGAGAATCTGAAGGCGTTTTGTTAATATATTCTCTCCAGGTATTACAATTTAGATGGGTCAATAAATACTGTTACAAATCCTCCAGTATCGTTTTTACACATAAAACAACAAAGTCTAGAGATTCTGAAAAGTGAATTTTGACACCCAGAAAAACTTGTTCTCAATTAAACAACAAATCACTGATGCTATAGAAATAAGCATAGATGTTATTTGATAAGTGAATGTGCGATGAGCTGGCTGGATGCAGCATCTTTTGTTTTTTGTTTTTTTGGTACTGGGGATTGAACTTAGGGGCACTCAACCACTGAGCCACATCCCTAACCCTATTTTGAATTTTATTTAGAGACAGGGTCTCATTGACTTGCTTAGTGCCTCACCATTGCTGAGGCTGACTTTGAACTCATTATCCTCCTGCCTCAGCCTCCCAGCCTTCTGGGATTACAGGCATGCACCATTGTGCCTGGCTAGCAGCAGCATCTTTCTTGCCACCTCAGGCCTGTCACCAGAACTGATTAGTAGAAATCATACTTGTTTTTTGTGTTATTATTAAATATTTCAGGGATACAAAAGAAGGTAGAAAATAACACAGCAAGCATACATGAACCACCATGTAGCTTATAAAAGAAAGATGGCAGGGACACTCGAACCCCTGTGTTTTAATCCTACTTGCATCCTCTTCCCTGGTATTTAGCGTTCAGTTTTTCCATTTGTGTCTCTATCATCTGTTATAGTAAATTTGATCTTTTGCATCTCACTTTATTTTTTCATTCAATATTCTGTTTTAGAAAATTATCTGTGTTGTTTCGTAGCTTATTAATTTTTATATTTGCATGTGCAGTTGTCCCTCATTTTCCTTGGAGGATTAGTTCCAGGACTTCTGTCTATAGCAAACCCTGAGGATGCTCAACCGTATAAAATAGATTTCCATAGACCTATACACATCCTCTCATATACTTTAAATCATTGTATTACTTATAATACCTAATACCACACAAATGTTATGTAAATGGTAATCTATATTCTTTAGGGAATAATGACAAGGGGAAGAAATAGCCTGCACATGTTAAGTACAGAGGGAAACATTTTTCTAAATGTTTTCTTCCTGCCATTGGCTGACTCTGCAGATGCAGAAGCTGCAGAAATGGAGGGCAGACTGTATTCCATAGAGGGAATGTTCCACGCTCCATTGATACCATTCTTCCATTGATGAGTATTTATATAGCTTCCAATTTTGCTCTATGACATATAGCACAATTCCTGTTTATGTGTGATATTTCTATAAACCCATGTATTTTGTGTGCCTTAAATATTTCATAACAAAATATAAAAGTACAGTCATTGCGGCCAGTTTATCTTCACATTCTCTCATTAAATATAGCTTGTTATTTTTTTCTAGGAGTCTATTAGAAGGCAATGAGGAGTTTACAAAGCCATTTAGAGAGTAATTGAGCCATTAAAAACTTCAGTTCTCTAAAGACTTAGGAGTGGTCAGCTCCTAGTGTATACATATTCTGCTTGCTTCAGAATGCCAAATGGTTCTCCAGAATAGACGCCACAACTCCTACTCCTACCTGCTGTGTCTGAGAGCGCCGATTGCTCCTCCTCCCCTGTTAAAAAACAAAACAAAACATGAACTTTTTCTTACTGGAGACTTAAATACACACACACACACAAATGGAAAGAATAGAATAACGACCTTTTATGATCTCTTAAACTAAATGCAAATAGAGATTCTCCAAAGATTGATGTTTTGCAGGAGTGGTGTTTTAATAGGAATGTGCACACTGCAGTAAATTATTTGTATATTTGAGAAGATGGAGGAAAAGGGATGTTTTTAAAGGCAGAATGAGGAGGATTACATAAAATATTTTGAAACAATAGTTCTTGACTAAAAAGATTAATAAGAAGAGTGGCATCAGTCTGAAATTAAAGACTATTGCCAGACAGAAGTCCACACAGCAGTCCCTTTTTATTTATTTATTTTTTGGTATCAGGAATTGAACCCAGGGCACTCTAACCACTAGTCTCTTTTTGTATTTTATTAGAGACAGGGTCTCCCTGAGTTGCTTAGGGACTCACTAAATTGCTGAGACTGGCTTTGAACTTGTGATCCTTGTGTCTCAGCCTCCCAACCCGCTGGGATTATAGGCGTGCACCACCACGTTAGCCAGCAGTCCTTTTTGTGTATGGTTACTGTGGTCTTTGTTCAAGATTATGGTTCTGTCAGTCTTTTGTGACAGTTCTTGATATCAAGCATCAGAGCCTGAGGTCTCTTTTATCAAAACCTCTGGTTTTATTTATTTTTTGCTTAGGGCTTAACAACAGTGACTCCATTTTGATTTTGACAGCTTTTGGAGTTTGTTATGGTTTAGACATCAGGTATCCCCCTAAAGCTCATGTGTGAGGCAATGCAAGAAAGTTTAGAGGTGAAATGATTGGGTTATAAGAGTCTTAACCTAATCAGCAATTAATCCACTGGTATGGATTAACTGGGTGGTAACTGTAGACAGGTAGGGTGTGGCTGGAGGAGGTAGGTCACTGAGCTTATGACTTTGGGGTATATGTTTTGTCCCTGGTGAGCAGTACTTTCTGCTTCCTGGTGCCATGTACTGAGCTGCTTTCTTCTGCCATCCCCTTCCACCTTGATGTTCTGCCTCACTCCAGGCTCAGAGCTATGGAGTTAGCCATATATGGACACAGACCTCTGAAATGTGAATCCCAAATAAATTTCCTCTTCTCTGTTTCATTCTTGTCAGATCTTTTGGTTACAGTGATGAAAAAGCTAACTAAAGCAGTTTCTATAACTGAATTTTAACGATTACAAATTCATGGCCAATCTTGTATTATATATACCTATCTACATGCACACTCCTCCTCTTTCTGATTATTGGAAGCAATTCTCATTCCAGAATATTACTCTAAAAGATAAAGGCTCTTTTTTTTTTTTTTTTTAAAGAAAGGGCTCTTTTTTTCTTTTTTAAAAATAATGTAACTATAATATCATGATCATACTTCAAATAACAAACAGATATTTCTTACAACATAAAGTAACCAGTCAGGATTCAAATTTTCACAATTGTCTTGAAACATTTATTGTTGGTTTGATGCATAACCCAAAATAAGATCCATAAATTGAAGCTGTTGATATGTTGCTATATCTCTTAATTAAATGTCTTTTTTTTTTAAATGGGTTTTTTTAAAAAATTTTTTTAGTTGTAGATGGACACAATGTCTTTATTTTATTGCTTTGTATGTGGTGCTGAGGATCGAACCCAGGGCCTCATGCATGCGAGGCAAGCGCTCTACCACTGAGCTACAATCCCAGCCCCTTAATTAAATGTCTTTTAATCTGTGGATCTCTTTCTCTATCTCTCTCTTTTTTCCCTTATCTAGTTGGTTAGTCAGCTTTTTTTTTAAAATACTAATTACATTTTATTGCAATATTTTATAATTCTGTGATTAATGTAAAAGTCCTGATACATATATATTGCAGCATAAATGGGCATTCAGCGTAGAACACTCAAGAATATTAACAAAGAGGAAAAAGCTCCCAACAAGGCCAGAACCAACATTTCCTTTACCTACACCCGAGAAAGAGATTTTTGATTTTAGATGTGTGTATGTCTGTGTGTGTTTAACCAGTCCTTTAATGATGTTAATCCTGAATCACACGGCACATGCTAAGTAGCAAAACACACACACAAACTAACTGCTTAGCTAACTGTATAATAGAAGCTTCCACTTAACTAACTTGGCAGACTCACACATGCGCTCTGTCCCCTTTGTGAACCAAATTTTCTGATATGCACAACAGCTGAGCACTTGAAGGCAGTAACTAACTACTCATAATATACCCAAAGACTTCTGTCCCCATTTCTGCTATTGTTTACTAACCAAGAGTCAATCGTATTTGTTGCCAAGCCTGTTTAGGTTAATTAGACTTGTAATTATATTGTTTTAATTAATTTGATTAAGCATATTTTAACTAAATATTATGAAAAATCATCAAACTAGGCAAGTTTTCAAATAGTGTAGTTGTTATTCTGAAACTAAGGGTTGCTTTGGAAAGTCCCAATTAAAGAAAAAATGTTACTATGACCATAGGTGTGAGCTAGAGAAGTTTGAAAGATTGAAATAGGAGTCATAAAAGACTCATCAGGTTCTAGATTCAGATTGCCTCAAAAATGTCTACTTCACTTTTTTTAGAAATTAAGACTGGAAATCAATGTAATATGGATGTAATTTATGCAAGAAAGACTTCGGCCTAAAGGTCTATACTGAGGAGGAAAGGTACATCAAAATATTGTCAAATGACATTGCATATGTGACTGCATTTGTGGTTTTTAGAACTTTTGGCTTTAATACATCTTTTAATTAGTCGACTTATTGCTGGTTTCTGTCTTGGCAAATAAGGATTTCTACTCTAAAATTCTAGTTTGACAAGAGTTTCAGTCTTTTTTTTTTTTTGGTACCAGGAATTGAACTCAGGGGTACTTGACCACTAAGCCACATCCCCAGCCCTGTTTTGTGTTTTATGTAGAGACAGGATCTTACTGAGTTGCTTAGTGCCTCGCCATTTCCAAGGCTGGTTTTGAACTTGCAATACTCCTATCTTAGCATCCAAAGTGCTGGGACTGCAGGCGTGCGCCACCGCGCCCAGCTGAGTTTCAGTCATTCTTTTTTTTTTTTTGAGTCAAAACAGCAGCTTTTAAAACAAAGCAAAATGGAAACACAAGTAAATGACACTGGATTAATGCTATCAATGTTTTTTAAAGTTTCTACCTTTAGATTATATATCTAACTTCAATAAATATTTTTTTTGACTATCATATTCCACCACCTTTACTGTCCCCATGCCCCCTCCCCCCTTACACCCCTGTGAACAGAGTTCCTCCATTGTTCCCATGTCCTTCCCCACATTATGGATCAGCATCCACTTATCGAGTACATTCAGCATTTGGTTTTCTGAGACTGGCTTACTTCACTTAGCATGATATTCTCCAACTCTGTCCATTTACCTGCAAATGCCATAATTTTATTCTCTTTTATTGCTGAGTAATATTCCATTGTGTATATATACCGCAGTTTCTTTATCCATTCATCTATTGAAGGGCATCTAGGTTGGTTCCACAGTTTAGCTATTGTGAATTGAGCTGCTATAAACATTGAAGTGGCTGCGTCACTGTAGTGTGCTGTTTTTAAGTCTTCTGGATATAGACCCAGGAGTGGGATAGCTGGGTCAAATGGTGGTTCCATTCCAAGTTTTCTAAGGAATCTCCATACTGCTTTCCAGATTGGTTGCACCAATTTGCAGTTCTACCAGCAATATGTGAGCGTGCCTTTTTCCCCACATCCTTGCCAAAACTTATTGTTGTTTGTATTCTTGATAATTGCCATTCTGACTGGCGGAGATGGAATCTTAGGGTAGTTTTGATTTGCATTTCTCTGCTTGCTAGAGATGTTGAGCATTTTTTCATATGTCTGTTGATGGATTGTATATCTTCTTCTGTGAAGTTTGTGTTCAGCTCCTTGGCCCATTTATTGATTGGGTTGTTTGTTTTTTTGGTTATAAGTTTTTTGAGTTCTTTATATATCCTGGAGATGAGTGCTCTATCGGATGTGTGTGTGGCAAAGATTTGTTCCCCCAATGTCGGCTCTGTGTTCACTTCATTGATTATTTCTTTTGCTGAGAAGAAGCTTTTTAGTTTGAATCCATCCCATTTGTTGATTCTTGATTT
>CM053410.1:24991267-25007052 GCA_028644305.1 Xerus rutilus | reverse complement strand
TTTGGTGTCCTGTAAGCCTCTTGTATTTGATTTTCCACTTCATTTTTTATACTTGGGAAATTTTCTGATATTATTTCATTGAAGAGATTGTACATTTCTTTGGTTTGAAATTCTGTGCCACCTTCTATCCCAATAAATCTTAGATTTGGTCTTTTGATGCTGTCCCATATTTATTATATGTTCTGTTCATGATTTTTTAACATCTTCACTGTATGGTCAAGTTTATTTTCAAGACTGTATATCTTGTCTTCATTATCTGAAGTTCTGTCTTCCAGGTGATCTAGTCTGCTGGTGATGCTGGTGATGCTTTCTATTGAGTTTTTAATTTGGTTTATTGTTTCCTTCATTTCAAGAATTTCTGATTTTTTTTTCATGATCTCTAGTTTTTTCTTAAAGTAATCTTTTGCTTTTATTGTTCTCTTATCTCTTTGTTAGAATGATCAATGGTTGCCTTTATTTGCTCTCCTATTTCTTTGTTGGATTGATAAATTTTTGCCTGTAATTGTTCACTTATGTCATTCTTTGTTCACTGATCATTTTAATTATGTACATTCTGAATTCTTTCTCTGACATTTCATCAACTGTGCTGTCAATGGATTCTGTTACAGTGGTATTGAGGTTTATCTGGGTCACTTTCTTCCCTTGTTTTTTCATGTTGATTGTGTATCTTCCTTTCTTGAAATACCAATCAGAGGTATTGCGGCTTCTATCCTGTAATCTTGTATTAACACTCCAGATTACCTGCATCTCACCTTGGAGCTACTTCTGTTCCCCCAGTCTCCCCAGATGGGCACTACTGTCACTAAAGTTGGTGGCAGAGGTAGTGGACATACCTCTAGAGGGCAATGGGATTGGCCTTAGCTGGGCTCCTGAGGTGGCCCCTGAGGGCTGTTTTGCCCCTCTCTTGTGCTCCTGCTGGTGAACAGGAACTCTGGAGGGGAACTGGAGGCGGGCCTAGGTCTCACTTAGGCAGGGTCACAAGCAGGAGAGTCTGTGTGTGACCCTTACAGTGAGTGTGAGCTCCCTGGGGCTAGAGGCTAGCAGGCTCTGGTCTGCCTTCAACTGGGCACCCTGGCATTCCCTAAGGGCGGTTTTGGGCCTTCTGTCTCGCCTGACCACAGGAACTCTGGAGCGGAACTGAGGCGGGCCCAGAGCGCACTTGGGTGGGGCCTCTTCACGCTGGGATCTCTGCAGGCGACTCTTACCCTGGGTGTGCCTTCCTCTGTGGCTGGTTGCTATCAGTCTCTGGTCAACCCTTGGTTGGATACCTGTGGAATTTCCTGAGGGTGGATTTGAGCCCTCTGTGGCTCCTGCTGCTCCGCAGGAACTCTGGAGTGGAACTGAGGTGGGCCCAGGTTGCAGTTGGGCGGGGCTGTCTCTCTCTGGGGACTCTGCAGCGGCTCTTATCCTGAGTTTGGGCTCCCCAGTGGCTAGCGGCTAGCAGTCCCTGGTCTTCCTGTGGCTGGACACCCGTGGAGTTTCCTAAGGGCGGATTTGGGCCCTCTGTGACTCCTCGGTTAGTCAGCTTTTAATCACTGTTATGGAAATACCTGCTCAGAACTATGCAGAAGAGGAAAAGTTTATTTGGGCTCTTGGTTTCAGAGGTTCAGTCTATAGTTGGCCAACTTTATCACTCTGGATCAAGGCTGAGGTGGAGCACCATGGGGGGAAGTGCATGGTAGAGGGGAACTGCTCAGCTCATCACAGAAAGCAGAGGGAGTGAAGGAGAAGTCAGGGACAAGATACATAATCCCCAAGGGCCCACGCTCTGTGACTTGCTTCCTCCAGCCATGCCCTACCTGCCTACAGTTACCACCCAGTAATCCATTCATATATTAATCCATCAAATGGATCAATCTACCAATTTAAGTTATAGCTCTCATAATCTAATCATTTTACCCATAAACATTCCTGCATTGTTTAGCATGAGCCTTTTTAGGGGACACTTCACATTCAAACTGTAACAGTGTTTGCTGAAAAAATAGGATTGTTTGCAGAGTTTCTTGCAGCTTGGATTTTGCTGATTATGTCTCATGTCAACATACTCCCATTGCTTTTTGTGTTCTAAAACTGGTGTCAGATCTTACCAGATTTGTGTTCAACTTTTTTGGTGGGGAAGTCCCATAGTTTGCAAACTGCTCTAGTACTTCCTTTCAGAACCTTTTCTAGTCAAGAATTTGAGCTTCCCTGCCAGGACAAAGTTCATGTTTTATACAATGAGATGCAATAGTCCCAGTTAACGCACATACATGCTCTATGTGCTTTTTCACTTCTCTCTTTACCTACATTTGGCAATAATCTTGGAGGGGAATCTTCAGATTCAAACATTTACTGCATGAAAATAATAATTCCTAAGCCAAAAAACAACTCTCCATGTGCTTTGGATCTTGCAGGTCTCTGCTCCTTCAATTGTTAATCTACTTTTACTTTTCATTTCATCCAGTGCATTCAGGTTTGAAGTCCAAGAAAGTTTAAAATTCTCTCTCTTTTTTAAATTAATAAAAAAATAAACAAGATATCCTTCTACATTTTCTGGCTATTTGGTTTAATTAAGAGACGGCAGAACAAATAAAGTGAAAGCTAATTGTTCCAAAAATTCATCAGGGAAAAGTGAGTGATAGGAAATTTTCTCACACTTTTCTTGGTCTGTCAAATTCATTCTGGGTGAACAATGGGTTACAGAAAATAAATGAGGTCTGTAATGTTGAAATTTAATTTCTTTTTTATCCCCTTTTCTCTTTAAATTTTGAATGCAGAATTGATCTAACAAACAATGAAACATAAGCCTAAAGGAAGAGCCTTTTGGTTTAATTTGACAGAAAGAGAGTGTGTGTTAATACCAGCATCCTTCTTGTTTTTTGCCATTCTATGGCAAAATTTTCATATGTAAATACATTTTGTGGGGAGGAAGAACATTGAGTCATTGCTCACTATAGTTTTTTTTAAATGATTATTTTCAATTATCTTTTTTTTATTTTTTATTTTTTAGTTGTTGATGGATCTTTATTTTGTTCACTTATTATTCATATGTGGTGCTGAGGATCGAACCCAGTGCTTCACGCATGCTAGGCAAGCGCTCCACCACTGAGCTACAGCCCCAGCCCTTCAATTATCTTTACTGGTATTTAAATTCAGTTTTCTAAAATGTCCTCTAAAAATGAGATCTACATATTGAAAAGTAAATAAATAGATACTGATTGATTAAAATAACATGCTTTTTTACTTTGAGACTAGTGAGATTATTTAGGACACAGAAAAGATGTTTGGCAGGTCGCAAAAAACGTTTGGCAGGTTGGAGATAGTAACTAACTTTCTTTGTAACTAAGTGTTAAGCTTTCTAAAGTTGCTATAGCTGGATTATTGATGAGTTCCATCCCTAGTAATTATAGACTGTCCTTGAACACAGTTCATTAGGAGATAAACAATATATTACCCACAGTGGACAAATGTGGGGAGGTAAGGAGTGAATGCTATCTTGTGATTATGGCCACAGACCTGAACCTAGACTTCATATAAAAGGCTGTATTAAAATAACAGTTTTCTTCCAATATTTTTAAATTATGTACTTCAGGAAGAGCAGAATCATGTTTAGAATGGAGGACACACACACACACACACACACACACACACACACACACACAATACTGAGGGTTCAGCCACCAGAGGGTGACATACACCCTCTCTCCACATCCAATGACGTGATGGATACTTAATGATGTTAACTGATGCTGTAGGAGGACAGGGCCCCATTCTACCTGTTTCCCTGCTTTCCATACCTCCTGCTCTGGCCGGACAGTTCTCAGGGTGTCCTCTCTGGTCTCCTGGATTCTAGTCTCACAAGTCTTCTGGAGAGGAATTTATAATCACACGTTTGCTGTTTAAGATCCTTCAATGACAAGTCTCTTCCTTCTGGGATTCAGTGGCACTTGAAATGCTGCATCTTAGCCATTTTTCACATGAGACTGCACTGATGTATTCCCGTGACTCCCTTCCCTACCAGCAGTCTGTTCTAGGATGGGGATCTTGCCTCAACTTTTGTTTTTGGTAGCCTCAGCTCCTAGCAAGATGTCTGACAGAGTGTTGTTGACTATGTGATTAATCATACCTGAGGGACATAAGAAATCATCCCTGTTGCATTTTTTTTAAAGCTTTTATTTTTTAATTTTTTTTTTAGTTGTAGATGGACACAATGTCTTTATTTTATTGCTTTGTATGTGGTGCTGAGGATCGAACCCAGGGCCTCATGCATGCGAGGCAAGCGCTCTACCGCTGAGCTACAATCCCAGCCCCCCTGTTGCATTTTGACAAACACTTTGTAAGTTCCTTTGCTTTCTCTGCCTTGCTTTCAATTCATACAATACGAGGCAAGGAAAGGCCTGAATTTCTGCCTTACCTGGGGCTTTTCTTATTGTATCTATTAAAGAGGGCTCCAGAGTTAAGTGTTACTTTAAGCATAGATCTATGTGTTCTGTTCTGTTCCATTCTGGTCTGTCTTGCCCCATTCCATTCCATTCTGTTTTGAGTCAGGTTGGCCTTCAACTTGTAATCCTCCCGCCTCAGCCTCCTGAGTAGCTGGGATTACAGGCATACACTGCTGTGCTTGGCTATGTATTTTAAAACTTGAACACCATAGCTGGAATTAGTTGACTATTGACAGAAAGGAGGAGATGGATGCTAAGAATGGGCAGGATGAGGGGGTGGAGTGGCTGGAAGAAGAGGAAGAGAGGGCACCAGGTGTCCCCATGGAGGTTTATGGTGAAATACTTCAACCTCACAGCCATTAAAGGTTCTAGTTCTTTTCTACCTGGTGACACACGTGCAAAGTATTATGGTTTGGACATGAGGTGTTCCCCAAAAGCTGTGTTAATGCAGATATGTTCAGCAGTGAAATGATTGGATTGTAAGAGTTGTAACCTAATCAGTCCATCCTAGTTCACACGGACAAACTAGGTGGTAACTGTAGGTAGGTGGGGTGTGGCTAGAGGAGGTGGGTTACTAGGGAGAGCCCTGGAAGGGTGCATCTTCCCTGAGGTCCTTCCCCCACCCCTTCTTCCTGACGACTGTGAGGTGAGCTGTTTCCTTACCTGGGCTTCCCCCTTGATGTGCTGCCTCACTTTGGGCCCTGGGCAATGCAGCCAACCATCTATGGACTGAGATCTCTGAAACCATGATCCTCCAATAAATTTTCCCTCCTCTACGTTGCACTTGTCAGGTATTTTGGTAACAGCAACACAACGCTGATTATAACATATGGTTAAAGAAATCCAAACTGTGCAAAAGAATGCAAACAAAAACGACAAGCAAAACATCTTGCAATTCATCTATTTCACTTTGCTAAAATTTTCTTTTTCCTCATTTAAAATACCATCACCCCCTCCAAATCTTAAATGATTTCCTTTTCAAAAAGATTGGTCTATAACCATCAGAGTTTTAAAAACTTTACTGATCAGAGTTAAAAGCATCACATCTAATATATGGTTATGCAATGATTTGTATTTATACATCTTCTCAAATTTGGGTAAAGGAAGCTCATCAAGGCATCACAAATCAGCAGTGGGCAGCTGGCATAAAGCATAGGCTGGAAATCTGTGTGGCAGGAGAATCATATGTCTGCTGTTTGCACCAGTTGGTTACAAAATCAAAGAGATGAAAACCATCAGAATTGTTTGTCTGAGCCTTGTAAAATTTTTCTTTTTGCATCTTGATGGGAACTGAAATTCAGGGTGGGAAAGAACTAAGATTGAATAAGATGGTTACTCTGAACCTGGAAACTATACTTAGATTCCTTTGAGCTTGGAGGAAGAGGTAAAAGTTATTGCTCTATCAAAGTCCTGGTTGTAAAAGATGTTAAGACAACAAATTTCCATGACATGCTGATATTTCAAAGACTTACTGAGAGGAGACTTACATTTTGGATTTGAATGAGAATGATTGCTTCATATTTACTCCATTTTGAGGTCATAAATTTTTAAAGTATGCTGACAATTGAAATATTTTTTAATGTGATTCCCATTGTATTATTTTTTAAAAAGCTGTTGAAATGGGAAAAGGAGCTCAGACTAGAGACATAATGAAGCTTTGGGGAGAATCCAGCATTTTAAAGGCATGTGATAAAATAAATCAAAAGAAAATGTTTTGAGGCAGACCAAGAAAACCCAAAGTATAAGAGGATTTTTATGACAATTTGAGGCTTCCATGGCACAGTGACCCCAACAGTTGCCTTCCAAGATGAAAGTGTTTAGCATGCTGCTCAGTAAATATTGTTGTTGGTAATGAAAAGTTTATTAGGAAAAAGGGGAATTTTGTGAGTGAATGAAAAGAAAATTGTAAGGCAACATGCCTAATGTTCTAAGTGACTTCAAAACATTTTTTTGAAATATAGGTAATAGAATAAAACATTTTCCTGAAGTACACAAGAAAAATTTAAAGTGATGATCTGAGCAAATAATTTAGTTAATTCTTTTCTTAAAAGTTCCAAACAAAAATAAATATCTCAATTAAAATCTTATTTACATAAAATATTTTGTGATTCATATAAACTTTGTAAAAGCATGTGCTATTCCTAATCCAGATTTGGTACTGAATATTTACTATGTTTTCTGAATGCTCATGTTTTGACTGTTTTTAGAAACATCTTCAAGTTGTTTTCTTCCACTGGGATGCTTATCTTCTGGGGAGCATCTCTTCTGTTTTAATAATTATGTTAATAAAATGGCTTGCTGTTTTTTTTTTTTTTTTTTTTCCATTTTGAGAGTGCAAAATTTGTTGTAGGAGAGTCCAGAATGAGGGAAAAAGGGACAATTTGAAAAGCATACCTCCCTTATTTTAGAACATTTTTTTGCACTGGATTTCCTTTGATGGCCAAAGTCCAGCTGGCCTACCTCTTTCTCCCTGTTCTGCCTTGTGTGATTTTGTTTGGGATGATGGAACCCAGGAGGCAGGGGACAGAGCTGAATCTGAAGTCAACTGCTTAGCAAAGCAGGGAAGAGAGTCACCTTCCTTCACCACAGGAAATGGAGCCTTGCTACAGGCAGGTCCCAAACAGGTTTGTTTAAGTTCTCACTGATGACAGAATTCCTTTCCTTTGGGGTTGATGCTTATTTGTGTCCTGCAAATCTCCCTGCTTATCTTTAGACAAACTCCCAACAATTAGCTGGATAAAACTCTAACCACAAGAGTTTGCTGACCTGCTTTGGGCTGCAGAATGACATAGATCACTTTAGTGAGGGAGGAAAATTGCTGAAGCTTTAGTTAGTGTCGTGTGACATGTGGGATAGCACCAAGAATCTGTTCCTGCCAAAATAGACAAATACAGCTTTCTTCCCCCCATAGAAAGAAGCCAGTCCCGATAAGTCAGAGCAGACTCAGAGCATGTAAGGAAAAACTCCAAACATGCCTTTTCTTCTCCTTCTTCTTCTCCTTTTCCTCCTCCTCCTCGTCCTCCTTCTTCTTCATCTTTTTTGTATGATACAACTTGGAGAAGTAGGGACCGGAGAACAAGAAATGAGAAGAGAATGGATCTTCTAAGGCCAGATTAGTCCTGGTAAAGCTGGGCACCAGGAATTTGGTCAATAGAAATTTCAACTGCCTTGCAATTAGTTAATTAATTGAAAAGATTGCATGGTTGTCTTTTGTTGTCAGACAATGTTTTAGGAGCTAGCACTACAGCAGCAAAAGATTAAGGCTCTGCCATCATGGGATTGATATCATATTGCATATAATATATATTTTATCCCAGGAAGGGATACAGAGCAAATAGACTGTGTAATTTTAGCTAACGATAAGTGCTGTGAGGAAAAATTAAGCAGAGCCAGGGAATGATGTAATGTGTGTGTGTGTGTGTGTGTGTGTGTGTGTGTGTGTATGTGTTGTTTTAGATAAGCAGTCAGGGGCTTCTATGAGGGACCAACGGTGAACAGTGAACCTGGAATGAAGGGGTTACCAAGCCATGTGAACAATTTATCAGTCAAACCAGGGAGTGTTTTTCTTTTCCTCTAGCTCAGGATGTACCTCTGTGAGTCTAGTCTCCAGAGTGTGGGACCTGGGCTCCACTTCCCAAATCACAGAGAGGTCAGAGAGTGGCATCTTGAACTGCTACCAAGCTGGGGAGTGGGACCAGTGTCAGAGCTGTGGCTGGGATGGGAGGGTTGATCTGAGTGGGGTGATGGAGATGAAAGAGGTGACAAAGCCTTGGATCCCCATGAAGCTGCTGTGCAGGGTAAAACTGTGCAGGCCTGGAAGTAGAAGGGGCAGAGTCGGCTCGGGAAGCATAGGATTTGAATCCCAGCACTGCTATTCATCAGCTTGGTGACCTGGGCAGGTTACTTAACTTTTTTGGGAATTTAACTTCTCTTTATCTGGAGAATGTTGTTAACAAAGGTTGTTAGAATTAACTGAGCTAATGTATGTGTCAGGTGCTTATGATAATGCCTAGCACATATGATGATTATATGTCATTAACATATTCCCCACTGTAGGGACCCTGAGCTCTCCACACTCTGTCCACACCCCTATACCTTTTCCTCAGAAGGTACAGGGTCAGGGACCTCTTGAAATAGAGCTATTCTTCTGCCCTCTTGAAGCATGTCTTCAGGATATACCCCAGGCTCCTGCAACTTTCCTTACTGAACCTAAACACAAACAGCTGATTGTTTTCACCTCCAGGGCAATATTATGGTAACTTCATAGCAGATGCCAATGGTGCCTTCTGTTTCCCTTTTCTGACCTTGGAGGGATTTCTTCTGTAGGGATGAATGCAACTTTCTGGCTCTTTCTACTTAAGGTTGAGGCAAATCAAATAAAATAAAAAACAAAACACAATTTCTTGGGAAATCTAACTAGATGAAGCGCCTGTGTCTTTAAATTCCTATAGAGAGAACTGTATTCAATAGCATATAGGAAAATACAAAAGAAATGGAAAGCATGGTGATTGTTCAAAAATGCCAGTGATCTGCTCAGACTGCTCCTCTGGCAAGCTATTTTAATATTAAAAGTGGTCCACAGCCCACTGGTTGAAGTTCAGACTCTGCCTGGAGAAGAACTTTCATGCTCTGCCCTTACTTATCCTCCTAGCTTCCTTGCCTGCTCCACTCCAGCCTTGCCAAACTTCCTCAAGTTTCTGCCACTGCCAAGATCTTGCTGGCCTCCAGTCTTGCCGTGTGCTGTTTCTTCAGCCTGGAGAAAGATGAATAGGTCCAGGTCCCCCAGCCCGCCCACATGTGCATCATCAGCTCAAATGCATCCTCCAAGTCTCTGGTGGGCCTTTCCTTTTTCAGGGAGGTCCTACTAGGTCTTCCAAATCTAGGTGAAATGCTTCTCTTAGGTGCCTTAGCAACTGCCATTTTCTTTATGACAGTGTTACACCGTTACTCAGGGAGGTCTGAGTGCATGTGTCCCATCTCTCTGTGCCCCTCAGTGGCAACTGGTGTAGTAGCTGATATGTTTTATTGAGTAAAAGCATGTTCTTTGCTTTCTAGGAGTTTACAATCTGTTTGATAAAAGAACTAAAAATTATACTCAACATACACAGAACCACAAAGCAAAACCGTTGTGTGAGTTCCTCCAGTGAGTGGATTTCTATGAAGATTTTGACCAAATTTAGCTAGAGAATAGAAGATAGCACAGAGTGTGGAGAAATGAGGTGGAGAAGCAGGCGGGCCCAATTTTGAAGGCCTTTGTAAGCAAGATTAAAGGGTTCAGATGTCATGCTGGGTAATGGGGAGGTTTTGAGCAAGGGAAATTGGCCATCCTTAAAACTAACCGTGACAAAACAATTACACACATGTTCTCTGTAGAGTCCAACTTTAACTAGCTTCTTTTACCCCAAGGTACTGGGAAGCCTCAAAGTTTCCAGACTCATTCAGATTTGTCACATGCCAGCTCTGTCCTTCATCAGCTGTGTGACCTTATGCAAGTTAGTTAAGATCTCCAAACATGGAGGTCCTCAGATGACTATGAGGAAGAAGAACAGAGCCTGCTTTACAAGGATTTGTGAGAACCAAGGGAGCTAAGTTCAGGACTTGGGGCAGTGACTGAAACAGAATAAATACAAAGTCCACTGCGGTGACAGCCGTCAGTGGCAGCAGCAATAACAGCTGTAATGATAACAGGAGTGGTATCCATACTATTAACATAATAGCATAAAGGAACTACCAGAGGATTGCTACTCTGGCAAGTGTGAAAAAGGCCAACTACTTGACGCATGTCATTTCCCGAGGGTGGACCACTGTGAAAGTCTTTGCCCAGGACTGACACTTATTTAGCAAGGAGCTCACAGAAGTGAAGGACCCAGGAGAAGTAGAATCTGGAGGTTAGGAGGAAAGAGGATGAGAAGGACAAAGGACCCCAGGGATGACCCGAAGAGACAAGTCCAAGGAGAAAGAGGTTTCTCTTCCTATAATTGTGGTTATCCACATTTGTCCCCAATGTTGCTCACACACAGGTGCACATGCAAGCAGGCACACATAGACCCACACACTCCCAACACACCAGTGAGAAATCTAGGGGAGGGGAAGCTTTTGTTACATCTCCCGTTTCCCCTTGTGGACTATATAATAGGTTAAGTTGCACTTTAAATTTGAGTTAAAGGATCATTTTGTGCATTTTCTGTGCCCTATTTATTTGCATGTGAACTTTTGGGCTTGTGTAGCCTGGTTCCTTTCTTCCCTTTCCCAGCTGTGCAGGGGTGTAGTGTCATTATTATTGCTGCTGTCATTGATTTGATGCAAATGCAAGGAACCTCCATTGATGTTGTGAGAGTTCTGGATGTCCTTGGGGGATCAAAGTATAGGCAAAAGGTGTGAAAAATGGAGGTCAATGCGGGGTCAATCCTCCCTGGAAATGTGTTTCTGTATTTGAAACCAACCTTACCTAAGGAGCTCTGAGGAAAGGCAGTCATTCCTGCATGTTAGGCTGCACACCCTCTCAGCTCTATTCCCTATCAAGTCCCCCTAGCCCTTTACCCACTAAAATGCCACTAGACTCTTACCTCTGCTATTTAGATTTTTAAAAAATATTTTATTTAGCTATAGATGGACATAATACCTTTATTTGTTTATATTTATGTGGTGCTGAGGATCGAACCCAGTGCCTCCCGTATGCTAGGCAAGCACTCTGCCACTGAGCTACAGCCCCAGCCCTGCTATTTAGATTTGAATCCCCTTTTTAAAAGAGTTTGGCATAGAGAAAGATTAGTATTTTCCCCTAGGAAGAAGAGCCCAATGTGCTTTGTATGCTCATGGCCCATTTTCAGTTTGATGTGACTGTACAGGCACCTGGCTTGACATCATGCAAAATCTGCTGCACTCATGGGAGCAAATGAGCTGCTCCCAGACACCAGCCTAGCAATGGCTCTTCCCTCAGCTGGCAGAAACAACTCTCCCTTCTTTCTAGATGCAGGGACAGTGAGTTCCAAGCTCTGGGGATGAACTGTGGTTGGGATAATAAATAGAGAACCAGGCAAGGCACAGCCAGGACATGGGATATAACAAAAAGGGTCAAAGCAGAGTGGCCCCTGAACGAAGATTTGCCAGGGTACTGCAAAGTTGGGGGGCTGCTGCACAGCTGGGGGGCAAATAGTGCCAAGGTTTTAAAAGACAAAGGGGTTTTAATGAAACAACAACAGCAGCAACAACAACAGAATATATGATTTTTTAAGAATGAGGGCTAAATTCCATGTGAGTTTAGTTTAGCATTCTGTTCCTTTTAGCCAAATAGATTCACTTTTCATGTTGGTTGTAAAACCTGAAGTGTTTGGATGATTGCATGATGAGAACACCTTTGCTGAAAGCTCACTGATTGCCATGAAACTTGCAGATGGGATACAGAGGGCTGTGCCAGCCGAAGATGACTTGCCTGTAATAGTCCTGGGAAATATCTGGTGTTTAGAAGAGAGAGGAAATTAAGGTCTGGTCAAAGTATTTGCACAGCAAATATCTAAAATTGCAGAGGTAACCTGGATATGCAACCACTAGACTATTCTAGAATGAGAGATGACTTCCAGTTTAATGTCTACTTAGTAAGCTACGGAATACACAAAAACAATGATATTCCACAGCTTTTCTACACAGGACTTAATAGTGTGCTGAAGTTATCATTTGAACCAATGACTTAGGGTATCATTAACAATTGGTCAATTTCCAGACACCTTGAATGAAGTAAATACACCCAACTATGGCAGAAACAACCAGTCATCTCCTGATACCTATTTTCTTCTTGTGTACTAAGTTACTGGCCAAGTGCAAGACTTCCTCCCTTTTAACTAGGTGTGACCAGTGACCAGTACAAGTCAATGGTTTATGAATGGAAGTGAGGTATATGACTTCCTGATTTGAATCTCCTGATTTTTCCTTCACAGGGAAAGGCTTGGCCTTCTCTTACTCTCTGTTCTCTTTTCTGCAAGCTAGAATGCAGGCACACTAGAGAAGCTAATTTAAACCATGAAATGGAACCTGTGTTTTGAGGATTGCAGAACCCAAGAAAGAATAATCTGAGTCCATGATGATTATGGACCTCCATATTAGCACTGGATTCTTTTCCCAGATTTTTATGTGAGCGAGAAATAAACTGCTGGACTTCAAAGCCACAGTTGGTTAGATCTCCCTTATAGCAGCCAAACTCATATTCTAACCCATAACACCCACATCTTAAGTTTAATACAATTGGAAACTGGTTATTCCTTTTGTTCAACCAAGATGGTATCCTTTCTTGATCTCCTTTTGCAACACATATTTTATGTATAGCCATGTGGTAATTTTAACAGTAATAGTAGGTTTTGATATTATGCTACTTCACTGTTGATTTCTGTAGTGTCTAGGCAGCTAGACACCAATTGTAAGTGATGTTTTTATTCCTCTATCATGAATGAGATGACCTGGTGTACTTATCTTCAGATGTTTGACAAGTCCATGTTTCAAAGTAGACCAGCATTTGGCTTTAAAGGAAGTGACAAGACAGATCAGATCAGGTGCAAAGAGCATGCTATTTTGTGCTGGCAACTACTTTAGTTGGTTGAGAGGGTATTTTGGGGAGGAGAGGATTGATCAAGTCTTAGGCAAAACTTAAAAATTATCCTGGCACAGTGGTGTACACCTGTAATCCCAGAGGCTTGAGAGGCTGAGGCAGGAGGATGGAAAGTTCAAAGTCAGTCTCAGCAACTTAAGGAGACCCTGAGCAACTTAGTGAGACCCTGTCTCAAAATAAAAATAATTTTAAGAAAGGGCTGGGGACTTAGTTCAGTGGTTAAGCATCCCCTGGGTTTAATTCCCCATACCTAAAAATATTTAAAAAAACCCTTAAAAATTTCTTTCAAAGTTATTCAGTTTTGGGGCTGGGATTGTAGCTCACTGGTAGAATGCTTGCCTCATATGCATGAGTCACTGGGTTTGATACTCAGCACCACATAAAAATAAATAAATAAAATAAAGATACTGGGTCCATTTACAACTAAAAATATATTTTTTAAAATTTCTTCAATTTCAGTTTTGTAACAGTTTACTATAAAATAGGCAAGTAAGGAAAAAGTCCTCTACTAGAAGAATGTTCCATTCAAAATTTCAGCTTTATGGGAACCAATAGAAAAATAACAAACATTTCCTAAGTGTTCATGTGCCCAGAATGACCTGGGAGCTTTAAGTACAGTATGCCCTATTGTCCCTGCTATTGCACTATTAACTATGCTTTACAGATGAGAAAATTGGCAGAGATGCTCAGTGATTTGCAATATTTATACCCCTCATAGTGGCACTGCCAGGATTGAATCCTAGCCTGACTTCTAGACCCCAAAGTCTCAACCAAGGTCTAGTCTACACATTTATACCAATGCTTAAAACCAATGGGTTTTTGGTGGTATTCCCAACAGTTTCTTTCTCTGTTCCAGCTTATCATTACACTATTTCAACCCAGCAATTTTTAAGTGTCTGTTTATTTGAAGAAATTCACAGGCAAGAAGCTGGAAAAATTACTAACAGTAGAATGGTTATATCAGTATTGTCAACACACAGACATTTGACTTTGGTTTGGTTCTGATAGTGGCGAATGGTTTGTAGCAGGAACAGAAATCGAAAGGCAACTAAATGACATCATAATATAGCAATGAAGTTAATTTTTCTTTAACAAATGTCTTCACAAATAAATGTGTCTTTATTCCTGTATGCCTCCTATTGATCAAGCACCTTAAGAATATTCTCCTTTGAGCTGGGCGCAGTGGTGCACGCCTGTAATCCCAGCACTTTGGGAACTTGAGACAGGAGAATTGTAAGTTCAAAGCCAGCCTCAGCAACGGTGAGGTGCTAAGCAACTCAGTGAGACCCTGTGTCTACATAAAACACAAAACAGGGCTGAGGATGTGGCTCAGTGGTTGAGTGCCTTTGAGTTCAATCCCCAGTACCAAAAAGAAAAGAAAAAAAGAATGTTCTCATTTGAAAAGAGCCTTCCAAGTCTATGCCAATCAGATGTTCTTCGTGGGTCAAATTTTGGACCTATGAAGGCATCTTTTTGGCAAAATGTCACTCAGAAACAAGACTAATGAAGGAAGTTAGTATATAAGTTAGAGAATTCTGATTTAAAAAAAATGAAATACAGGTTTAGAGTAATGAGACTAATTGTCTTAGTGCCAGTGGTTATGAGAGCACAGTTCTGAAATTATCTTACTCATGAGAGTAATGCTGGAATAATAGTGGCTTTCTGATAATGACTTTAAAGGAAACACTGGGAGATGCTGGAACTCAGATACTTGTTATCTTCAAAAGGGAACAAAATGCTCAGAACAAGTTCATAGTGCAATCTGAGAAACTGACAGTTTCTTCTCTGGCTCAGTTCTTTCAGCAACCAAATTGCTCATCTATTTATGTCTTAGTTAGTCACTGAGGAACCAGAGGAATTCTCTTCTTTCTCTACTTCTCTATTTGAGACTTCAAAAAATTCAGTATGCCTCACTGGAGGACTCTGTAGAGTTGCTGATCTTCCTGTTTAATTCTCCTTTATTCTGGGAAATAAGTGAGATTTAAAATTTAGTGATGAAGAGATGTGATGGATAGTTGAAGAAGTGACAGGAGCTGAGTTTCCAAAGGACAGTCTGCTAGACTTTACTGTGTGACATCCATGCTATGCTCATGTTCATGTGTCTGAGACCAACAGGGGGCCAGGAGTATTAGGCTCAGCAGCAAAGCGTGTGTTTAGCATACACAAACGGTTCAATCCTGCCCCTCACAGACAATATCCAAGACCCAGAGGACAGCCTAAGAGAATGGTCTCTGATAAGAACTCAATTCTCTGCCTGTAGCCATCTGCAAGCTGGAGTTTGTTGATAAGCACTCCCACAAATTCTAACATTAGCAAGCCATCTTCCCATACTACATGGAAGCCAGCCTACCCCAAATGCACAGAAAACAGGTTTTCAAGTAGGAGAGGAATAGTTGGAAGCACACTCTCTTCTTTTTCCCTGAGCTTGCTGCTCTGCAGACCACAGTGGTCACCTAAATTCTCCTGGGTATCTGCAAATCATCCTTCCTGAGTGAAAACCAAGTGTGCAAACCCTTTCCAAGCCACATAGCAGTGTCATGTTCAGGTCATCAATCATTGTCGCCAGCACTGGAGGATTCTTTGGTTGATGGTGTTACTTCCTGAGCTGGCTTCTCCCTATCAGCAGGATTTAAGCCTCATTATTCTCTTGGCTAAAGGAGTGCTCAAATTTCATAAGGTTTTTCCTTTCTCACAGGATGAGGAGGAAGAGGACAACTGGCTCCCTGAGTTGTGCTTTATTTTGGGCTCTTGAGTTGTGAGTGATC
>CM053410.1:24950738-24990767 GCA_028644305.1 Xerus rutilus | reverse complement strand
ATATTTGAATGCAAATTGACTGGACACTTGCAATATAAGGTATAGAGGGAACTTGAATACTGAATACAAGTTGGAATTTGATGTCCTTTGAGGTTTTCTTTCTTTGTTGTTTTTTAATTCTTAGAATCTGTGATTTTTGCTATAGCTAAGGGCATATTCAGATATGATATGTCCTCAGTTCCAAATGTAACTTGTGCCACATAACCCAGGAATGCTCTCATGGGCTGTCAACATGGGTATTAAAAGAGTGTCAATGGGGAGAAGCAGATGGTCCAAAGAAGCCTGCATCCTAATTACAGTGCCTCAAAGTTATTTTTCTGGGTGGGTCACCAGGCCGGTCAGTAGGGGGCGGTATGGCACAGTTAATGGAAACTATAATGTCAAGGTAACATCACAGACTAGTCAAGGCAATCTTAACCTGAGGTCAGAAGGATGGACTCAGAGACTGTGTAAGGTTCCTGTCTAACTTGTAATTCCAAGACACAGTGACTCAGTGACCCAGAAGAAACTAGGATTTCCTGTGAAGCCAGGACTCTGAGCCAAAGCTGACCACCCACTGTCATCGACTGTGGAGACAAGCAACATCCTTTGCCTCCCCACCCGAGAAGTAGCAGCCCTGGCCTCTTGGCCTCATAGCTTCTGTCTGGTGTTCTCCCAATGTTGGAGGAGGAAACAGTCTCCCTGAACTTTGCACGTGGCTAATAGCATTCTCATGACTTTGGGGCTCCAGACCTGCCCCATCACCTCCTCTGATTAGAGCTGCTAGTTTGGAGTCTGGATGGCTGGCTTCCTGCAGACCAGGCTGAGAGACTGAGCTACAGCCAGCAATTCTGAGAGGTCACTAGGTCGTGGTTCTCCTCTTTGTTTTCCTGTCCCCTGAAGCAGATTTTTGAATAAACAGCTCTTTCCTCTCACAAACCGAGACATGAAAAATACTTCTGGGGTCCCGCTTGCTGCTTTGCTGGTCCTGTTTCCTGTGCCCTGTTCAAGCACTGTCTCTGATTTCTGTCCTTTTGGGGTGTATCATCATGATTAACAGTATTGGATCACAAAGGCCACAACCTGGGTACTCTTCCATTTTGGGAATGGTCTTAGTTACAGGAATCTCTTCTGTGTTTGGAAAGATACTATGTTTTCTTAAAGGTCTTTTCCTTGTAGCAATCAAGATTTTAAAAATTCCACAAAGAAATATTTCCATTCTTGGTCATGCTTGATATCATGCATCGCTTAGAATTGGTTGAACATAATTAAAACAAGCAGGAAACTCAAACACATGCAGAAATATCAAGACTTCTCAATGCCAGTGTAGGAATATAAAGTTGGCAACTCTCATCAGCAATGCCTGTGTTCTGTTTTTCCAGCTTTATTGACTCCATCGACGGCCATGTACGCCTGCACCACCAACAGACGTGTATGTACGGCACAAATATGCAACTGCTAACTACGCACAGATCCCCAGGGTTTTGATGATGATGATTTCTTTAGGACAAACAAACATAAAATCCTTGGCGATAAAAAAAGTTCTTAAAATGTAAATAACATTTTGAATACCAGCCTGGATGCTGCATGATTAAAAATCATTCCGTTTTCTTGTTTACTCTTTGCGTTCATTACTTAGAAACCACTGAACCTGGTGATTCAGAATAAGTTATCTACTCTTTTAGTTCTCTCTGTGGGAGTCAGCTCTGTGATTTTTTTTCTTCTTCTTCCTTTTGGATGGGTCCAAAGATGGAATGTTTTGGTATTGTTCATTATTTAGTCGTCTGGTTTATTTATTGGAGCTAAATGGCAATGTTTCCATTCTCCTAAGCTTTAAATTCAGTAGGAGAGCCCTGTCTTCGTCAAAATTGTCATAATTTCTTGTTTGAACGAGCAAGGACCCTGATTGCAGGCTCAACAGTTTTTACTCTTGTTCCTTGATGGTCCATTGTCCACGTGGCAGCACGGAGAGATTCCAAAGAGAAGGGGAAAAAAAAAAAAAAAACCACAATAGGAAATTAGATTATGTGTTGCCCTTTCTTGAAGCTCTCCTGTGGCTCTCCATAAACTTAAATTCCAATTCATTGCCCTGCTTATGAGGCCTTATCTGATCCAACCCCTGCCTGTTTTTCTGGCCTTCCTTTACAAACTGTTTTGTTTTGAGCTTTAATAAATTTATCATTTTGCAGCCATCGCCACAATGCAATTTTAGAACAGTTTCATCATCTCAAAAAATTATCGCGAGACTACTAGCTGTCAATCTCTACTCATATTGCCAAGTCCCAGGCAAGCACAAATCTGCTTTTGATCTTTGTATATTTACCTCTTCTGGATATTTCTTATAAATGGATTCACACAATATGCATTCTTTTGCAGCTGGCTTCTTTCATATAGTGTCAGGTTTTTGGGATTTACCCGTAATCTAGCATTTATTAGTATTTCATTCATCTTTATTGCTGAATAATATCCCATTGTATAGACATACCAAATTTTGTTTATTTATTCATGTTGATGGGCACATGTAATGTTTCCAGGTTTACCTATTAGAGATAATACTGCTATAAGCAGTATATGAGTTCATAAACAAGACTTTGTGTGAACATGTGTTTTCATTTTTATCGAGTACATTCCTAAGAGTAGGAAGCCTCTGTTTAAATTTTTAAGAAACTGCCAGACAGATTTCCAAAGTGGCTGCATCATTTTATATTCTCATCAGCAATGTCTGAGGGTTCCAGTTTCTTTGCATCCTTGCCATACTTGGTATTTTCTTTCTAAAAATAGCCATTTTAGTGCTTTTTTTTTGCATCTATTGAAATGCTTGTGAGAATTTTGTTCTTCATTAATATGGTATATTAAAATTGCTTTTCTGGATGTTAAGCCAACCTTGCATTCACTTTGCTATTATTTCGTTAAGGAATTTTTTTTTTTGGTACTGGGGATTGAACTCAGGGTACTTGACCACTGAGCCATATCCCCAGCCCTATTTTGTGTTTTATGTAGAGACAGGGTCTCACTGAGTTGCTTAGTGCCTCGTCGTTGCTGAGGCTGGCTTTGAACTCGCAATTCTCCTGTCTTAGCCTCTCAAAGTGCAGGGATTACAGTCGTGCGCCACCGCGCCCAGCCTCATTAAGGATTTTTATATCTATTAGATATATGGATCTGGAATTTGGCATTTTTCTTTCTTGTGATGTCTATGTGTGACTTTGGTATCAGGGTAACACTGACCTGCCTCATCATTGGTGATTTCCAACTCATCTAAATTCTCAAAGAGTTTATGAAGTAGTGGCATTATTGTTTTCTTAAATATTTAGCAAAGTCATGTGATCCTGGGTTTTCTTTGTGTGAAGATTTCAAATCGTTAATGAAAATTCTTTATTTGTCAACAGACCTATTCAAATTTCCTATTTCTTCTTGAGTCCATTTATGTCTTTGTAGGAATTTAAAAATTTCATCTACATTGTCTTTTTTTGTCATAAAGTTGTTATAATATTCTTTATAATCCTCTTATTTTTGTAATGGTAGTGTTACCTCTTTTTTCCTTCTTGATTTTGGTAATTTGTGTCTTCCTTCTTAATGTCATTGAAGTTTTGTCAACTTGGCTAATATTTTTAAAGAATCAACTTTTAGTTTTATTGATTTTCCCTATTGTTTTTTCTGTTTATGATTTCATTGATCCCACTGTAATTATTATTGTTTCATCTCTTCTGCTTGCCTGGTGTAATTTGTTCTTTCTCTGTTTTGTAAAGTGAAATCTTAGGTTACTGACTGGAGATCTTTCCTGTTTTCTGGCAGAGGCATCAAAGTTAGGAATTCTCTTTACATGCTGCTTTAGTTGCATCCCATAAGTTCTGATGTTGTATTTTCATTTCCATTCAATTCAAATTATTTTTTAAAATTTCTTATATTTTCTTCTCTGCCTAGTGGGATTTTTTTTAGAAATGTGAAGCTTGATTTCCAGAGATTTGGGGATTTTCCAAATTTATTTTTCACGTGGAGCTCTCACTCTATTGTGCTCAGCATACTTTGGATGATTTTAATATTTTTAAATTTATTGAGATTTGTTTGAAAGTTCAGCATAAGTCTACCCAGGAAAATGTTTCATATGTACTTGGTAAGATTTCTACCATTTCTACAATCGTTGCCTAGAATGTTCTATAAGTATCACTTGAGGTGATATGATGGTGCTTTCACTTCCATATCCTTGCTGAATCTTTTGTCTGGTGGTTCTATCAATCAGTGAGAGTGGGATAGTGAAATCTCCAATTGTTGAATTGTGTCTTCTTTGATCTATGTCAGTTTATAGTTCATGTGTTTTGGGACTCTAATATCAGGTGTATATACATAAATAATTGTATCTTCCTGATAAATTGACCCTTTAATGACCATGAAGCGACCTCTTTATCTTAACATATATCTCTTAAAATCTATTTGTATGATAGTAATATTGTCATTCTAGGTCTCTATGGAAGTGTTTTACATGATAATCTTCTCCTTCGTTCTCTTACTTTAAATATGTGCCAATGAGCATAGATGTGTCTCCTGTAGATAGTATTTAGTTGAGTCTTGCTCATTTTTTTTTCTTCTGGTACCAGGGATTAAACTCCGGGGCACTCAACCACTGAGCCACATCCTCAGCCCTATTTTGTATTTTATTTAGAGATAGGGTCTCACCAAGTTGCTTAGTGCCTCAGTTTTGCTGAGGCTGGCTTTGAACTCATGATCCTCCTGTCTCAGCCTCCTGAGCCCCTGGGATTACAGGCATGAACCACTGCACTCTGTTGAGTTTTGCTCTTTTTACCAAGTAATCAATTGGTTTTGAATGGGATATTTAATCCATTTACCTTTAATGTAGTTGTTTATAAAGGTGGATTTCTACGTGCCATTTTTGTGTTTGTTTTCTATTTCTTTATGCATTTTCCCTCTATTCATCTTTTATTGCCTTTTTATTATAAGCAAAGAATTTGAGCATATTGTTTTTAATCATTGTTGATTTTTTCACCATATACTTTTTAGATTCCACCCCCCAAGTTGTTGCTCCAGGGATTACAACATGCATCTTTATTTGTTACAATCTATTTTAGAATATTAACTTAATTCTAGTAAAACACAGAAGCATTGTTTCAATGGGATGTCATTTCCCCTTCCCTTATGCCATTATTATCATATATGTTACTTTTGATATAAACTCAATAACAGTGTCATAATTATTGCTTTATATAATTTTATGCATTTCTTTTTAAAAACTGAGCTTTATTGGAACACAGCCAGGCTCATTCATTTATATTTTGCCTACTGTCTCTTTTCTCTTTTCTTTTTGAGATGAGGTCTTGTTATGTTGTGTCACCTGGCCTCAACTCCTGGAATTAAGTGATTTCTCTTGCATCTGCCTCCCAAGTAGCTGGAACTACGAGCATATATCACTGTACCCAGTTCTTATTGCTCCTTTTGTTAAATTACTGGTTTACCATTTAAATTTTTTTTTATTAACAGTTTTTAAATTGTCAAATAAAATTGTATGCATTTTTATGTATACCATGTTTTGAAGTGTGTCAACATGTTTTGGAGTGTGTATACAATGTAGATAGATGAAGTATAGCTAATTAGTATACACCATATCATACATACTTGTAATTTTTGTCAATCTTATGTATTTTAAAGAAGCCAAGAACTGTAAAAATATATTTTTATAGTCTTTTTTTAAAAATATTTTTCAGTTGTTGATGGACCTTTTTTTTATTCATTTATTTATATGTGGTGCTGAGAATCAAACCCAGGGCCTCACACATGCAAGGCAAGTGCTCTGCCACTAAGCCACAACCCCAGCCCTGTTTTTTATAGTCTTTTAAATTTACTCATGTGTTTACCATTCCCAGCACTCTCCATTTCTTTTCTTCCTTTAGAATGTCTTACAAGGCACACAGGCTAACAATAAATTCTTGCTTATTTGGGATTTTCTTTATTTCACCTTAATTTTTGAATCATAGTTGTCCTGTTGTCCTGGATATAGAGTGTTTGGTTGATGATTTATTTATTTTAGTCATTTGAACATCTTATCCCACTGCCTCCTGGCTGTCAAAGGACAGTGCTCCATGGATGTTTTCATGTCTGTGCATGGTCAAATCTTTCTGAATAAAGAGGCTAGCACTTGTTAAAGAGATGATTGTATGGCAAACAAGCTTTGGAAGCTCAAGGCAGATGTTTCCAGAAAGATTTAGGACATCTCCCTACAGACTATTACTGTTTTTATTTCAAAGGGTGATATAAACTTCTCCTCATTTCCTCAGAGAAAACTTGTTTACATTCCAGAATAAAAGATCACTCCCCTCCAGGTGAAGATGTGCCAGAAGTTTCTATATAAAGTTTGAGTTTTATAATTTGGGGGTTATTCTTCTGCAGTATAAATCTCATTGAATGTTCAAGTAACATCTGGCTCTCATAGGATTGTCTTGTAAGGAACCAGGGCATGGGAAACTGACATACACTGTTCTGTGAACAAGAGGCCTTTATTAGAATCTAGAGTTCTGTTTCTCTTCATATATGTGTATTTTTGAGAAATTGATCATTAATAACATTGTTGTGGTCTTATAGTTAGTTTTTTTCTCTTACTACTTTTAGTATATTCTCTTTGTTTTTCTTTTTTTTTTTACTAAGATTTGTTTAAACCTTTATTTTATTTATTTATGTATTTGGTATATGGTGCTGAGGATCAAACCCAGTGCCTCATGTGTCCGAGGCAAGTGCTCTACGACTGAACCACAACCTCAGTCCCTCTCTTTGTTTTTCTATTTCAACAGTTTGACAGTAATTGGTATATGTGTGGATGTCTTTGCATTTATGCTGCTTGGGTTTGCTGAGCTGTTTGGATCTATAGAGTGATGTTTCCCATCAACTTTGAAAAGCTTTTAGACATTATTTCTTCACATAGTTTTCTCTGCCTCTCTTTCTCTTTTTCTTCTTGGATTCCCATTATATATTTGGGAATATATAATGATATTTGGTATTGTCTGATATTTGGTATTGTCTACCAAGTCTTTGGGCCTCTGAATGTTTCTTCAATCCTTTTTCCCTCTGTCCTTCATATAGGATAATTTTTATTGTTTTATCTTTGCATTGATTTTTCCCCCCTTCTGCTGTGTCGAAGATGCTACTGAGACCTTCTAGTGACATTTAAGAAAAAATTGCAGTTGTGGTACTTTTCAACTTCACAATTTCCTTTTGATCTGTCTTATAATTGCTCTTTATTAAGATTTGCTATGCACTGAGTCATTATCATTATATTCTCCTCTAATTCTTTAAAAACTCTTTTGTTTAGGTCTATGAACATGTTTATGAAAGCTGCTTTGAAATCTTTGCTCATTTGGACACTTAGGAGCACACAGAGACAGGCTTTTTTTTTTTTTTTTCCCTTGACTGCCCCTTTCCCCCGAGTATAGGCCATATGGTGCACGTGCATTCTCTCTCTCTTATCAATCTATTTTTGTTTCTTTTCATGCCTCATAAGTTTTGGCTGAATATTTTAGATAACATAGTTTGGCAACTATCAGTTTTGACTTTTCTTTTTGAGGGTTATTGTGGTAGTGTTTTTTTTTAAATTTAGTAACTTGCTTTGAAGGAGTCTGTTTCCCTGCACTGTGTAGACACTATTTTTTTTCCTTGCTTTTATTTCTAAGTCTGGTTTTGGAGGGAAGCCTTTTGAAAAGGTGGCATTTGAGTAAATAATGAGGAAGAAGAAGAAAAAGAAACAACTCAGTGATATGTGGATAAAGAACATTCCCTGAAGATTATAATATAAAGGTTGTATTACTCAGGGGTTCTCCAGAGAAACAGAACCAAAGGATGTGTAAGGATAGAGTAGTCCTCCATCCAGGGTTTTGCTTTCTGAACTTTCAGTAGTCTGTAGGTAATTGCAATTCAAAATATTAATATCTATCAACTCTCTCAAGATACAGAACACATTCATATAATTCTTGCTATGGTTATATTGTAATTGTCTTATTTTATTATTAGCTACTGTTGTTAATCTCTTACTGTGACAAACTTATAAGTTAAACTTTACCATGGGTGTATATGATCAGGAAAAAACTAGTATATATATAAGTTTCAGTATTATCTGTAGTTTCAGGCATCCATTGAGGGGCAAACATATCTCCCATGAACAAGTATTCACTGTATATGAGAGAAGGTTTATTTTGGAAATTGATTCATGAGATTATGGAGGCTAAGAAGTCCCACAGTATCTTACCCACAGGCTGGAGAATCAGGAAAGTAGTATAATTCAGTCCAGGTCTGAAGGTCTGGGAATCAGAGGAACTATTGGTACAAATCCCAGTCTGAGACTAAAGATCTGAGAAGTACAGGGCAGGCAGAGTACTAGTACAAGTCTAGGAGTCTGAAGGCCCAAGAAGAGGTGCTGTCACATCCAAGGCAGGGGAAGATGAACGGATGAATGGCCCAGTTCAAGAAGAAAGAGAATCCATCCTTTTCCCACAATTTTGTTCTATTGGGTCCTCAATGAATTGGGCAGTTGATACCCACCCACATGGGTGAAGGCAGATCTTTTTTATTCAGTCTACTGAATAAAATGTTAGTCTTTTCCAGAAACACCCTCACAAGCACTCCCAGAAATATTATTTTACTAGCTATCCAGGCATCCTTTAGCTCAGTCAAGTTGACACATAAAATTAACCAGGAGAAGGGCCATGCTGGAGAAAGTGACTCGATGTATCCAACAAATACCAAGAAGGTCAATGGATCTGGAGCACAGAAAATGAAGAGAGGTAAAACCAGAAAGAGAGACAGGTTTCTGGCCTCCAGCAGGACAGAGTAAGCAGATCAACAGATCCTTGCCACCTTCTCTCAGTTAGGGCTCTCTTTGCCTTGCTATAGTTTCCTCATAGAGATCATAAAGATTATTTTTTAAATTATTTTAAAACAATTTTCCCTCAAGCTTCTAAGAGCATGGATTTTTGCCACGTGCACTCTTGCATCCCAGCACTCAGAACCATGCCCAGCACGTAACACACCTCAGCAAGAATCTGTGGAAAGAAGGAATTGACAATTCAGTTGAACTTGGTCCTCTAGAGAGTTTTCTCTTCTCTATGCATGCCTGAAACTCATTTTTCCTTTTGTTGCTCTGAAAATGTTTGCTTAGACTGTTTTGTCTCAAAATTGAAGCTCTTTCAGGAGATGACAAAGGTCTTCATATCAAAGGGAGCCTTTTTTTTCTCAGGCACATGTGGATGCACCAAGGGATGGAGGCTCCTACCACATTCATGGTTGATAATAAGATGCAGGAGACCTTAGCCACCTGAGCATCTTTAGGGAATATTGACTGCAGAAGTGGTAGGAAAACCTTCTGGGCCACTTGTCTACTTTCTCCTGCCTCTTCCCCTTCCCCACCCTCCAGCTTCGGCATGTAAATGCATCCACATCTCACCAATCTAGGTTGTGATGGAGGTTTGTTATAAAGACAGGTTAAATGATGCAGACACACCAATCGGAAGATTACTAGAATAATCAGGGACAAAAGAGAAGTTGAAAATGCACAGTTAAAAGGAATAGACAATTAGGTGATGGTTAAGTCCTTCCTCATCTGCCCACTACTCGTCCAGGAGTGTTTAAAGCCTTCCTTACTCCTGGTTACAGACCCTCGATCTGATGTGGCCGGAGTCCTTACTAACCCATAACCCAGCCCCGGAAAGCTTTTTGCTGTCTATTTTATTTTTTGTGGAATGTCAAGAGGACATTCCCTCCTGCCTTGTTACATCTACTTCAGGCTTCAAGACCCAGTCTTCCAAGAAGAATGTTCTTGCTCTCATTATCCCACGAATTTCTCTGGGGCTTCCTGACTATACCAATAACATCCGCAGTTTAGCATTGACATTTTTTGTTTTTTAAAAAAATTAAAAAAAAAATTAATGATGATAATTCTAGTACATATTTCTTAGTATGTTTAAAGTGATCCCCCAAATCCTTGATCCATAATAATTCTCAATAAATACTTATTACTTGATTAATTTTGCATTTTCTTACATGGACGGAGATGGTAGTTAATTCTAGAAAAAATTATGTTTCATTCTTCACAGTGACTCTAAGACAATTTTAACATCTTTAGGGGGCTGTGGTTTTGGCACTATAGGACCAGGATTTTAAGTGACTTATGCTTTTCCTTTTGGGAATCCTTTTTCAAAATAAAGTCATTGTTGTGAACAGCATTCTTTTGTTCCCTCTAAATGTTACCAAAATGTTCCCCTTACCTTCTCTCTTTTCCATTGCATGCTCAGATGTCTTATACGCAAGAATTTCACCTGAGTGTGGTGCTACATTCCTTCCATTCGTCTCTATAGTTATTTCAGTTCAAACATGTACGTTGAGTTTTTTTTAAAAAAAATCATGGATCACTGTGTTTATGCACAGACTGGAGTACAACGCATGAATGCACAAACACCTCTAACTCTGAAACATAACTACAACATGTGGTTATCACGTGGATCCTTACACCTAAGGCAACTCAGGATCTTGATCCTAATAAACTCTCATACTAGAGACAGCCGGACCTAACTTGTGTTTTTTCAAGGTCATTGAAATTTAGTTTTTCTGCTTTATACAATTGGAAATAAAAATGAATCAACTTGTAGGGAGTAGAAAAAATCATCTTTTGTCAGAAAGAAACAGTTTCATTGATCCCCAGAGAACCCTGGTCTTTTATTTCTCTATTACACAGTGAAAATGACTAGTGGATTTTCCAACCCCCTCCTCAGCTTTCTTTCCTCTATTCCAGTTTTGCTGAAGATTTGTATTGGGGGTAATCTTCTTCAGGATATAGAATTTCTCCTGGGTTAAAATGTCATACCTCTAGTTCCATTTTCTTTCTTCCTAGGTTTTCCTCAAATTTTGTTTACTTTCTCTCCTATTTGTTTTCCAGGCCACTAACAAAGATGCCCAATGGTCAGCTCTCAAAGAGCTTACAATCCCATTTCTCAAGAAAATGATATGATGTATCTTCTTATTCATTTTAACTTCAGTTAAAATTAAAAATAAACAATTAAGCTGTTGACACAATAATTTCACACTAGCCTGTATACCACTGGACCTCCTGATTTCCTGTGCTGTTTTCACGTTAAAGAATTTAGCTTAACAGTGACTTCTCAGTAATGCATGGAACTTTTGGTTCACCTAGCAATTCATTTCTGAAATGTTCTCTGGAGATGTAAATGAGATCCAAGAATTGAAGAGGTTGCTCTTGGGAAGTATTGTGCATAGCATAACATAAAATCTCTGATGTGTCCCAAATCCTTCCACTTGATCAGGAGTGCCTTGTTTCTTTTTCTTTTTTTTTCATTTCTCTGGTTGTATGTGATGTAGAATCACAACATACATGCAGTCAAACATAAAGCTGGGGCTACGATGTCTATCTCATTCCACCATCTTTACTGTCCCCATACCCCCTCCCCCCCCACCCATGTGACCAAAGTTCCTGTGTCTTCCCCCACATTATGGATCAGCATCCACTTATCAGAGAGAACATTTGGCATTCGGTTTCTTGGGATTGGCTTACTTCACTTAGCATGATATCCTCTGGCTCCATCCATTTACCTGCAAATGCCATAATTTTATTCTCTTTTATTGCTGAGTAACATTCCATTGTGTATATATACCACAGTTTCTTTATCCATTCATCTATCGAAGGGCATCTAGGTTGGTTCCACAGTTTAGCCACTGTGAATTGAGCTGCTATAAACATTGAAGTGGCTACGTCACTGTAGTGTGCTGTTTTTAAGTCTTCTGGGTATAGATCGAGGAGTGGGATAGCTGGGTCAAATCCAATCCAAGTTTTCTAAGGAATCTCCATACTGCTTTCCAGATTGGTTGTACCAATTTGCAGTTCCACCAGCAATGTATGAGCGTGCCTTTTCCCCCACATCCTTGCCAACACTTGTTGTTTGTATTCTTGATAACTGTCATTCTGACTGGCATGAGATGAAATCTTAGAGTAGTTTTGATTTACATTTCTCTAATTGCTAGAGATGTTTAACATTTTTTCACATGTCTGTTGATTGATTGTATATCTTCTTCTGAGAAATTTCTGTTCAGCTCCTTGGCCCATTTATTGATTGTTTTTTTTTTTGGTGTTAAGTTTTTTGAGTTCTTTATATATCCTGGAGATGAGTGCTATATTGGATGTGTGTGTGTGACAAAGATTTGTTCCTAGAATGTCGACTCTCTGTTCACTTCATTGATTGTTTCTTTTGCTGAGAAGAAGCTTTTTAGTTTGAATCCATCTCATTTATTTTTTCTTGATTTTACTTCTTGCACTCTAGAAGTAGCAGTGCCTTGTTTCATTTCTAACATTCAGGAATTTTTGTAGTCCCTAAAGCCTTGGTCTGTTTCACTAACATATTAGTCACTCGCTCTAGGACTTCTCCCTCCACACTCACCACTTGATTTCTTCCATTTTAGGAGATTTGCAATAGAGTTAGATTTAGAAGGAATACTTTTGGATGGAAGACAGTACACCCACACCAAGAAGGACAGAATTCCCTACTTCCTTGGGAGGCTATTTGTAACCCGGGGTTACAAATTAAGAACAAGTGTTGAACTTTCAGTTTCCACGCACTAAGAAAATCCCAAATCTTGCCTGGACAGTGCGCGAAGAGTGTAGGTATCAGCAAGAGATCCACGTTTAGGAATGGAACTTCCTGTACTGCAAAGTGGCTGCCACTTAGTAGGGCAGGAAGAGAGATCATGTGTATTGCCAAGCATGCACGGGTGACTGGAGAAACTGAACAGAGTTCAACAGGCTAAAGAGATCAGCTCCTCCGCTCCCCACGCAGGCATCCTGTCTGCTGCCGAAAACCAATAGCCTTGTGCTTCCAGCAATTCTATCCAAGACTGTGTTTTGGTTGTATGGTTGTTTATTTTGGAAATGTCACAATAAATAACTGAAGAGGGAATATTAGAGAAGGCCTCCTTGGGAAAGCCTACAAATTCTTTGGGGACATAAAGCCACATGCATGTGGCCTCTGATAAGAGGAAATCGCTATAGATAATATTTGCTTTTTCTATATTCCCTGAGGACAATAAACTAGAAACAGGAACAAGCAGTAGAAAAAAATCTATTTGTTTGTCTAGGAAAGCCTTCTATTTTAGTCATTTTGGTTAAACCAGGGAATGAGGACACTCGATCCTAAGCTCACTGAGTGCCCTGAGGCACACTGTTCAGATGTGCTGGAACACTCAGGAGTTAGATGGCCAGATCCGGAGGGGTGTGATCCATTTTTACTCCTCCATGCCTGGGCCAGCTCTTTGGGGACCATGCCAGGGCTGTACTGCATGGATTAGGTCTCTGGTCCATCTCGTCTGCCACAGCCTGAGACTTTCTGATACAGCGTGATCTGGAGATAGGTTTTCGGGCTTAGCTAAGGTGAAAGAAGGCTAAAAATCAAAGCAACCCTCCCTCTCTGCCCCATGGCATGATCCTGTTTGTGCACACACAGGGGGTGGGAGGGGGTGTGTGGGGCTCTCGCCTTCCTGATCACTTTGAGCGTTTTTCTGTAAGGGTTTTGGCCTGGTCAGGTAAACTGCCACAAGAAACCATGAGCCAGAGCCAAATCTTACATCACTGAAAAGTTAAATTGTCCTCTGTGTAAGACCTGAAGCCATAGCATCTGAGGCACCGACCCCCCCCTGGAGAAGGAAATGCCTCTCAAGGAGTCCCTGAGTTACTCAGAGCTCATCAAAGAGAGGATTTTACTTCCCTGAAGAGTTGTTTATTTTTCTTCCTAATTACTAAAGAATAAGGCCATCTTTTTCCTGAACGTTGATTTGGAGATTCTGATTTTGAATCTGCCTTCCGTTAGCTTGCAAAAGAGTGATATCCTAAACAACCCAGCAGGAAGACTTTTGGATTCCAATATCCCTAGAGGAAGAAGTGGACAAGACGATCAGAGAACACTAAGTTACTGACATTTTTCAGAGGAATTGGTAAGGTGGGCAAAGACCAACAAATCTCCATGAAAGGCAGACAGAAGCCACTGCCTTAAAAATAGAGGACCTCAGCAAAAAAACAGTCCCCTAGAATGAAAGGGATTAATTACACTTTGAATCTCAGAGGAAGATTCCTCTCATGCTGTAGATGACAGAAATGAAGAATGAATTTCATTATCTGATCTGAAGTGAGGAGTCAGAAGTTACTGAGAAGACACACATGGCTGACAGGGAGGAAAGAACCAGAGCAAGTTTAAAATAAGCCCAGGAAAAGCTTATTTCTTTTCTTTTCTTTTCTTTTTTTTTTTTTGAAGAGGGCTGTCTAAAAGCCATAGAATACTATCTGGTTTGGACTGTAAATAACAGGTTTCAAAGAGGAAAAAGCAATAAAAACAAGAAAGAAACTACCTGCGAGGTGTCCTGGTGCCCTGAGGGAGGATCTGTGCCACCTTGGACTCTCTTTGCAATCTATCTATCTACAGTTTGATAGTTTGTGGAATTATCAACATGCCAGGTTAGTCTAGGTTCTCTGAGAAGTGGATGCCAAGATGAGATTACTGTGTGAACATCTGTGTAGGTTTCCCTGTGTGAGGGAAAATAGACCTGGAGCCAGAATAGGCTGAGAATCCTCATACTACCATGCTAATCGGATGCGGAATGAGGACCCAGGAAAGGAAGTTGGAGTAGAAATGTCCAAGAGGAGCATGGAGTTCAAGGAAGGTTCAATAGAGTCACTGGGCAGCCCTTGAACAAAGGAAGGTCTCATGTCTCTGAGAAGTGTTGTGTGTCCCAGGGGTACTCTGCTGTGCTTGTCACTGACTAGGATCAGCTTGTGAAGGGTGACTTTGATGCCAATGTCATGATAGACTTCAAGGCCCACAGATGGATGCCTTGGTCAATTACTTCCTGAAGTTGGAGGTTCATATGGGGCATTTTCCTGGATGCTAAAAGAATTTAATTTTGTCCTCTGTGCTAGAGATTTCAATAATTCTTTCTTATTCCATAACCCCTTTATAGAGAATTTGCTCTATCTTGAGCCCAGATAGGACAGCTTTGATTACTGTATGACTTGGCCTTTAGGGGCACAGATAATGGGCCATTGATCATTAACTGTCTGAAGCTGGATGGTGAATAATCTTATCCAGAAATTTGTAACTGGGGAACAAAGACTGAGTTTGTTACCCATAGGAAGTGAAACTCAAGGATAATGTAGACTCAAGTGCTGATGTATGGTTCATTGTGAACTATAAATGAATAAATAAATAAATAAGCAAGCAGAGAAATCAGTGCATAGTGGTCATGGAGTGAAAGTGAGGGAGTTGGAGGAAGAGAGAGAGAGAGAGAGAGAGGGAGGAGAGAATGTTTTTACTGGAGGCATTGCTGTAGAATACACTGAAAGGCACACAGGCCTGCTACCTTGGGAGTCTGTAACTTCGCTCTTTGCTGGTCAAGTGCCAGCAACTCTTGACCAGGTCAGGTGCCTTGTCCCACCCAACCTTGGCTAAACCAAGTACAGACCTGCTGCTCCTGCGATAAACTGGTGGCTGTGGCTTTAGTGAGAGGGGAAGGTAAACCAGATATTCTTCCCCTGATAATGGCCCCTTAGCCTGCTCAGGCACGGGAGGGGCCAGCCTTTGGAGCCATTTCAAAAGAAGGAGGGGTTCGCTGGGTCTGGGATTTGAGCAAAGGTGCCTTTAGGACAGGAAGGGCTGGTCACATTTGTACAAGTTAAAGTTGATTCTGGGCAGCTGGGCAAGAAAGGAAAGACAGATGCCCCTGCACCTTTCAAATGGTGTCTTTTTCTATATCCTGTCCTCTTTTTTGTTTCTTCTTAAAAATCGTGGGACACCGAGAGTTAACTGATCTGCAGAAGCTTTGAGGCTGAGACAGGAAAGTCAGTGGTTTCTGCTGGAGATCAGGAGAAAAGCAAAGAAAGACAACTAGGTCGTAGTGGACCCAGTTCAGCCATTGAGAGTCCCAGCTCTCACCAATGCCTTCCGGTCCTTTCATGCTCTTCACAAAGGTAAATAGAAAATGTCATTTATGATGACCTGGGAGGGTCAGAGGCTAGGGAAGGAGGAGGCCCAGTGAAACCAAAGCCAAGGGATCATTCCCTTCTGATCACAGTGAGTCAGAGAACAGAGTCTCCTTGTTCCCCCCAGTTTCCTGGAGTGAGTTAATAAAATGGCACCATGGGAGGTAGCTAGGGGCAGGAGCTCAGCTGGGGTCTTCCAGCTGAGCCTAAGAAGCAGCAGGTATGAGATTTGGGCCATGGTTGGTAAACATTTCACTTCCACAGAAAGATATCATAACATCTCTGTAGAGTATTTGAATAATTGCAAATATAATAATGGTTACATCTAACATTGGATATTGATAAGAGCCGTATAGATGGTTATTATCCTTAGTACAAAAATGATCTCACAGACCATCAGAAGGTCCAAAATCTTGATAATTATTAACCATTTATCCCAAATGTCTGGCACATTTCTCAGAGAAGACTGAAAAGCCTTTTAGTGTCTTAGGAAATTCAGAGTTAAAAATTAAGCCCAGTTTCTGTTGAGAAACAGTTAGGAAAGTTGCCAAAGTCTTGCAGTGACAATGGAAATTAGGTCTCTAAATTGTATTTGCTATTGAGAACACTATACACGGGTTAAATGCCAATTAGCTAGTTGCTCAAGTGATACACGAACTATTTAAATTATCTACCTGTAACTTTGGTGTCTTCTTAAATCATAGAAAATCTACAAAGCAACTCTTTGTGCTTTCTTTTCTTTCTTTTTTTCCTTTTCTTTTCCCTCTCTCCTTTCCTCTCCCCTTTTTCTCCCTCTTTCCCTCTCTCCTTCTTTCTGTCTTCTCCCTTCCTCCTTTCCTTCCTTCCTCCTTTCCTTCCTTCCTTCCTTCCTTCCTTCCTTCCTTCCTTCCTTCCTTCCTTCCTTCCTTCCTTCCTTCCTTCCTTCCTTCCTACTGGGAGGTAGCTAGGGGCAGGAGCTCAGCTGGGATCTGAACCCTGGGGGAATTAACCAATGAGCTATATCCTCAACCCTTTCTATTTTGATAAAAGATCTTTCTAAGTTGCCTAGGTCCTTGCTGATTTGCTGAGGCTGCCTCAAACTTGCCATCCTCCTGCCTCAGCCTCCTGAGTTGCTGGGATAACAGGCATGTGCCACCCCACCTAGCTTCTCTTTGCTTTTTTTTTTTTTTTTAAATAGATGGACACAATGTCTTTATTTTATTGGTTTGTATGTGGTGCTGAGGATCGAACCCAGGGCCTCACGCATGGGAGGCAAGCACTCTACCGCTGAGCTACAGTCCCAGCCCTCTCTTTGCTTTCTTAAGTGGGAAGAGAATCAATGAATTAATGCAGAAATTACAGCAATTTCTGTGGTGTTTTTTTCTTTTCTGCCAAAGAGTAGGATCAGTGTTTGCCTGTATGTTTTTCATTATTTAAGGCTAAAATTAAAAGTCACTTTTGAAAAGAAAAATCAGATCTGAGTAAAATGGTCCCTTTGACCTCTTTGTCTATTTTTTTTTTTTTTTTTTTTGGGCTGGGGGACAGTACCAGGGGTTGAACAAACTCAGGGACACTCAACCACTGAGCCACATCCCCAGCCCTTTTTTGTATTTTATTTAGAGACAGAGTCTTACTGAGTTGCTTAGCACCTCGCTTGCTGAGGCTGGCTTTGAACTCTTGATCTTCCTGCCTCAGCCTCCATATAGGCTTGCACCACCATGGCAGGCTCTTTGTCTTTTAAAGTGTGTAAGGTCAAGCAAATTAAATGCAAATTAAAAGCGCTTAGTACAAAATGTGAGAACACATTGTAATATATTTGCATTACCTCTGGTGGGCAGTTCATTCAGTTAAAAAATTTTATATGCCAGGCATATAAAACATCTATGCTTATTACTTGTATAGAGATAAAATGAGGGAACAAATCCAAGTCTGCCCCTTGAAACTTACGTGTAATGCCACTAACAAAGAACACATGCAATATTAAGTCTCACGAAGACCAATATGGATAAGTGGAGATAACCTTGGGTGGCCAATTAATAAACCTTTTCTTTAAACCATTGCTATATCACCAAAATAGCTTTAATCTTTGGGAAATTGCTGGATACTTTCTTTCCTACAGATCTGTAACCTCCTGAAGGGCAGAGTCAGCATCTCATTTGTCCATGTCCCTCTACATTGCCTAACAGATTCCTGGGTCTAATAGATATTGAGTAAATATCTGTTGAATGAACAGGCCTTACATTTTCTTACATTTATATCATTCTAGTTAGCCATGATGGTATTACAGATTATTTTTGCCATGGAGAATTGAATTTTACATCTTGTACATGCTGGTATTTAGACAAACCCCTTAAAAAAAGAATGCAGGAGGAGAAGTCCCTCTGTCTGCACTCTACACACATACCAAAGAAGCCAAGTGTTTGCATAGCACCTGCGTCTTTCTACCTGGTTTCCCTGGCTGCTCTTTTTGTGCTACAATGCTTCTATCCAAGGTGAGTTTCACTGATGGTCCCATACCCACCTGCTTGTTGTTCTTAACCCCAGCCTGCAGGTTAATTCCCTGAGGCAAATGGCCCCTATAAGCAATGAAGGGGTCAACTTCAAGACCCCAAATTTCAAGTAAATTGAAGAATTTTTCAAGGATGGCAGGAAGGCGAAAGAGGTAGGTGATGTGCACATGCAGAGCCAAGGACAGGATTCTCATTACTTGGTGCAGTTTTAGCTTCTGAGTCCCCTACTGGCTTAGCTGATCCTCAGAATCCAGGGATGGTGTCCCTTTGTCTCATCACCACATGTCCAGGGCAAGTCTCTTTGCTGAATAAATGGTTCAGTGTATTCAGCCCTCAGTATATATATATATATATATATTTTTTTTTTTTTTTCTGGTCTTTCTACTTCTTTCTCACACTTCTATATGTCTTCCCCAGGCTATGAACTGCTTATGAGTCATGACTGTTGGGTTTGTAAACCTCATCATATTAAGTTTTGGCATAATTTCAATGACCCCAAAGAAGCCTCTCATGCAGGTTTGCCTCCCTCAGAATCACACTTGCACATGAGTGGTGGAGAATAATCTTTCTTTCAAGCGAATATTCCACCATCTTTGGCAGCCTATTCTGTATTTTCAAAATCTTTTCAATCAAGAAATTCTTTCTCATGTCTCTTTCAAATGATGACTAGAATTTCTGAAGCTCTTGGTTATTTTGGTCCCTTCTGATTTCTAAAGTTCAGTGATGGTTTGGATGAAGTATGAGATTGTCACTTTTTTTGTTGTTCAGGATTTGAATTCTCATTGACATTTTAGAATGGTTGGTAAGACAGGCTCCTCTCCAGAATGGTCTTCCATTTATCTGGAAACTGAAGGGAAACAGAAAATAGGACTATGATGCTAAGGCACACAGCCACATGTCCTCCTCCCTCCCTTCCTTCTTTATGCTGTCCTGGCATCCTCTCTTCACAGAGGCCTTTCGTGCCTCGACAGCCTTATCTAATGTAGCTCCCCATTACTCTTTCCTTATTTCCTTTTTTTAAAAAAGGCAGCACGGATCATTTCCTGACATGATCTTGCACATCTTAAATATTTATTGCCTGCTTCTTCCACTAGAAAGCACACTCCATGCTCAGGACCTTGGTCTGTGTCACTGGCTCTATAACTTTATTTTATTTTTCTGAGACAGGACCTTGCAATGTTACTTGGCTGGTTTCAGACTCCTCTTTTGTTGTCAGACTGAGTAGAGATAGAGTAACCATTAATTTAGCAGAATGTTCTGGGCTCCAGCGATCCCCCTGTCTCTGCCTCCTGAGTAGTGAGATTACAGGTGGGCACCACTCTGGCCAGCATGGGTTTCTGATTTGATGGGTCACCAGAATCTTTTGGAGGATTCATCGAACAAAAGACTGCTGGGGCCTTTACCCCAGAATTTGTGGATCTGTAGGTCTGAGGTAGAGCTCAAGAATTTGCATTTTTAGCAAGATTTTAGGTAATGCTGATGTTTCTGGTAAACACCCCACATTTTGGGAGTCATCAGTCTGTTTTTCACCAGTGTATTCCAAATACTTGTTGAACGGATGAATGGGAGAATGACTGCATGGATGAAAGCTGGTTAGCTGATATTATCATTGGTTCTGGAAACAAGAGAACTTTTACAACCAAATGAGCAGCTGAAGAAAGCAATGTGGTTCCCATGTGGGAGCCTCTGGCTTGAAGACCGCACATTTCACTAGGAAGAGTATGGTACACAGTTATTGTTTTAGATTGTTAACCACACTTGGCCAGGAATTTAGGGATGTTTAGGAACATTTTAAGCGTTGGGGGACAATGTTATAGAGGACAAATTCTATCCAATTGTCTCTAGTGCCCTTATCAGAAAGAATATGAAAAAAAGTGGACAATTCCATGATCTGAATCTGTGGGACATTTCTTGGTTGGCTTTGCTCTTCTCCTCCTGGTTCTCCTCCTCCTCTTCTTCTTCTTCCTCCTCTTCCTCCTCCTTCTCCTCTCCCCACCCTTGGTACTGAGGATGGAACCCAGGGATGCTTTATCACTCAGCTATATCCCCAGCCCTATTTATATTTTTATTTTGAGACAGGGTCTCACTAAATTGCTAAGGCTGGCCTTGAACTTGCAATCCTCTTGCCTCAGCCCCCTGAGTGTCTGGGTTTAGAGGCATGTGCCACCATGCCCAGCTGCTTAGGTGCCTTCTTAGGATGCTTATCCTTCATTTGGGATATTTTCCTTTAGTCAATTCCATTCTAAAGAAAGTCCTTTTATAAGAGATACTTCAGTTGGAATTGCATACTTAGGGATATCTGGGTGACCACCAAGAAGCCATTTCCTAGCCTTATTTAATCTCTAAAATCTCACAGAGACATGATAGCATTAGCTAAGTGCCTCAAATTCTTTTCCTCAAGCTATATATGATTGTTTTCTATTCATATAAACAAAACAGGCTGTCTGCTATGTAGAGAACCAGTTTATTGAATTGAGTGCCAGAGAGTAAGAACAGAACCATCTTAGGTATTATTAGTAACGTGTTGTATTTGTGTAAAACAATACTTTCCAAATGACACAAATGATCTCATTTTCTTGGTGTTATTCTGCAGTGGACAGTTTGGTGTTTAGGAAACTTTCGGCAAGTTGAGTAATTTATATCTCCAGATGTACATTTGTTAGTCAAGATTATGTGTACACATGCCCTGTGGTAGAAGTTAAGTTCTGGCCTGAAAGTGCACGTGTATGCATATGCACACACATGTGCACACCCACACAGAGGCCCAGGGTGCACGCAGGCATCCTTGCTAGGAAAGTCGTGCTGCCCCTGGTGTGCTCTGAAGGCTGGGGGAGAGGGAGTCTGGTATGTTTCCAAGGTTCTGTTTTGGTGTCAGATTGAGTGGAGATAGAGCGCCCATTAATTTAGCAGAGCATCTGGGATCTTTAAAGCCAGAAAGAGCCATACAATTTATCAATCTTAATTTGCTAGCACTACAGTTAGACAGAGAAGATCTCTGGGAAACTCTGACAGGACCCAGATGTGCTCCATTCGGCTGATATCACACACACCAGCAAAGGCTATATGGCTCCCACCCCCGCTTCCTTAGCCCCCCTTATGCCTGGTCTCTTGTGCTTGGGACTGGTGTGCTGGAGCCTGAATAGTGTGGAGTGGCAGAAACACACTCATGCAGCCAGGCCTCCTCTGCACACCCCTCCATGCAACAGGAAATTACCCTCTTGTAAGTCGTTGGCATTGGGGGTCAGGGTGAAACTTTCAATCAAATAAACATTGGGGTTGAGTTAGAGGACTGAGAGGGAATTGGCCAACTTACCCAGTGTCCAGGACATGCTCAGATCCCTGCAATGATCAGCCATATTTGAAGGCCAGTGGAGAGGTTATTATAGTCACTTCTTTATTTGAAATTCTTTGAAGATATAAATTAAATGTTATATGTCTTTTTTAAAAAATTACTTTATATGTTCTTTTTAGATATATGTGACAGTAGAATGTATTTTGGCATATTATATATACATAGAGTATAAACTTAATCTAATTAAGATCCTCTTCTTGTGCTTGTACATGATGGGAAGTTACCCCGGTAGTGTATTCAAATACAAGGCTAGAAATGTCATATCTGATTAATTCTACTGTCCTTCCTATTCCTGCTCCCTCTCTTCCCTGTCTTCCCCTTTGTCTAATCCAATGGACTTCTAATCTTACTTTTCCTGCCCTCTCCAGTTGTGGGTTAGCATCCACATATCAGAGAGAACAGTCAGTTTTTGGTTTTGGGGGACTGGTTTATTTCACATAGCATGATATTCTCCAGTTCTATCCATTTACTGGCAAGTGCTATAATTTCATTCTTTATGGCTGAGTAATATTCCACTGTGTATATATACATTTTCTTTATCCATTCATCTGTTGAAGGACATGTAGGTTGATTCCATAGCTTGCTAATGTAAATTGAGCTGCTAGAAACATTGATGTGGCTGTGTCACTGTAGTATGCTGATTTTAAGTCTTTTGGGTACAGAATAAAGAGTGGAATAACTGAATCAAATGGTGGTTCCATTCCAAGTTTTCTAAGGAATCTCTATACTGTTTTCTGTAGTGGTTGCACCAATTTTCAGTCTCACCAGCAATGTATGAGAGTACCTTTCTCCCCACATCCTCACCAACATTTATTTAACAATACTTCATGTAGCAATGTTTGGTAAATGGGTATGACTGAATCAAATCATTAGACTTTCTCTGAATTATCCATTTCATACATTTCTCTGTTCTTTGAACATAGGGTTATTAGTTACATAGGATTAAACACACACACACACACACACGCACGCGCGCGCTCACAATTTCTTTATTCTTTATGTTATTGATTGCCTATTTATGTGCCTGGGCCAGGTTCTAGGCATATAGAAGGAGGTAAGACACACATCATTTTTGACTCCACAAACTTTAAGATTTGTATGAAAAGGAGAAGGAAACAGTAGTTGCATGAAGAGTAATAAATACTATAGGAACAAGAGATACTACTTGGGAAGCCTGGGTTTTGTGAAGGGGGTTAGCTGATTTCTTATTCTACCCTAGGAGTTAGAGAAGGAAGCAACATTTATTTTGATTCCTAACGCATAAGAAGGAGTGAGTCAGCCAGAGATGGGGGTGACACTCAACACCAAGTTTACAAAGGAGTTGAGCAGGGTATTTTGTTGTTGTTTCAGTTACTTAGATGGTATGGAGTGAAAGAGTCTCTTCACCTTTCTAGTGATGACCTTAGGCATGGAAAGAGGAAATGACTTTTCTTCTCCTATATAGAGGCATAATATTCTTGGCATTTGCCCTGTTCCTTGGAACTCAATCATTATAGTTCAAAAGGCCTCAGTAAAAAATGTAAATGTTCTCAGGGAGAGTTAATATAAAAATCACTACCCAGTAGCAATATCAAATGAATTACATTATTTCTTCATGTTTCCTGGTCACCTCTCTGGATTTGGAGGAAGTGATCAATGAGGTGTTGCATTTGGAAGGGAAGAGGTGACATGCAGGGGAAAGAAGAAACAGAGACGCCAAGGTTTTGAGATTCCCCAAGTGGGTTTTGGGCAACATCATTTCCATTTGGTGTTACTAGGTCTTCTACACATCTCAAAAGTTCTCATGACCAAAAAAGTTGGGAAAACATGTTTAAAGAAAGTAAAAGTTTATTTGTAGTTAAGACTTGTTGGATCAACCATGAGAGAAGGGACACTGTGATTCTGTAAGAGATTCAAGAACATCAAACATTTCCTAAATGTATTTGACCATGGAACTCCCTTTTTTTTTGGTGAAATTTTGGGGGGACTAGAGTTCTAGCTGGTGTACTTTGAGAAATTCTGATTTATCTGTGGTGATGGTTGAAAGGAAGGATGACTTCAGGAAGGGCTTCATTATGTCATCCCAACGGTAGAAGCATTGTATGGTAAAAGCATTGGGGTGGCTCATTTTCCCCAAGGACGAGCCTTATGACAGACATATGTGCATGACCTATTCCAGAGTTAGGAATATTTTAGCTCAGTAAACAATCTTTCCCTGATTTATTTATTTACTTTATCTAATTTAATTTTTTTGAGATTAAAAGTTTTGAATTATGCTCCCTAAAATGAGGTAGACTCTTAAGAGTGTCTGAGCTCTCATGAAATAGCTTTCCAGTAAAAGGGGCAGCAAACTACGTCTATAAAAGTGCCACACATTTCATCTTGTCCACTTGACCTCCTTTATCTTGCTTGCTTTATCAGTTCATCTTGGAAACACACTTTCACCAAGCTGACCGTGACTATTTATATACACTTGGAAGGCATTCCACTGGAAATCACTCTCAAATGGTTCTGTTCAGTATAGCAAGGAAGTGGTAATAGGACTCCACTGTTTCATCACTGTGTTTCCTTAAGATTGTTTCCTGTGGTGCTATCAGCCAGTTGAGGATTAGGTAAATCTCCCTCAGGCATTCCAAAACTTCCTTCCAACTCTTTTGGTTTCTTTTGGAGCAAGAAACATTTATAGTATCTCTGTGCTAAAAGCTGAGAAGGCAAAATCTAAGAGGGGGAAGGGAGAGAGCTATTTGTTTTGTCAACGATTTAGATGTCTGCCATGCACACACTGTTGGGTATTGCAGAAAACGTTCAAAGGGGTATGATGTGGCCATGTGGCCCTTGCTATCAAAAGGCTGACAAAGGAGGAAAATAAGACATCTGTATCAATGATAAATTATCAGGTAGATAAAGGCAAATACAGATAACAGGAAAATGCTCTGAGAGTTTCCAGTGAAGACTTCTTGAGAGAAGTCTCATGGCATTTGAGAGGCTTTGGAAGACGATAGAGTTTCACTTTGAATATAGTTGGGGATGATGTTTTTAGGGGGAGGGAAGAATGGGAGCAAAACATGAGAAGATAAAGTGTGTTTAAGGGCACTGGGCAATATTTGGGTATTCAGCAAAGACACATCCTGTGATGTCAGCAGCTAGAAATCTGGAGTCTGATTCCTCCTCTACCTCTTCCACATTTTGCCAACAGGTCCACAAGTCCTGTGGATTTTATCTCCTGAGCATCTTTTTCAATCACACCACAGATCTGCTCTTATTCCATCTTTCCTAGCCCATCTCTCTGCAATCAACACCTGACTACATTTCCCCCCTTTCTGCCTGGTATGCCTCTGTGTGCTCTGCACACAACCTCCAAAGAAAACCTCCCAAAGGGCAAATCTAGCTATACACATCTTCCACCACAGCTAATGGCCATCAAGATGGAGCCCAAATTCCTTACCATGGCTGGGGGAAGGAATAGTTTGATGGTCCTGGGTTCCAATTCTAGCTCCACCCTCACAGGTGATGTGAACAGCTATATTGACTTATGTAACTGAACTTCAGTTTCCTCACCCACAAAGTGGCCATTATTTGTAGTTATCATTAATATACCCATTCCTCCCTTCTTCTCCAAATCTTCCCCTGTGCCATTCTTACAGGATCCCTGCTCCAGCTTTTGTCTGTAATTGTATAATGTTCTCTCTTGGCCTTACCTCTCTCCTTCAATTCTTTTCCTTTCCACCTGTTCCTCCAGACTTGCCTCTAGCATCCCTTCCTCTTGGAAATCTGCCAGAACTACCCCCCTTCCCCCATTCTGTGGTCCTCAGGGCCTATTGGGTATCTGTGCTCCCATCCCCCACACACCTAGCTGACAATGTTTTGTGACTTCATCTCTCCATACCTGGTTGCTTCCCTAGGATAGGTTCCCAGAGGTGAATTGCTGGTCAAATGAAATGTGTATTTTGAATTCAAATACCCAGGGCCATATTGCTCTCTAAGAAGGGCTATCAATTTCAACTCCCACAAATAGTGGATAAAAGGGCCTTTTATTTTTTTTATTTTTTATTTTTTTTATTTTTCTCAAAAGTTGCATTTTAATACATGTTATCAAACATAACAGAAAAAAAGCAAATTTTCAGAAGCTGTACACACTGTTCACTGAAAGATAAAAGGGTCTTATTTCCCACCACTTGCTAACTCTGGGTAGTATCACTCTTTTTAATCTCTGCCAATCTGATAGTTGAAATATGATATAGTATTGTTATTTAATATGATTCTCTTTGATCTCTAACAGCATTTTGTGGTATCTACATTTCTACCTTTGTGAATTGCCTCTTTGTTTTTTGCACATTTTTCTAGTGGAGTTTCTCTTTTCGTTCTTGATTTGCAAGATGACCTTCTCTATTTGCCTTTTAAAAAGATGCCTTGCAAATATTTCTCCTAACTTGTTAATTACCTTTAAAATTACCTTTAAACTTATCCTATGTCATATATCATATGCTTTGTGTGTGTGTGTGTGTGTGTGTGTGCCATAGGGAAGTTTAAAATATTTAGGTTGTCAAACCCATCTTTACCTTTGAAAAATCTAAGTATTTTTTCATACTTAAAAAGACACTCATCAGGGTAAGATTATACACAATACTAATTTTTCTTTGAATATTTAATGGTATTTGTGTGTGTGTACTTAAACCTCAATCTCTTCAGAACTTATTTGGATCTAAGATATAAGATACAGATCAATATTCAATACCCTAAAAAACAGAGTAGTCCAGTGTTTCAATAGTATTAGATAATAGTCTCTTTTCTTCATAAAACACACACACACATGCGCACACACATTTGAGATGAAGTCTTGCTATGTGGCCCAGGCTGACCATGAATTTGTGATCCTCCTGCCTCAGCCTCCTGAGTAGCTGGGATTGTAGATGAAACACCAGATTAAACTATTGGCATTGTACTATAAATTCATGTATATGTGCGTGTTTGCCTCTTGTTCCTGGATGCTTCATTTCTTTCTATTGGTCTATCTTTCCATTCTAGATGAGTTCTGTACTTTTTTTTTTTGGTACTGGAGATTGAACTCAGGGGTACTCAACCACTGAGCCACATCCTCAGCCCTATTTTGTGTTTTATGTAGACACAGGGTCTCACTGAGTTGCTTGGCACCTCGCCCTTACTGAGGCTGGCTTTGAACTTGCGATTCTCCTGTCTCAGCCTCCCTAAGTGCTGGGATTACAGGAGTGAATCACCACGCCTGGCTGAGTTCTGTACTTTTTAAGTTACTGTGGCATGCCAGTGCATTTCAATATGTGGCTAGTCAACTTCAACCTTATTTTCTGTACTTTTCCCATGGCCCAGCCCTTGTCACATGGAGTGAGGAGATACACCATCTGAGATCTCATGAGATGTTTGAGATTCTGAGGATATTGGAGACCTGAATGGCCTGGACTGGTGTGTTCTTTCAGAAATCTTCGAGATTGAGCTTATTGGCAGAGCTCTGGTTCTTGGTGTTGGCTCAAACTTTGAGAGTGACTGTGCATGTGTGGAGTATTCTGAAATGATGAAGATTCTAGCATGTGCCTTCTGAAGACAGAGTTGAAGGCAAGGATGGGGTGAGGTAGGGCCAAAAAGAGAATGACAGGATTTTGATCTTTGTTGTCATTCTGATTTATGTTCGCTATCAATGTGTTCCTTACAAAAGGAAGATGTTCACATTCGTAAAATCATGATACCTGTGCTGTTTTGTTTTCTTAAAATGAGAATGTGGGAAATGAGAGACTGTATACATGAACACTAGTGACTAGGACAATGTGTGAAATGTTCAGCTACAGAAGGAATGAGTTGTTTATTCATACCGGGAAATTTTAAAAATACTTTTAAGGCCAAGAGGAGCGAGATCTTACCCCCAGTACCTCAGATGGGCCCTGTTCCTATCCCTCCTCGATGAGAGAGCACTTGAGTTGGCCTTGCCTCCATTCATACGCTCACATTTCTAACGACTGAAACTGTCTAGTTATCTTAACTCAATCCAGCCCCACAAAATACCATCTGCCAGAAACAGATCAGGAAAAGCAGCAAGCCAGGTTTGGATTAAGCCTGTGAAGAAGCTCTGGTGCAGAACTGATACGTGAGGAGGGGGGATGTTACACAGGTCAAATTCCATGGAGGCAAGACTTGGGCTAAATCTTCCATGGTCTGTGCTTTCCCAGTGATCAATGGATTTTCTTTAAGTAGGTTATCCCCATGTGATGTGGCTATCTTTTGTCACTGTGCATTTTTGTGGTGACCAGATTTAACCTATAAATAGAACTCTTATGACTATGTTCCTCAGGGAAATCAGATCCAATCAAGCCTAGATTGGGCATCGACAGGTGACTTTTCAGGTTGTAGGCAGGGGACAGTTTCTTCATCATGAAGAAAGGACACATTTTTGAGTGGAGGTGTGACCAAAAAATGTGCAATACATGGAATTTCCCTAACATGCTGTGACAGCGTCAGGACGACTTCAGGCAGCTGATTTCTGCTTTGAGTTTACAAAATGAAACCCAGATTTCCCTTCTGGAGATGTAAACACAATTACTCCCATGTAGAAGCATGGCCAGCAGGAATCAAAATGAACACTTCATTAGCTTTCAATTGTGATTTATTATTTTTTGTGTCTGCATTCTTTAATATAATCAGTTCCCAGGGAAAGGAAAGCATGAATCTTTCCATTCAACTCTTCTAGTATGAGACAATACCTCGCTTGACCAATAATAGTCTAAAAAGGTTTGCAAGGTCTAGGTCAATGTATATCTGATGAATTTTTGTTAGTTTTCCCTTGCTTTTTGGTGGAAAGCTTGTCTATATTACAAATCCCAGGAAATAATGACACTCTCTTAGTGGTGAACATTTGCTGTGTGCCTGGACACAAAAAGGCACAGTGATATGCTCTAGTGGAACAGAAGCAACAGAGTTCACCTGCCATTTGAGTTGATCATGGTGAAGGTGGAGAAATTAATACAGGGACAAGCATCTGTGATGCTATCAGAATGTAGAGGAGGGATAGCTGACCAGTGTAGGGATGGGGCAGGGGGCAGTCACCAAAGGTGTTGGGGAGGTGATGGTGTCTGAATTGACTCTGGGCAGAAAAGGAGAAGTAGGTCCAGTGAACAAGGAGGATTAGAAAGAAGTTCCAGGCAGAGGAATGACTTTGGCAAAGGCATTGAATTGTGATAAGTAACTCAGGGTGGGGAGACAACTGGGTGTTTATAAGAAGGGGGTGTGAAGGAAACCTCGTGTGCCATTATTCTGAGGGTGATGCACAGTTTTTGAGAAGTGGGCAGGGAAGTTGGGGTGGAGGGCAAGGCATGATCAGATTTGTACCTGGGAATGATCATTTTGGCAAAAGGGTGGAAAAAAGATGAAGAGCGATTGAAGGTGGTGACATCAATTAGCAAGCTGTTGTGGTAGTGGATGTAAAAAATAAACAGGTTTGGACTGGCCCAGTAACACAAGGGTTGGATAAGGTGCTTCTGACTGGACAGATACCTTGGGTGGTGGGTATGGAGACAGAAGTCTAGAAGGAGTTGGATGTTTGGACAGCTGAATGCAAAACTACTGACTGAGTTAGAGAATGGAGGAGAGGAGCAGGGCAGAGGGGCTCTGAAGAGGGAGGGTTAGCCTGTGTCCAAACTGGACGTGTGGAACCTAAGAGTAAATGGTTCTTTTGTATTTGTGTTGCGTCAGGCTTGAACACTGGCTTAGAGACATTTCCCTTCCCCAGTCCCTGGCAATCACAATTCTACTTTCTGCCTCTATGAATTTGATGACTTTAGATGACTCATATTAGTAGAATCATAATATTTGTTTGTTTGTGTCAAAAATTTTTAACTTAATATAAATCTATAGGGTTCATCTAAGTTGTAGCATGGATCAGAATTTCCTTCTTTTTAAAAAATGAATAATATTCTGTTGTATGTATAGGCCACATTTTGTTTATCCATTCTTCTTTTAGTGGACACTAGGAGTGTTTCTGATTTAGGCTAATGCTGCCATGAACATTGGCAAGCAGTATCTGTTGATCCCCTGCTTTTCAATTCTTTGGGGTATGTCCTTAGAAATGGAATTTCTTTGAATGGCCTATAAGTCCTCCTTGGACTTTAATGAATAATGAAGTGAATAATATTGTGAAACTACAAAGTTTTAGATAGGAAGAAAGTATATAAGGTTGACAAATGCATGAGTATTTGTTAGTGCTCTTGTCAAAATTTTATGGGTTATAAGGAAACACATTGAATAAAGTCGATAGTTAATGGCACATTTATTTTGGGAGAAAGTTATCTAATGGTTTCAGCAATTAGCAAAACACGCTTAGATGAGATTTAGAGTTTGTGATCATGTGAATATTTATGTTATTTTTGATGGGGGAGGAAAGTATACTGGAGAAAGAAGGAGTAGATGGTTCTGCTGTCAACACATAATTACAAGGATTTTTTCAAGGTCATGTTTTTAAGGGACCTATGATTCTTGCAAGATAACAAGGATGAAATGTGGCTTGAACTGCACAAGCACTGAAGGAATTTTTAGTGATTGTATACAAAACCTTTTGACCTATGTCCTAAGACTTGTCCCAAGACTTAAACCTCTTTAAAAATAGCCTTATTATAGTTCTATTAAGAACTACCACATTTACACTCACCTCCTATAAATATACCATGGCCTAGACTTGGTCAAAATGTTACAGTTGAAAGACTGAATGAAACCTGTAATGTTCCTTATGTAATGGCATGTGAACTATAGGCAGATAATATTTAGAATAGAAATCCATCTTACAGCATTGTGATTATCATCGTCTTATTGACTTACAGAAACTTTCCTTTTTCCCCTCTAATTTATTGTGAGGTTTTTTTTCTTTTTCTTTTTTTACTGTTTACTAATTTAATCACCATGATGTTAGAAGTAAAATGATTAAAATGTAAATATTCTTGAACTGCTGCTCTGGTAGGAGTGGGGAGCATGGACAGGGGAGGTGCTGGAGTTTAAAGGTTTATATTCAGAGTTGTGACCACCTGTTTCTGGGCCACGGGCTTCTGCTTCCACTGGGATGCCCAGCAGGAAGTGCCAGTTTTTATCCACCATGTTTTAGAGAAGGCCATTTCCTCTCTTCAGAGTCTTGGCCATCTAGAGGGAATGTAGGCACAGAGTTCAGTTAGAAAAATAGAGAGCAGAATTTCAAAGACATAGTTGGTATTTGTTTTTCAAGCCAATCTGAAGAAAAATAAATCTTCAGTAGGAAGAGATTATAATTATTTAAATATTACTCATCAGTTAGCTTATTTATTATTTGTTAATCAGTCAGACTGTAAACTCCACAACAAAGGGAACATCTGATTTAGCATTGTGTAGTCTATGCCTGAACAGTGCTTGACCTACAGCACTTATTTGTTACATAAATGAATGAATGGATCAATAAGCAACGGCTTAGCACAAAACACCAAGAAAAATGAAGGAATTCTGAACACATATTGGAGAGTTAGTTGGATCATCTTGAAGTCATAGAAGATAACTCTACCTGGACTCTTTGATGGGTAAAATACAACCCTCTCAAAGATGTCCATGTTTGAGTCCATGGAACATGTGAGTCTGTCATACTACATGTCAAGAGGGGATTCAGGTGACATATGGAACTAAGGTTGCTAATTAACTGATCTTAAAGTAAAGAGTTTATTCTGACTTATCCCTATGGGTCCAATGTAATCATAAAAGTCCTTTAAAGTGACAGATGAAGGCAGAAGGAGAGAAGAATTAGAAAGTTGAAGATTCTGTGCTGGTGGCTTTGAAAGTAGAGGAACAGACCACGAGCCAAGGAAAGCAGGTAGCTGTTGGAAGCTGAAATGAAAGGAAAGTGAGAAAACAGATTCTTCCATAGAACTTCCAAAGGAGCACAGACCTACTAACACCTTGTTTTTAACCCACATGACCAATTTCAGACTTCTGATCTGTAGAATTGGAAGATAAATTTGTGTTGTTTTCAGCCACTAACTTTATAATAATCTGTTTTGGCAGTGGTAGTAATTGCCCTGTGTAGTAGGGATGTGTTGATGCTCACTCGTCTTTTGCTAGCAGAACCTTGATTCTTCTTTGAGGAGCTCCCGTTCTCAGTCCCTGTCTGTATGCTGTGGGTAAAGTCAACTTCCTCTTTCATATCAGATGTGAGCATCAATTCAGTCATGGCCAATAGGAGCCTCACATTTGGCTGCTCACAATGATTAGTTAAGGGCGAGGCATTGCTGAGTCAAAGTAAAGGCTTTTTCTGGGACCTTTAAGAACAAGGCTTCTGGGCTTGAATCTGGGAGATGCAGGGATCATCTTACCATTATACAATTTAAGGCAATGTGGAGGAGCTCAGAGTTAAGAGAGGGAGATAGGCTGGGTCTCTGGATCAAACTACTCCTGAATTTTCTTATGACATGAGCCAATAAATCTCTTTGTTGCATAAGCTAGTTTAGATTTGGGTTTCTAATTCTATCACCAAGTTTTTAGACAGGAGGCATAGGAAAGTGATAGAAAAATTTCCACGTCTTTTATAATCCTCTACAAACATACATGTTTATGTGTTACCTACTGAAATATTTCCATAGATTGTAGGTCCAGCCATTCCCAATCAGTCATTTTTTACGAAGATCTCAATTAAATGTCCCCTACTTGCAACGCCATCAGCTATACCTCTTTACAAACAGGTTCTCACCTTGAATCTACCTAACTGTTAGCAGCAGACAGAATCTAGAAGGCAGTACTCTATTTATAGCATTTTTCTGCAAAAGTCTTTCTTCTGTCTTGGTGTGCTTAGCATAATGAAACTCTTCCTTATTTGAAAATTTTAGCTATTTAAAGATTTTTTTCTTTTTGTGAGATTGAGCCTCTTTCTTTTGCTCAGGCTGGCCTCAAATTCATGGGCTTATGCAATCTTCCTGTCTCAGCCTCCTAAGTAGCTGGGACTACAAGTATATACCACCACACCCAACAAATTTCAGTTATTATCAGGAGGTAATTTTTACAATGAAATAACTTTTTAATGGTTTGTATTCACTAAATAATTCCTTTTTGTTTTCTTATGAGTTCTCCATATTTAACTTTTATTTTTTATTTGTTCTAATTAGTTATACATGACAGCAGAATGCATGTCACTGTATACAAATAGAGCACAACTTTTCATGTCTCTGGTTGTAAATGATGTAGAGTCACACTATTTGTGCAATCATACATGTACCTAGGATAATGATGTCCTTCTCATTCCACCATCTTTCCTGCCCCCATAGCCCCTACCCTCTCTCTCTCCCCTTTGCCCAATCCAAAGTTCCTCCATTCTTCCCATGCCCCCTGCCCCATTATAGATCAGCATCAACTTATCAGAGAGAACATTTGGCATTTGGTTTTTTGGGATTGGCTTACTTCACTTAGCATGATATTCTCCTCTTCCACCTATTTACCTGAAAATGCCATAATTTTATTCTCTTTTAATGCTAAGTAATATTCCATTGTGTTTATATACCACAATTTCTTTATCCATTCATCTATTGAAGGTATCTATGTTGGTTCCACAGTTTAGCTATTATGAATTGAGCTGCTATAAACATTGATGTGGTTGTGTCAGTGTAGTATGCTGATTTTAAGTCTTTCGGTATAGACCAAGGAGTGGGATAGCTGGGTCAAATCCAGTCCAAGTTTTCTAAGGAATCTCCATACTGCTTTCCAGATTGGTTGCACCAATTTTCATTCCCACCAGCAAAGTATGAGAGTACCTTTTCCCCGCACATCCTCGCCAACACTTATTGTTGCTTGTATTCTTGATAATTGTCATTCTGACTGGAGTGAGATGAAATCTTAGAGTAGTTTTGATTCACATTTCTCTAATTACTAGAGACATTGAACATTTTTTTCATATATTTGTTGATCAATTGTATATCTTTTTCTGAGAAGTGTCCATTCAGTTTCTTAGCCCATTTATTGATTCAGTTATTTGTTATTTTTGTGTTAAGTTTTCTGAGTTATTTATGTGCCCTAGAAATTAGTGCTCTATCTGATGTGCATGTAGTAAAGATGTTCTCCTTCTCCGTGGGCTCTTTCTTCACATTATTGATTGTTTTCCTTTGCTGAGAAGAAGCTTTTTAGTTTGAATCCTTCCCATTTATTGATTCTTGATTTTATTTCTTGTGCTTTAGGAATCTGGTTAAGGAAGTCAGGACCTAATTGACTTGATGAAGATTTGGGCCTACTTTTTCTTCTGTTAGATGTAGGGTCTCTGGTCTAATTCCTAGGTCCTTGATCCACTTTGAGTTGAGTGTTGTGTATGGTGAGAGACAGTGATTTAATTTCATTTTGCTACATATGGATTTTTAGTTTTCCCAGCACTATTTGTTGAAGAGGCTATCTTCTCTCCAATGCATGTTTTTGGTGCCCCTGTGTAGTGTGAGATAACTGTATTTATGTGGGTTTGTCTCTGTGTCTGGCAGATTGGATAAAAAAAAAAAGATCCCAAAATATAGGATTAACCATTTTTAAAAAACTTATCAGTTTGAATTTGTATGCATTAGCAAAAGTTATCAGTTTGAATTTGTATGTGTTTGTATGCAAAGCATATCTTGTCTTCGGGTTATTCAGGATCAAACAGCAAAGCTTTCTCTCCAATTGTGTAGAAGTCTCTTATGAGGCTTCATCTTAGAGTTAAGGCTTCGTTTACAGGGGCCAGACTCACCAATTCAAGTGCTTACCATGACCAGGGTGTAATGAGTAAAGTGGGCTGAGTGGCAATTGTGGTTGACCAGAAAGCCCACATCAATCTGAAGGACTAGTGCTCTTTGCTGCAGAAGCATGTAGGCCCTGTTGTGGATCTTTTAGGTTTTCAGAGTCCAGAAATCTGGATATTTATGTACAGTTCCAAAGCTCCACATATAGGATTCAAATAAGAGTATGTTGACTCACATTTGCATCCACAGAGAGCAAATTTGATCACTAGCATCGTTATGTTTACTATTCACATGCTTCAATTTCAGGTGTTGGGGACATTGTGAATGCTGACATGCTCCGTCTGTGCAAAAGTGATGACACTGTTGAAAACACTAGTGAGGGAAGGCAGACATTCATGATGGAAGGACATTAGGGAGAAAACAAACAAACAAACATGATGAGAAGGCCTGCGATTGCAGACGCACTGGATGAATCGTCTGGGACATGATTCTGAAAAAGGAAGAGAGGATCCTACAGCATGTGAAAGTCCATGACAGTCACAAAATTAGCAAGAAAATAAGAAAAGTGATTGACAAAATAGAAAATAAAAGAATATTTGGTGAAGAATTTAGCATTAAAATAGATGCCTTTTTTTTTTTTTTTGGTACTGGGGATTGAACTCAGGGGCACTCGACCACTGAGCCACATCCCCAGCCCTATTTTGTGTTTTATTTAGAGACAGGGTCTCACTGAGTTGCTTAGCGCCTCACCATTGCTGAGGCTGGCTTTGAACTCGCATTCCTCCTGTCTCAGCCTCCCCAGCCACAGAGATTAGAATTTTTTTTTTTTGGTACCAGGGATGGAACTCAGGGGCACTCAACCACTGAACCACATCCGCAGCCCTATTTTGTGTTTTATTTAGAGACAGGGTCTCAGTTGTTTAGCGCCTCACTGTTCTGTTGCTGAGGCTGGCTTTGAACTCGCGATTCTCTTGTCTCAGCCTCCCAAAGTGTTGGGATTACAGATGTGCACCACCGCGCCTGGTGTGATGCCTATTTGATCTAACATTAATTCAGGAGACGACTGAACACCCTGAATGTACTGTTGATATTACTTTGTGGCAAGCTGTGGTTATGCCCATTGGATCAAGACTATTTCATGGGTGAAGTAGTGAACATATGAGTTCATTGTATGTTTATTTCTTTATTATCTGCCTTCCTCTGCCCCTTAGTAGCTACTAAGGAATTTGTAGAGACATTCGTGGATGCCCTCAATAAGGAGGTTTATTTGTTTCAGTTGATTTGAAATATCGATGAAGTTGTGTTTTTTTTTAATTATGGCAAAAAAATGTAACATGAAATTTACCATTTTAACCATTTTTAAGTGTCCAGTTCAATGGCATCAACACCCACACTGTTGTACAACCATCACCACCACCCAGCTCCATCTTTTTCGTCATCCTTAGCTGAAACTCTGTACCTATGAAACAGGACCTCCCTCTTCCTGCTCTCCTCAGCCCAGGTAACCACCATCATCTTTTTCTGTCTCTATAAATCTGACTCCTCTAGCTGCTCCATGTAAGTGGAAACGCTTACATGCAAATTAATGCATAACATTTATTTATTTGCTGAGGAAACTTACTGTTTGGGTAGGGGAAGGGGCAGAGGAAGGCAGATAATAAAAATACGTAAAATGAACAAGACAATTTCATCTACAATTTGAATACATAAAGTCTGAGAATCCTATTGGAGAGTGTGTTGAGCAGGCATTTGGGACAGGTCAACCTGCTGGGTGCAGTCATGGTACAGAACTGGAATCATTGTTAGAGAGATGGTATCTAAATCTATGGAGCAGAGGAGCTGTTCTAGAGATAGTGCAAAGACATCAAATGAGAGGACAGAGGTGGGGCATGCTGGTGCCCTACTCTAGAAAATAACCAGTAGAAAAAGGATGCAAAAGAGACCAAAAATGAGTAGGGATCAGAAGATAGGTAGCTGTGATGAAGAAAGAGCCAGGGAAAGAGGATATAGTTGACTCTTAATGATGTGTGTTTGAATAGCATGGGTCCAGTTTTGCACAGATTTTTTATTTTAGATTTATGACAATTGAAAAAAAAACTCTCAAATCAATTTTGTAGCCTAGAAATATTGAAAAAAATTAAAATTCATAAATGCACAAAATATAAGTAGATAATAGTGGATTGTATATTTTAGTACTATAACATACACCCAAATCTATTATAAAAAGTTAGAATTTATCAAAACTTATAAACACACTATTTGTAGTTCAGAGAAATGTAAACAAATGTAAAGATGCTGTATTAAATCATAAGTACATAACATTAACTAGTTTTTTAGTCATCTCCTATTGCTGTGGACTTCCAGTCGAAAGTTATATGCAGGTCTGGGGCTGTAGCTCAGTGGTAGAGTGCTTGCCTAGCATGTGTGAGGCACTGGGTTTGATTCTCAGCACTGCATATTAATAAGTAAATAAAATAAAGGTCCATTGACAACTAAAAAATGTGTATATAAAATGAAGGCTTTCTACTGTACAGCAAAAATCTTGTTTGAGGGGCTGGGGCTGTAGCTCAGTGGTAGAGCACTTGCTTGGCATGCGTGAGGCACTGGGTTTGATCCTCAGCACCACATAAAAATAAATTAAAGATGTTGTGTTCATCTACTACTAAAAAAAAAATTTTTAAAAAAAGATTGCATCTGTACCAAACATGTACAGACCTTTTGTCTTGTCATAGTTCCCTAAACAGTATAGTATAAACAACTATTTACATGGCATTTCTGTTGTATTGGGCATCTTGAGTAATGTAGAGCTGGTTTAAAGCCTACGGGAGGATGTGCATAGGTGCTTTGCAAATCCTATGCCAGCTTATATAATGGGCTGGGCCAGCCACAGATTTTGGTATTCTTTGGGGTGCTGGAACAGATCCTACAAGGATGCTGTGGGAGAACTGTTTCTCAGCAAGTGGGAGGAGTTTATGACCCAGCTTTCAAGATTCAAAGAACCAACTCTCTATTTAGAGGAAATGCCTCAGGCGTTGCTGCCTTTGAATTTACAAACCCACTTAAGAACTACTTCTTGGAACCTAACTTATTTGTAAATAAAAGAACTCCTCCAAAGGATTCTTTCCTATTAAACTTAAAGAAGGATTTAAAACTTTTTGACAATTTTTATTCTTTGAGCAGCGGGGGTAGCAATTTGCAGAGTAGGTCACATTTTAGTACAGACAAAATAAAAATACTGTTTTATGCTCAGATGGAGGCTTCCATTCCCAAACAATTTTGTGTGCCAGAATTATTATTTTTTTCAGTAGTCAAATGGAGCAGAGAGCAGATAAGAGAGGAAGAGAAAGCCAGCTCCCACAAAGGTACGGAGGTCTGGGGACGTTGTTATTCTACTCAAAGCTGTTAGTCACTATTGTTCTGTGACTTAAGCTCAGATTATGAAAGCAGGCATCAAACAGAAACAGATATAAAAGACATTACGCTTCCGAACTATTTAAAAGAAGTTCTCCACAAAATCTTTTTTTTTTTAATTTTTTTTTTTAGTTGTAGATGGACAATACCTTTATTTTGCTTATTTATTTTTATGTGGTGCTGAGGATCGAACCAAGTGAGTCACATGTGTGAGGCAAGCGCTCTACCACTGAGCTACAACCCCAGCCCTCTCCACAAAAATCTTATCAACAGCTCTACTTGTACCCAATTATTAATTACTTTGTGTACAAAATCTAGAATTTCCCTAAGATCTCCCAATTTTAGTTAAGAGCACATTCCTGGTTAATATATTTAGGGCAAAAAATGGTTTAACAGCATAAATAAACTACTGAATTTCCTTTGAAAACACTGCATTTTTCCTCTGTGAAGGAACTTTTCAACCTTAGCAAAAAACATTTTCAAGCTAAAGCAAAATGGCTGCTGGAGGGAAGCTACCACCTTTCTTTCCCCTCAGCTGTTTTTCCAGTCACAGAACTTAACTCAATCCAGATGTAATCTCCTCTTTCCTCATAATTTTTGTCTTGATTGAAACAACTAAAAGACTTTTTTTCCTCATGTGAACTCAAAAGTAGGAGACACTGAATTGTAACTTCAATGATAAATACTTGACAGTGTGTGGTTTATCTCTTGCCCCTTGGATAGACATAGAAAGGCAATGGAATGAGGGGAAAAGAATTCTTCACAGAGATAGGCTGAAAGGACTAGACTTTAAAAGAAATATGATCATTCTTATCAAAGGAAAATCCTGGTTCTAAACTAAAAAAGGACAATTCACATGTAACGACTGTTTCACAGACAATAGTATTAAGGAGGATGAGAGGAGAAACACTAGAATATACTAGTTATATGACTGGCTTAGACAATAATATATGCATGGGCTCATTCAAGTGGTAATAGTTGGGTGACTTTAAGAGGAAGAAGCCTAGAAGAACATATCTGATTGGATGTGAGGAATCCCTATATACCTATACACTTACCCACAAAATTTTAAAAATGCTCAATACACACAATATACATGCATATATATGTACACACATACACTAACTTCATTGTACTTAAAACAGGATGTGTGCGCCCCAGGAAGGACTTCCCTTTTTTGTAAGGAGATTCTCTTGTAGGGGCATTAGGAGAATTTTGTCATGATTATCTCAAGAGCCTGCATATGAATGAATGCATGGGTGAATCGGGGCTGAGAGTGATACCGCCGGTTACCGGTGACAAGTTCTGCTCCTTCACATGTTGAAGTTTGAACATTAGAGAAGCATGCCCAGGCAAGCATATGAAGCAGGGTTTATTTAAAAAGGGGTAACATAGACTTCTCTGGGAGGAAGAAGGGGGCCATAGCTGGTATCCTGGTATCCCAAGAAGTACACACGTTTTGCCTTTTTATGTCCTAGGTTTCCTTTGTTCTCCTGCTCTCTTCCCCTTATCTCTCTCCTTCCTGCCTATGTGACTAGGCCCAGGAGATGCTCAATGGGATGGCCAAAAGGTGAAAAGCAGATGTGGAGTGATCTGGGCAGGAAGGGGGCGTAATTAATAACTCCCTGTAGGGAGGAAAAAAATCCCTGGGACAGGTTACCTTAGCAACAGGTTGGAGGAGGAGCAGGTTATCCTGATAAGGGTGGAGGATGAGCTCTGAAGACATTAACATTTCAATACCTCTCCAACTTCCCAGACCCAAATTGGCCTCCTTGATCCAACCTGACTCGATTTACCTATCTACAATGACTGCCTAACTCTGGCTTCAAGAGGAAGTAACTTTCCTGTTTCCAGGTCATCATGGACCCCTGCTATGACTAGGTGTTCCTGGTTATGGCCCCCGCTGCATAAGCTACAGTGGAGGTAAAATTTCAGGGCATTCCTTTAATTCCTCCAGAGGAATCACATAGCATGATGGTGAAGACTGGACTGTGATGTTGAACTTCTGCTCTTCCTTCTCAGGCAAGATTTACAATTTTTTCTGTATATAAATTTCTAGGAGTTGGCAGGGGATTCTCTAATCTA
>CM053410.1:24929472-24950238 GCA_028644305.1 Xerus rutilus | reverse complement strand
ATGGTTGGCCTTTGAAGTTCTCATGTCTTACTCTGCTCTGGGTCCCATTCCTGTCACCTCTCGTTTCCTCAGATGTCTGCACGAACTATGTATGCAGTTCCCTATGTTTAGCTCTAAGTGTCTTCAAGGCAAGGGGTGTACTTTATCAGGAACCCTCCATGACCAAAAATCCCAAGGTTAATTTTTGTTGGTCACAAGTCAGACACAACAAATTAGGACATTATCTAGGGGAGCTGCCTGGCATCCCTCAGATCACGTCTTATACATGGTCAACAATCTGTAAAACCAGTTCTATCTAAAGGTCAAACACCAAAGACTCCCAGAGGTTCGTGCAGGATCCTCAAACTCTCTGAGGCAAGTGTCGTGCTCCTACACCATCAGCCACACAGACTGGGAGCTTGGCTTCAGCTCCTGACAGACATGAAACAGCTACCATGACAGGATTTAATTCACAAGCAGAGAGAAGATGAACTGCAACAATGTGTTTTTCCATGTGCCTTTCGTTTGCTTTCCAAGGAGGTTCTGCAGCTGTAGCCAAATGGCTTCTCTCCAGGTTAATGCACAGCATAAAATTTAGTGTCTGTGAGTTTGGCTCATTTTTCAAATAAAGTGTGATTGTTGAAATTGGGACACAATTTTTTCCAACTGCTTTGTAAACTTCAGGATTTTAGTCAGCTTGTTCTATCATACTTAATATTCAGGATATTAATAAAAAAACTAATGCCAGTGTAAACATGCCTTGGATACATAGGTCTATAAAGTATTGCACATAAAAATTTATTCAGCATTTCCTCATAGTAATTTCCTATTATAAAAAGTATACAAAAAAGTACACAAAATTGTGCAGACTACGAATTTGGCTGGCCAATCTTACTTCACAAAATGATATTACACATGGTTGTGGATTATTTACAAGTGTTTTTTTAAACAAAAGTTTTGATGGTTAAATTAAAGATGATAGGAAAATAGCTTAAATAAAAGATTATTCTCCAAGGTTATATACTATAAAGATTAGCAGTAAAATGAATAATAAAGTTTGGAATAAGCAACTTTAAATAAAATCTTTAGGAATTAGTTTTCTAGGTTTGTCTCACATCTATATAACTTATATATTTCCATTCATTTCATTCCATTCTATTCATCTTCAGCATGTTTTATCTGTGTATACAAGTGTGAAGTATAGCAGGGAAAACAGGGCATTTAATCCCAAGGTAAATATTGGTGTTGCTTGTTATAGCTATTAAAAATAATGCTTATCTATATTGTTAAATTTATTTTTTATTAATGGACTCTAGAAATTTTACCATTACTTTAAAATACCACATAGGGTGATGAGTACCTTGAAAGTCATGTATTAAGTAAGTGGAAATATATATATATATTTCATATATATATATGAAAGGAAATACAAATGCAACATTTTTGTTAAGCTAAATGAAGCAGATGTGAGTTCCAGAGCATGTGAATAATAGTGATTTCTGCTATGAGCCAGGGAAATATTAAATGAAATAAATTTCTAACATCAATTTGCTTTTTCTTAACATAGTCTAAATTCTGAAGTATTATCGTAGGAGGAAAAGAGGTGAGCAATTCAGAAAACTAACTAACCAAATCTTAATTTCCAAAATCCTCTAGACAACCCGAATCTCAACCTAGAGAAATGGAAAATAAATAAATAAAAATTTCTCCTCACAGAATGATTTTTGTCATTTCAAAAGTACTTTCACAGTACTGGCAACATATTGCTTATCTCCCTGAGCTATCACTTCATTCAAAATGTTTCTTTTCCATAGGGAGATGTCAGATATTCCATTGGAAACAGTAGTGTTGGACTGTTCAGTCTTAGTTCACCTAAATTGTATAGTGATTCTGACATTTCGACTTTGCAACTCAAGTTGGATTGCCCTGGACAGCAACCTGAATTCCCATTCCCATTTCAGCCATTTCAAAATGTCTATCAAATATGGAATGAGGAAGGCAAAAGAAATCTTCCATGATGCTGATTGCTTCTCCACTGTTGGGGTCTCCTTGTTCCAGAGGGCTTTCCAGGCTCTATGGAAACTTTCCCCAAGTGTGGAGTAGATGAGGTGATAATCTCAGGGGCCCTTCATTTCTTAGGTCACTGGCAGGTACAGGAAAGCCTTTATGTAGCCCTATGTCCTTTCTTTTCTTTGAACAGAATCAGTGTTGTTGGTCATTGCTTTTCCTTTTCATGCCTCAGGAGTTTTGTCATTGGTCAGCTGTTCCCTTTCGGCCATATCATCCTGAGGAGGTCTTGCTCTGTCAAAGAACCCGCACTAGGAAAAGAAAAACAGGCTATAAAATCAAGTCATCTGGGGAACCTGTGGAAGTTTCCTCATTTGAAGAATTTTTCACTTTATGTATTTCCTAAGGAACTTGGAGCTGTTTGAATATAACCTGCCCAATTCTCCAAATTAAGAGAAGAAGGCAACCTGTTGGTTACCTAGAGGAAATTTATGGCGTGGGTCAAGGTGGGCAGGAGAGCAGAGTGTTTGGGTCTTTCCTCCTGCCATGAAATGGTAGTGGTAGGAAGCACTTGTTTTATACCAAGGACTCACAGTTGTTGGATATTCTCCTGGGATTACAGCAGTGTGTCCCAAGGAATCCCTATCTGCTTTTCTGCATCTTTGCTGAGTCAGCAACAGTGCTAACTATTGACCAGAAGAGAGACATTGTCTTCTGAAGAATTCTGTAGGTGGCCGTGGGGTGGATTATGGAAAGAAGTGAGATTGCTGCATATCCCTCTTCATTGAGTGGGACATGCAGTATGTAGAGGGAGATCTGCTTTGTTATTTAGGCATTTCAGTGACTTTACATAGATTAACCTGGGGAGAGATGATTCTAGAATCTTCTTTCTCTTGAATTTCACCAAGGAGAATGTATCTTTTCCTAGGAACCTGGAACCTCAATTCTTATTTATTGCTTCTCATATAGGAAGCCCGACATGGGTTCTTTTTTTTTTTTAATATTATTGTATTTTTTGTACCTTTATTTGCTTATATTTATGTGGTGCTGAGGATCGAACCCAGTGCCTCACACATGCTAGGCAAGCGCTCTACCACTGAGCTACAGCCCCAGCCCCCCGACATGGGTTCTTTTGTATTGCTAGCAGAATGTTCTGTCATTTGGCACTTTGAAGTGCACCTTTTGTTTATTGGAAATAAAGTTATAAAAATAGCACAATAATACAAAAATAAATTCTAAATATGTGCCATTGACTATGTGGGCTCAGGATGGCAAAAAGTAGGTGATAATGATTAGAAAAACTATTCTTTAACTGGAAGCCAAGGCTTTTTCAGTTTATGGGTGTGTTAAGCATGCTACATATTGTTTCAAAATAAAAATACACAGTGTGTTTTAGGGAACCACAACCATAGCAATTAGTTAAGATGTGACTGAATTAGCCTTATAGCCATGTAATCATTGGATTGTTTCTCTTTTGGAATGGAAAGGTCTGTACAACTTGGCAGCTGTACAAGTTTGGGGGCCAGAATTTAGTTCCCATTGCAGACTTTCAGAACAAACTTCAGTCTAACATATCACAGAATGTGTTAGGGCTTCCCAATAAAGACAAATGAATTGGTAAGATTAAAAACCAAGTTCAAGCATCTTATGATATGCATGATCTATTTGACTTAATTGATAGTCAAAATAAAAAATTAGAACCGACATATTAATTGCATCAGTGCAGTGATTTCAAAGAAAAACCTCAAAGCATTCCTGATAGTACAATGTCAATAAGAAGCTTAAGATCTTGGTCAATGAAACTTCACAATAATATTATCACTCCAAGCATATTGGACAGAAGATAATAGGTCCTAGTTAATAAAGCCTAACTTTCTATATTTTTATTTACAAGAAATCTCAAGATAAAAACAATAAATACCCCTTGTTTTCTTAAATGTGAGCCACATAAACATATCAAGTATGTCAAAGCAAATAAGACAATTTCCCCTTGATATCCTTTAGATATTTCAAAATCTCTAAATGATGCCTTTAGCATTATCTTTTAAAATCCCTAAAACATCCTTCTATCAATATCTGCAGAGTGATTTCTGCAGTTCAAAGCGAAACTGAAGAAAAATCAACTTACCTTCCATAAAGCTAAAGTTAAAATGGCCAGAACCAACAATCCAAGAAGTATTGCTAGTATTATGACCCACAATGGGATCGAGAAGGATACATTTGGGGTTGCCCAAATAACGGATGTCTTAATCTGAAATAAAAATAAAGCAAATGAGCTTTGATTTTGTATTTTGGTGAAATAAGGCAGAAATTGCCCGTGTAACACTGGGGATGGTTCTGAATGGATCCACATAATAACTGAAATCATTTAAGGAGAGATTTGTGAGGCTAAGCATTTGAACACGGATTCTAAAAAACAAGCATATGCCCATGCCTGGGCTTATGGGGTGAAAATCTAACGATAGACGCTTCGTGACTGGTTGATTTATCACCATGGGAAACCTAGAATGGAGAGGTGGACCAAGATCCAACAAGATGGAAAGAAAGAACCTTAAATTGAGTTTCAAGTACTGGGGTCTTCTTCACTGATAGAGCACAGAATCTAAAGAGTCCCACGTCTGGCAATTGTTAGTGGTGGAAATTGCTTAGTTCTTCTGAGACTCAATTTTATCATCTGTAAAATGATAGGATTAGATTAGATGCATGCTAAACTTCTTCATGATTTCTAACTAGATTTGAACACCTGCTGAAACCCTTTCAGCTTAATTTATTTAATAACAAAGGGGATGCCAGTCTAAAATTGAACAGATAGTTGCTGGCCAAACAGCTTTGCAAAAATGTTTTCTTCTTACTTAGTTGACAGCTCTATGGTTCAGGATTATTATTTTAACCTATCTTATATAACCTTCTTTATTTTTGCCTTTAAACATTTTGCCTTGCCACACTTCTTTAAATATACTCACAATTTACTACAGCATGAACATTTCCCATTCAATGCTAAGTCCAGTTTTCAGGTACAGAATTGAGTAAGCATCTGGAGATGGGATCCCATTTCATTCCCCACTGTTGTGAAGCATCTTAGAGGAGAATGAGACCTTTCTAGCTGGATGGCATGCTTCACACCTATGAGCTACCCTTGCCTCCCAGAGTGGGCAGAAGAAGCACTTCTATCACTTGTGTGCTGGGAGCCTGTGCAAGGAAGCTGCAGACTGCTCGCTGGCCCCAGCAAAAGCAAGGAGAGATCTGGCCATGCTGCTAAAACCTCATGGGAAAGAAAAAAATTAAAAATATTATTGGACTTAAATGTTACTCACCAATGTAGGCATGCCAGGTTTTAACAGAGAGTAAGCATGGCTTCCACTAATGGTCTGTGTGCTCCTAGTTTTAAGTGTGCTGGTCGAAAGGATCATGATTCCAATCCTGAAACATGCCCAAGAACTCTAGACCACAATTCTTCAACCCATTCATCAGGAGAGGATAAAATCATGACTAAAGTTGGTGGCTCTAGAACTTGCCCTGGCAGGAAATGTCTGGATATTCTCATAGCCTGAACCCAAGTATTAGGCCCTGACCATCCTCCCTGTTCTGCTCTGCCTTCTTAACTAGATGTGGGCACCTTGCTGATGGCCTTCTCAGCTTGTCCTGGTTTTTTTTTTTTTGCTCATCCCCTTTTAGTCCACTTAGCCGGTAGTCACTCCACATTGACAGCAGTTCCAAGGACTTGACAGATGTTCTCCATGAGAAAAAGGCTAGCCTTTACTTATTCACCACTACACTTTCTCCCTTTGACTGTTAATGTTCCTTGTCAGCATTTTCCCCATTTCCTCAGTAGGAAGGGTGACATTCCACCCCAATGATGGCATCATAGCTGCCTGCTTGCCACCATGTAAGGATGAGACACATGGTTCACATATTGGAGAAATGCATTTTAAGGACCCCAAATGGTTGCGACGCCACTTGGATTCTACAGCCTGAGTAATTTATTCTAAGATGGTCCTTTGTCTATATGTGGCTATAGGAGCGCATCAGAACCTAGATGATTTCTCTTTATGTCCTTTGCCTTGGTTAGTTACATCTGATGATACACATGAAATCATTGCTCGATCCTAACATTTTAAGTACTCTTAGAAAGGGCATGAAGTAGTATTTCAACATAATTTTACTGGAAGTAAACTGACACGGTTTTGGTAATGAGAATTTCAGAATTTTGGAAAAGAAAGGAAGAGTAGTGATCATCTACTCACAGGCCAGTTACGATGACCCAAGAGAGAGAAATCGAGAAACCTGGAGCCAAGGACAATTTTGATAATTTTTTAAAATAAAAGTTTTTTTTTCCCTAAGCTCTGGTCCACCAAGAAAACATTACTTTCTTTCTTTCTTTTTTTTGCCTGTGTTAGAGTTTGCCAAGTTTGCAAACAGGGAAATTGTTAACAGCCAGATTTGTTAACAGGGAAATTCATGGTAAGAAAAGCAACAGATGCTTCTGAATCTTCAGTCTCCTGATTTACCTAATTAATATCTTAACTCATCTCCTACTATTTCATGGTAAATATAGGAAACAACTCTAGTTTTGTAAGTTAAAGAAATTTGAAAGGAGTTGAACTAAGGAGCATAGATTCTTCATGTTGTTAATTTAATAGTAGGAAATGTTATGGAATGCTAGGTGCCTCTGCCACTTGGCTACAGCAGGTTTTGATGAATTGTCTATAAAACTGGTCTATCTGTAGAAAGAGGCAGGGAAGGTCACTTACAAAGAGCTAATAAAGATATTTGAAGGGTTTTTTTCCAATAGTGATGAAAATGTACAAATAAAACATGAAATAGATCAAGATATGGTTAATAGAGTCCCTTGAAGGAGGGTACTACTTTATAGGGATAGTAATAAAACCTGCTGGCTCTTTGCTTACTTTAGCTTCCCAAAATTTTGACAGCAGGGCCTTAAAACAGTCTGTGAGGAAATGATCACTATGCTGTGATCCAAAATTTTGAAATTCCCTTTCAGTTTCCAAATCTGAAATTCTCATTATCTGAACAGTTGCCAGTCTGCTTCCAGTAACATTAAGTTCATTTAAAAAGTCCCACTTCATACCCTCTCTCTGAGTTCTTTAAAGTGTTAGCATGAAGCATGTCATATATATTGGCCACAGGTTATCCTACCAGGGGAATGGGACATGCAGTATTCAAAGACAAGCTTGGGGATCTCTCTGGGCCTGTTTTCTTCTTTCCTCACTCTCTGCTTATAGGACATCCATGTGGCACTGAGGCTGCCCAATTGCAATCTACAGTGGCTGCAAATGTAGAGACCTTCCTTCACCTTGGCTTCTGCCTAAACTTTCTCTCTGCACTTTTTTTTTAAATTTATTTTTCAGTTGTAGGTGAACAGAATATCTTTATTTTATTTTTATGTGGTGCTGAGGATCAAACCCAGTGCCTCACGCATGCTAGGCGAGCATGCTACCACTGAGCCACAACTGCAGCCCTCTCTCAGCTTTTTGGTGCATATTCAGAAAGTCACAACACCAAGGGCAGTGCAAATACAGAAATTCAACAACAGTGACCCAGAGCAGTTCTGCAGACTTGCAATGTGGAGGCTCTGTCCCTGGGAAGAGCGGAATGTAATGCATAATTACGAAAGTCACATGCGTATCTTGGAAAGAGAGAGCCTTCTGGGAGAATAGTGACTAGGGAATTACGTGACATATTCCTGACTGTAAATCTGCCAGTGGCAATGGGGCATTTCACCTGCACGTGGAAACCAGCCAAACAAAGGTTTTCCTGAAACTCAATACTGTGTCAATAAACTAGAGACTTAAACTGCCAGTGAGCTTAAGAGGAAAGGGTTGAATTGATCACTTTTATAGGACCAAGGTTTATTTAAATATGTGCCAGGACTATAGAATTGCAGACTAATTTAGGGGAAGCTTGACCAGGAAGTAAAATGTTGACAAATACCAAAACTTTGTTATTTATAATATTTACATTCGTCTCACAGCTCATCTTGACAAGCCCACAAGAATCCTGGATTGAAGGATCCACTGGATAAATAAACAGTTAAAAGTTTGGGCCATAATTTTTAGAGTTTCTAATGACTAAGCAATGATTTACAGTAAGACTTTTTCATTTGTTCGAAACATTATTTATTAAACACTCCATGTTCTCTGAAGCTCTGTATTATTGTTGGCTATTGCTTATTCCTAATGAGCCACACGTGTAATTCACAATTTTCTAGCAGCTGCGCAAGAGTGAAAAGAAATGGAGGACGTTAACTTTAATATATTTTAAACCTAAATATCAACTATTATCTGTTATTGATGAACTTATTATCATTTAAATGTGTAATCGATATAAAAATTTTAAGAGATATTTAACATTCTTTTTATTTTTTTAAATGTCTCTGAAGTCAAGTGTGCACTCTACACCAATAGCACATAACAATGGCTAAATTTTCAAAGGTTAAAGTGAAATGTCATCTTAAAAAAAAAAAGAAGAAGCAATGGTTAATGGAAGAAATAGTTCATTCTGCTTCAGTTTTTCAGTTTACATCTAAATGAGTGGAAATGAAATCAAGCTACAAGTTCAGTTCTTCAGTCCCACTGGCCACAGTTCAGAAACTCAATGTCCACCTGTGACTGGCAGTTTTGACACTGGACTCCACAGCTACTAAGCTTTTTGTTTAATCTCACACAACAGTGAGGTTAGCTGACCTGCCCAAGTTCCTCAATGTAAGATTTTTTTCATCAAGACAGTGACTCAAGGCAGAAGATGGAGTGTATGTAGGACCAAAACTTCATTTTCATAATATGGGCTTGTGGCTTGATATTTGAACTTCTTTTAAAAAGAAGGTTACTATTGAGTTGACTGGAGTAATTAAAATTTAGTTAGAAAAATCCAATTGTGTTCCAACTAATCAACAATCTGTTTTTCTTTTCTTTTTTTGGTACTGGGGATTGAACTCAAAGGCACTTGACCACTGAGGCACATCCCCAGCCCTATTTTGTGTTTTATGTAGAGACAGGGTCTCACTGAGTTGCTTAGCACCTTGCCATTGCTGAGGCTGGCTTTGAACTCGCAAGTCTGTCTCATCCTCCCTAAGTGCTGGGATTACAGGCTTGTGCCACCCTGCCCAGCTAACAATCTGTTTTAAAACATTTTTTCATTATCAGGAACTTGTAGTTACTTAAAAAAATAGCATACAATTTTAACAATTTACTTATTATCTGCAAGTTTAGGACGTGGAATCCATAAATTGTAAATGGTTTGGATTTTTTTAAAGTGATCTTAAATAGGAAAAATTTAATCTTGCTTTCATCATGTCATAAATCTTGTTGTTTTTTATTATGGTTGAAAGACCATAAATAAACTTTTAATATGCCTACCTTTATCATAGACATTTATGATACATTTTTGTGTATTTTTACAAAAAATACCTAGGTAGAAGAAAAAAACTCCTTGTATTTGCAATTGTAATTAATGCTGACATCTGTATTTATGTATCACAAAATCTTGCATAAACATACTTTGGTGGGGTCAGAAGAATGTTTTAAACAAATGTACCAAGCCACCTTACCTACAGTGCCATCTAGAACAAAACAATAACACAAAGTGGATCAGCTGAGCTCCTATTTAGCATTTAAATAGCTCCTACAAGATAAGTACTCACCATCATAAGTCTATACACCAATGATTTAATGTCAGAATTCTATTGTCTGGTGTTGAAATTTTGCTAATAATTCTTAAAACCAAATAGAGCTGAAGTTTACATACAAATTTTGAAATAAGATTTTTCACAAAATATTTGAAAATGACCACCTTTGGAATTACACTAGACAATAATACTTTTTTCCAGATGTAAATTATAGAACTGGGCATTAGTTACATGGCATGCAAATGCCAAGGTTCATTGGGGTATTAGCCAGATTTGCATCTCTTTGACCAAAATACCTGAGAAGAACAACTTAGAGGAGGGAAAATTTATTTTGGCTCATAGTTTCAAGGTTTGGTCTTTTGTGGGCCAATTACATTGCTCCAAGCCCAAGGCAAGGCAGAACATCATGGCAGAATGGCACGGGAGAGTAGTCACGGCAGTCAAGAAGCAGAGAGAAAGATGCAAAGGGACCATAGGGAAGATGAGAGCTTCCAGGGCATGCCCCCAGTGACCCACCTCCTCCAGCACACCCCTCCTGCCCACAGTTACCACCCAGTCGGTCCATTCAAGATAGGGTGAACTGATTAGGTTTCCGCGTTTATAATCCACTCACCTCACCTCTGAACATTCATGCGTTAAAACAGGAGCTTTTGGGGGACACTTCATAGCCAAACCATAACAATAGGTAAACCAAAATAGTGTTCAAATAGTTTAGTTATCTTTATTCGGTTGTGCTGTAATTATTCAGTGATCACTCACTCCTTTTGAATTTTACAAATGGAAGAGCTCTCAAGTCTGCCTTTGCCTCACCTGTGAACAGGACAAGCATCACACTGCATGAAGGAATCATTTGTTATAAATACAGATATTGTGCAAGTAGCAGATGAAGATTGCTCTTTTCTTCTATCTGTAAAGCTTACATAGGCCTCAAGAAATGGCTGAATTAGGAACATGCTGGAAAGATGTGCAAATTAACTAACCATCCTGCACAATATCTAGGAAAATGAGAACATATTATTTAGCCTCATTACAAAGTCTTTTTCCAGTGGCTGATTGGAGCTCTGATGATTCTCAAACCACCTATTCCAATGGATTTTTTAAAAATATTTTTTTTAGTTGTTGATGGATTTTTATTTTATTTAGTTATTTATATGTGATGCTGAGGATCGAACCCAGTGCCTCACACGTGCTAGGCAAATGTTCTACCACTGAGTCCCAGCTCCAGCCCCTCCAGTGGATTTTACTACCTTACAGCAATTCTCTTCTGCTGGTCTTTTTCAAGAGAATGATATAACCTTTGAAAAGATGTTGATGTAAAAAATGTCTGCCAGTTCCAACTACAGTTCTTCTCTTAACCGAATCATAGAAAAACTATTTGCCTACATTACACAGCTAACTCTATACCGGCAAAATCTTCAGTTAGATATTGGCAGACTTGAGAGCTCTTCCATTTGTAAATGTTTTTCCAATAACCTTTCCCTAAATGATGTGGTAAATCATCTACATAAGATAATAAGTCTTATTTTTTTGCAACATGGTAACTGGAGGCAGGTTGGAGGAAGCATGCATTTGATCATTTCATGGATCTTATTGAGATGAGTTGAGAACAGCAGGCCATCACCTGTGGCGAGCACAGAAAGATGCAATTCTGTTGATGGAATCAAATGTAACATGTGTTTCTGTTATGGAACACATGCTCAGAGAAAACAAAAGGGATTGGATTTATCTCCCTTCAAGCGATAAGCCTTTGAACCTCTTTGGATGAACATTCTATATTAAAAGCCCAAAGCCTCTGTTTTCTGAGTTGAACATAAATCTAAGCTTTAGCTGATATCTCATGAGATAAAGAGAGGTGATCTAAACAAAGAAAGATGTGGCCATGCTGGCTTCAAAATACTTTGTGCAAATCTTGATTATCATTAATGGGGGCTTACAGAGAAGGTAAGATGTTGAGGAAGGTTCCAAACATTCATTGAGACTTGAGACTTCCCTGTTTCAGGTACAATATTAGAGCTTTACGAACATAATTTTAAAAATTACTTTCACAATGCCAACATGTGAATGAGGTTAACAGCCTCAGGGAAGTGAAGTGACTTCCTGAAGGTTTCCTAATTGGAGCAAGGCAGAGCCAAGATCAAACCTGAGTGATTCTATTTTCCAAGTCTTAGGCTTTCTTCTAGGTGATCTGACCTTAAGTTCTTAATTCTAGCTCCACTACACAATTTGCACTTGTAAGACTTTTAAAAAATTCTTTCATTGGTGTATGTTAATTACACATAACGGTGGGATTTATTGTGAAATATTTGTACAAGCGTAGAACATAATTTGATCAATTTTACTTATAAGGCTTTTAAAGAACAGCACCAGGACACCACCCCAGGTCTACTCAGTCCAGATATGTGGGGTGAAATCTTAGCACATATATATTTATGTATTTTTAAAACTGCATGAGTGATGATTTTTTTTTGCATTAATCCATTGGTCAAAGTTGAATCATTGACCAATGGATCAGTTTAGTTTGAATTGCTAAACGTAGATTAGGTGACAAAGATTAACTATTACAATGAAGTAATAAGTAAAGACCCAGCTGGAAAGAAATATCAATAGGATCACCTTATAGACCATCTACAAGTTGTGCTTCTCAAACTTGACTGTGTTTATGGATGCCCTGATGAGTCTGATAAAATGCAGATTTGGACTCAGCAGGTCTGGAGTGAGGCCAGATCCTATATTTCTAATCATCTCCCAGGTGATGCCAAGGCTCCAGCCTGCAAATCACGTTTTGAATAACAAAGAGTTCAAGCTGGGGGTTGTAAATATCCATGAAATGATCAGCAGATGAAACCTGAAATCTTAATACTGTTTTTCAGAGCACTCTATTTCTCAGAGGTTTCTGACCATCTTCACAACTTGAATGGCAGTTTTGAAAATGGTGCTTGCTGGTCGCCTATTACCCACACCTCATCCCTCTGTGTATGGCCTTTGCCACATTGCTGAGGATGTCAGAAGTTGTTCTGTGACAAATGTTTGGGTGTCAGTGATATTTATAAACCTAATTTTTAAAAAGGACATTTCATTCAAATGAAGCTCACAGTGTGCTCTTGTTTTTTTTTTTTTCCCCTTTCTTTCCAGGTCAGAATCATAGTTCTTTTGCACAGAGAGGAAATGACTCTTAAAACCATGCAGCTGGTCCATGGCTAACTTGTCCTAAGTAAGGGTTTCTTCTCTCCCCAGGGGGACTTACCTTGCTGCTGTTAAAATTAAAGACTAAGTATAATTTTATGAATTTCTCTGAAACAAAATGGCTTGATTAATAAATAATGAATACTATTAGTAATACCTTGCAATTTTTTAGGTAGAAATTTATGTGGGAAGTTTAAAAACCAGATCAAAAAACACTAGGAAATTTCCACACTGAAATACAAAATGGTGAAGTAAAAATGGGAAACTTTTTTCTCAATTCAATGTAAACATTTAAAGCAAGCACATGCTAGACAGTGATTAAAAAATGACTTCAATTATGTTATTTGTGCCCACATATTTTTAAAAGATACTCACTGCTATGCTTCCTTCTGGGAGTTTAGCTGGCTGATCTTTATAAGGCATCTTCTTAACTTCAAAGGACACCAGCGATGCAAGAGCATAGGGGTTATTTTTTCTCTGAAAGTAAAAATATTTATTTAAGTGTATTTCCTAGAAAGCATTTAAAAGTTCTATTGGTAGCCACCAAATTGTTTTCCATTTCCAAAGCAAAATTTCCTTCTTCCTTTTTTTCTTCTTTTTCTCTTTTACTTTTTCCCCTTCCTTCCTTCTATTCATTCATTCACGCATGCATCCATCTATTCAAAAATCCATCCAAACACCCAATGGACCATTTGTGCCCTTTCTATTTCTAAAGATGATATGTCTTATTAATAAAAGACTGGTATATACAAGTGACATAAAAAAACCCCAGAAAATCAGGGTCCTAAAAAATGCACAAGGATTAATATAGTTACTGCTAGTGAAGGACAAAGGGCAGACTTGGTGAGTTACAAAATTCTTGTTTTCTGACAAAGGAAAATATTGTGGGAGAGATACTGGTACTAAGCTGATAAGAAATGTATCACATGTCACTTTGTACTGAAGACCCAGAGCTGGGTTTCTCAGCTTCAATGTTGTTCGCGGTTTGGGGATGTCTTCCCACCAGATGCCCCAGTGTGACAAATGCCTCCAGTTAGTCCCACATGTTCCCCCAAGGGCAAAACTGCCACAATTAAGAACCACTGACTTACAAGCATACAATGTTTCTGGTAGAACTTTCCCAAAAGTACTCTTTGTTTAATTGGTTCTCATGTTGACTGTTTTATTTTTAATTTTTTAAATTTTTATTTGTTCTTCTTAGATATTCATGACAGTAGAGTGAATCTGACATCTTATACATACATAGAGTATAACTTATTCTAATCAGGATCCCATTCTTGTGGTTGTACATGATGTGGAGTTTCAGTGGTGGTGTATTTATATATGAACATAGGAAAGTTATGTCTAACTTATGTCTTTCATATTCTCATCCCCTCTCCCTTTCCTTGATTCCCCTTTGTCTAATGCACTGAACTTCTATTCTTCAACTCCCTATCTCTCCTTATTGTGTGCTAGCATCCACATATTAGAGAGAACATTCAGCCTTTGGTTTTTTGAGATTGGCTTATTTCACTTAGCATGATAGTCTCCAGATCCATCCATTTATCATCAAAAATCATAAAGTCAAGACCTCTACAATGAAAACTACAGAACACTAAAGAAACAAATTAAAGACCTTAGAAGATGGAAAGATCTCTCATGTTCTTAGAGAAGTGGAAATTAGTATTGTCAAAATGGCCATACTATTAAAAGTGCTATTCAGATTTAATGCAATTTGTATTAAAATTCCAATGATGTTCTTCATAGAAACAGAAAAAGCAGTCATGAAATTCATTTCTTTAATTGATTCTCATGTTAACTGTTTTATTTTATTTATTTTTGATTTTTAAAATTTTTATTTGTTCAAAATAAAAATTTAAAAAAAATCTCTGAGTGCAACCCTGTTATCTCTTTCACTAAATAATGTTAAATGATACCTAGGGAAAATACTTAGGAATACCTTAGGAAAACTGCTTTGAGAGCTTATGATTCTTTGACTTTCCTCCACCTGAAACAATGACTAAACCCATTGCTGTGCTAGAGCTGAATGCATAATGGCTCTTGACAGCCAATTGTTAAAATATCAGAAATTTTGGTGTCAATTATTCAACAAAGGCATTATTAAACCTTAAATTATATAAATGTAAATGTAAGTCCATTATATTTCTAAGAAGATAATAAATACTCAATATCTAATAATTTTTATTACATTTTTCAATTACCCATGCTCCTGATGTCTAAATAAAATGTCTAAATAAAAATAATATTTATAGTAGCTTGCTACTGGATATCTCTTCCCAGCTCTGTACTCACTGACATTGTGTTGGTAGCCTGAAATCAGCCATGATGACAACACATGCTATACCTCAGAGCTTCTTCCCCTGCCCCCTCCCAAAGAGCAGTTCAGTTTATTAAGCATTTACTAGTACATCACTGTCTATAATTCAGTGTTTGGTCTCTGGAGGCCAACTCAATAATCTGGATCATAATAATTTTGCTCATTTATTTTTATGAAGTTTATGAAGTTTATTTTTTTCCTATGGCTGAATTTTCTCTCCTTTTAGTAAATCCTATTTTCTGCACATGATAAGGACAGGTCATAGAATATAACTTTTACATACTTAAAGTTACTATATATTTGGTTTTTGTCTTTCTACCCCTCAAGGATAAATAGCTCCATTTATTTGGAAAAATTCTTTTGAAGGTATCATTCTTCTGCTGTTCTCTTCTCTGCTGGCATTTCCATTTTAAATGAAAGTTGGATTTTTATTTCTATATTTGAGAATTTTTAAAAATAAAGTTTGGAAGTCTTTGCTCATAAAATCTTGTGTGTACTTGGCAATTTCAATCAAATCCCTTACTATCTTCACTGATAGGTCCAGGAGAAATTTTAGCCAGGTGATTGTGTGTGTGTGAAGGTTTTAGTTGATACTCAAGTGCATGCCCATGCTCTCAAACCTCCAAAAAAGAAGCTTTTATTGATTTCCAAGTTTAATATTCCTTGACAATATCTTGGGCCTTCATTTTACCCCAGATAGCTATTAATCCCCAGAAAAATGCCTGCCTTCTCTGTCATTACTGTATTATTTAAACTGTGATTTGTAGCTCACTGGCTGTCTCTATTATGTACTTTTGCACAATAGTTTGCTTACAATAATGGTACAGATAAAAACTATTGGTAACAAATGGAAAGGAGATGAGGCTTCTGAGTTGGTTGAATACCTAAGCATGTCTGTCAAAGTCAAAAGCTCTCCCTTTCCTGCCTTTGAACTGCTTAATTCCTTCTCTACAATTATTTTAAAACACATTTCCATTTTATGAGCCCATGTTTAAATGCTCAACATTTCCTAGAAGCCAACCTTTGTGAGGTGACAAAACCTAGAAATTGCTAGTGAAACTTTAAATTTTAAAGGAGGTTTCCATTTTAAGCAACAATCACAGAACAAGGGGTTCATTTAGGATTAGCTGAAATAAAAACTTTTTTTATGACTCGTTTGCATGTTTACCAGAGGGACAGAACAAATATAACACAGCAAGTTGCATCAACCACGAATTGGAAACTTTCTAGTCTGGATTAGGAAGGAAGAAAATATTTATCTTCTTCTGAATTATGTGATGAAACTATTAAAAATTCTCAATATACTATGTGTCTGTGTATAAATGTACATTCATAAACATATACAGAGAGAGAGAGAGAGAGTGTGCAGTAATGCATTCCTCTCTGGCATTAGGCTTCTAAGACTGAAATACTGAAATAAGCAGAAACTGTGAAAGTATAGAAATTTGGGCTACAGGTGTGATTAGACACATGGCAACTCATGCCACTTTTTCTGGTATCGTAAGAAGTGACTCTTTTCCCTGGAAATACTTCAGAATGTTGATGCAGGTTGTTTGGTTCAACTCCTTGTACTTAACTGTTTAGCCAGTCCCTCAATTACCAGGGACTTCCCAACACACTGGGTCTTATTTAATAGGAAAATGAAGGTGCTGACCTCTGGAATAGAATGTCATGCATAGAATGGAAGCATGCAGACTGAAAGACTTACTTTTCCCTCAATTGTAGGATTGTAATGATGACTCTTTCATGGAAAAAGCATTCTCCCTCATTTCAGTATGATGTGATGCTCAAAGTAATAGGAGAAATGTATAGTTACCTTTAGACTGCATGGGCTTGGGGTTCCCTAATCCACCTCTCTTCCAACTCTTAGATAAGAAGCAACAGCAAAAGGCAGAGTGATCCTAAGCAAACTGATGGAATAAAAGTGGAAGTCATTCTTCTGGCTATTCAGTTGAAAAGTTGTGTAATTAGGAAAATGGGCACCCTAGGAAAGACTGCGTTATTTATGAAAAGTGGAATCTGACTTGAATAGGCTAATTATAATTTTCAAATTTATGTCATTTCAATACTGTTGAACTTTTGTTGTTCAATCTTTGAAGAAACTAGTGGTAATAAACGCATGCCAAAAATAATTAAACAATAAAATCTAACATGACAATTTATCATTGACTCACTAATAATTTCATTCTCTGAATAAAATGAACATAGGGTTTTTTTTTCACTTATCTTTTTATGCTTTTTCTCTTTTGTCTCAGACCAAGAAAGACCAAGAAACCATTTGACATCTTAATATAAAGTTTTGTGTTTCAACTTTCCTTTCCAAGGCAAGAGAATGAGCAGATTAACTGTTAAATAAATGACACAAGGATTTATGTGTAACATTCTGAGATGTAGAATATTTTTGGCAAAGCTTCTTTGGAGTGCATGCTTGCTTCAGCATCTTTCAAATACAAAATCCCAAGCAACTTGCCTCTCATTTCCTTATAATGGGAAAGGATTTATGATCAGCTCTGATGGTAGAAACTGCCTCAAATAAGGTAACAGGTTATGACTGGATGTCCACAAGGGTCCTCAGTCTCTGTATTAGCAGAAGAAATAAAAGGGATCAAAATGCTTCATGCATTTGAATATGTCCTTTGGTTGTGTCTAAGGAGCACAGACGTGGGTTGTAGGAGACAGTTTCCAAAACTTTCTCCCCGAGTTAAGCCTAAATAAATTACGACAGCTGTATGGGGCGGGTCTTACATTACTCAGACTTCTGAAGCTATCTCACCTTTGGATGAGGGTTGAAAACGGTGCTAAGAGGACCTAATAGTGCTTATCATCATCTTGGACAGGGAATAAGGAGACTATAATCAACCTTTAGACTTATTTCTGTCACTTATCCTGAATTGTCTGCCTCATTGGACCAAAACAATCAAATGAGGATATGGCTCAGAGAGAAGAGGCAGCCTACTTTTGAATATTCTTAAAACCCTGGTAAGGTTTTTCTCCTCAATTTGAAAACCTTATCATCTCAGCCAGAAGTGTTTCATTTCAGAGAGGTAAGAAAGCGAAATGATCACTTCTTTGCCTATAAGGCGAAAAATGTTTACTAAAATCACTAAACCAGACCGGTTTGTGGTTTGAGCACAGGACAAGGTGGTAAAGATTTGGAAGAAAAGCCAAATTTCATACCAAACATGACCCAAAACTCCTCACTGAAGACCTTTCCAGCAAACTAGTTGGCAGTGCAGAGAGGTTTGGATAGGATTATCCATGCATTCAGCTGTACTTTGCATCTCAAACGGACCAGTCAAGGTGCATTTCCAGAGAAGGACATTTTAATTAACTTCTTGTTCATGTTTTCTGGTGACATGCTTTTAACCGTGCCAGAATATTGGCTACGTTTAGAGTTATCATCATTATACCAAGAAGGATAATTTCTTATGTTTTTTTTCTTGGTTAGCTTGATTGTTTTCATTCTGCACAAATAGTCAATAACTTGTGGCCCAGCAAATCCTAGAACTTGTCCATAGGTATTTTGACCATTGAAATGCCAGGCATAGCTTCCCTGGGCAAGGTGCTACAGGGCTGCTGGGAGAGTCACAACAAAACATCCTTCCTGCCTTAGAGGAGCTCATATTCCTGGGTCAGCTGTAAATTTGAGGAAGACTGCCTTCAAATCTAACTTTCAAAGAATGTAATGCCCCCCGCTTTTCATTTATATAGCAGAATTTCAATGTTTTATTTGCTAAGCAGTTCTGAATCCAAAAGTTTACTTGTACAGTCCATGATTACATCCAAGCTTTGAAGTAAAGCCAACACATTTTGCTCCTTGGTCTGAACATCACATCATTTTGCTGTCCTTGCTGGATAGCGGGGAGAGCGGAGCTGGTTGTGTTTACTCAAACCTGGAATGCTGCACTTAGTGAAAAGTGGATTTTTGACAAAGGTTTTGCCTTTTGGGGCAGCAGACAATACTATTATGAGGCAAAAGGGAGCCTCATTCTTACCTTATCATGAGATATAATAAAGGTCAGGAAGCTAGTACTCAACATAATCCAAATCTTCATGCATAGATGTGATAATTGACTATATAAAATAATCTTGTAAGTTTGAAGGAAAATATATTTCCCTAAAGTTCTAAAACAGTGCAGCTCAATGGAACTCTCTTCAATGACAGAAATGCTTCTGCACAATCCTACAGAGGAGCCAAGAACAGAGACTACTGAACACTGAAAGTGTGATTAGTAACACTGAGGAAGCGAATGTTTAATTTTATTTAAATTGAAATACTTTAAATTTAGATAGTCACATGTGGTTATTACTACTATATTGGGCAATATAATTCAAGAATTATGTTTATACTGGAATCTGAAATGGCATGTTATGTAATTTGTTGAATCTTTAAAAAAAGGTAAAAAGCTTACATACATAGTATTTATAAAATGTCTACATAGTTGTTACAGTATAGTAATCTAAGAGTTAGTTTAGCAACCTGTAGCATAGCGGTTATGATGTAAAATCTACAGCAAGCAGTTATCACATAGAGATCTTTAGCAGTTTAGCTAGGTAATAGGACAAAAGCTCAAAGATTCCTCCTCTTACTAGTTATGTGACCCTGAGAAGGCCACTTAACCTCCATGTCTCAGCTTGCTCATCTGTAAAATGCAGTTAATAATAATAGTATGTATCCCACAGGATTTCTGTGAAAATAAATTATAGTCCACACACAAGCATTTATCCCAGTGCCTAGTTATGTGGCAATTGCTCAATAGAAACCTGGCTATTTGCACACAGATCTCTTTGGAAAGGTTGGCTGGCTGCTCCTTAAGTTTAGAGAACCATTTAGATATAGTCTGTTCTGAGTTAACATAAGTGTCAACACAATACAAAGGAGGCTATTAATAAAGCATGCAGAGTTATTGCTGACTTAAGCTAAGTAGAATAAACATCATAAATAACTTAATAGGACAGGTTCCATGTGAGCTATCCATACATCAGTGAAATTTTAGGAATGAAAGGAGCCTTTAGTCCAATCCCTTCATCTCAAATGGGGCAAAAGAGCCCCATGAAAGTTAACACAGCCAGTCAGGAATAGCACTAGGCTTTTGCCTCCTGAGCCAATATCTGCCAAAGAGAGCAAAAACAGAGGAAATCAGGGTCAGGGCTCCTAGAACTTGTTCTAATGTGGGCATATAGTTTTTACCACTTTGCTTGTGGGTAGTTTTCACAGATGAAGGTGTGTATATAACATTCAGCAGGGTGTGGTGGCACATGCTTGTAATCCCAGTGATTTGGAGGCTGAGGCAAGAATGATCACATGTTCAAAGCCAGCCTCAGCAACTTAGTGAGGCCCCAAGCCACTTAGCAAGACCTTGTGTTAAAATAAAATATAAAAAGGGCTGGGGATGTGGCTCAGTGTTTAAGCACTCTTGAGTAGAATATTTAGTACCAAAAACATAAATTAATAAAAATAAATAAAATTCAAAAACACACTCAACTGCATGTTCATATATGCACTTTGCCAGTGTTTACCAAAAATGCAAAAGAATTTACCCTAACTTTATTCTGATTAGAAAATTTGCCCAAGATCAGTGATGAAGTATCTGAGAGTATATTTTTCAAAGTATGTAATGAACAGAAAGAAAAC